>JAXGFM010000015.1:20002500-21222500 GCA_039880935.1 Streptanthus diversifolius | reverse complement strand
ATTAGAATTAGAAATATAATTGGAATTAGAATTAGAATAAAATTAGAATTAGAATAGAATTAGGATTAGAATTAGAATTAGAATAGAATTAGAATAGAATTAGAATAGAATTAGAATTAGAATTAGAATTAGATTTAGAATAGAATTAGAATTAGAAATAGAAATAGAATTAGAATTAGAATTAGAATTAGAAATAGAACTAGAATTAGAATAGAATTAGAATTAGAATTAGATTAGAATTAGATATTAGAAATAGAATTAGAATTAGATTGGAATTAGAAATAGAATTAGAAATAGAATTAGAATAGAATTAGAATAGAATTAGAAAAGAATTAGAATAGAATTAGAATAGAATTAGAATAGAATTAGAATTAGAAATAGAATTAGAATTAGAAATAGAATTAGAATTAAAAATAGAACTAGAATTAGAATTAGAATAGAATTAGAATTAGAATAGAATTAGAATTAGAATTAGAATAGAATTAGAATAGAATTAGAATAGAATTAGAATAGAATTAGAATAGAATTAGAATAGAATTAGAATTAGAATTAGAATTAGGTTTAGAATTAGATTTAGAATTAGAATTAGAATTAGAATTACAATTAGAATAGAATTAGAATAGAATTAGAATTAGAATTAGAATTAGAATTAGATTTAGAATAGAATTAGAATTAGAATAGAATTTGAATTAGAATTAGAATAGAATTAGAATATAATTAGAATTAGAATTAGATTTTGAATAGAATTAGAATTAGAAATAGAAATAGAATTAGAATTAGAATTAGAATAGAATTAGAATTAGAATTAGAATTAGAATTAGAATAAAATTAGAATAGAATTAGAATTAGATTGGAATTAGAAATAGAATTAGAAATAGAATTAGAATAGAATTAGAATAGAATTAGAATTAGAATAGAATTAGAATAGAATTAGAATAGAATTAGAATAGAATTAGAATAGAATTAGAATAGAATTAGAATTAGAATTAGAATATAATTAGAATAGAATTAGAATAGAATTAGAATAGAATTTGAATTAGAATTAGATTTAGAATAGAATTAGAATAGAATTAGAATAGAATTAGAATTAGAATTAGAATTAGATTTAGAATAGAATTAGAATTAGAAATAGAAATAGAATTAGAATTAGAATTAGAATAGAATTAGAATTAGAATTAGAATTAGAATTAGAATAGAATTAGAATAGAATTAGAATTAGATTGGAATTAGAAATAGAATTAGAAATAGAATTAGAATAGAATTAGAATAGAATTAGAATTAGAATAGAATTAGAATAGAATTAGAATAGAATTAGAATAGAATTAGAATAGAATTATAATTAGAAATATAATTGGTAATAGAATTAGAATAGAATTAGAATTAGAATTAGAATTAGAATTAGAATAGAATTAGAATAGAATTAGAATAGAATTCGAATAGAATTAGAATAGAATTAGAATTAGAATTAGATTTAGAATAGAATTAGAATAGAATTAGAATAGAATTAGAATTAGAATTAGATTTAGAATAGAATTAGAATTAGAAATAGAAATAGAATTAGAATTAGAATTAGAATTAGAATTAGAATTAGAATTAGAATTAGAATTAGAATAGAATTAGAATAGAATTAGAATAGAATTAGAATTAGATTGGAATTAGAAATAGAATTAGAAATAGAATTAGAATAGAATTAGAATAGAATTAGAATAGAATTAGAATAGAATTAGAATAGAATTAGAATAGAATTAGAATAGAATTATAATTAGAAATAGAATTATAAATAGAATTAGAATAGAATTAGAATTAGACATAGAATTAGCATAGAATTAGAATTAGGTTTAGAATTAGATTTAGAATTAGAATTAGAATTACAATTACAATTAGAATAGAATTAGAATAGAATTAGAATAGAATTAGAATTAGAATTAGAATTAGAATTAGATTTAGAATAGAATTAGAATTAGAATAGAATTTGAATTAGATCTAGAATAGAATTAGAATAGAATTAGAATATAATTAGAATTAGAATTAGATTTTGAATAGAATTAGAATTAGAAATAGAATTAGAATTAGAATTAGAATAGAATTAGAATTAGAATTAGAATTAGAATTAGAATAGAATTAGAATAGAATTAGAATTAGATTGGAATTAGAAATAGAATTAGAAATAGAATTAGAATAGAATTAGAATAGAATTAGAATTAGAATAGAATTAGAATAGAATTAGAATAGAATTAGAATAGAATTAGAATAGAATTAGAATTAGAATTAGAATTAGAATAGAATTAGAATATAATTAGAATAGAATTAGAATAGAATTTGAATTAGAATTAGATTTAAATAGAATTAGAATAGAATTAGAATAGAATTAGAATAGAATTAGAATTAGAATTAGAATTAGATTTAGAATAGAATTAGAATTAGAAATAGAAATAGAATTAGAATTAGAATTAGAATAGAATTAGAATTAGAATTAGAATTAGAATTAGAATAGAATTAGAATAGAATTAGAATTAGATTGGAATTAGAAATAGAATTAGAAATAGAATTAGAATAGAATTAGAATAGAATTAGAATTAGAATAGAATTAGAATAGAATTAGAATAGAATTAGAATAGAATTAGAATAGAATTAGAATAGAATTAGAATAGAATTATAATTAGAAATAGAATTGGTAATAGAATTAGAATAGAATTAGAATTAGAATTAGAATTAGAATTAGAATAGAATTAGAATAGAATTAGAATAGAATTCGAATAGAATTAGAATAGAATTAGAATTAGAATTAGATTTAGAATAGAATTAGAATAGAATTAGAATAGAATTAGAATTAGAATTAGATTTAGAATAGAATTAGAATTAGAAATAGAAATAGAATTAGAATTAGAATTAGAATAGAATTAGAATTAGAATTAGAATTAGAATTAGAATAGAATTAGAATAGAATTAGAATAGAATTAGAATTAGATTGGAATTAGAAATAGAATTAGAAATAGAATTAGAATAGAATTAGAATAGAATTAGAATTAGAATAGAATTAGAATAGAATTAGAATAGAATTAGAATAGAATTAGAATAGAATTAGAATAGAATTATAATTAGAAATAGAATTAGAAATAGAATTAGAATAGAATTAGAATTAGAAATAGAATTAGCATAGAATTAGAATTAGAATTAGATTTAGAATTAGAATTAGAATTATAATAGAATTAGAATAGAATTAGAATAGAATTAGAATAGAATTAGAATTAGAATTAGAATAGAATTAGAATAGAATTAGAATTAGAAATAGAATTAGAATTAGAAATAGAATTAGAATTAGAATTAGAATAGAATTAGAATTAGAATAGAATTAGAATTAGAATTAGAATATAATTAGAATAGAATTAGAATAGAATTAGAATAGAATTAGAATTAGATTTAGAATTAGAATTAGAATTAGAATAGAATTAGAATAGAATTAGAATAGAATTAGAATTAGAATTAGAATTAGAATTAGATTTAGAATAGAATTAGAATTAGAATAGAATTTGAATTAGAATTAGAATAGAATTAGAATAGAATTAGAATATAATTAGAATTAGAATTAGATTTAGAATAGAATTAGAATTAGAATTAGAAATAGAATTAGAATTAGAATTAGAATTAGAATAGAATTAGAATTAGAATTAGAATTAGAATTAGAATAGAATTAGAATAGAATTAGAATAGAATTAGAATTAGATTGGAATTAGAAATAGAATTAGAAATAGAATTAGAATAGAATTAGAATAGAATTAGAATTAGAATAGAATTAGAATAGAATTAGAATAGAATTAGAATAGAATTAGAATAGAATTAGAATAGAATTAGAATAGAATTATAATTAGAAATAAATTTAGAATAGAATTAGAATTAGAATAGAATTAGAATAGAATTAGAATTAGAAATAGATTTAGAATAGAATTAGAATTATAATAGAATTAGAATAGAATTAGAATAGAATTAGAATTAGAAATAGATTTAGAATAGAATTAGAATTAGAATAGAATTAGAATAGAATTAGAATTAGAATTAGAATTAGAATAGAATTAGAATAGAATTAGAATTAGAATAGAATTAGAATAGAATTAGAATAGAATTAGAATTAGAATTAGAATTAGAATTAGATTTAGAATAGAATTAGAATTAGAATAGAATTTGAATTAGAATTAGAATAGAATTAGAATATAATTAGAATTAGAATTAGATTTAGAATAGAATTAGAATTAGAAATAGAAATAGAATTAGAATTAGAATTAGAATAGAATTAGAATTAGAATTAGAATTAGAATTAGAATTGGAATTAGAATAGAATTAGAATAGAATTAGAATTAGATTGAAATTAGAAATAGAATTAGAAATATAATTAGAATAGAATTAGAATAGAATTAGAATTAGAATAGAATTAGAATAGAATTAGAATAGAATTAGAATAGAATTAGAATAGAATTAGATTAGAATTAGAATAGAATTAGAATAGAATTAGAATAGAATTATAATTAGAAATAGATTTAGAATAGAATTAGAATTAGAATAGAATTAGAATAGAATTAGAATTAGAAATAGATTTAGAATAGAATTAGAATTAGAATAGAATTAGAATAGAATTAGAATATAATTAGAATTATTAATAGATTTAGAATAGAATTAGAATTAGAATAGAATTAGAATTAGAAATAGATTTAGAATAGAATTAGAATTATAATAGAATTAGAATAGAATTAGAATTAGAATTAGAATAGAATTAGAATAGAATTAGAATAGAATTAGAAATAGAATTAGAATAGAATTAGAATTAGAATTAGAATAGAATTAGAATAGAATTAGAATAGAATTAGAATAGAATTAGAATAGAATTAGAATTAGAATTAGAATAGAATTAGAATAGAATTAGAATTAGAAATAGAATTAGAATTAGAAATAGAATTAGAATTAGAATTAGAATAGAATTAGAATTAGAATAGAATTAGAATTAGAATTAGAATAGAATTAGAATAGAATTAGAATATAATTAGATTTAGAATTAGAATTAGAATTAGAATTAGAATAGAATTAGAATTAGAAATAGAATTAGAATAGAATTAGAATTAGAATTAGAATTAGAATTAGAATAGAATTAGAATTAGAATTAGAATAGAATTAGAATAGAATTAGAATAGAATTAGAATAAAATTAGAATTAGATTTGGAATTAGAATTAGAATTAGAATAGAATTAGAATAGAATTAGAATTAGAATTAGAATTAGAATTAGATTTAGAATAGAATTAGAATTAGAATAGAATTTGAATTAGAATTAGAATAGAATTAGAATAGAATTAGAATAGAATTAGAATTAGAATAGAATTAGAATAGAATTAGAATTAGAATTAGAATTAGAATTAGAATAGAATTAGAATAGAATTAGAATAGAATTATAATTAGATTGGAATTAGAAATAGAATTAGAAATAGAATTAGAATAGAATTAGAATAGAATTAGAATTAGAATAGAATTAGAATAGAATTAGAATAGAATTAGAATAGAATTATAATAGAATTATAATTAGAAATAGATTTAGAATAGAATTAGAATTAGAATAGAATTAGAAAAGAATTAGAATTAGAAATAGATTTAGAATAGAATTAGAATTAGAATAGAATTATAATTAGAAATAGAATTAGAAATAGAATTAGAATAGAATTAGAATTAGAATTAGAATTAGAATTAGAATAGAATTAGAATAGAATTAGAATAGAATTAGAATAGAATTAGAATAGAATTAGAATTAGAATTAGATTTAGAATAGAATTAGAATTAGAATAGAATTAGAATAGAATTAGAATAGAATTAGAATTAAAAATAGATTTAGAATAGAATTAGAATTAGAATAGAATTAGAATAGAATTAGAATTAGAATTATAATTAGAATAGAATTAGAATAGAATTAGAATAGAATTAGAATAGAATTAGAATTAGAATAGAATTAGAATTAGAATAGAATTGGAATAGAATTAGAATAGAATTAGAATTAGAATTTGAATTAGATTTAGAATAGAATTAGAATTAGAATAGAATTTGAATTAGAATTAGAATAGAATTAGAATAGAATTAGAATATAATTAGAATTAGAATTAGATTTAGAATAGAATTAGAATTAGAAATAGAAATAGAATTAGAATTAGAATTATAATAGAATTAGAATTAGAATTAGAATTAGAATTAGAATAGAATTAGAATAGAATTAGAATAGAATTAGAATTAGATTGGAATTAGAAATAGAATTAGAAATAGAATTAGAATAGAATTAGAATAGAATTAGAATAGAATTAGAATAGAATTAGAATAGAATTATAATTAGAAATAGAATTATAAATAGAATTAGAATAGAATTAGAATTAGAAATAGAATTAGCATAGAATTAGAATTAGGTTTAGAATTAGATTTAGAATTAGAATTAGAATTAGAATTACAATTAGAATAGAATTAGAATAGAATTAGAATAGAATTAGAATTAGAATTAGAATTAGAATTAGAATTAGATTTAGAATAGAATTAGAATTAGAATAGAATTTGAATTAGATCTAGAATAGAATTAGAATAGAATTAGAATATAATTAGAATTAGAATTAGATTTTGAATAGAATTAGAATTAGAAATAGAAATAGAATTAGAATTAGAATTAGAATAGAATTAGAATTAGAATTAGAATTAGAATAGAATTAGAATAGAATTAGAATTAGATTGGAATTAGAAATAGAATTAGAAATAGAATTAGAATAGAATTAGAATAGAATTAGAATTAGAATAGAATTAGAATAGAATTAGAATAGAATTAGAATAGAATTAGAATAGAATTAGAATTAGAATTAGAATTAGAATAGAATTAGAATATAATTAGAATAGAATTAGAATAGAATTTGAATTAGAATTAGATTTAGAATAGAATTAGAATAGAATTAGAATAGAATTAGAATAGAATTAGAATTAGAATTAGAATTAGATTTAGAATAGAATTAGAATTAGAAATAGAAATAGAATTAGAATTAGAATTAGAATAGAATTAGAATTAGAATTAGAATTAGAATTAGAATAGAATTAGAATAGAATTAGAATTAGATTGGAATTAGAAATAGAATTAGAAATAGAATTAGAATAGAATTAGAATAGAATTAGAATTAGAATAGAATTAGAATAGAATTAGAATAGAATTAGAATAGAATTAGAATAGAATTAGAATAGAATTAGAATAGAATTAGAATAGAATTATAATTAGAAATAGAATTGGTAATAGAATTAGAATAGAATTAGAATTAGAATTAGAATTAGAATTAGAATAGAATTAGAATAGAATTAGAATAGAATTCGAATAGAATTAGAATAGAATTAGAATTAGAATTAGATTTAGAATAGAATTAGAATAGAATTAGAATAGAATTAGAATTAGAATTAGATTTAGTATAGAATTAGAATTATAAATAGAAATAGAATTAGAATTAGAATTAGAATAGAATTAGAATTAGAATTAGAATTAGAATTAGAATAGAATTAGAATAGAATTAGAATAGAATTAGAATTAGATTGGAATTAGAAATAGAATTAGAAATAGAATTAGAATAGAATTAGAATAGAATTAGAATTAGAATAGAATTAGAATAGAATTAGAATAGAATTAGAATAGAATTAGAATAGAATTAGAATAGAATTATAATTAGAAATAGAATTAGAAATAGAATTAGAATAGAATTAGAATTAGAAATAGAATTAGCATAGAATTAGAATTAGAATTAGATTTAGAATTAGAATTAGAATTATAATAGAATTAGAATAGAATTAGAATAGAATTAGAATAGAATTAGAATAGAATTAGAATTAGAATTAGAATAGAATTAGAATAGAATTAGAATTAGAAATAGAATTAGAATTAGAAATAGAATTAGAATTAGAATTAGAATAGAATTAGAATTAGAATAGAATTAGAATTAGAATTAGAATAGAATTAGAATAGAATTAGAATAGAATTAGAATAGAATTAGAATTAGATTTAGAATTAGAATTAGAATTAGAATAGAATTAGAATAGAATTAGAATAGAATTAGAATTAGAATTAGAATTAGAATTAGATTTAGAATAGAATTAGAATTAGAATAGAATTTGAATTAGAATTAGAATAGAATTAGAATAGAATTAGAATATAATTAGAATTAGAATTAGATTTAGAATAGAATTAGAATTAGAATTAGAAATAGAATTAGAATTAGAATTAGAATTAGAATAGAATTAGAATTAGAATTAGAATTAGAATTAGAATAGAATTAGAATAGAATTAGAATAGAATTAGAATTAGATTTGAATTAGAAATAGAATTAGAAATAGAATTAGAATAGAATTAGAATAGAATTAGAATTAGAATAGAATTAGAATAGAATTAGAATAGAATTAGAATAGAATTAGAATAGAATTAGAATAGAATTATAATTAGAAATAAATTTAGAATAGAATTAGAATTAGAATAGAATTAGAATAGAATTAGAATTAGAAATAGATTTAGAATAGAATTAGAATTATAATAGAATTAGAATAGAATTAGAATAGAATTAGAATTAGAAATAGATTTAGAATAGAATTAGAATTAGAATAGAATTAGAATAGAATTAGAATAGAATAGAATTAGAATAGAATTAGAATAGAATTAGAATATAATTAGAATTAGAATTAGATTTAGAATAGAATTAGAATTAGAAATAGAAATAGAATTAGAATTAGAATTAGAATAGAATTAGAATTAGAATTAGAATTAGAATTAGAATTGGAATTAAAATAGAATTAGAATAGAATTAGAATTAGATTGAAATTAGAAATAGAATTAGAAATAGAATTAGAATAGAATTAGAATAGAATTAGAATTAGAATAGAATTAGAATAGAATTAGAATAGAATTAGAATAGAATTAGAATAGAATTAGAATAGAATTAGATTAGAATTAGAATAGAATTAGAATAGAATTAGAATAGAATTATAATTAGAAATAGATTTAGAATAGAATTAGAATTAGAATAGAATTAGAATAGAATTAGAATTAGAAATAGATTTAGAATAGAATTAGAATTAGAATAGAATTAGAATAGAATTAGAATATAATTAGAATTATTAATAGATTTAGAATAGAATTAGAATTAGAATAGAATTAGAATTAGAAATAGATTTAGAATAGAATTAGAATTATAATAGAATTAGAATAGAATTAGAATTAGAATTAGAATAGAATTAGAATAGAATTAGAATAGAATTAGAAATAGAATTAGAATAGAATTAGAATTAGAATTAGAATAGAATTAGAATAGAATTAGAATAGAATTAGAATAGAATTAGAATTATAATTAGAATAGAATTAGAATAGAATTAGAATTAGAAATAGAATTAGAATTAGAAATAGAATTAGAATTAGAATTAGAATAGAATTAGAATTAGAATAGAATTAGAATTAGAATTAGAATAGAATTAGAATAGAATTAGAATATAATTAGATTTAGAATTAGAATTAGAATTAGAATTAGAATAGAATTAGAATTAGAAATAGAATTAGAATAGAATTAGAATTAGAATTAGATTTAGAATTAGAATTAGAATTAGAATAGAATTAGAATAGAATTAGAATAGAATTAGAATAGAATTAGAATAGAATTAAAATTAGAATTAGAATAGAATTAGAATAGAATTAGAATTAGAAATAGAATTAGAATTAGAAATAGAATTAGAATTAGAATTAGAATAGAATTAGAATAGAATTAGAATAAAATTAGAATTAGATTTGGAATTAGAATTAGAATTAGAATAGAATTAGAATAGAATTAGAATTAGAATTAGAATTAGAATTAGATTTAGAATAGAATTAGAATTAGAATAGAATTTGAATTAGAATTAGAATAGAATTAGAATAGAATTAGAATAGAATTAGAATTAGAATAGAACTAGAATAGAATTAGAATTAGAATTAGAATTAGAATTAGAATAGAATTAGAATAGAATTAGAATAGAATTATAATTAGATTGGAATTAGAAATAGAATTAGAAATAGAATTATAATAGAATTAGAATAGAATTAGAATTAGAATAGAATTAGAATAGAATTAGAATAGAATTAGAATAGAATTATAATAGAATTATAATTAGAAATAGATTTAGAATAGAATTAGAATTAGAATAGAATTAGAAAAGAATTAGAATTAGAAATAGATTTAGAATAGAATTAGAATTAGAATAGAATTATAATTAGAAATAGAATTAGAAATAGAATTAGAATAGAATTAGAATTAGAATTAGAATTAGAATTAGAATATAATTAGAATAGAATTAGAATAGAATTAGAATAGAATTAGAATAGAATTTGAATTAGAATTAGATTTAGAATAGAATTAGAATTAAAATAGAATTAGAATAGAATTAGAATAGAATTAGAATAGAATTAGAATTAAAAATAGATTTAGAATAGAATTAGAATTAGAATAGAATTAGAATAGAATTAGAATAGAATTAGAATTAGAATATAATTAGAATTAGAATAGAATTGGAATAGAATTAGAATTAGAATTTGAATTAGATTTAGAATAGAATTAGAATTAGAATAGAATTTGAATTTGAATTAGAATAGAATTAGAATAGAATTAGAATATAATTAGAATTAGAATTAGATTTAGAATAGAATTAGAATTAGAAATAGAAATAGAATTAGAATTAGAATTATAATAGAATTAGAATTAGAATTAGAATTAGAATTAGAATAGAATTAGAATAGAATTAGAATAGAATTAGAATTAGATTGGAATTAGAAATAGAATTAGAAATAGAATTAGAATAGAATTAGAATAGAATTAGAATTAGAATAGAATTAGAATAGAATTAGAATAGAATTAGAATAGAATTAGAATAGAATTAGAATAGAATTAGAATAGAATTATAATTAGAAATAGATTTAGAATAGAATTAGAATTAGAATAGAATTAGAATAGAATTATAATTAGAAATAGATTTAGAATAGAATTAGAATTAGAATAGAATTAGAATAGAATTAGAATTAGAAATAGATTTAGAATAGAATTAGAATTAGAATAGAATTAGAATAGAATTAGAATATAATTAGAATTATTAATAGATTTAGAATAGAATTAGAATTAGAATAGAATTAGAATTAGAAATAGATTTAGAATAGAATTAGAATTATAATAGAATTAGAATAGAATTAGAATTAGAATTAGAATAGAATTAGAATAGAATTAGAATAGAATTAGAAATAGAATTAGAATAGAATTAGAATTAGAATTAGAATAGAATTAGAATAGAATTAGAATAGAATTAGAATAGAATTAGAATTATAATTAGAATAGAATTAGAATAGAATTAGAATTAGAAATAGAATTAGAATTAGAAATAGAATTAGAATTAGAATTAGAATAGAATTAGAATTAGAATAGAATTAGAATTAGAATTAGAATAGAATTAGAATAGAATTAGAATATAATTAGATTTAGAATTAGAATTAGAATTAGAATTAGAATAGAATTAGAATTAGAAATAGAATTAGAATAGAATTAGAATTAGAATTAGATTTAGAATTAGAATTAGAATTAGAATAGAATTAGAATAGAATTAGAATAGAATTAGAATAGAATTAGAATAGAATTAAAATTAGAATTAGAATAGAATTAGAATAGAATTAGAATTAGAAATAGAATTAGAATTAGAAATAGAATTAGAATTAGAATTAGAATAGAATTAGAATAGAATTAGAATAAAATTAGAATTAGATTTGGAATTAGAATTAGAATTAGAATAGAATTAGAATAGAATTAGAATTAGAATTAGAATTAGAATTAGATTTAGAATAGAATTAGAATTAGAATAGAATTTGAATTAGAATTAGAATAGAATTAGAATAGAATTAGAATAGAATTAGAATTAGAATAGAACTAGAATAGAATTAGAATTAGAATTAGAATTAGAATTAGAATAGAATTAGAATAGAATTAGAATAGAATTATAATTAGATTGGAATTAGAAATAGAATTAGAAATAGAATTATAATAGAATTAGAATAGAATTAGAATTAGAATAGAATTAGAATAGAATTAGAATAGAATTAGAATAGAATTATAATAGAATTATAATTAGAAATAGATTTAGAATAGAATTAGAATTAGAATAGAATTAGAAAAGAATTAGAATTAGAAATAGATTTAGAATAGAATTAGAATTAGAATAGAATTATAATTAGAAATAGAATTAGAAATAGAATTAGAATAGAATTAGAATTAGAATTAGAATTAGAATTAGAATAGAATTAGAATAGAATTAGAATAGAATTAGAATAGAATTAGAATAGAATTTGAATTAGAATTAGATTTAGAATAGAATTAGAATTAGAATAGAATTAGAATAGAATTAGAATAGAATTAGAATAGAATTAGAATTAAAAATAGATTTAGAATAGAATTAGAATTAGAATAGAATTAGAATAGAATTAGAATAGAATTAGAATTAGAATATAATTAGAATTAGAATAGAATTGAAATAGAATTAGAATTAGAATTTGAATTAGATTTAGAATAGAATTAGAATTAGAATAGAATTTGAATTAGAATTAGAATAGAATTAGAATAGAATTAGAATATAATTAGAATTAGAATTAGATTTAGAATAGAATTAGAATTAGAAATAGAAATAGAATTAGAATTAGAATTATAATAGAATTAGAATTAGAATTAGAATTAGAATTAGAATAGAATTAGAATAGAATTAGAATAGAATTAGAATTAGATTGGAATTAGAAATAGAATTAGAAATAGAATTAGAATAGAATTAGAATAGAATTAGAATTAGAATAGAATTAGAATAGAATTAGAATAGAATTAGAATAGAATTAGAATAGAATTAGAATAGAATTAGAATAGAATTATAATTAGAAATAGATTTAGAATAGAATTAGAATTAGAATAGAATTAGAATAGAATTAGAATTAGAAATAGATTTAGAATAGAATTAGAATTAGAATAGAATTAGAATAGAATTAGAATAGAATTAGAATTAGAAATAGATTTATAATAGAATTAGAATTAGAATAGAATTAGAATAGAATTAGAATTAGAATTAGAATTAGAATAGAATTAGAATAGAATTAGAATAGAATTAGAATAGAATTAGAATTAGAAATATAATTAGAATTAAAATAGAATTAGAATTAGAATTAGAATTAGAATTAGAATTAGAATTAGAATTAGAATAGAATTAGAATTAGAAATAGAATTAGAATAGAATTAGAATTAGAATTAGATTTAGAATTAGAATTAGAATTAGAATAGAATTAGAATAGAATTAGAATAGAATTAGAATAGAATTAGAATTAGATTTAGAATTAGAATTAGAATTAGAATTAGAATAGAATTAGAATAGAATTAAAATAGAATTAGAATTAGAATTAGAATTAGAATTAGATTTAGAATAGAATTAGAATTAGAATAGAATTTGAATTAGAATTAGAATAGAATTAGAATAGAATTAGAATAGAATTAGAATAGAATTAGAATTAGAATTAGATTTAGAATAGAATTAGAATTAGAAATAGAAATAGAATTAGAATTAGAATTAGAATAGAATTAGAATTAGAATTAGAATTAGAATTAGAATTAGAATAGAATAAGAATAGAATTAGAATAGAATTATAATAGAATTAGAATAGAATTAGAATAGAATTAGAATAGAATTAGAATTAGAATTAGATTTAGAATAGAATTAGAATAGATTTAGAATAGAATTAGAATAGAATTAGAATTAGAATTAGATTTAGAATAGAATTAGAATTAGAAATAGAAATAGAATTAGAATTAGAATTAGAATTAGAATTAGAATTAGAATTAGAATAGAATTAGAATAGAATTAGAATAGAATTAGAATAGAATTAGAATAGAATTAGAATAGAATTAGAATAGAATTATAATAGAATTATAATTAGAAATAGATTTAGAATAGAATTAGAATTAGAATAGAATTAGAAAAGAATTAGAATTAGAAATAGATTTAGAATAGAATTAGAATTAGAATAGAATTATAATTAGAAATAGAATTAGAAATAGAATTAGAATAAAATTAGAATAGAATTAGAATAGAATTAGAATAGAATTAGAATAGAATTAGAATAGAATTAGAATAGAATTAGAATAGAATTAGAATAGAATTAGAATAGAATTAGAATTAGATTTAGAATTAGAATTAGAATTAGAATTAGAATAGAATTAGAATAGAATTAAAATAGAATTAGAATTAGAATTAGAATTAGAATTAGAATTAGATTTAGAATAGAATTAGAATTAGAATAGAATTTGAATTAGAATTAGAATAGAATTAGAATAGAATTAGAATAGAATTAGAATAGAATTAGAATTAGAATTAGATTTAGAATAGAATTAGAATTAGAAATAGAAATAGAATTAGAATTAGAATTAGAATAGAATTAGAATTAGAATTAGAATTAGAATTAGAATTAGAATAGAATAAGAATAGAATTAGAATAGAATTATAATAGAATTAGAATAGAATTAGAATAGAATTAGAATAGAATTAGAATTAGAATTAGATTTAGAATAGAATTAGAATAGAATTAGAATAGAATTAGAATAGAATTAGAATTAGAATTAGATTTAGAATAGAATTAGAATTAGAAATAGAAATAGAATTAGAATTAGAATTAGAATTAGAATTAGAATTAGAATTAGAATAGAATTAGAATAGAATTAGAATAGAATTAGAATAGAATTAGAATAGAATTAGAATAGAATTAGAATAGAATTATAATAGAATTATAATTAGAAATAGATTTAGAATAGAATTAGAATTAGAATAGAATTAGAAAAGAATTAGAATTAGAAATAGATTTAGAATAGAATTAGAATTAGAATAGAATTATAATTAGAAATAGAATTAGAAATAGAATTAGAATAGAATTAGAATTAGAATTAGAATTAGAATTAGAATAGAATTAGAATAGAATTAGAATAGAATTAGAATAGAATTAGAATAGAATTTGAATTAGAATTAGATTTAGAATAGAATTAGAATTAGAATAGAATTAGAATAGAATTAGAATAGAATTAGAATAGAATTAGAATTAAAAATAGATTTAGAATAGAATTAGAATTAGAATAGAATTAGAATAGAATTAGAATAGAATTAGAATTAGAATATAATTAGAATTAGAATAGAATTGGAATAGAATTAGAATTAGAATTTGAATTAGATTTAGAATAGAATTAGAATTAGAATAGAATTTGAATTAGAATTAGAATAGAATTAGAATAGAATTAGAATATAATTAGAATTAGAATTAGATTTAGAATAGAATTAGAATTAGAAATAGAAATAGAATTAGAATTAGAATTATAATAGAATTAGAATTAGAATTAGAATTAGAATTAGAATAGAATTAGAATAGAATTAGAATAGAATTAGAATTAGATTGGAATTAGAAATAGAATTAGAAATAGAATTAGAATAGAATTAGAATAGAATTAGAATTAGAATAGAATTAGAATAGAATTAGAATAGAATTAGAATAGAATTAGAATAGAATTAGAATAGAATTAGAATAGAATTATAATTAGAAATAGATTTAGAATAGAATTAGAATTAGAATAGAATTAGAATAGAATTAGAATTAGAAATAGATTTAGAATAGAATTAGAATTAGAATAGAATTAGAATAGAATTAGAATAGAATTAGAATTAGAAATAGATTTATAATAGAATTAGAATTAGAATAGAATTAGAATAGAATTAGAATTAGAATTAGAATTAGAATAGAATTAGAATAGAATTAGAATAGAATTAGAATAGAATTAGAATTAGAAATATAATTAGAATTAAAATAGAATTAGAATTAGAATTAGAATTAGAATTAGAATTAGAATTAGAATTAGAATAGAATTAGAATTAGAAATAGAATTAGAATAGAATTAGAATTAGAATTAGATTTAGAATTAGAATTAGAATTAGAATAGAATTAGAATAGAATTAGAATAGAATTAGAATAGAATTAGAATAGAATTAGAATAGAATTAGAATAGAATTAGAATAGAATTAGAATAGAATTAGAATAGAATTAGAATAGAATTAGAATTAGATTTAGAATTAGAATTAGAATTAGAATTAGAATAGAATTAGAATAGAATTAAAATAGAATTAGAATTAGAATTAGAATTAGAATTAGATTTAGAATAGAATTAGAATTAGAATAGAATTTGAATTAGAATTAGAATAGAATTAGAATAGAATTAGAATAGAATTAGAATAGAATTAGAATTAGAATTAGATTTAGAATAGAATTAGAATTAGAAATAGAAATAGAATTAGAATTAGAATTAGAATAGAATTAGAATTAGAATTAGAATTAGAATTAGAATTAGAATAGAATAAGAATAGAATTAGAATAGAATTATAATAGAATTAGAATAGAATTAGAATAGAATTAGAATAGAATTAGAATTAGAATTAGATTTAGAATAGAATTAGAATAGAATTAGAATAGAATTAGAATAGAATTAGAATTAGAATTAGATTTAGAATAGAATTAGAATTAGAAATAGAAATAGAATTAGAATTAGAATTAGAATTAGAATTAGAATTAGAATTAGAATAGAATTAGAATAGAATTAGAATAGAATTAGAATAGAATTAGAATAGAATTAGAATAGAATTAGAATAGAATTAGAATAGAATTATAATTAGAAATAGAATTAGAAATAGAATTAGAATAGAATTAGAATTAGAATTAGAATTAGAATTAGAATAGAATTAGAATAGAATTAGAATAGAATTAGAATAGAATTAGAATAGAATTAGAATTAGAATTAGATTTAGAATAGAATTAGAATAGAATTAGAATAGAATTAGAATAGAATTAGAATTAGAATTAGATTTAGAATAGAATTAGAATTAGAAATAGAAATAGAATTAGAAATAGAATTAGAATTAGAATTAGAATAGAATTAGAATTAGAATTAGAATTAGAATTAGAATAGAATTAGAATAGAATTAGAATAGAATTAGAATTAGATTGGAATTAGAAATAGAATTAGAATAGAATTAGAATTAGAATAGAATTAGAATAGAATTAGAATAGAATTAGAATAGAATTAGAATAGAATTATAATTAGAAATAGAATTAGAAATAGAATTAGAATAGAATTAGAATAGAATTAGAATAGAATTAGAATAGAATTAGAATAGAATTAGAATTAGAATTAGAATAGAATTAGAATAGAATTAGAATTAGAAATAGAATTAGAATTAGAAATAGAATTAGAATTAGAATTAGAATAGAATTAGAATTAGAATAGAATTAGAATTAGAATTAGAATAGAATTAGAATAGAATTAGAATAGAATTAGAATAGAATTAGAATTAGATTTAGAATTAGAATTAGAATTAGAATAGAATTAGAATAGAATTAGAATAGAATTAGAATTAGAATTAGAATTAGAATTAGATTTAGAATAGAATTAGAATTAGAATAGAATTTGAATTAGAATTAGAATAGAATTAGACTAGAATTAGAATAGAATTAGAATATAATTAGAATTAGAATTAGATTTAGAATAGAATTAGAATTAGAAATAGAAATAGAAATAGAATTAGAATTAGAATAGAATTAGAATTAGAATTAGAATTAGAATTAGAATAGAATTAGAATAGAATTAGAATAGAATTAGAATTAGATTGGAATTAGAAATAGAATTAGAAATAGAATTAGAATAGAATTAGAATAGAATTAGAATTAGAATAGAATTAGAATAGAATTAGAATAGAATTAGAATAGAATTAGAATAGAATTAGAATAGAATTAGAATAGAATTATAATTAGAAATAGATTTAGAATAGAATTAGAATTAGAATAGAATTAGAATAGAATTAGAATTAGAAATAGTTTTAGAATAGAATTAGAATTAGAATAGAATTAGAATAGAATTAGAATTAGAAATAGATTTAGAATAGAATTAGAATTAGAATAGAATTAGAATAGAATTAGAATTAGAATTAGAATAGAATTAGAATAGAATTAGAATAGAATTAGAATAGAATTAGAATAGAATTAGAATTAGAAATAGAATTAGAATTAGAATAGAATTAGAATTAGAATTAGAATTAGAATTAGAATTAGAATTAGAATAGAATTAGAATTAGAAATAGAATTAGAATAGAATTAGAATTAAAATTAGATTTAGAATTAGAATTAGAATTAGAATAGAATTAGAATATAATTAGAATAGAATTAGAATAGAATTAGAATAGAATTAGAATTAGAATTAGAATAGAATTAGAATTAGAAATAGAATTAGAATTAGAAATAGAATTAGAATTAGAATTAGAATATAATTAGAATTAGAATAGAATTAGAATTAGAATTAGAATAGAATTAGAATAGAATTAGAATAGAATTAGAATATAATTAGATTTAGAATTAGAATTAGAATTAGAATTAGAATAGAATTAGAATTAGAAATAGAATTAGAATAGAATTAGAATTAGAATTAGATTTAGAATTAGAATTAGAATTAGAATAGAATTAGAATAGAATTAGAATAGAATTAGAATAGAATTAGAATAGAATTAGAATAGAATTATAATTAGAAATAGATTTAGAATAGAATTAGAATTAGAATTAGAATTAGAATTAGAATTAGATTTAGAATAGAATTAGAATTAGAATTAGAATAGAATTAGAATAGAATTAGAATTAGATTGGAATTAGAAATAGAATTAGAAATAGAATTAGAATAGAATTAGAATAGAATTAGAATTAGAATAGAATTAGAATAGAATTAGAATAGAATTAGAATAGAATTAGAATAGAATTATAATTAGAAATAGATTTAGAATATAATTAGAATTAGAATAGAATTAGAATAGAATTAGAATTAGAAATAGTTTTAGAATAGAATTAGAATTAGAATAGAATTAGAATAGAATTAGAATTAGAAATAGATTTAGAATAGAATTAGAATTAGAATAGAATTAGAATAGAATTAGAATTAGAATTAGAATAGAATTAGAATAGAATTAGAATAGAATTAGAATAGAATTAGAATTAGAAATAGAATTAGAATAGAATTAGAATTAGATTTAGAATTAGAATTAGAATTAGAATAGAATTAGAATAGAATTAGAATAGAATTAGAATAGAATTAGAATTAGAATTAGATTAGAATTAGAATAGAATTAGAATTAGAAATAGAATTAGAATTAGAAATAGAATTAGAATTAGAATTAGAATAGAATTAGAATTAGAATAGAATTAGAATTAGAATTAGAATAGAATTAGAATAGAATTAGAATAGAATTAGAATATAATTAGATTTAGAATTAGAATTAGAATTAGAATTAGAATAGAATTAGAATTAGAAATAGAATTAGAATAGAATTAGAATTAGAATTGGATTTAGAATTAGAATTAGAATTAGAATAGAATTAGAATAGAATTAGAATAGAATTAGAATAGAATTAGAATTAGAATTAGAATAGAATTAGAATAGAATTAGAATTAGAAATAGAATTAGAATTAGAAATAGAATTAGAATTAGAATTAGAATAGAATTAGAATTAGAATAGAATTAGAATTAGAATTAGAATAGAATTAGAATAGAATTAGAATAGAATTAGAATAGAATTAGAATTAGAATTAGATTTAGAATTAGAATTAGAATTAGAATATAATTAGAATAGAATTAGAATAGAATTAGAATTAGAATTAGAATTAGAATTAGATTTAGAATAGAATTAGAATTAGAATAGAATTTGAATTAGAATTAGAATAGAATTAGAATAGAATTAGAATAGAATTAGAATATAATTAGAATTAGAATTAGATTTAGAATAGAATTAGAATTAGAAATAGAAATAGAATTAGAATTAGATTTAGAATTAGAAATAGAATTAGAATAGAATTATAATAGAATTAGAATTAGAATAGAATTAGAATAGAATTAGAATAGAATTAGAATAGAATTAGAATAGAATTATAATTAGAAATAGATTTAGAATAGAATTAGAATTAGAATAGAATTAGAATAGAATTAGAATTAGAAATAGTTTTAGAATAGAATTAGAATTAGAATAGAATTAGAATAGAATTAGAATAGAATTAGAATAGAATTAGAATTAGAATTAGAAATAGAATTAGAATTAGAAATAGAATTAGAATTAGAATTAGAATAGAATTAGAATTAGAATAGAATTAGAATAGAATTAGAATAGAATTATAATTAGATTTAGAATTAGAATTAGAATTAGAATAGAATTAGAATAGAATTAGAATAGAATTAGAATTAGAATTAGAATTAGAATAGAATTAGAATAGAATTAGAATAGAATTAGAATTATATTTAGAATTAGAATTAGAATTAGAATAGAATTAGAATAGAATTAGAATAGAATTAGAATTAGAATTAGAATTAGAATTAGATTTAGAATATAATTAGAATTAGAATAGAATTAGAATTAGAATTAGAATAGAATTAGAATAGAATTAGAATAGAATTAGAATAGAATTAGAATTAGATTTAGAATTAGAATTAGAATTAGAATAGAATTAGAATAGAATTAGAATAGAATTAGAATTAGAATTAGAATTACAATTAGATTTAGAATAGAATTAGAATTAGAATAGAATTTGAATTAGAATTAGAATAGAATTAGAATAGAATTAGAATATAATTAGAATTATAATTAGATTTAGAATAGAATTAGAATTAGAAATAGAAATAGAATTAGAATTAGAATTAGAATAGAATTAGAATTAGAATTAGAATTAGAATTAGAATAGAATTAGAATAGAATTAGAATAGAATTAGAATTAGATTGGAATTAGAAATAGAATTAGAATAGAATTATAATAGAATTAGAATTAGAATAGAATTAGAATAGAATTAGAATAGAATTAGAATAGAATTAGAATAGAATTATAATTAGAAATAGATTTAGAATAGAATTAGAATTAGAATAGAATTAGAATAAAATTAGAATTAGAAATAGTTTTAGAATAGAATTAGAATTAGAATAGAATTAGAATAGAATTAGAATAGAATTAGAATAGAATTAGAATTAGAATTAGAAATAGAATTAGAATTAGAAATAGAATTAGAATTAGAATTAGAATAGAATTAGAATTAGAATAGAATTAGAATAGAATTAGAATAGAATTAGAATTAGATTTAGAATTAGAATTAGAATTAGAATAGAATTAGAATAGAATTAGAATAGAATTAGAATAGAATTAGAATTAGAAATAGTTTTAGAATAGAATTAGAATTAGAATAGAATTAGAATAGAATTAGAATTAGAAATAGATTTAGAATAGAATTAGAATTAGAACAGAATTAGAATAGAATTAGAATTAGAATTAGAATAGAATTAGAATAGAATTAGAATAGAATTAGAATAGAATTAGAATTAGAAATAGAATTAGAATTAGAATAGAATTAGAATTAGAATTAGAATTAGAATTAGAATTAGAATTAGAATAGAATTAGAATTAGAAATAGAATTAGAATAGAATTAGAATTAGAATTAGATTTAGAATTAGAATTAGAATTAGAATAGAATTAGAATAGAATTAGAATAGAATTAGAATAGAATTAGAATAGAATTAGAATTAGAATTAGAATAGAATTAGAATTAGAAATAGAATTAGAATTAGAAATAGAATTAGAATTAGAATTAGAATATAATTAGAATTAGAATAGAATTAGAATTAGAATTAGAATAGAATTAGAATAGAATTTGAATAGAATTAGAATAGAATTAGAATATAATTAGATTTAGAATTAGAATTAGAATTAGAATTAGAATAGAATTAGAATTAGAAATAGAATTAGAATAGAATTAGAATTAGAATTAGATTTAGAATTAGAATTAGAATTAGAATAGAATTAGAATAGAATTAGAATAGAATTAGAATAGAATTAGAATAGAATTAGAATTAGAAATAGAATTAGAATTAGAAGTAGAATTAGAATTAGAATTAGAATAGAATTAGAATTAGAATAGAATTAGAATTAGAATTAGAATAGAATTAGAATAGAATTAGAATAGAATTAGAATAGAATTAGAATTAGAATTAGATTTAGAATTAGAATTAGAATTAGAATAGAATTAGAATAGAATTAGAATTAGAATTAGAATTAGAATTAGATTTAGAATAGAATTAGAATTAGAATAGAATTTGAATTAGAATTAGAATAGAATTAGAATTAGAATAGAATAAGAATAGAATTAGAATAGAATTAGAATAGAATTAGAATAGAATTAGAATTAGAATTAGAATTAGATTTAGAATTAGAATTAGAATTAGAATAGAATTAGAATAGAATTAGAATAGAATTAGAATTAGAATTAGAATTAGAATTAGATTTAGAATAGAATTAGAATTAGAATAGAATTAGAATAGAATTAGAATATAATTAGAATTAGAATTAGAATTAGAATTAGAATTAGAATAGAATTAGAATTAGAATAGAATTAGAATTAGAATTAGAATTAGAATAGAATAGAATAAGAATAGAATTAGAATAGAATTAGAATAGAATTAGAATAGAATTAGAATTAGAATTAGAATTAGATTTAGAATTAAAATTAGAATTAGAATAGAATTAGAATAGAATTAGAATAGAATTAGAATTAGAATTAGAATTAGAATTAGATTTAGAATAGAATTAGAATTAGAATAGAATTAGAATAGAATTAGAATAGAATTAGAATTAGAATTAGAATTAGAATTAGAATTAGAATAGAATTAGAATTAGAATTAGAATTAGAATTAGAATAGAATTAGAATAGAATTAGAATAGAATTAGAATAGAATTAGAATTAGAATTAGAATTAGAATTAGATTTAGAATAGAATTAGAATTAGAATAGAATTTGAATTAGAATTAGAATAGAATTAGAATTAGAATAGAATTAGAATAGAATTAGAATAGAATTAGAATTAGAATTAGATTTAGAATAGAATTAGAATAGAATTAGAATAGAATTAGAATAGAATTAGAATTAGAATTAGATTTAGAATAAAATTAGAATTAGAAATAGAAATAGAATTAGAATTAGAATTAGAATAGAATTAGAATTAGAATTAGAATTAGAATTAGAATAGAATTAGAATAGAATTAGAATTAGATTGGAATTAGAAATTGAATTAGAATAGAATTAGAAGATAATTAGAATTAGAATAGAATTAGAATAGAATTAGAATAGAATTAGAATAGAATTAGAATAGAATTAGAATAGAATTAGAATAGAATTATAATTAGAAATAGAATTAGAAATATAATTAGAATAGAATTAGAATTAGAATTAGAATTAGAATTAGAATAGAATTAGAATAGAATTAGAATAGAATTAGAATAGAATTAGAATAGAATTAGAATTAGAATTACATTTAGAATAGAATTAGAATAGAATTAGAATAGAATTAGAATAGAATTAGAATTAGAATTAGATTTAGAATAGAATTAGAATTAGAAATAGAAATAGAATTAAAATTAGAATTAGAATTAGAATAGAATTAGAATTAGAATTAGAATTAGAATTAGAATAGAATTAGAATAGAATTAGAATAGAATTAGAATTAGATTGAAATTAGAAATAGAATTAGAAATAGAATTAGAATAGAATTAGAATAGAATTAGAATTAGAATAGAATTAGAATAGAATTAGAATAGAATTAGAATAGAATTAGAATAGAATTATAATTAGAAATAGAATTAGAAATAGAATTAGAATAGAATTAGAATTAGAAATAGAATTAGCATAGAATTAGAATTAGAATTAGATTTAGAATTAGAATTAGAATTAGAATAGAATTAGAATAGAATTAGAATAGAATTAGAATTAGAATTAGAATAGAATTAGAATAGAATTAGAATTAGAAATAGAATTAGAATTAGAAATAGAATTAGAATTAGAATTAGAATAGAATTAGAATTAGAATAGAATTAGAATTATAATTAGAATAGAATTAGAATAGAATTAGAATAGAATTAGAATAGAATTAGAATTAGATTTAGAATTAGAATTAGAATTAGAATAGAATTAGAATAGAATTAGAATTAGAATTAGAATTAGATTTAGAATAGAATTAGAATTAGAATAGAATTTGAATTAGAATTAGAATAGAATTAGAATAGAATTAGAATATAATTAGAATTAGAATTAGATTTAGAATAGAATTATAATAGAATTAGAATAGAATTAGAAATAGAATTAGATTTAGAATAGAATTAGAATTAGAAATAGAAATAGAATTAGAATTAAAATTAGAATTAGAATAGAATTAGAATTAGAATTAGAATTAGAATTAGAATAGAATTAGAATAGAATTAGAATAGAATTAGAATTAGAATTAGATTGGAATTAGAAATTGAATTAGAATAGAATTAGAATAGAATTAGAATTAGAATAGAATTAGAATAGAATTAGAATAGAATTAGAATAGAATTAGAATAGAATTAGAATAGAATTAGAATAGAATTATAATTAGAAATAGAATTAGAAATAGAACTAGAATAGAATTAGAATTAGAATTAGAATTAGAATTAGAATAGAATTAGAATAGAATTAGAATAGAATTAGAATAGAATTAGAATAGAATTAGAATTAGAATTAGATTTAGAATAGAATTAGAATAAAATTAGAATAGAATTAGAATAGAATTAGAATTAGAATTAGATTTAGAATAGAATTAGAATTAGAAATAGAAATAGAATTAGAATTAGAATAGAATTAGAATTAGAATTAGAATTAGAATTAGAATAGAATTAGAATAGAATTAGAATTAGATTAGAATTAGAAATAGAATTAGAAATAGAATTAGAATAGAATTAGAATAGAATAAGAATTATAATAGAATTAGAATAGAATTAGAATAGAATTAGAATAGAATTAGAATAGAATTAGAATAGAATTATAATTAGAAATAGAATTAGAAATAGAATTAGAATAGAATTAGAATTAGAAATAGAATTAGCATAGAATTAGAATTAGAATTAGATTTAGAATTAGAATTAGAATTAGAATAGAATTAGAATAGAATTAGAATAGAATTATAATAGAATTAGAATTAGAATTAGAATAGAATTAGAATAGAATTAGAATTAGAATTAGAAATAGAATTAGAATTAGAATTAGAATAGAATTAGAATTAGAATAGAATTAGAATTAGAATTAGAATAGAATTAGAATAGAATTAGAATAGAATTAGAATTAGATTTAGAATTAGAATTAGAATTAGAATAGAATTAGAATAGAATTAGAATATAATTAGAATTATAATTAGAATTAGAATTAGATTTAGAATAGAATTAGAATTAGAATAGAATTTGAATTAGAATTAGAATAGAATTAGAATAGAATTAGAATAGAATTAGAATATAATTAGAATTAGAATTAGATTTAGAATAGAATTAGAATTAGAAATAGAAATAGAATTAGAATTAGAATTAGAATAGAATTAGAATTAGAATTAGAATTAGAATTAGAATAGAATTAGAATAGAATTAGAATTAGATTGGAATTAGAAATAGAATTAGAAATAGAATTAGAATAGAATTAGAATAGAATTAGAATTAGAATAGAATTAGAATAGAATTAGAATAGAATTAGAATAGAATTAGAATAGAATTAGAATAGAATTATAATAGAATTGTAATTAGAAATAGATTTAGAATAGAATTAGAATTAGAATAGAATTAGAATAGAATTAGAATTAGAAATAGTTTTAGAATAGAATTAGAATTAGAATAGAATTAGAATAGAATTAGAATATAATTAGAATTAGAAATAGATTTAGAATAGAATTAGAATTAGAATAGAATTAGAATAGAATTAGAATTAGAATTAGAATAGAATTAGAATAGAATTAGAATAGAATTAGAATATAATTAGAATTAGAAATAGAATTAGAATTAGAATAGAATTAGAATTAGAATTAGAATTAGAATTAGAATAGAATTAGAATTAGAATAGAATTAGAATTAGAATTAGAATACAATTAGAATAGAATTAGAATAGAATTAGAATAGAATTAGAATTAAATTTAGAATTAGAATTAGAATTAGAATAGAATTAGAATAGAATTAGAATTAGAATTAGAATTAGAATTAGAATTAGATTTAGAATAGAATTAGAATTAGAATAGAATAGAATTAGAATTAGAATAGAATTTGAATTAGAATTAGAATAGAATTAGAATAGAATTAGAATATAATTAGAATTAGAATTAGATTTAGAATAGAATTATAATAGAATTAGAATAGAATTAGAAAAGAATTAGAATTAGAATTAGATTTAGAATAGAATTAGAATTAAAAATAGAAATAGAATTAGAATTAGAATTAGAATTAGAATAGAATTAGAATTAGAATTAGAATTAGAATTAGAATAGAATTAGAATAGAATTAGAATTAGATTAGAATTAGAAATAGAATTAGAAATAGAATTAGAATAGAATTAGAATAGAATAAGAATTATAATAGAATTAGAATAGAATTAGAATAGAATTAGAATAGAATTAGAATAGAATTAGAATAGAATTAGAATTAGATTTAGAATAGAATTAGAATTAGAATAGAATTTGAATTAGAATTAGAATAGAATTAGAATAGAATTAGAATATAATTAGAATTAGAATTAGATTTAGAATAGAATTATAATAGAATTAGAATAGAATTAGAAAAGAATTAGAATTAGAATTAGATTTAGAATAGAATTAGAATTAGAAATAGAAATAGAATTAGAATTAGAATTAGAATTAGAATAGAATTAGAATTAGAATTAGAATTAGAATTAGAATAGAATTAGAATAGAATTAGAATTAGATTAGAATTAGAAATAGAATTAGAAATAGAATTAGAATAGAATTAGAATAGAATAAGAATTATAATAGAATTAGAATAGAATTAGAATAGAATTAGAATAGAATTAGAATAGAATTAGAATAGAATTAGAATAGAATTATAATTAGAAATAGAATTAGAAATAGAATAAGAATAGAATTAGAATCAGAAATAGAATTAGCATAGAATTAGAATTAGAATTAGATTTAGAATTAGAATTAGAATTAGAATAGAATTAGAATAGAATTAGAATAGAATTATAATAGAATTAGAATTAGAATTAGAATAGAATTAGAATAGAATTAGAATTAGAATTAGAAATAGAATTAGAATTAGAATTAGAATAGAATTAGAATTAGAATAGAATTAGAATTAGAATTAGAATAGAATTAGAATAGAATTAGAATAGAATTAGAATTAGATTTAGAATTAGAATTAGAATTAGAATAGAATTAGAATAGAATTAGAATATAATTAGAATTAGAATTAGAATTAGAATTAGATTTAGAATAGAATTAGAATTAGAATAGAATTTGAATTAGAATTAGAATAGAATTAGAATAGAATTAGAATAGAATTAGAATATAATTAGAATTAGAATTAGATTTAGAATAGAATTAGAATTAGAAATAGAAATAGAATTAGAATTAGAATTAGAATAGAATTAGAATTAGAATTAGAATTAGAATTAGAATAGAATTAGAATAGAATTAGAATTAGATTGGAATTAGAAATAGAATTAGAAATAGAATTAGAATAGAATTAGAATAGAATTAGAATTAGAATAGAATTAGAATAGAATTAGAATAGAATTAGAATAGAATTAGAATAGAATTATAATAGAATTGTAATTAGAAATAGATTTAGAATAGAATTAGAATTAGAATAGAATTAGAATAGAATTAGAATTAGAAATAGTTTTAGAATAGAATTAGAATTAGAATAGAATTAGAATAGAATTAGAATATAATTAGAATTAGAAATAGATTTAGAATAGAATTAGAATTAGAATAGAATTAGAATAGAATTAGAATTAGAATTAGAATAGAATTAGAATAGAATTAGAATAGAATTAGAATATAATTAGAATTAGAAATAGAATTAGAATTAGAATAGAATTAGAATTAGAATTAGAATTAGAATTAGAATAGAATTAGAATTAGAATAGAATTAGAATTAGAATTAGAATACAATTAGAATAGAATTAGAATAGAATTAGAATAGAATTAGAATTAGATTTAGAATTAGAATTAGAATAGAATTAGAATAGAATTAGAATTAGAATTAGAATTAGAATTAGAATTAGATTTAGAATAGAATTAGAATTAGAATAGAATTTGAATTAGAATTAGAATAGAATTAGAATAGAATTAGAATATAATTAGAATTAGAATTAGATTTAGAATAGAATTATAATAGAATTAGAATAGAATTAGAAAAGAATTAGAATTAGAATTAGATTTAGAATAGAATTAGAATTAGAAATAGAAATAGAATTAGAATTAGAATTAGAATTAGAATAGAATTAGAATTAGAATTAGAATTAGAATTAGAATAGAATTAGAATAGAATTAGAATTAGATTAGAATTAGAAATAGAATTAGAAATAGAATTAGAATAGAATTAGAATAGAATAAGAATTATAATAGAATTAGAATAGAATTAGAATAGAATTAGAATAGAATTAGAATAGAATTAGAATAGAATTAGAATTAGATTTAGAATAGAATTAGAATTAGAATAGAATTTGAATTAGAATTAGAATAGAATTAGAATAGAATTAGAATATAATTAGAATTAGAATTAGATTTAGAATAGAATTATAATAGAATTAGAATAGAATTAGAAAAGAATTAGAATTAGAATTAGATTTAGAATAGAATCAGAATTAGAAATAGAAATAGAATTAGAATTAGAATTAGAATTAGAATAGAATTAGAATTAGAATTAGAATTAGAATTAGAATAGAATTAGAATAGAATTAGAATTAGATTAGAATTAGAAATAGAAATAGAAATAGAATTAGAATAGAATTAGAATAGAATAAGAATTATAATAGAATTAGAATAGAATTAGAATAGAATTAGAATAGAATTAGAATAGAATTAGAATAGAATTAGAATAGAATTATAATTAGAAATAGAATTAGAAATAGAATTAGAATAGAATTAGAATTAGAAATAGAATTAGCATAGAATTAGAATTAGAATTAGATTTAGAATTAGAATTAGAATTAGAATAGAATTAGAATAGAATTAGAATAGAATTATAATAGAATTAGAATTAGAATTAGAATAGAATTAGAATAGAATTAGAATTAGAATTAGAAATAGAATTAGAATTAGAATTAGAATAGAATTAGAATTAGAATAGAATTAGAATTAGAATTAGAATAGAATTAGAATAGAATTAGAATAGAATTAGAATTAGATTTAGAATTAGAATTAGAATTAGAATAGAATTAGAATAGAATTAGAATATAATTAGAATTAGAATTAGAATTAGAATTAGATTTAGAATAGAATTAAAATTAGAATAGAATTTGAATTAGAATTAGAATAGAATTAGAATAGAATTAGAATAGAATTAGAATATAATTAGAATTAGAATTAGATTTAGAATAGAATTAGAATTAGAAATAGAAATAGAATTAGAATTAGAATTAGAATAGAATTAGAATTAGAATTAGAATTAGAATTAGAATAGAATTAGAATAGAATTAGAATTAGATTGGAATTAGAAATAGAATTAGAAATAGAATTAGAATAGAATTAGAATAGAATTAGAATTAGAATAGAATTAGAATAGAATTAGAATAGAATTAGAATAGAATTAGAATAGAATTATAATAGAATTGTAATTAGAAATAGATTTAGAATAGAATTAGAATTAGAATAGAATTAGAATAGAATTAGAATTAGAAATAGTTTTAGAATAGAATTAGAATTAGAATAGAATTAGAATAGAATTAGAATATAATTAGAATTAGAAATAGATTTAGAATAGAATTAGAATTAGAATAGAATTAGAATAGAATTAGAATTAGAATTAGAATAGAATTAGAATAGAATTAGAATAGAATTAGAATATAATTAGAATTAGAAATAGAATTAGAATTAGAATAGAATTAGAATTAGAATTAGAATTAGAATTAGAATAGAATTAGAATTAGAATAGAATTAGAATTAGAATTAGAATACAATTAGAATAGAATTAGAATAGAATTAGAATAGAATTAGAATTAGATTTAGAATTAGAATTAGAATTAGAATAGAATTAGAATAGAATTAGAATTAGAATTAGAATTAGAATTAGAATTAGATTTAGAATAGAATTAGAATTAGAATAGAATTTGAATTAGAATTAGAATAGAATTAGAATAGAATTAGAATATAATTAGAATTAGAATTAGATTTAGAATAGAATTATAATAGAAATAGAATAGAATTAGAAAAGAATTAGAATTAGAATTAGATTTAGAATAGAATTAGAATTAGAAATAGAAATAGAATTAGAATTAGAATTAGAATTAGAATAGAATTAGAATTAGAATTAGAATTAGAATTAGAATAGAATTAGAATAGAATTAGAATAGAATTAGAATTAGAATTAGATTGGAATTAGAAATTGAATTAGAATAGAATTAGAATAGAATTAGAATTAGAATAGAATTAGAATAGAATTAGAATAGAATTAGAATAGAATTAGAATAGAATTAGAATAGAATTAGAATAGAATTATAATTAGAAATAGAATTAGAAATAGAATTAGAATAGACTTAGAATTAGAATTAGAATTAGAATTAGAATAGAATTAGAATAGAATTAGAATAGAATTAGAATAGAATTAGAATAGAATTAGAATTAGAATTAGATTTAGAATAGAATTAGAATAGAATTAGAATAGAATTAGAATTAGAATTAGATTTAGAATAGAATTAGAATTAGAAATAGAAATAGAATTAGAATTAGAATTAGAATTAGAATAGAATTAGAATTAGAATTAGAATTAGAATTAGAATAGAATTAGAATAGAATTAGAATTAGATTAGAATTAGAAATAGAATTAGAAATAGAATTAGAATAGAATTAGAATAGAATTAGAATTAGAATAGAATTAGAATAGAATTAGAATAGAATTAGAATAGAATTAGAATAGAATTATAATTAGAAATAGAATTAGAAATAGAATTAGAATAGAATTAGAATTAGAAATAGAATTAGCATAGAATTAGAATTAGAATTAGATTTAGAATTAGAATTAGAATTAGAATAGAATTATAATAGAATTAGAATAGAATTATAATAGAATTAGAATTAGAATTAGAATAGAATTAGAATAGAATTAGAATTAGAATTATAAATAGAATTAGAATTAGAATTAGAATAGAATTAGAATTAGAATAGAATTAGAATTAGAATAGAATTAGAATAGAATTGGAATAGAATTAGAATTAGATTTAGAATTAGAATTAGAATTAGAATAGAATTAGAATAGAATTAGAATAGAATTAGAATTAGAATTAGAATTAGAATTAGATTTAGAATAGAATTAGAATTAGAATAGAATTTGAATTAGAATTAGAATAGAATTAGAATAGATTTAGAATAGAATTAGAATAGAATTAGAATTAGAATTAGATTTAGAATAGAATTAGAATTAGAAATAGAAATAGAATTAGAATTAGAATTAGAATAGAATTAGAATTAGAATTAGAATTAGAATTAGAATAGAATTAGAATAGAATTAGAATTAGATTGGAATTAGAAATAGAATTAGAAATAGAATTAGAATAGAATTAGAATAGAATTAGAATTAGAATAGAATTAGAATAGAATTAGAATAGAATTATAATAGAATTAGAATAGAATTATAATAGAATTATAATTAGAAATAGATTTAGAATAGAATTAGAATTAGAATAGAATTAGAATAGAATTAGAATTAGAAATAGTTTTAGAATAGAATTAGAATTAGAATAGAATTAGAATAGAATTAGAATAGAATTAGAATTAGAAATAGATTTAGAATAGAATTAGCATTAGAATAGAATTAGAATTAGAATTAGATTTAGAATTAGAATTAGAATTAGAATAGAATTAGAATAGAATTAGAATAGAATTAGAATAGAATTAGAATTAGAATTAGAATAGAATTAGAATAGAATTAGAATTAGAAATAGAATTAGAATTAGAAATAGAATTAGAATTAGAATTAGAATAGAATTAGAATTAGAATAGAATTAGAATAGAATTAGAATAGAATTAGAATATAATTAGATTTAGAATTATAATTAGAATTAGAATTAGAATAGAATTAGAATTAGAAATAGAATTAGAATAGAATTAGAATTAGAATTAGATTTAGAATTAGAATTAGAATTAGAATAGAATTAGAATAGAATTAGAATAGAATTAGAATAGAATTAGAATTAGAATTAGAATTAGATTTAGAATAGAATTAGAATAGAATTAGAATAGAATTAGAATAGAATTAGAATAGAATTAGAATTAGATTGGAATTAGAAATTGAATTAGAATAGAATTAGAATAGAATTAGAATTAGAATAGAATTAGAATAGAATTAGAATAGAATTAGAATTAGATTGGAATTAGAAATAGAATTAGAAATTGAATTAGAATAGAATTAGAATAGAATTAGAATTAGAATAGAATTAGAATAGAATTAGAATAGAATTAGAATTAGAATTAGAATTAGAATTAGAATAGAATTAGAATAGAATTAGAATAGAATTAGAATAGAATTAGAATAGAATTAGAATAGAATTAGAATTAGAATTAGAATTAGAATAGAATTAGAATAGAATTAGAATAGAATTAGAATTAGAATTAGATTTAGAATTAGAATTAAATTAGAATAGAATTAGAATAGAATTAGAATAGAATTAGAATAGAATTAGAATAGAATTAGAATTAGAATTAGAATAGAATTAGAATAGAATTAGAATTAGAAATAGAATTAGAATTAGAAATAGAATTAGAATAGAATTAGAATTAGAATAGAATTAGAATTAGAATTAGAATAGAATTAGAATAGAATTAGAATAGAATTAGAATAGAATTAGAATTAGAATTAAAATAGAATTAGAATAGAATTAGAATAGAATAAGAATTAGAATTAGAATTAGAATTAGATTTAGAATAGAATTAGAATTAGAATAGAATTTGAATTAGAATTAGAATAGAATTAGAATTAGAATAGAATAAGAATAGAATTAGAATAGAATTAGAATAGAATTAGAATAGAATTAGAATAGAATTAGAATTAGAATTAGATTTAGAATAGAATTAGAATAGAATTAGAATAGAATTAGAATAGAATTAGAATTAGAATTAGATTTAGAATAGAATTAGAATTAGAAATAGAAATAGAATTAGAATTAGAATTAGAATAGAATTAGAATTAGAATTAGAATTAGAATTAGAAAAGAATTAGAATAGAATTAGAATAGAATTAGAATTAGATTGGAATTAGAAATTGAATTAGAATAGAATTAGAATAGAATTAGAATTAGAATAGAATTAGAATAGAATTAGAATTAGATTGGAATTAGAAATAGAATTAGAAATTGAATTAGAATAGAATTAGAATAGAATTAGAATTAGAATAGAATTAGAATAGAATTAGAATAGAATTAGAATTAGAATTAGAATTAGAATTAGAATAGAATTAGAATAGAATTAGAATAGAATTAGAATAGAATTAGAATAGAATTAGAATAGAATTAGAATTAGAATTAGAATTAGAATAGAATTAGAATAGAATTAGAATTAAAATTAGAATTAGAATTAGATTTAGAATAGAATTAGAATTAGAATAGAATTTGAATTAGAATTAGAATAGAATTAGAATATAATTAGAATTAGAATTAGATTTAGAATAGAATTATAATAGAATTAGAATAGAATTAGAATAGAATTAGAATTAGAATTAGATTTAGAATAGAATTAGAATTAGAAATAGAAATAGAATTAGAATTAGAATTAGAATTAGAATAGAATTAGAATTAGAATTAGAATTAGAATTAGAATAGAATTAGAATAGAATTAGAATAGAATTAGAATTAGAATTAGATTGGAATTAGAAATTGAATTAGAATAGAATTAGAATAGAATTAGAATTAGAATAGAATTAGAATAGAATTAGAATAGAATAAGAATTAGAAATAGAATTAGAATTAGAATAGAATTAGAATTAGAATTAGAATTAGAATTAGAATTAGAATTAGAATAGAATTAGAATAGAATTAGAATTAGAATTAGATTTAGAATAGAATTAGAATTAGAATAGAATTAGAATAGAATTAGAATTAGAAATAGTTTTAGAATAGAATTAGAATTAGAATAGAATTAGAATAGAATTAGAATAGAATTAGAATTAGAAATAGATTTAGAATAGAATTAGAATTAGAATAGAATTAGAATAGAATTAGAATTAGAATTAGAATAGAATTAGAATAGAATTAGAATAGAATTAGAATAGAATTAGAATTAGAAATAGAATTAGAATTAGAATAGAATTAGAACTAGAATTAGAATTAGAATTAGAATTAGAATTAGAATAGAATTAGAATTAGAAATAGAATTAGAATAGAATTAGAATTAGAATTAGATTTAGAATTAGAATTAGAATTAGAATAGAATTAGAATAGAATTAGAATAGAATTAGAATAGAATTAGAATAGAATTAGAATTAGAAATAGAATTAGAATTAGAATTAGAATTAGAATTAGAATAGAATTTGAATAGAATTAGAATAGAATTAGAATAGAATTAGAATAGAATTAGAATTAGAATTAGAATTAGATTTAGAATAGAATTAGAATAGAATTAGAATAGAATTAGAATAGAATTAGAATTAGAATTAGATTTAGAATAGAATTAGAATTAGAAATAGAAATAGAATTAGAATTAGAATTAGAATTAGAATAGAATTAGAATTATAATTAGAATTAGAATTAGAATAGAATTAGAATAGAATTAGAATTAGATTAGAATTAGAAATAGAATTAGAAATAGAATTAGAATAGAATTAGAATAGAATTAAAATTAGAATAGAATTAGAATAGAATTAGAATAGAATTAGAATAGAATTAGAATAGAATTAGAATAGAATTATAATTAGAAATAGAATTAGAAATAGAATAAGAATAGAATTAGAATTAGAAATAGAATTAGCATAGAATTAGAATTAGAATTAGATTTAGAATTAGAATTAGAATTAGAATAGAATTATAATAGAATTAGAATAGAATTATAATAGAATTAGAATTAGAATTATAATAGAATTAGAATAGAATTAGAATTAGAATTAGAAATAGAATTAGAATTAGAATTAGAATAGAATTAGAATTAGAATAGAATTAGAATTAGAATTAAAATAGAATTAGAATAGAATTAGAATAGAATTAGAATTAGATTTAGAATTAGAATTAGAATTAGAATAGAATTAGAATAGAATTAGAATAGAATTAGAATTAGAATTAGAATTAGAATTAGATTTAGAATAGAATTAGAATTAGAATAGAATTTGAATTAGAATTAGAATAGAATTAGAATAGAATTAGAATAGAATTAGAATATAATTAGAATTAGAATTAGATTTAGAATAGAATTAGAATTAGAAATAGAAATAGAATTAGAATTAGAATTAGAATAGAATTAGAATTAGAATTAGAATTAGAATTAGAATATAATTAGAATAGAATTAGAATTAGATTGGAATTAGAAATAGAATTAGAAATAGAATTAGAATAGAATTAGAATAGAATTAGAATTAGAATAGAATTAGAATAGAATTAGAATAGAATTAGAATAGAATTAGAATAGAATTATAATAGAATTATAATTAGAAATAGATTTAGAATAGAATTAGAATTAGAATAGAATTAGAATAGAATTAGAATAGAATTAGAATTAGAATTAGAATAGAATTAGAATTAGAAATAGAATTAGAATTAGAAATAGAATTAGAATTAGAATTAGAATAGAATTAGAATTAGAATAGAATTAGAATTAGAATAGAATTAGAATAGAATTAGAATAGAATTAGAATAGAATTAGAATAGAATTAGAATATAATTAGATTTAGAATTATAATTAGAATTAGAATTAGAATAGAATTAGAATTAGAAATAGAATTAGAATAGAATTAGAATTAGAATTAGATTTAGAATTAGAATTAGAATTAGAATAGAATTAGAATAGAATTAGAATAGAATTAGAATAGAATTAGAATAGAATTAGAATAGAATTAGAATTAGAATTAGAATAGAATTAGAATAGAATTAGAATTAGAAATAGAATTAGAATTAGAAATAGAATTAGAATTAGAATTAGAATAGAATTAGAATTAGAATAGAATTAGAATTAGAATTAGAATAGAATTAGAATAGAATTAGAATAGAATTAGAATAGAATTAGAATTAGAATTAAAATAGAATTAGAATAGAATTAGAATAGAATTAGAATTAGAATTAGAATTAGAATTAGATTTAGAATAGAATTAGAATTAGAATAGAATTTGAATTAGAATTAGAATAGAATTAGAATTAGAATAGAATAAGAATAGAATTAGAATAGAATTAGAATAGAATTAGAATAGAATTAGAATTAGAATAAGATTTAGAATAGAATTAGAATAGAATTAGAATAGAATTAGAATTAGAATTAGATTTAGAATAGAATTAGAATTAGAAATAGAAATAGAATTAGAATTAGAATTAGAATAGAATTAGAATTAGAATTAGAATTAGAATTAGAATTAGAAAAGAATTAGAATAGAATTAGAATAAAATTAGAATTAGATTGGAATTAGAAATTGAATTAGAATAGAATTAGAATAGAATTAGAATTAAAATAGAATTAGAATAGAATTAGAATAGAATTAGAATTAGAATTAGAATTAGAATTAGAATTAGAAATAGAATTAGAAATAGAATAGAATTAGAATTAGAATTAGAATAGAATTAGAATTAGAATTAGAATTAGAATTAGAATTAGAATAGAATTAGAATAGAATTAGAATAGAATTAGAATTAGATTGGAATTAAAAATAGAATTAGAAATAGAATTAGAATAGAATTAGAATAGAATTAGAATTAGAATTAGAATAGAATTAGAATAGAATTAGAATTAGAATAGAATTAGAATAGAATTAGAATTAGAATAGAATTAGAATAGAATTAGAATAGAATTAGAATAGAATTAGAATAGAATTAGAATAGAATTATAATTAGAAATAGAATTAGAAATAGAATTAGAATAGAATTGGAATTAGAAATAGAATTAGCATAGAATTAGAATTAGAATTAGATTTAGAATTAGAATTAGAATTAGAATAGAATTATAATAGAATTAGAATAGAATTATAATAGAATTAGAATTAGAATTAGAATAGAATTAGAATAGAATTAGAATTAGAATTAGAAATAGAATTAGAATTAGAATTAGAATAGAATTAGAATTAGAATAGAATTAGAATTAGAATTAAAATAGAATTAGAATAGAATTAGAATAGAATTAGAATTAGATTTAGAATTAGAATTAGAATTAGAATAGAATTAGAATAGAATTAGAATTAGAATAGAATTAGAATTAGAATAGAATTTGAATTAGAATTAGAATAGAATTAGAATTAGAATAGAATAAGAATAGAATTAGAATAGAATTAGAATAGAATTAGAATAGAATTAGAATAGAATTAGAATTAGAATTAGATTTAGAATAGAATTAGAATAGAATTAGAATAGAATTAGAATAGAATTAGAATTAGAATTAGATTTAGAATAGAATTAGAATTAGAAATAGAAATAGAATTAGAATTAGAATTAGAATAGAATTAGAATTAGAATTAGAATTAGAATTAGAAAAGAATTAGAATAGAATTAGAATAGAATTAGAATTAGATTGGAATTAGAAATTGAATTAGAATAGAATTAGAATAGAATTAGAATTAGAATAGAATTAGAATAGAATTAGAATAGAATTAGAATTAGATTGGAATTAGAAATAGAATTAGAAATTGAATTAGAATAGAATTAGAATAGAATTAGAATTAGAATATAATTAGAATAGAATTAGAATAGAATTAGAATTAGAATTAGAATTAGAATTAGAATAGAATTAGAATAGAATTAGAATAGAATTAGAATAGAATTAGAATAGAATTAGAATTAGAATTAGATTTAGAATAGAATTAGAATAGAATTAGAATAGAATTAGAATTAGAATTAGATTTAGAATATAATTAGAATTAGAAATAGAAATAGAATTAGAATTAGAATTAGAATAGAATTAGAATTAGAATTAGAATTAGAATTAGAATAGAATTAGAATAGAATTAGAATTAGATTGGAATTAGAAATAGAATTAGAAATAGAATTAGAATAGAATTAGAATAAAATTAGAATTAGAATAGAATTAGAATAGAATTAGAATAGAATTAGAATAGAATTAGAATAGAATTAGAATAGAATTAGAATAGAATTAGAATAGAATTATAATTAGAAATAGAATTAGAAATAGAATTAGAATAGAATTAGAATTAGAAATAGAATTAGCATTAGAATTAGAATAGAATTAGAATTAGAATAGAATTAGAATTAGAATTAGAATAGAATTAGAATAGAATTAGAATAGAATTAGAATAGAATTAGAATTAGATTTAGAATTAGAATTAGAATTAGAATAGAATTAGAATAGAATTAGAATTAGAATAGAATTTGAATTAGAATTAGAATAGAATTAGAATAGAATTAGAATAGAATTAGAATTAGATTTAGAATAGAATTAGAATTAGAAATAGAAATAGAATTAGAATTAGAATTAGAATAGAATTAGAATTAGAATTAGAATTAGAATTAGAATTAGAATAGAATTAGAATAGAATTAGAATAGAATTAGAATTAGATTGGAATTAGAAATAGAATTAGAAATAGAATTAGAATAGAATTAGAATAGAATTAGAATTAGAATAGAATTAGAATAGAATTAGAATAGAATTAGAATAGAATTAGAATAGAATTATAATTAGAAATAGAATTAGAAATAGAATTAGAATAGAATTAGAATTAGAAATAGAATTAGCATAGAATTAGAATTAGAAATAGAATTAGAATTAGAAATAGAATTAGAATTAGAATTAGAATAGAATTAGAATTAGAATAGAATTAGAATTAGAATTAGAATAGAATTAGAATAGAATTAGAATAGAATTAGAATAGAATTAGAATAGAATTAGAATTAGATTTAGAATTAGAATTAGAATTAGAATAGAATTAGAATAGAATTATAATAGAATTAGAATTAGAATTAGAATTAGAATTAGATTTAGAATAGAATTAGAATTAGAATAGAATTTGAATTAGAATAGAATTAGAATAGAATTAGAATTAGAATTAGATTTAGAATAGAATTAGAATAGAATTAGAATAGAATTAGAATTAGAACTAGATTTAGAATAGAATTAGAATTAGAAATAGAAATAGAATTAGAATTAGAATTAGAATAGAATTAGAATTAGAATTAGAATTAGAATTAGAATAGAATTAGAATAGAATTAGAATTAGATTGGAATTAGAAATTGAATTAGAATAGAATTAGAATAGAATTAGAATTAGAATAGAATTAGAATAGAATTAGAATAGAATTAGAATTAGATTGGAATTAGAAATAGAATTAGAAATTGAATTAGAATAGAATTAGAATAGAATTAGAATTAGAATAGAATTAGAATAGAATTAGAATAGAATTAGAATTAGAATTAGAATTAGAATTAGAATAGAATTAGAATAGAATTAGAATAGAATTAGAATAGAATTAGAATTAGAATTAGATTTAGAATAGAATTAGAATAGAATTAGAATAGAATTAGAATAGAATTAGAATTAGAATTAGATTTAGAATAGAATTAGAATTAGAAATAGAATAGAATTAGAATTAGAATAGAATTAGAATTAGAATTAGAATTAGAATTAGAATTAGAATTAGAATAGAATTAGAATAGAATTAGAATTAGATTGGAATTAGAAATAGAATTAGAAATAGAATTAGAATAGAATTAGAATAGAATTAGAATTAGAATAGAATTAGAATAGAATTAGAATAGAATTAGAATAGAATTAGAGTAGAATTAGAATAGAATTAGAATAGAATTATAATTAGAAATAGAATTAGAAAATAGAATTAGAATAGAATTAGAATTAGAAATTGAATTAGCATAGAATTAGAATTAGAATTAGAATTAGATTTAGAATTAGAATTAGAATTAGAATAGAATTAGAATAGAATTAGAATAGAATTAGAATAGAATTAGAATAGAATTAGAATTAGAATTAGAATAGAATTAGAATAGAATTAGAATTAGAAATAGAATTAGAATTAGAAATAGAATTAGAATTAGAATTAGAATTAGAATTAGAATTAGAATTAGAATAGAAATAGAATTAGAATAGAATTAGAATTAGAATTAGAATTAGAAATAGAATTAGAATAGAATTAGAATTAGAATTAGATTTAGAATTAGAATTAGAATTAGAATTAGAATTAGATTTAGAATAGAATTAGAATTAGAATAGAATTTGAATTAGAATTAGAATAGAATTAGAATAGAATTAGAATAGAATTAGATTTTGAATAGAATTAGAATTAGAAATAGAATTAGAATAGAATTAGAATTAGAATTAGAATTAGAATTAGAATTAGAATTAGAATTATAATAGAATTAGAATAGAATTAGAATTAGAATTAGATTTAGAATAGAATTAGAATTAGAATATAATTAGAATAGAATTAGAATTAGAAATAGTTTTAGAATAGAATTAGAATTAGAATAGAATTAGAATAGAATTAGAATAGAATTAGAATTAGAAATAGATTTAGAATAGAACTAGAATTAGAATAGAATTAGAAATAGATTTAGAATAGAATTAGAATTAGAATAGAATTAGAATAGAATTAGAATATAATTAGAATAGAATTAGAATTAGAAATAGAATTAGAATTAGAATAGAATTAGAATTAGAATTAGAATTAGAATTAGAATTAGAATTAGAATTAGAATAGAATTAGAATTAGAAATAGAATTAGAATAGAATTAGAATTAGAATTAGATTTAGAATTAGAATTAGAATTAGAATAGAATTAGAATAGAATTAGAATAGAATTAGAATTAGAATTAGAATAGAATTAGAATAGAATTAGAATTAGAAATAGAATTAGAATTAGAAATAGAATTAGAATTAGAATTAGAATAGAATTAGAATTAGAATAGAATTAGAATTAGAATTAGAATTAGAAATAGAATTAGAATAGAATTAGAATTAGAATTAGATTTAGAATTAGAATTAGAATTAGAATAGAATTAGAATAGAATTAGAATAGAATTAGAATAGAATTAGAATTAGAATTAGAATAGAATTAGAATAGAATTAGAATTAGAAATAGAATTAGAATTAGAAATAGAATTAGAATTAGAATTAGAATAGAATTAGAATTATAATAGAATTAGAATTAGATTTAGAATTAGAATTAGAATTAGAATAGAATTAGAATAGAATTAGAATAGAATTAGAATTAGAATTAGAATTAGAATTAGATTTAGAATAGAATTAGAATTAGAATAGAATTTGAATTAGAATTAGAATAGAATTAGAATAGAATTAGAATAGAATTAGAATATAATTAGAATTAGAATTAGATTTAGAATAGAATTAGAATTAGAAATAGAAATAGAATTAGAATTAGAATTAGAATAGAATTAGAATTAGAATTAGAATTAGAATTAGAATAGAATTAGAATAGAATTAGAATAGAATTAGAATTAGATTGGAATTAGAAATAGAATTATAATAGAATTAGAATTAGAATAGAATTAGAATAGAATTAGAATAGAATTAGAATAGAATTATAATTAGAAATAGATTTAGAATAGAATTAGATTTAGAATAGAATTAGAATTAGAATAGAATTTGAATTAGAATTAGAATAGAATTAGAATAGAATTAGAATAGAATTAGAATATAATTAGAATTAGAATTAGATTTAGAATAGAATTAGAATTAGAAATAGAAATAGAATTAGAATTAGAATTAGAATAGAATTAGAATTAGAATTAGAATTAGAATTAGAATAGAATTAGAATAGAATTAGAATAGAATTAGAATTAGATTGGAATTAGAAATAGAATTATAATAGAATTAGAATTAGAATAGAATTAGAATAGAATTAGAATAGAATTAGAATAGAATTATAATTAGAAATAGATTTAGAATAGAATTAGAATTAGAATAGAATTAGAATAGAATTAGAATTAGAAATAGTTTTAGAATAGAATTAGAATTAGAATAGAATTAGAATAGAATTAGAATAGAATTCGAATAGAATTAGAATTAGAATTAGAATTAGAATTAGAATAGAATTAGAATAGAATTAGAATTAGATTGGAATTAGAAATTGAATTAGAATAGAATTAGAATAGAATTAGAATTAGAATAGAATTAGAATAGAATTAGAATAGAATTAGAATTAGATTGGAATTAGAAATAGAATTAGAAATTGAATTAGAATAGAATTAGAATAGAATTAGAATTAGAATAGAATTAGAATAGAATTAGAATAGAATTAGAATAGAATTAGAATTAGAATTAGATTTAGAATAGAATTAGAATAGAATTAGAATAGAATTAGAATAGAATTAGAATTAGAATTAGATTTAGAATAGAATTAGAATTAGAAATAGAATAGAATTAGAATTAGAATAGAATTAGAATTAGAATTAGAATTAGAATTAGAATTAGAATTAGAATAGAATTAGAATAGAATTAGAATTAGATTGGAATTAGAAATAGAATTAGAAATAGAATTAGAATAGAATTAGAATAGAATTAGAATTAGAATAGAATTAGAATAGAATTAGAATAGAATTAGAATAGAATTAGAGTAGAATTAGAATAGAATTAGAATAGAATTATAATTAGAAATAGAATTAGAAAATAGAATTAGAATAGAATTAGAATTAGAAATTGAATTAGCATAGAATTAGAATTAGAATTAGAATTAGATTTAGAATTAGAATTAGAATTAGAATAGAATTAGAATAGAATTAGAATAGAATTAGAATAGAATTAGAATAGAATTAGAATTAGAATTAGAATAGAATTAGAATAGAATTAGAATTAGAAATAGAATTAGAATTAGAAATAGAATTAGAATTAGAATTAGAATTAGAATTAGAATTAGAATTAGAATAGAAATAGAATTAGAATAGAATTAGAATTAGAATTAGAATTAGAAATAGAATTAGAATAGAATTAGAATTAGAATTAGATTTAGAATTAGAATTAGAATTAGAATTAGAATTAGATTTAGAATAGAATTAGAATTAGAATAGAATTTGAATTAGAATTAGAATAGAATTAGAATAGAATTAGAATAGAATTAGATTTTGAATAGAATTAGAATTAGAAATAGAATTAGAATAGAATTAGAATTAGAATTAGAATTAGAATTAGAATTAGAATTAGAATTATAATAGAATTAGAATAGAATTAGAATTAGAATTAGATTTAGAATAGAATTAGAATTAGAATATAATTAGAATAGAATTAGAATTAGAAATAGTTTTAGAATAGAATTAGAATTAGAATAGAATTAGAATAGAATTAGAATAGAATTAGAATTAGAAATAGATTTAGAATAGAACTAGAATTAGAATAGAATTAGAAATAGATTTAGAATAGAATTAGAATTAGAATAGAATTAGAATAGAATTAGAATATAATTAGAATAGAATTAGAATTAGAAATAGAATTAGAATTAGAATAGAATTAGAATTAGAATTAGAATTAGAATTAGAATTAGAATTAGAATTAGAATAGAATTAGAATTAGAAATAGAATTAGAATAGAATTAGAATTAGAATTAGATTTAGAATTAGAATTAGAATTAGAATAGAATTAGAATAGAATTAGAATAGAATTAGAATTAGAATTAGAATAGAATTAGAATAGAATTAGAATTAGAAATAGAATTAGAATTAGAAATAGAATTAGAATTAGAATTAGAATAGAATTAGAATTAGAATAGAATTAGAATTAGAATTAGAATTAGAAATAGAATTAGAATAGAATTAGAATTAGAATTAGATTTAGAATTAGAATTAGAATTAGAATAGAATTAGAATAGAATTAGAATAGAATTAGAATAGAATTAGAATTAGAATTAGAATAGAATTAGAATAGAATTAGAATTAGAAATAGAATTAGAATTAGAAATAGAATTAGAATTAGAATTAGAATAGAATTAGAATTATAATAGAATTAGAATTAGATTTAGAATTAGAATTAGAATTAGAATAGAATTAGAATAGAATTAGAATAGAATTAGAATTAGAATTAGAATTAGAATTAGATTTAGAATAGAATTAGAATTAGAATAGAATTTGAATTAGAATTAGAATAGAATTAGAATAGAATTAGAATAGAATTAGAATATAATTAGAATTAGAATTAGATTTAGAATAGAATTAGAATTAGAAATAGAAATAGAATTAGAATTAGAATTAGAATAGAATTAGAATTAGAATTAGAATTAGAATTAGAATAGAATTAGAATAGAATTAGAATAGAATTAGAATTAGATTGGAATTAGAAATAGAATTATAATAGAATTAGAATTAGAATAGAATTAGAATAGAATTAGAATAGAATTAGAATAGAATTATAATTAGAAATAGATTTAGAATAGAATTAGATTTAGAATAGAATTAGAATTAGAATAGAATTTGAATTAGAATTAGAATAGAATTAGAATAGAATTAGAATAGAATTAGAATATAATTAGAATTAGAATTAGATTTAGAATAGAATTAGAATTAGAAATAGAAATAGAATTAGAATTAGAATTAGAATAGAATTAGAATTAGAATTAGAATTAGAATTAGAATAGAATTAGAATAGAATTAGAATAGAATTAGAATTAGATTGGAATTAGAAATAGAATTATAATAGAATTAGAATTAGAATAGAATTAGAATAGAATTAGAATAGAATTAGAATAGAATTATAATTAGAAATAGATTTAGAATAGAATTAGAATTAGAATAGAATTAGAATAGAATTAGAATTAGAAATAGTTTTAGAATAGAATTAGAATTAGAATAGAATTAGAATAGAATTAGAATAGAATTAGAATAGAATTAGAATTAGAACTAGATTTAGAATAGAATTAGAATTAGAAATAGAAATAGAATTAGAATTAGAATTAGAATAGAATTAGAATTAGAATTAGAATTAGAATTAGAATAGAATTAGAATAGAATTAGAATTAGATTGGAATTAGAAATTGAATTAGAATAGAATTAGAATAGAATTAGAATTAGAATAGAATTAGAATAGAATTAGAATAGAATTAGAATTAGATTGGAATTAGAAATAGAATTAGAAATTGAATTAGAATAGAATTAGAATAGAATTAGAATTAGAATAGAATTAGAATAGAATTAGAATAGAATTAGAATTAGAATTAGAATTAGAATTAGAATAGAATTAGAATAGAATTAGAATAGAATTAGAATAGAATTAGAATTAGAATTAGATTTAGAATAGAATTAGAATAGAATTAGAATAGAATTAGAATAGAATTAGAATTAGAATTAGATTTAGAATAGAATTAGAATTAGAAATAGAATAGAATTAGAATTAGAATAGAATTAGAATTAGAATTAGAATTAGAATTAGAATTAGAATTAGAATAGAATTAGAATAGAATTAGAATTAGATTGGAATTAGAAATAGAATTAGAAATAGAATTAGAATAGAATTAGAATAGAATTAGAATTAGAATAGAATTAGAATAGAATTAGAATAGAATTAGAATAGAATTAGAGTAGAATTAGAATAGAATTAGAATAGAATTATAATTAGAAATAGAATTAGAAAATAGAATTAGAATAGAATTAGAATTAGAAATTGAATTAGCATAGAATTAGAATTAGAATTAGAATTAGATTTAGAATTAGAATTAGAATTAGAATAGAATTAGAATAGAATTAGAATAGAATTAGAATAGAATTAGAATAGAATTAGAATTAGAATTAGAATAGAATTAGAATAGAATTAGAATTAGAAATAGAATTAGAATTAGAAATAGAATTAGAATTAGAATTAGAATTAGAATTAGAATTAGAATTAGAATAGAAATAGAATTAGAATAGAATTAGAATTAGAATTAGAATTAGAAATAGAATTAGAATAGAATTAGAATTAGAATTAGATTTAGAATTAGAATTAGAATTAGAATTAGAATTAGATTTAGAATAGAATTAGAATTAGAATAGAATTTGAATTAGAATTAGAATAGAATTAGAATAGAATTAGAATAGAATTAGATTTTGAATAGAATTAGAATTAGAAATAGAATTAGAATAGAATTAGAATTAGAATTAGAATTAGAATTAGAATTAGAATTAGAATTATAATAGAATTAGAATAGAATTAGAATTAGAATTAGATTTAGAATAGAATTAGAATTAGAATATAATTAGAATAGAATTAGAATTAGAAATAGTTTTAGAATAGAATTAGAATTAGAATAGAATTAGAATAGAATTAGAATAGAATTAGAATTAGAAATAGATTTAGAATAGAACTAGAATTAGAATAGAATTAGAAATAGATTTAGAATAGAATTAGAATTAGAATAGAATTAGAATAGAATTAGAATATAATTAGAATAGAATTAGAATTAGAAATAGAATTAGAATTAGAATAGAATTAGAATTAGAATTAGAATTAGAATTAGAATTAGAATTAGAATTAGAATAGAATTAGAATTAGAAATAGAATTAGAATAGAATTAGAATTAGAATTAGATTTAGAATTAGAATTAGAATTAGAATAGAATTAGAATAGAATTAGAATAGAATTAGAATTAGAATTAGAATAGAATTAGAATAGAATTAGAATTAGAAATAGAATTAGAATTAGAAATAGAATTAGAATTAGAATTAGAATAGAATTAGAATTAGAATAGAATTAGAATTAGAATTAGAATTAGAAATAGAATTAGAATAGAATTAGAATTAGAATTAGATTTAGAATTAGAATTAGAATTAGAATAGAATTAGAATAGAATTAGAATAGAATTAGAATAGAATTAGAATTAGAATTAGAATAGAATTAGAATAGAATTAGAATTAGAAATAGAATTAGAATTAGAAATAGAATTAGAATTAGAATTAGAATAGAATTAGAATTATAATAGAATTAGAATTAGATTTAGAATTAGAATTAGAATTAGAATAGAATTAGAATAGAATTAGAATAGAATTAGAATTAGAATTAGAATTAGAATTAGATTTAGAATAGAATTAGAATTAGAATAGAATTTGAATTAGAATTAGAATAGAATTAGAATAGAATTAGAATAGAATTAGAATATAATTAGAATTAGAATTAGATTTAGAATAGAATTAGAATTAGAAATAGAAATAGAATTAGAATTAGAATTAGAATAGAATTAGAATTAGAATTAGAATTAGAATTAGAATAGAATTAGAATAGAATTAGAATAGAATTAGAATTAGATTGGAATTAGAAATAGAATTATAATAGAATTAGAATTAGAATAGAATTAGAATAGAATTAGAATAGAATTAGAATAGAATTATAATTAGAAATAGATTTAGAATAGAATTAGATTTAGAATAGAATTAGAATTAGAATAGAATTTGAATTAGAATTAGAATAGAATTAGAATAGAATTAGAATAGAATTAGAATATAATTAGAATTAGAATTAGATTTAGAATAGAATTAGAATTAGAAATAGAAATAGAATTAGAATTAGAATTAGAATAGAATTAGAATTAGAATTAGAATTAGAATTAGAATAGAATTAGAATAGAATTAGAATAGAATTAGAATTAGATTGGAATTAGAAATAGAATTATAATAGAATTAGAATTAGAATAGAATTAGAATAGAATTAGAATAGAATTAGAATAGAATTATAATTAGAAATAGATTTAGAATAGAATTAGAATTAGAATAGAATTAGAATAGAATTAGAATTAGAAATAGTTTTAGAATAGAATTAGAATTAGAATAGAATTAGAATAGAATTAGAATAGAATTCGAATAGAATTAGAATTAGAATTAGAATTAGAATTAGAATTAGAAATAGAATTAGAATTAGAATAGAATTAGAATTAGAATTAGAATAGAATTAGAATAGAATTAGAATAGAATTAGAATTAGATTTAGAATTAGAATTAGAATTAGAATAGAATTAGAATAGAATTAGAATAGAATTAGAATTAGAATTAGAATTAGAATTAGATTTAGAATAGAATTAGAATTAGAATAGAATTTGAATTAGAATTAGAATAGAATTAGAATAGAATTAGAATAGAATTAGAATATAATTAGAATTAGAATTAGATTTAGAATAGAATTAGAATTAGAAATAGAAATAGAATTAGAATTAGAATTAGAATAGAATTAGAATTAGAAATAGAATTAGAATTAGAATTAGAATTAGAATTAGAAATAGAATTAGAATTAGAATTAGAATAGAATTAGAATTAGAATAGAATTAGAATTAGAATTAGAATAGAATTAGAATAGAATTAGAAATAGAATTAAAATTAGAAATTGAATTAGAATAGAATTAGAATTAGAATTAGAATTAGAATTAGAATTAGAATTAGAATAGAATTAGAATAGAATTAGAATAGAATTAGAATTAGAATTAGAATAGAATTAGAATAGAATTAGAATTAGAAATAGAATTAGAATTAGAAATAGAATTAGAATTAGAATTAGAATAGAATTAGAATTAGAATAGAATTAGAATTAGAATTAGAATAGAATTAGAATAGAATTAGAATAGAATTAGAATAGAATTAGAATAGAATTAGAATTAGATTTAGAATTAGAATTAGAATTAGAATAGAATTAGAATAGAATTAGAATAGAATTAGAATTAGAATTAGAATTAGAATTAGATTTAGAATAGAATTAGAATTAGAATAGAATTTGAATTAGAATTAGAATAAAATTAGAATAGAATTAGAATAGAATTAGAATATAATTAGAATTAGAATTAGATTTAGAATAGAATTAGAATTAGAAATAGAAATAGAATTAGAATTAGAATTAGAATAGAATTAGAATTAGAATTAGAATTAGAATTAGAATAGAATTAGAATAGAATTAGAATAGAATTAGAATTAGATTGGAATTAGAAATAGAATTAGAATAGAATTATAATAGAATTAGAATTAGAATAGAATTAGAATAGAATTAGAATAGAATTAGAATAGAATTATAATTAGAAATAGATTTAGAATAGAATTAGAATTAGAATAGAATTAGAATAGAATTAGAATTAGAAATAGTTTTAGAATAGAATTAGAATTAGAATAGAATTAGAATAGAATTAGAATAGAATTCGAATAGAATTAGAATTAGAATTAGAATTAGAATTAGAATTAGAAATAGAATTAGAATTAGAATAGAATTAGAATTAGAATTAGAATAGAATTAGAATAGAATTAGAATAGAATTAGAATTAGATTTAGAATTAGAATTAGAATTAGAATAGAATTAGAATAGAATTAGAATAGAATTAGAATTAGAATTAGAATTAGAATTAGATTTAGAATAGAATTAGAATTAGAATAGAATTTGAATTAGAATTAGAATAGAATTAGAATAGAATTAGAATAGAATTAGAATATAATTAGAATTAGAATTAGATTTAGAATAGAATTAGAATTAGAAATAGAAATAGAATTAGAATTAGAATTAGAATAGAATTAGAATTAGAAATAGAATTAGAATTAGAATTAGAATTAGAATTAGAAATAGAATTAGAATTAGAATTAGAATAGAATTAGAATTAGAATAGAATTAGAATTAGAATTAGAATAGAATTAGAATAGAATTAGAAATAGAATTAAAATTAGAAATTGAATTAGAATAGAATTAGAATTAGAATTAGAATTAGAATTAGAATTAGAATTAGAATTAGAATAGAATTAGAATAGAATTAGAATAGAATTAGAATTAGAATTAGAATAGAATTAGAATAGAATTAGAATTAGAAATAGAATTAGAATTAGAAATAGAATTAGAATTAGAATTAGAATAGAATTAGAATTAGAATAGAATTAGAATTAGAATTAGAATAGAATTAGAATAGAATTAGAATAGAATTAGAATTAGATTTAGAATTAGAATTAGAATTAGAATAGAATTAGAATAGAATTAGAATAGAATTAGAATTAGAATTAGAATTAGAATTAGATTTAGAATAGAATTAGAATTAGAATAGAATTTGAATTAGAATTAGAATAGAATTAGAATAGAATTAGAATAGAATTAGAATAGAATTAGAATTAGATTTAGAATAGAATTAGAATTAGAAATAGAAATAGAATTAGAATTAGAATTAGAATAGAATTAGAATTAGAATTAGAATTAGAATTAGAATAGAATTAGAATAGAATTAGAATAGAATTAGAATTAGATTGGAATTAGAAATAGAATTAGAAATAGAATTAGAATAGAATTATAATAGAATTAGAATTAGAATAGAATTAGAATAGAATTATAATTAGAAATAGATTTAGAATAGAATTAGAATTAGAATAGAATTAGAATAGAATTAGAATTAGAAATAGTTTTAGAATAGAATTAGAATTAGAATAGAATTAGAATAGAATTAGAATAGAATTAGAATTAGAATTAGAAATAGAATTAGAATTAGAAATAGAATTAGAATTAGAATTAGAATAGAATTAGAATTAGAATAGAATTAGAATTAGAATTAGAATAGAATTAGAATTAGAATTAGAATAGAATTAGAGTAGAATTAGAATAGAATTAGAATAGAATTAGAATTAGATTTAGAATTAGAATTAGAATTAGAATAGAATTAGAATAGAATTAGAATAGAATTAGAATTAGAATTAGAATTAGAATTAGATTTAGAATAGAATTAGAATTAGAATAGAATTTGAATTAGAATTAGAATAGAATTAGAATAGAATTAGAATAGAATTAGAATATAATTAGAATTAGAATTAGATTTAGAATAGAATTAGAATTAGAAATAGAAATAGAATTAGAATTAGAATTAGAATAGAATTAGAATTAGAAATAGAATTAGAATTAGAAATAGAATTAGAATTAGAAATAGAATTAGAATTAGAATTAGAATAGAATTAGAATTAGAATAGAATTAGAATTAGAATTAGAATAGAATTAGAATAGAATTAGAATAGAATTAGAATTAGATTTAGAATTAGAATTAGAATTAGAATAGAATTAGAATAGAATTAGAATAGAATTAGAATTAGAATTAGAATTAGAATTAGATTTAGAATAGAATTAGAATTAGAATAGAATTTGAATTAGAATTAGAATAGAATTAGAATAGAATTAGAATATAATTAGAATTAGAATTAGATTTAGAATAGAATTAGAATTAGAATTAGAAATAGAATTAGAATTAGAATTAGAATAGAATTAGAATTAGAATTAGAATTAGAATTAGAATTAGAATAGAATTAGAATAGAATTAGAATAGAATTAAAATTAGATTGGAATTAGAAATAGAATTAGAAATAGAATTAGAATAGAATTAGAATAGAATTAGAATTAGAATAGAATTAGAATAGAATTAGAATAGAATTAGAATAGAATTATAATTAGAAATAGATTTAGAATAGAATTAGAATAGAATTAGAATTAGAATTAGAATAGAATTAAAATAGAATTAGAATAGAATTAGAATAGAATTAGAATTAGATTTAGAATAGAATTAGAATTAGAATTAGATTTAGAATAGAATTATAATTAGAAATAGAAATAGAATTAGAATTAGAATTAGAATAGAATTAGAATTAGAATTAGAATAGAATTAGAATAGAATTAGAATAGAATTAGAATTAGAATAGAATTAGAATAGAATTAGAATAGAATTAGAATAGAATTAGAATAGAATTATAATTAGAAATAGAATTAGAAATAGAATTAGAATAGAATTAAAATTAGAAATTGAATTAGCATAGAATTAGAATTAGAATAGAATTAGAATAGAATTAGAATTAGATTGGAATTAAAAATAGAATTAGAAATAGAATTAGAATAGAATTAGAATAGAATTAGAATTAGAATTAGAATAGAATTAGAATAGAATTAGAATTAGAATAGAATTAGAATAGAATTAGAATTAGAATAGAATTAGAATAGAATTAGAATAGAATTAGAATAGAATTAGAATAGAATTAGAATAGAATTATAATTAGAAATAGAATTAGAAATAGAATTAGAATAGAATTGGAATTAGAAATAGAATTAGCATAGAATTAGAATTAGAATTAGATTTAGAATTAGAATTAGAATTAGAATAGAATTATAATAGAATTAGAATAGAATTATAATAGAATTAGAATTAGAATTAGAATAGAATTAGAATAGAATTAGAATTAGAATTAGAAATAGAATTAGAATTAGAATTAGAATAGAATTAGAATTAGAATAGAATTAGAATTAGAATTAAAATAGAATTAGAATAGAATTAGAATAGAATTAGAATTAGATTTAGAATTAGAATTAGAATTAGAATAGAATTAGAATAGAATTAGAATTAGAATAGAATTAGAATTAGAATAGAATTTGAATTAGAATTAGAATAGAATTAGAATTAGAATAGAATAAGAATAGAATTAGAATAGAATTAGAATAGAATTAGAATAGAATTAGAATAGAATTAGAATTAGAATTAGATTTAGAATAGAATTAGAATAGAATTAGAATAGAATTAGAATAGAATTAGAATTAGAATTAGATTTAGAATAGAATTAGAATTAGAAATAGAAATAGAATTAGAATTAGAATTAGAATAGAATTAGAATTAGAATTAGAATTAGAATTAGAAAAGAATTAGAATAGAATTAGAATAGAATTAGAATTAGATTGGAATTAGAAATTGAATTAGAATAGAATTAGAATAGAATTAGAATTAGAATAGAATTAGAATAGAATTAGAATAGAATTAGAATTAGATTGGAATTAGAAATAGAATTAGAAATTGAATTAGAATAGAATTAGAATAGAATTAGAATTAGAATATAATTAGAATAGAATTAGAATAGAATTAGAATTAGAATTAGAATTAGAATTAGAATAGAATTAGAATAGAATTAGAATAGAATTAGAATAGAATTAGAATAGAATTAGAATTAGAATTAGATTTAGAATAGAATTAGAATAGAATTAGAATAGAATTAGAATTAGAATTAGATTTAGAATATAATTAGAATTAGAAATAGAAATAGAATTAGAATTAGAATTAGAATAGAATTAGAATTAGAATTAGAATTAGAATTAGAATAGAATTAGAATAGAATTAGAATTAGATTGGAATTAGAAATAGAATTAGAAATAGAATTAGAATAGAATTAGAATAAAATTAGAATTAGAATAGAATTAGAATAGAATTAGAATAGAATTAGAATAGAATTAGAATAGAATTAGAATAGAATTAGAATAGAATTAGAATAGAATTATAATTAGAAATAGAATTAGAAATAGAATTAGAATAGAATTAGAATTAGAAATAGAATTAGCATTAGAATTAGAATAGAATTAGAATTAGAATAGAATTAGAATTAGAATTAGAATAGAATTAGAATAGAATTAGAATAGAATTAGAATAGAATTAGAATTAGATTTAGAATTAGAATTAGAATTAGAATAGAATTAGAATAGAATTAGAATTAGAATAGAATTTGAATTAGAATTAGAATAGAATTAGAATAGAATTAGAATAGAATTAGAATTAGATTTAGAATAGAATTAGAATTAGAAATAGAAATAGAATTAGAATTAGAATTAGAATAGAATTAGAATTAGAATTAGAATTAGAATTAGAATTAGAATAGAATTAGAATAGAATTAGAATAGAATTAGAATTAGATTGGAATTAGAAATAGAATTAGAAATAGAATTAGAATAGAATTAGAATAGAATTAGAATTAGAATAGAATTAGAATAGAATTAGAATAGAATTAGAATAGAATTAGAATAGAATTATAATTAGAAATAGAATTAGAAATAGAATTAGAATAGAATTAGAATTAGAAATAGAATTAGCATAGAATTAGAATTAGAAATAGAATTAGAATTAGAAATAGAATTAGAATTAGAATTAGAATAGAATTAGAATTAGAATAGAATTAGAATTAGAATTAGAATAGAATTAGAATAGAATTAGAATAGAATTAGAATAGAATTAGAATAGAATTAGAATTAGATTTAGAATTAGAATTAGAATTAGAATAGAATTAGAATAGAATTATAATAGAATTAGAATTAGAATTAGAATTAGAATTAGATTTAGAATAGAATTAGAATTAGAATAGAATTTGAATTAGAATAGAATTAGAATAGAATTAGAATTAGAATTAGATTTAGAATAGAATTAGAATAGAATTAGAATAGAATTAGAATTAGAACTAGATTTAGAATAGAATTAGAATTAGAAATAGAAATAGAATTAGAATTAGAATTAGAATAGAATTAGAATTAGAATTAGAATTAGAATTAGAATAGAATTAGAATAGAATTAGAATTAGATTGGAATTAGAAATTGAATTAGAATAGAATTAGAATAGAATTAGAATTAGAATAGAATTAGAATAGAATTAGAATAGAATTAGAATTAGATTGGAATTAGAAATAGAATTAGAAATTGAATTAGAATAGAATTAGAATAGAATTAGAATTAGAATAGAATTAGAATAGAATTAGAATAGAATTAGAATTAGAATTAGAATTAGAATTAGAATAGAATTAGAATAGAATTAGAATAGAATTAGAATAGAATTAGAATTAGAATTAGATTTAGAATAGAATTAGAATAGAATTAGAATAGAATTAGAATAGAATTAGAATTAGAATTAGATTTAGAATAGAATTAGAATTAGAAATAGAATAGAATTAGAATTAGAATAGAATTAGAATTAGAATTAGAATTAGAATTAGAATTAGAATTAGAATAGAATTAGAATAGAATTAGAATTAGATTGGAATTAGAAATAGAATTAGAAATAGAATTAGAATAGAATTAGAATAGAATTAGAATTAGAATAGAATTAGAATAGAATTAGAATAGAATTAGAATAGAATTAGAGTAGAATTAGAATAGAATTAGAATAGAATTATAATTAGAAATAGAATTAGAAAATAGAATTAGAATAGAATTAGAATTAGAAATTGAATTAGCATAGAATTAGAATTAGAATTAGAATTAGATTTAGAATTAGAATTAGAATTAGAATAGAATTAGAATAGAATTAGAATAGAATTAGAATAGAATTAGAATAGAATTAGAATTAGAATTAGAATAGAATTAGAAATAGAATTAGAATTAGAAATAGAATTAGAATTAGAATTAGAATTAGAATTAGAATTAGAATTAGAATAGAAATAGAATTAGAATAGAATTAGAATTAGAATTAGAATTAGAAATAGAATTAGAATAGAATTAGAATTAGAATTAGATTTAGAATTAGAATTAGAATTAGAATTAGAATTAGATTTAGAATAGAATTAGAATTAGAATAGAATTTGAATTAGAATTAGAATAGAATTAGAATAGAATTAGAATAGAATTAGATTTTGAATAGAATTAGAATTAGAAATAGAATTAGAATAGAATTAGAATTAGAATTAGAATTAGAATTAGAATTAGAATTAGAATTATAATAGAATTAGAATAGAATTAGAATTAGAATTAGATTTAGAATAGAATTAGAATTAGAATATAATTAGAATAGAATTAGAATTAGAAATAGTTTTAGAATAGAATTAGAATTAGAATAGAATTAGAATAGAATTAGAATAGAATTAGAATTAGAAATAGATTTAGAATAGAACTAGAATTAGAATAGAATTAGAAATAGATTTAGAATAGAATTAGAATTAGAATAGAATTAGAATAGAATTAGAATATAATTAGAATAGAATTAGAATTAGAAATAGAATTAGAATTAGAATAGAATTAGAATTAGAATTAGAATAGAATTAGAGTAGAATTAGAATAGAATTAGAATAGAATTAGAATAGAATTAGAATTAGATTTAGAATTAGAATTAGAATTAGAATAGAATTAGAATAGAATTAGAATAGAATTAGAATTAGAATTAGAATTAGAATTAGATTTAGAATAGAATTAGAATTAGAATAGAATTTGAATTAGAATTAGAATAGAATTAGAATAGAATTAGAATAGAATTAGAATATAATTAGAATTAGAATTAGATTTAGAATAGAATTAGAATTAGAAATAGAAATAGAATTAGAATTAGAATTAGAATAGAATTAGAATTAGAAATAGAATTAGAATTAGAAATAGAATTAGAATTAGAAATAGAATTAGAATTAGAATTAGAATAGAATTAGAATTAGAATAGAATTAGAATTAGAATTAGAATAGAATTAGAATAGAATTAGAATAGAATTAGAATTAGATTTAGAATTAGAATTAGAATTAGAATAGAATTAGAATAGAATTAGAATAGAATTAGAATTAGAATTAGAATTAGAATTAGATTTAGAATAGAATTAGAATTAGAATAGAATTTGAATTAGAATTAGAATAGAATTAGAATAGAATTAGAATATAATTAGAATTAGAATTAGATTTAGAATAGAATTAGAATTAGAATTAGAAATAGAATTAGAATTAGAATTAGAATAGAATTAGAATTAGAATTAGAATTAGAATTAGAATTAGAATAGAATTAGAATAGAATTAGAATAGAATTAAAATTAGATTGGAATTAGAAATAGAATTAGAAATAGAATTAGAATAGAATTAGAATAGAATTAGAATTAGAATAGAATTAGAATAGAATTAGAATAGAATTAGAATAGAATTATAATTAGAAATAGATTTAGAATAGAATTAGAATAGAATTAGAATTAGAATTAGAATAGAATTAAAATAGAATTAGAATAGAATTAGAATAGAATTAGAATTAGATTTAGAATAGAATTAGAATTAGAATTAGATTTAGAATAGAATTATAATTAGAAATAGAAATAGAATTAGAATTAGAATTAGAATAGAATTAGAATTAGAATTAGAATAGAATTAGAATAGAATTAGAATAGAATTAGAATTAGAATAGAATTAGAATAGAATTAGAATAGAATTAGAATAGAATTAGAATAGAATTATAATTAGAAATAGAATTAGAAATAGAATTAGAATAGAATTAAAATTAGAAATTGAATTAGCATAGAATTAGAATTAGAATTAGATTTAGAATTAGAATTAGAATTAGAATAGAATTAGAATTAGAATTAGAATTAGAATTAGAATTAGAATTAGAATAGAATTAGAATTAGAATTAGAATTAGAATAGAATTAGAATAGAATTAGAATAGAATTAGAATAGAATTAGAATTAGATTTAGAATAGAATTAGAATTAGAATTAGATTTAGAATAGAACTAGAATTAGAAATAGAAATAGAATTAGAATTAGAATTAGAATAGATTAGAATTAGAATTAGAATAGAATTAGAATAGAATTAGAATAGAATTAGAATTAGAATAGAATTAGAATAGAATTAGAATAGAATTAGAATATAATTAGAATAGAATTATAATTAGAAATAGAATTAGAAATAGAATTAGAATAGAATTAAAATTAGAAATTGAATTAGCATAGAATTAGAATTAGAATTAGATTTAGAATTAGAATTAGAATTAGAATTAGAATAGAATTAGAATAGAATTAGAATAGAATTAGAATTAGAATTAGAATAGAATTAGAATAGAATTAGAATTAGAAATAGAAATAGAATTAGAAATAGAATTAGAATTAGAATTAGAATAGAATTAGAATTAGAATAGAATTAGAATTAGAATTAGAATAGAATTAGAATAGAATTAGAATAGAATTAGAATAGAATTAGAATAGAATTAGAATAGAATTAGAATTAGATTTAGAATTAGAATTAGAATTAGAATAGAATTAGAATAGAATTAGAATAGAATTAGAATTAGAATTATAATTAGAATTAGATTTAGAATTGAATTAGAATTAGAATAGAATTTGAATTAGAATTAGAATAGAATTAGAATAGAATTAGAATAGAATTAGAATATAATTAGAATTAGAATTAGATTCAGAATAGAATTAGAATTAGAAATAGAAATAGAATTAGAATAGAATTAGAATAGAATTAGAATTAGAATTAGAATTAGAATTAGAATAGAATTAGAATAGAATTAGAATAGAATTAGAATTAGAATTAGAATTAGAATTAGAATAGAATTAGAATAGAATTAGAATAGAATTAGAATTAGAATTAGAATTAGAATTAGAATAGAATTAGAATAGAATTAGAATAGAATTAGAATTAGATTGGAATTAGAAATAGAATTAGAAATAGAATTAGAATAGAATTATAATAGAATTAGAATTAGAATAGAATTAGAATAGAATTATAATTAGAAATAGATTTAGAATAGAATTAGAATTAGAATAGAATTAGAATAGAATTAGAATTAGAAATAGTTTTAGAATAGAATTAGAATTAGAATAGAATTAGAATAGAATTAGAATAGAATTAGAATAGAATTAGAATTAGAATTAGAAATAGAATTAGAATTAGAAATAGAATTAGAATTAGAATTAGAATAGAATTAGAATTAGAATAGAATTAGAATTAGAATAGAATTAGAATTAGAATTAGAATAGAATTAGAATAGAATTAGAATAGAATTAGAATAGAATTAGAATTAGATTTAGAATTAGAATTAGAATTAGAATAGAATTAGAATATAATTAGAATAGAATTAGAATTAGAATTAGAATTAGAATTAGAATTAGATTTAGAATAAAATTAGAATTAGAATAGAATTTGAATTAGAATTAGAATAGAATTAGAATAGAAATAGAAATAGAATTAGAATTAGAATTAGAATAGAATTAGAATTAGAAATAGAATTATAATTAGAAATAGAATTAGAATTAGAAATAGAATTAGAATTAGAATTAGAATAGAATTAGAATTAGAATAGAATTAGAATTAGAATTAGAATAGAATTAGAATAGAATTAGAATAGAATTAGAATTAGATTTAGAATTAGAATTAGAATTAGAATAGAATTAGAATAGAATTAGAATAGAATTAGAATTAGAATTAGAATTAGAATAGAATTAGAATTAGAATAGAATTTGAATTAGAATTAGAATAGAATTAGAATAGAATTAGAATAGAATTAGAATAGAATTAGAATATAATTAGAATTAGAATTAGATTTAGAATAGAATTAGAATTAGAAATAGAAATAGAATTAGAATTAGAATTAGAATAGAATTAGAATTAGAATTAGAATTAGAATTAGAATAGAATTAGAATAGAATTAGAATAGAATTAGAATTAGATTGGAATTAGAAATAGAATTAGAAATAGAATTAGAATATAATTAGAATAGAATTAGAATTAGAATAGAATTAGAATAGAATTAGAATAGAATTAGAATAGAATTAGAATAGAATTAGAATAGAATTATAATTAGAAATAGATTTAGAATAGAATTAGAATTAGAATAGAATTAGAATAGAATTAGAATAGAATTAGAATTAGAAATAGTTTTAGAATAGAACTAGAATTAGAATAGAATTAGAAATAGATTTAGAATAGAATTAGAATTAGAATAGAATTAGAATAGAATTAGAATATAATTAGAATAGAATTAGAATTAGAAATAGAATTAGAATTAGAATAGAATTAGAATTAGAATTAGAATAGAATTAGAGTAGAATTAGAATAGAATTAGAATAGAATTAGAATAGAATTAGAATTAGATTTAGAATTAGAATTAGAATTAGAATAGAATTAGAATAGAATTAGAATAGAATTAGAATTAGAATTAGATTCAGAATAGAATTAGAATTAGAAATAGAAATAGAATTAGAATAGAATTAGAATAGAATTAGAATTAGAATTAGAATTAGAATTAGAATAGAATTAGAATAGAATTAGAATAGAATTAGAATTAGAATTAGAATTAGAATTAGAATAGAATTAGAATAGAATTAGAATAGAATTAGAATTAGAATTAGAATTAGAATTAGAATAGAATTAGAATAGAATTAGAATAGAATTAGAATATAATTAGAATTAGAATTAGATTCAGAATAGAATTAGAATTAGAAATAGAAATAGAATTAGAATAGAATTAGAATAGAATTAGAATTAGAATTAGAATTAGAATTAGAATAGAATTAGAATAGAATTAGAATAGAATTAGAATTAGAATTAGAATTAGAATTAGAATAGAATTAGAATAGAATTAGAATAGAATTAGAATTAGAATTAGAATTAGAATTAGAATAGAATTAGAATAGAATTAGAATAGAATTAGAATTAGATTGGAATTAGAAATAGAATTAGAAATAGAATTAGAATAGAATTATAATAGAATTAGAATTAGAATAGAATTAGAATAGAATTATAATTAGAAATAGATTTAGAATAGAATTAGAATTAGAATAGAATTAGAATAGAATTAGAATTAGAAATAGTTTTAGAATAGAATTAGAATTAGAATAGAATTAGAATAGAATTAGAATAGAATTAGAATAGAATTAGAATTAGAATTAGAAATAGAATTAGAATTAGAAATAGAATTAGAATTAGAATTAGAATAGAATTAGAATTAGAATAGAATTAGAATTAGAATTAGAATAGAATTAGAATAGAATTAGAATAGAATTAGAATAGAATTAGAATTAGATTTAGAATTAGAATTAGAATTAGAATAGAATTAGAATATAATTAGAATAGAATTAGAATTAGAATTAGAATTAGAATTAGAATTAGATTTAGAATAAAATTAGAATTAGAATAGAATTTGAATTAGAATTAGAATAGAATTAGAATAGAAATAGAAATAGAATTAGAATTAGAATTAGAATAGAATTAGAATTAGAAATAGAATTATAATTAGAAATAGAATTAGAATTAGAAATAGAATTAGAATTAGAATTAGAATAGAATTAGAATTAGAATAGAATTAGAATTAGAATTAGAATAGAATTAGAATAGAATTAGAATAGAATTAGAATTAGATTTAGAATTAGAATTAGAATTAGAATAGAATTAGAATAGAATTAGAATAGAATTAGAATTAGAATTAGAATTAGAATTAGATTTAGAATAGAATTAGAATTAGAATAGAATTTGAATTAGAATTAGAATAGAATTAGAATAGAATTAGAATAGAATTAGAATAGAATTAGAATATAATTAGAATTAGAATTAGATTTAGAATAGAATTAGAATTAGAAATAGAAATAGAATTAGAATTAGAATTAGAATAGAATTAGAATTAGAATTAGAATTAGAATTAGAATAGAATTAGAATAGAATTAGAATAGAATTAGAATTAGATTGGAATTAGAAATAGAATTAGAAATAGAATTAGAATATAATTAGAATAGAATTAGAATTAGAATAGAATTAGAATAGAATTAGAATAGAATTAGAATAGAATTAGAATAGAATTAGAATAGAATTATAATTAGAAATAGATTTAGAATAGAATTAGAATTAGAATAGAATTAGAATAGAATTAGAATAGAATTAGAATTAGAAATAGTTTTAGAATAGAATTAGAATTAGAATTAGAATAGAATTAGAATAGAATTAGAATTAGAAATAGTTTTAGAATAGAATTAGAATTAGAATAGAATTAGAATAGAATTAGAATAGAATTAGAATAGAATTAGAATTAGAATTAGAATAGAATTAGAATTAGAATAGAATTAGAATTAGAATTAGAATTAGAATAGAATTAGAATAGAATTAGAATAGAATTAGAATAGAATTAGAATAGAATTAGAATAGAATTATAATTAGAAATAGAATTAGAAATAGAATTAGAATAGAATTAAAATTAGAAATTGAATTAGCATAGAATTAGAATTAGAATTAGATTTAGAATTAGAATTAGAATTAGAATAGAATTAGAATTAGAATTAGAATTAGAATTAGAATAGAATTAGAATTAGAATAGAATTAGAATTAGAATTAGAATAGAATTAGAATAGAATTAGAATAGAATTAGAATAGAATTAGAATTAGATTTAGAATAGAATTAGAATTAGAATTAGATTTAGAATAGAATTAGAATTAGAAATAGAAATAGAATTAGAATTAGAATTAGAATAGAATTAGAATAGAATTAGAATAGAATTAGAATTAGAATAGAATTAGAATAGAATTAGAATAGAATTAGAATAGAATTAGAATATAATTAGAATAGAATTATAATTAGAAATAGAATTAGAAATAGAATTAGAATAGAATTAAAATTAGAAATTGAATTAGCATAGAATTAGAATTAGAATTAGATTTAGAATTAGAATTAGAATTAGAATAGAATTAGAATAGAATTAGAATAGAATTAGAATTAGAATTAGAATAGAATTAGAATAGAATTAGAATTAGAAATAGAATTAGAATTAGAAATAGAATTAGAATTAGAATTAGAATAGAATTAGAATTAGAATAGAATTAGAATTAGAATTAGAATAGAATTAGAATAGAATTAGAATAGAATTAGAATAGAATTAGAATAGAATTAGAATTAGATTTAGAATTAGAATTAGAATTAGAATAGAATTAGAATAGAATTAGAATAGAATTAGAATTAGAATTAGAATTAGAATTAGATTTAGAATTGAATTAGAATTAGAATAGAATTTGAATTAGAATTAGAATAGAATTAGAATAGAATTAGAATAGAATTAGAATATAATTAGAATTAGAATTAGATTCAGAATAGAATTAGAATTAGAAATAGAAATAGAATTAGAATTAGAATTAGAATAGAATTAGAATTAGAATTAGAATTAGAATTAGAATAGAATTAGAATAGAATTAGAATAGAATTAGAATTAGATTGGAATTAGAAATAGAATTAGAAATAGAATTAGAATAGAATTATAATAGAATTAGAATTAGAATAGAATTAGAATAGAATTATAATTAGAAATAGATTTAGAATAGAATTAGAATTAGAATAGAATTAGAATAGAATTAGAATTAGAAATAGTTTTAGAATAGAATTAGAATTAGAATAGAATTAGAATAGAATTAGAATAGAATTAGAATAGAATTAGAATTAGAATTAGAAATAGAATTAGAATTAGAAATAGAATTAGAATTAGAATTAGAATAGAATTAGAATTAGAATTAGAATAGAATTAGAATAGAATTAGAATAGAATTAGAATAGAATTAGAATTAGATTTAGAATTAGAATTAGAATTAGAATAGAATTAGAATAGAATTAGAATAGAATTAGAATTAGAATTAGAATTAGAATTAGAATTAGATTTAGAATAAAATTAGAATTAGAATAGAATTTGAATTAGAATTAGAATAGAATTAGAATAGAAATAGAAATAGAATTAGAATTAGAATTAGAATAGAATTAGAATTAGAAATAGAATTATAATTAGAAATAGAATTAGAATTAGAAATAGAATTAGAATTAGAATTAGAATAGAATTAGAATTAGAATAGAATTAGAATTAGAATTAGAATAGAATTAGAATAGAATTAGAATAGAATTAGAATTAGATTTAGAATTAGAATTAGAATTAGAATAGAATTAGAATAGAATTAGAATAGAATTAGAATTAGAATTAGAATTAGAATTAGATTTAGAATAGAATTAGAATTAGAATAGAATTTGAATTAGAATTAGAATAGAATTAGAATAGAATTAGAATAGAATTAGAATAGAATTAGAATATAATTAGAATTAGAATTAGATTTAGAATAGAATTAGAATTAGAAATAGAAATAGAATTAGAATTAGAATTAGAATAGAATTAGAATTAGAATTAGAATTAGAATTAGAATAGAATTAGAATAGAATTAGAATAGAATTAGAATTAGATTGGAATTAGAAATAGAATTAGAAATAGAATTAGAATATAATTAGAATAGAATTAGAATTAGAATAGAATTAAAATAGAATTAGAATAGAATTAGAATAGAATTAGAATAGAATTATAATTAGAAATAGATTTAGAATAGAATTAGAATTAGAATAGAATTAGAATAGAATTAGAATAGAATTAGAATTAGAAATAGTTTTAGAATAGAATTAGAATTAGAATTAGAATAGAATTAGAATAGAATTAGAATTAGAAATAGTTTTAGAATAGAATTAGAATTAGAATAGAATTAGAATAGAATTAGAATAGAATTAGAATAGAATTAGAATTAGAATTAGAATAGAATTAGAATTAGAATAGAATTAGAATTAGAATTAGAATTAGAATAGAATTAGAATAGAATTAGAATAGAATTAGAATATAATTAGATTTAGAATTAGAATTAGAATTAGAATTAGAATAGAATTAGAATTAGAAATAGAATTAGAATAGAATTAGAATTAGAATTAGATTTAGAGTTAGAATTAGAATTAGAATAGAATTAGAATAGAATTAGAATAGAATTAGAATAGAATTAGAATAGAATTAGAATTAGAATTAGAATAGAATTAGAATAGAATTAGAATTAGAAATAGAATTAGAATTAGAAATAGAATTAAAATTAGAATTAGAATAGAATTAGAATTAGAATAGAATTAGAATTAGAATTAGAATAGAATTAGAATAGAATTAGAATTAGAATTAGAATTAGAATAGAATAAAAATAGAATTAGAATAGAATTAGAATAGAATTAGAATTATAATTAGATTTAGTATATAATTAGAATAGAATTAGAATAGAATTAGAATAGAATTAGAATTAGAATTAGATTTAGAATAGAATTAGAATTAGAAATATAAATAGAATTAGAATTACAATTAGAATAGAATTAGAATAGAATTAGAATAGAATTATAATTAGAAATAGAATTAGAAATAGAATTAGAATAGAATTAAAATTAGAAATTGAATTAGCATAGAATTAGAATTAGAATTAGATTTAGAATTAGAATTAGAATTAGAATAGAATTAAAATTAGAATTAGAATTAGAATTAGAATAGAATTAGAATTAGAATAGAATTAGAATTAGAATTAGAATAGAATTAGAATAGAATTAGAATAGAATTAGAATAGAATTAGAATTAGATTTAGAATAGAATTAGAATTAGAATTAGATTTAGAATAGAATTAGAATTAGAAATAGAAATAGAATTAGAATTAGAATTAGAATAGATTAGAATTAGAATTAGAATAGAATTAGAATAGAATTAGAATTAGAATAGAATTAGAATAGAATTAGAATAGAATTAGAATAGAATTAGAATATAATTAGAATAGAATTATAATTAGAAATAGAATTAGAAATAGAATTAGAATAGAATTAAAATTAGAAATTGAATTAGCATAGAATTAGAATTAGAATTAGATTTAGAATTAGAATTAGAATTAGAATAGAATTAGAATAGAATTAGAATAGAATTAGAATTAGAATTAGAATAGAATTAGAATAGAATTAGAATTAGAAATAGAATTAGAATTAGAAATAGAATTAGAATTAGAATTAGAATAGAATTAGAATTAGAATAGAATTAGAATTAGAATTAGAATAGAATTAGAATAGAATTAGAATAGAATTAGAATAGAATTAGAATAGAATTAGAATAGAATTAGAATTAGATTTAGAATTAGAATTAGAATTAGAATAGAATTAGAATAGAATTAGAATAGAATTAGAATTAGAATTAGAATTAGAATTAGATTTAGAATTGAATTAGAATTAGAATAGAATTTGAATTAGAATTAGAATAGAATTAGAATAGAATTAGAATAGAATTAGAATATAATTAGAATTAGAATTAGATTCAGAATAGAATTAGAATTAGAAATAGAAATAGAATTAGAATTAGAATTAGAATAGAATTAGAATTAGAATTAGAATTAGAATTAGAATAGAATTAGAATAGAATTAGAATAGAATTAGAATTAGATTGGAATTAGAAATAGAATTAGAAATAGAATTAGAATAGAATTATAATAGAATTAGAATTAGAATAGAATTAGAATAGAATTATAATTAGAAATAGATTTAGAATAGAATTAGAATTAGAATAGAATTAGAATAGAATTAGAATTAGAAATAGTTTTAGAATAGAATTAGAATTAGAATAGAATTAGAATAGAATTAGAATAGAATTAGAATAGAATTAGAATTAGAATTAGAAATAGAATTAGAATTAGAAATAGAATTAGAATTAGAATTAGAATAGAATTAGAATTAGAATAGAATTAGAATTAGAATTAGAATAGAATTAGAATAGAATTAGAATAGAATTAGAATAGAATTAGAATTAGATTTAGAATTAGAATTAGAATTAGAATAGAATTAGAATAGAATTAGAATAGAATTAGAATTAGAACTAGAATTAGAATTAGAATTAGATTTAGAATAAAATTAGAATTAGAATAGAATTTGAATTAGAATTAGAATAGAATTAGAATAGAAATAGAAATAGAATTAGAATTAGAATTAGAATAGAATTAGAATTAGAAATAGAATTATAATTAGAAATAGAATTAGAATTAGAAATAGAATTAGAATTAGAATTAGAATAGAATTAGAATTAGAATAGAATTAGAATTAGAATTAGAATAGAATTAGAATAGAATTAGAATAGAATTAGAATTAGATTTAGAATTAGAATTAGAATTAGAATAGAATTAGAATAGAATTAGAATAGAATTAGAATTAGAATTAGAATTAGAATTAGATTTAGAATAGAATTAGAATTAGAATAGAATTTGAATTAGAATTAGAATAGAATTAGAATAGAATTAGAATAGAATTAGAATAGAATTAGAATATAATTAGAATTAGAATTAGATTTAGAATAGAATTAGAATTAGAAATAGAAATAGAATTAGAATTAGAATTAGAATAGAATTAGAATTAGAATTAGAATTAGAATTAGAATAGAATTAGAATAGAATTAGAATAGAATTAGAATTAGATTGGAATTAGAAATAGAATTAGAAATAGAATTAGAATACAATTAGAATAGAATTAGAATTAGAATAGAATTAGAATAGAATTAGAATAGAATTAGAATAGAATTAGAATAGAATTAGAATAGAATTATAATTAGAAATAGATTTAGAATAGAATTAGAATTAGAATAGAATTAGAATAGAATTAGAATAGAATTAGAATTAGAAATAGTTTTAGAATAGAATTAGAATTAGAATTAGAATAGAATTAGAATAGAATTAGAATTAGAAATAGTTTTAGAATAGAATTAGAATTAGAATAGAATTAGAATAGAATTAGAATAGAATTAGAATTAGAATTAGAATAGAATTAGAATTAGAATAGAATTAGAATTAGAATTAGAATTAGAATAGAATTAGAATAGAATTAGAATAGAATTAGAATATAATTAGATTTAGAATTAGAATTAGAATTAGAATTAGAATAGAATTAGAATTAGAAATAGAATTAAAATTAGAATTAGAATAGAATTAGAATTAGAATAGAATTAGAATTAGAATTAGAATAGAATTATAATAGAATTAGAATTAGAATTAGAATTAGAATAGAATAAAAATAGAATTAGAATAGAATTAGAATAGAATTAGAATTATAATTAGATTTAGAATATAATTAGAATAGAATTAGAATAGAATTAGAATAGAATTAGAATTAGAATTAGATTTAGAATAGAATTAGAATTAGAAATATAAATAGAATTAGAATTACAATTAGAATAGAATTAGAATAGAATTAGAATAGAATTATAATTAGAAATAGAATTAGAAATAGAATTAGAATAGAATTAAAATTAGAAATTGAATTAGCATAGAATTAGAATTAGAATTAGATTTAGAATTAGAATTAGAAATAGAATTAGAATTAGAAATAGAATTAAAATTAGAATTAGAATAGAATTAGAATTAGAATAGAATTAGAATTAGAATTAGAATAGAATTAGAATAGAATTAGAATTAGAATTAGAATTAGAATAGAATAAAAATAGAATTATAATAGAATTAGAATTATAATTAGATTTAGAATATAATTAGAATAGAATTAGAATAGAATTAGAATAGAATTAGAATAGAATTAGAATAGAATTAGAATTAGATTGGAATTAGAAATAGAATTAGAAATTGAATTAGAATAGAATTAGAATAGAATTAGAATTAGAATAGAATTATAATAGAATTAGAATAGAATTAGAATAGAATTAGAATAGAATTAGAATAGTATTAGAATAGAATTAGAATAGAATTAGAATAGAATTATAATTAGAAATAGAATTAGAAATAGAATTAGAATAGAATTAGAATTAGAATTAGAATTAGAATTAGAATAGAATTAGAATAGAATTAGAATAGAATTAGAATAGAATTAGAATAGAATTAGAATTAGAATTAGATTTAGAATAGAATTAGAATAGAATTAGATTAGAATTAGAATAAAATTAGAATTAGAATTAGATTTAGAATAGAATTAGAATTAGAAATAGAAATAGAATTAGAATTAGAATTAGAATAGAATTAGAATTAGAATTAGAATTTGAATTATAATAGAATTAGAATAGAATTAGAATAGAATTAGAATTAGATTGGAATTAGAAATAGAATTAGAAATAGAATTAGAATAGAATTAGAATTAGAATTAGAATTAGAATAGAATTAGAATAGAATTAGAATAGAATTAGAATAGAATTAGAATAGAATTAGAATAGAATTAGAATAGAATTATAATTAGAAATAGATTTAGAATAGAATTAGAATTAGAAATATAAATAGAATTAGAATTACAATTAGAATAGAATTAGAATTAGAATTAGAATTAGAATTAGAATAGAATTAGAATAGAATTAGAATAGAATTAGAATTAGATTGGAATTAGAAATAGAATTAGAAATTGAATTAGAATAGAATTAGAATAGAATTAGAATTAGAATAGAATTATAATAGAATTAGAATAGAATTAGAATAGAATTAGAATAGAATTAGAATAGTATTAGAATAGAATTAGAATAGAATTAGAATAGAATTATAATTAGAAATAGAATTAGAAATAGAATTAGAATAGAATTAGAATTAGAATTAGAATTAGAATTAGAATAGAATTAGAATAGAATTAGAATAGAATTAGAATAGAATTAGAATAGAATTAGAATTAGAATTAGATTTAGAATAGAATTAGAATAGAATTAGATTAGAATTAGAATAAAATTAGAATTAGAATTAGATTTAGAATAGAATTAGAATTAGAAATAGAAATAGAATTAGAATTAGAATTAGAATAGAATTAGAATTAGAATTAGAATTTGAATTAGAATAGAATTAGAATAGAATTAGAATAGAATTAGAATTAGATTGGAATTAGAAATAGAATTAGAAATAGAATTAGAATAGAATTAGAATTAGAATTAGAATTAGAATAGAATTAGAATAGAATTAGAATAGAATTAGAATAGAATTAGAATAGAATTAGAATAGAATTAGAATAGAATTATAATTAGAAATAGATTTAGAATAGAATTAGAATTAGAATAGAATTAGAATAGAATTAGAATTAGAAATAGTTTTAGAATAGAATTAGAATTAGAATTAGAATAGAATTAGAATAGAATTAGAATTAGAAATAGTTTTAGAATAGAATTAGAATTAGAATAGAATTAGAATAGAGTTAGAATAGAATTAGAATAGAATTAGAATTAGAATTAGAATAGAATTAGAATTAGAATAGAATTAGAATTAGAATTAGAATTAGAATAGAATTAGAATAGAATTAGAATAGAATTAGAATATAATTAGATTTAGAATTAGAATTAGAATTAGAATTAGAATAGAATTAGAATTAGAAATAGAATTAGAATAGAATTAGAATTAGAATTAGATTTAGAATTAGAATTAGAATTAGAATAGAATTAGAATAGAATTAGAATAGAATTAGAATAGAATTAGAATTAGAATTAGAATAGAATTAGAATAGAATTAGAATTAGAAATAGAATTAGAATTAGAAATAGAATTAAAATTAGAATTAGAATAGAATTAGAATTAGAATAGAATTAGAATTAGAATTAGAATAGAATTAGAATAGAATTAGAATTAGAATTAGAATTAGAATAGAATAAAAATAGAATTAGAATAGAATTAGAATAGAATTAGAATTATAATTAGATTTAGAATATAATTAGAATAGAATTAGAATAGAATTAGAATAGAATTAGAATTAGAATTAGATTTAGAATAGAATTAGAATTAGAAATATAAATAGAATTAGAATTACAATTAGAATAGAATTAGAATTAGAATTAGAATTAGAATTAGAATAGAATTAGAATAGAATTAGAATAGAATTAGAATTAGATTGGAATTAGAAATAGAATTAGAAATTGAATTAGAATAGAATTAGAATAGAATTAGAATTAGAATAGAATTATAATAGAATTAGAATAGAATTAGAATAGAATTAGAATAGTATTAGAATAGAATTAGAATAGAATTAGAATAGAATTATAATTAGAAATAGAATTAGAAATAGAATTAGAATAGAATTAGAATTAGAATTAGAATTAGAATTAGAATAGAATTAGAATAGAATTAGAATAGAATTAGAATAGAATTAGAATAGAATTAGAATTAGAATTAGATTTAGAATAGAATTAGAATAGAATTAGATTAGAATTAGAATAAAATTAGAATTAGAATTAGATTTAGAATAGAATTAGAATTAGAAATAGAAATAGAATTAGAATTAGAATTAGAATAGAATTAGAATTAGAATTAGAATTAGAATTAGAATATAATTAGAATAGAATTAGAATAGAATTAGAATTAGATTGGAATTAGAAATAGAATTAGAAATAGAATTAGAATAGAATTAGAATTAGAATTAGAATTAGAACAGAATTAGAATAGAATTAGAATAGAATTAGAATAGAATTAGAATAGAATTAGAATAGAATTATAATTAGAAATAGAATTAGAAATAGAATTAGAATAGAATTAGAATTAGAAATAGAATTACCATAGAATTAGAATTAGAATTAGATTTAGAATTAGAATTAGAATTAGAATAGAATTAGAATAGAATTAGAATAGAATTAGAATAGAATTAGAATTAGAATTAGAATAGAATTAGAATAGAATTAGAATTAGAAATAGAATTAGAAATAGAATTAGAATTAGAATTAGAATTAGAATTAGAATTAGAATAGAATTAGAAATAGAATTAGAATTAGAATTAAAATAGAATTAGAATTAGAATTAGAATTAGAATTAGAATAGAATTAGAATAGAATTAGAATAGAATTAGAATTAGATTGGAATTAGAAATAGAATTAGAAATAGAATTAGAATAGAATTAGAATAGAATTAGAATTAGAATAGAATTAGAATAGAATTAGAATAGAATTAGAATAGAATTAGAATAGAATTATAATTAGAAATAGATTTAGAATAGAATTAGAATTAGAAATAGAAATAGAATTAGAATTAGAATTAGAATAGAATTAGAATTAGAATTAGAATTAGAATTAGAATTAGAATAGAATTAGAATAGAATTAGAATAGAATTAGAATTAGATTGGAATTAGAAATAGAATTAGAAATAGAATAGAATTAGAATTAGAATTAGAATTAGAATAGAATTAGAATTACAATAGAATTAGAATTAGAATTAGAATAGAATTAGAATAGAATTAGAATTAGATTTAGAATTAGAATTAGAATTAGAATAGAATTAGAATAGAATTAGAATAGAATTAGAATTAGAATTAGAATTAGAATTAGAATTAGATTTAGAATAGAATTAGAATTAGAATAGAATTTGAATTAGAATTAGAATAGAATTAGAATAGAATTAGAATAGAATTAGAATATAATTAGAATTAGAATTAGATTTAGAATAGAATTAGAATTAGAAATAGAATTAGAATTAGAATTAGAATTAGAATAGAATTAGAATTAGAATTAGAATTAGAATTAGAATTAGAATAGAATTAGAATAGAATTAGAATAGAATTAGAATTAGATTGGAATTAGAAATAGAATTAGAAATAGAATTAGAATAGAATTAGAATAGAATTAGAATTAGAATAGAATTAGAATAGAATTAGAATAGAATTAGAATAGAATTAGAATAGAATTAGAATAGAATTAGAATTAGAAATAGATTTAGAATAGATTTAGAATAGAATTAGAATAGAATTAGAATTAGAATTAGAATAGAATTAGAATAGAATTAGAATAGAATTAGAATAGAATTAGAACTAGATTTAGAATAGAATTAGAATAGAATTAGAATAGAATTAGAATTAGAATTAGATTTAGAATAGAATTAGAATTAGAAATAGAAATAGAATTAGAATTAGAATTAGAATAGAATTAGAATTAGAATTAGAATTAGAATTAGAATAGAATTAGAATAGAATTAGAATAGAATTAGAATTTGATTGGAATTAGAAATAGAATTAGAAATAGAATTAGAATAGAATTATAATAGAATTAGAATTAGAATAGAATTAGAATAGAATTATAATTAGAAATAGATTTAGAATAGAATTAGAATTAGAATAGAATTAGAATAGAATTAGAATTAGAAATAGTTTTAGAATAGAATTAGAATTAGAATAGAATTAGAATAGAATTAGAATAGAATTAGAATTAGAATTAGAATAGAATTAGAATTAGAATAGAATTAGAATTAGAATAGAATTAGAATTAGAATTAGAATAGAATTAGAGTAGAATTAGAATAGAATTAGAATAGAATTAGATTTAGAATTAGAATTAGAATTAGAATAGAATTAGAATAGAATTAGAATAGAATTAGAATTAGAATTAGAATTAGAATTAGATTTAGAATAGAATTAGAATTAGAATAGAATTTGAATTAGAATTAGAATAGAATTAGAATAGAATTAGAATATAATTAGAATTAGAATTAGATTTAGAATAGAATTAGAATTAGAAATAGAAATAGAATTAGAATTAGAATTAGAATAGAATTAGAATTAGAAATAGAATTAGAATTAGAAATAGAATTAGAATTAGAAATAGAATTAGAATTAGAATTAGAATAGAATTAGAATTAGAATAGAATTAGAATTAGAATTAGAATAGAATTAGAATAGAATTAGAATAGAATTAGAATTAGATTTATAATTAGAATTAGAATTAGAATAGAATTAGAATAGAATTAGAATAGAATTAGAATAGAATTAGAATTAGAATTAGAATTAGAATTAGATTTAGAATAGAATTAGAATTAGAATAGAATTTGAATTAGAATTAGAATAGAATTAGAATAGAATTAGAATAGAATTAGAATATAATTAGAATTAGAATTAGATTTAGAATAGAATTAGAATTAGAAATAGAAATAGAATTAGAATTAGAATTAGAATAGAATTAGAATTAGAATTAGAATTAGAATAGAATTAGAATAGAATTAGAATAGAATTAGAATTAGATTGGAATTAGAAATAGAATTAGAAATAGAATTAGAATAGAATTAGAATAGAATTAGAATTAGAATAGAATTAGAATAGAATTAGAATAGAATTAGAATAGAATTAGAATAGAATTATAATTAGAAATAGATTTAGAATAGAATTAGAATAGAATTAGAATTAGAATTAGAATAGAATTAGAATAGAATTAGAATAGAATTAGAATAGAATTAGAATTAGATTTAGAATAGAATTAGAATTAGAATTAGATTTAGAATAGAATTATAATTAGAAATAGAAATAGAATTAGAATTAGAATTAGAATAGAATTAGAATTAGAATTAGAATAGAATTAGAATAGAATTAGAATAGAATTAGAATTAGAATAGAATTAGAATAGAATTAGAATAGAATTAGAATAGAATTAGAATAGAATTAGAATAGAATTATAATTAGAAATAGAATTAGAAATAGAATTAGAATAGAATTAAAATTAGAAATTGAATTAGCATAGAATTAGAATTAGAATTAGATTTAGAATTAGAATTAGAATTAGAATAGAATTAGAATTAGAATTAGAATTAGAATTAGAATAGAATTAGAATTAGAATAGAATTAGAATTAGAATTAGAATAGAATTAGAATAGAATTAGAATAGAATTAGAATAGAATTAGAATTAGATTTAGAATAGAATTAGAATTAGAATTAGATTTAGAATAGAATTAGAATTAGAAATAGAAATAGAATTAGAATTAGAATTAGAATAGATTAGAATTAGAATTAGAATAGAATTAGAATAGAATTAGAATAGAATTAGAATTAGAATAGAATTAGAATAGAATTAGAATAGAATTAGAATAGAATTAGAATAGAATTAGAATAGAATTAGAATATAATTAGAATAGAATTATAATTAGAAATAGAATTAGAAATAGAATTAGAATAGAATTAAAATTAGAAATTGAATTAGCATAGAATTAGAATTAGAATTAGATTTAGAATTAGAATTAGAATTAGAATAGAATTAGAATAGAATTAGAATAGAATTAGAATTAGAATTAGAATAGAATTAGAATAGAATTAGAATTAGAAATAGAATTAGAATTAGAAATAGAATTAGAATTAGAATTAGAATAGAATTAGAATTAGAATAGAATTAGAATTAGAATTAGAATAGAATTAGAATAGAATTAGAATAGAATTAGAATAGAATTAGAATAGAATTAGAATAGAATTAGAATAGAATTAGAATTAGATTTAGAATTAGAATTAGAATTAGAATAGAATTAGAATAGAATTAGAATAGAATTAGAATTAGAATTAGAATTAGAATTAGATTTAGAATAGAATTAGAATTAGAATAGAATTTGAATTAGAATTAGAATAGAATTAGAATAGAATTAGAATATAATTAGAATTAGAATTAGATTCAGAATAGAATTAGAATTAGAAATAGAAATAGAATTAGAATTAGAATTAGAATAGAATTAGAATTAGAATTAGAATTAGAATTAGAATAGAATTAGAATAGAATTAGAATTAGATTGGAATTAGAAATAGAATTAGAAATAGAATTATAATAGAATTATAATAGAATTAGAATTAGAATAGAATTAGAATAGAATTATAATTAGAAATAGATTTAGAATAGAATTAGAATTAGAATAGAATTAGAATAGAATTAGTATTAGAAATAGTTTTAGAATAGAATTAGAATAAGAATAGAATTAGAATAGAATTAGAATAGAATTAGAATTAGAATTAGAAATAGAATTAGAATTAGAAATAGAATTAGAATTAGAATTAGAATAGAATTAGAATTAGAATAGAATTAAAATTAGAATTAGAATAGAATTAGAATAGAATTAGAATAGAATTAGAATAGAATTAGAATTAGATTTAGAATTAGAATTAGAATTAGAATAGAATTAGAATAGAATTAGAATAGAATTAGAATTAGAATTAGAATTAGAATTAGATTTAGAATAGAATTAGAATTAGAATAGAATTTGAATTAGAATTAGAATAGAATTAGAATAGAAATAGAATTTGAATTAGAATTAGAATTAGAATAGAATTAGAATTAGAAATAGAATTATAATTAGAAATAGAATTAGAATTAGAAATAGAATTAGAATTATAATTAGAATAGAATTAGAATTAGAATAGAATTAGAATTAGAATTAGAATAGAATTAGAATAGAATTAGAATAGAATTAGAATTAGATTTAGAATTAGAATTAGAATTAGAATAGAATTAGAATAGAATTAGAATAGAATTAGAATTAGAATTAGAATTAGAATTAGATTTAGAATAAAATTAGAATTAGAATAGAATTTGAATTAGAATTAGAATAGAATTAGAATAGAATTAGAATAGAATTAGAATATAATTAGAATTAGAATTAGATTTAGAATAGAATTAGAATTAGAAATAGAAATAGAATTAGAATTAGAATTAGAATAGAATTAGAATTAGAATTAGAATTAGAATTAGAATAGAATTAGAATAGAATTAGAATAGAATTAGAATTAGATTGGAATTAGAAATAGAATTAGAAATAGAATTAGAATATAATTAGAATAGAATTAGAATTAGAATAGAATTAGAATAGAATTAGAATAGAATTAGAATAGAATTAGAATAGAATTAGAATAGAATTATAATTAGAAATAGATTTAGAATATAATTAGAATTAGAATAGAATTAGAATAGAATTAGAATAGAATTAGAATTAGAAATAGTTTTAGAATAGAATTAGAATTAGAATTAGAATAGAATTAGAATAGAATTAGAATTAGAAATAGTTTTAGAATAGAATTAAAATTAGAATAGAATTAGAATAGAATTAGAATAGAATTAGAATAGAATTAGAATTAGAATTAGAATAGAATTAGAATTAGAATAGAATTAGAATTAGAATTAGAATTAGAATAGAATTAGAATAGAATTAGAATAGAATTAGAATATAATTAGATTTAGAATTAGAATTAGAATTAGAATTAGAATAGAATTAGAATTAGAAATAGAATTAGAATAGAATTAGAATTAGAATTAGATTTAGAATTAGAATTAGAATTAGAATAGAATTATAATAGAATTAGAATAGAATTAGAATAGAATTAGAATAGAATTAGAATTAGAATTAGAATAGAATTAGAATAGAATTAGAATTAGAAATAGAATTAGAATTAGAAATAGAATTAAAATTAGAATTAGAATAGAATTAGAATTAGAATAGAATTAGAATTAGAATTAGAATAGAATTAGAATAGAATTAGAATTAGAATTAGAATTAGAATTAGAATAGAATAAGAATATAATTAGAATAGAATTAGAATAGAATTAGAATTATAATTAGATTTAGAATATAATTAGAATAGAATTAGAATAGAATTAGAATTAGAATTAGATTTAGAATAGAATTAGAATTAGAAATATAAATAGAATTAGAATTACAATTAGAATAGAATTAGAATTAGAATTAGAATTAGAATTAGAATAGAATTAGAATAGAATTAGAATAGAATTAGAATAGAATTAGAATAGAATTAGAATTAGATTGGAATTAGAAATAGAATTAGAAATTGAATTAGAATAGAATTAGAATAGAATTAGAATTAGAATAGAATTAGAATAGAATTAGAATAGAATTAGAATAGAATTATAATAGAATTAGAATAGTATTAGAATAGAATTAGAATAGAATTAGAATAGAATTATAATTAGAAATAGAATTAGAAATAGAATTAGAATAGAATTAGAATTAGAATTAGAATTAGAATTAGAATAGAATTAGAATAGAATTAGAATAGAATTAGAATAGAATTAGAATAGAATTAGAATTAGAATTAGATTTAGAATAGAATTAGAATAGAATTAGATTAGAATTAGAATAAAATTAGAATTAGAATTAGATTTAGAATAGAATTAGAATTAGAAATAGAAATAGAATTAGAATTAGAATTAGAATAGAATTAGAATTAGAATTAGAATTAGAATTAGAATAGAATTAGAATAGAATTAGAATTAGATTGGAATTAGAAATAGAATTAGAAATAGAATTAGAATAGAATTAGAATTAGAATTAGAATTATAATAGAATTAGAATAGAATTAGAATAGAATTAGAATAGAATTAGAATAGAATTATAATTAGAAATAGAATTAGAAATAGAATTAGAATAGAATTAGAATTAGAAATAGAATTAGCATAGAATTAGAATTAGAATTAGATTTAGAATTAGAATTAGAATTAGAATAGAATTAGAATAGAATTAGAATAGAATTAGAATAGAATTAGAATTAGAATTAGAATAGAATTAGAATAGAATTAGAATTAGAAATAGAATTAGAAATAGAATTAGAATTAGAATTAGAATTAGAATTATAATTAGAATTAGAATAGAATTAGAAATAGAATTAGAATTAGAATTAGAATTAGAATAGAATTAGAATTAGAATTAGAATTAGAATTAGAATAGAATTAGAATAGAATTAGAATAGAATTAGAATTAGATTGGAATTAGAAATAGAATTAGAAATAGAATTAGAATAGAATTAGAATAGAATTAGAATTAGAATAGAATTAGAATAGAATTAGAATAGAATTAGAATAGAATTAGAATAGAATTAGAATAGAATTATAATTAGAAATAGAATTAGAAATAGAATTAGAATAGAATTAGAATTAGAAATAGAATTAGCATAGAATTAGAATTAGAATTAGAAATAGAATAGAATTAGAATAGAATTAGAATAGAATTAGAATAGAATTAGAATATAATTAGAATTAGAATTAGAATTAGAATAGAATTAGAATAGAATTAGAATTAGAAATAGAATTAGAATTAGAAATAGAATTAGAATTAGAAATAGAATTAGAATTAGAATTAGAATAGAATTAGAATTAGAATAGAATTAGAATTAGAATTAGAATAGAATTAGAATAGAATTAGAATAGAATTAGAATTAGATTTAGAATTAGAATTAGAATTAGAATAGAATTAGAATAGAATTAGAATAGAATTAGAATTAGAATTAGAATTAGAATTAGAATTAGATTTAGAATAGAATTAGAATTAGAATAGAATTTGAATTAGAATTAGAATAGAATTAGAATAGAATTAGAATAGAATTAGAATATAATTAGAATTAGAATTAGATTTAGAATAGAATTAGAATTAGAAATAGAAATAGAATTAGAATTAGAATTAGAATAGAATTAGAATTAGAATTAGAATTAGAATTAGAATAGAATTAGAATAGAATTAGAATAGAATTAGAATTAGATTGGAATTAGAAATAGAATTAGAAATAGAATTAGAATAGAATTAGAATAGAATTAGAATTAGAATAGAATTAGAATAGAATTAGAATAGAATTAGAATAGAATTAGAATAGAATTAGAATAGAATTATAATAGAATTATAATTAGAAATAGATTTAGAATAGAATTAGAATAGAATTAGAATTAGAATTAGAATAGAATTAGAATAGAATTAGAATAGAATTAGAATAGAATTAGAACTAGATTTAGAATAGAATTAGAATTAGAATTAGATTTAGAATAGAATTAGAATTAGAAATAGAAATAGAATTAGAATTAGAATTAGAATAGAATTAGAATTAGAATTAGAATAGAATTAGAATAGAATTAGAATAGAATTAGAATTAGAATAGAATTAGAATAGAATTAGAATAGAATTAGAATAGAATTAGAATAGAATTAGAATAGAATTAGAATAGAATTATAATTAGAAATAGAATTAGAAATAGAATTAGAATAGAATTAAAATTAGAAATTAAATTAGCATAGAATTAGAATTAGAATTAGATTTAGAATTAGAATTAGAATTAGAATAGAATTAGAATTAGAATTAGAATTAGAATTAGAATTAGAATTAGAATAGAATTAGAATTAGAATAGAATTAGAATTAGAATTAGAATTAGAATAGAATTAGAATAGAATTAGAATAGAATTAGAATTAGATTTAGAATAGAATTAGAATTAGAATTAGATTTAGAATAGAATTAGAATTAGAAATAGAAATAGAATTAGAATTAGAATTAGAATAGAATTAGAATTAGAATTAGAATAGAATTAGAATAGAATTAGAATAGAATTAGAATTAGAATAGAATTAGAATAGAATTAGAATAGAATTAGAATAGAATTAGAATAGAATTAGAATATAATTAGAATAGAATTATAATTAGAAATAGAATTAGAAATAGAATTAGAATAGAATTAAAATTAGAAATTGAATTAGCATAGAATTAGAATTAGAATTAGATTTAGAATTAGAATTAGAATAGAATTAGAATAGAATTAGAATAGAATTAGAATTAGAATTAGAATAGAATTAGGATAGAATTAGAATTAGAAATAGAATTAGAATTAGAAATAGAATTAGAATTAGAATTAGAATAGAATTAGAATTAGAATAGAATTAGAATTAGAATTAGAATAGAATTAGAATAGAATTAGAATAGAATTAGAATAGAATTAGAATTAGATTTAGAATTAGAATTAGAATTAGAATAGAATTAGAATAGAATTAGAATTAGAATTAGAATTAGAATTAGATTTAGAATAGAATTAGAATTAGAATAGAATTTGAATTAGAATTAGAATAGAATTAGAATTAGAATTAGAATTAGAATTAGAATAGAATTAGAATAGAATTAGAATAGAATTAGAATTAGATTGGAATTAGAAATAGAATTAGAAATAGAATTAGAATAGAATTAGAATAAAATTAGAATTAGAATAGAATTAGAATAGAATTAGAATAGAATTAGAATAGAATTAGAATAGAATTAGAATAGAATTATAATTAGAAATAGATTTAGAATATAATTAGAATAGAATTAGAATTAGAATTAGAATAGAATTAGAATAGAATTAGAATAGAATTAGAATAGAATTAGAATAGAATTAGAACTAGATTTAGAATAGAATTAGAATTAGAATTAGATTTAGAATAGAATTAGAATTAGAAATAGAAATAGAATTAGAATTAGAATTAGAATAGAATTAGAATTAGAATTAGAATAGAATTAGAATAGAATTAGAATAGAATTAGAATTAGAATAGAATTAGAATAGAATTAGAATAGAATTAGAATAGAATTAGAATAGAATTAAAATAGAATTAGAATAGAATTAGAATAGAATTATAATTAGAAATAGAATTAGAAATAGAATTAGAATAGAATTAAAATTAGAAATTAAATTAGCATAGAATTAGAATTAGAATTAGATTTAGAATTAGAATTAGAATTAGAATAGAATTAGAATTAGAATTAGAATTAGAATTAGAATAGAATTAAAATTAGAATAGAATTAGAATTAGAATTAGAATTAGAATAGAATTAGAATAGAATTAGAATAGAATTAGAATTAGATTTTGAATAGAATTAGAATTAGAATTAGATTTAGAATAGAATTAGAATTAGAAATAGAAATAGAATTAGAATTAGAATTAGAATAGAATTAGAATTAGAATTAGAATAGAATTAGAATAGAATTAGAATAGAATTAGAATTAGAATAGAATTAGAATAGAATTAGAATAGAATTAGAATAGAATTAGAATAGAATTAGAATATAATTAGAATAGAATTATAATTAGAAATAGAATTAGAAATAGAATTAGAATAGAATTAAAATTAGAAATTGAATTAGCATAGAATTAGAATTAGAATTAGATTTAGAATTAGAATTAGAATTAGAATAGAATTAGAATAGAATTAGAATAGAATTAGAATTAGAATTAGAATAGAATTAGAATAGAATTCGAATTAGAAATAGAATTAGAATTAGAAATAGAATTAGAATTAGAATTAGAATAGAATTAGAATTAGAATAGAATTAGAATTAGAATTAGAATAGAATTAGAATAGAATTAGAATAGAATTAGAATAGAATTAGAATTAGATTTAGAATTAGAATTAGAATTAGAATAGAATTAGAATAGAATTAGAATTAGAATTAGAATTAGAATTAGATTTAGAATAGAATTAGAATTAGAATAGAATTTGAATTAGAATTAGAATAGAATTAGAATAGAATTAGAATATAATTAGAATAGATTTAGAATTAGATTTAGAATTAGAATTAGAATTAGAATAGAATTAGAATAGAATTAGAATAGAATTAGAATTAGAATTAGAATTAGAATTAGATTTAGAATAGAATTAGAATTAGAATAGAATTTGAATTAGAATTAGAATAGAATTAGAATAGAATTAGAATAGAATTAGAATATAATTAGAATTAGAATTAGATTTAGAATAGAATTAGAATTAGAAATAGAAATAGAATTAGAATTAGAATTAGAATAGAATTAGAATTAGAATTAGAATTAGAATTAGAATAGAATTAGAATAGAATTAGAATAGAATTAGAATTAGATTGGAATTAGAAATAGAATTAGAAATAGAATTAGAATAGAATTATAATAGAATTAGAATTAGAATTAGAATAGAATTAGAATAGAATTAGAATTAGAAATAGAATTAGAATTAGAAATAGAATTAGAATTAGAATTAGAATAGAATTAGAATTAGAATAGAATTAGAATTAGAATTAGAATAGAATTAGAATAGAATTAGAATAGAATTAGAATTAGATTTAGAATTAGAATTAGAATTAGAATAGAACTAGAATAGAATTAGAATTAGAATTAGAATTAGAATTAGATTTAGAATAGAATTAGAATTAGAATAGAATTTGAATTAGAATTAGAATAGAATTAGAATAGAATTAGAATATAATTAGAATAGATTTAGAATTAGATTTAGAATTAGAATTAGAATTAGAATAGAATTAGAATAGAATTAGAATAGAATTAGAATTAGAATTAGAATTAGAATTAGATTTAGAATAGAATTAGAATTAGAATAGAATTTGAATTAGAATTAGAATAGAATTAGAATAGAATTAGAATAGAATTAGAATATAATTAGAATTAGAATTAGATTTAGAATAGAATTAGAATTAGAAATAGAAATAGAATTAGAATTAGAATTAGAATAGAATTAGAATTAGAATTAGAATTAGAATTAGAATAGAATTAGAATAGAATTAGAATAGAATTAGAATTAGATTGGAATTAGAAATAGAATTAGAAATAGAATTAGAATAGAATTAGAATAGAATTAGAATTAGAATAGAATTAGAATAGAATTAGAATAGAATTAGAATAGAATTAGAATAGAATTATAATTAGAAATAGATTTAGAATAGAATTAGAATAGAATTAGAATTAGAATTAGAATAGAATTAGAATAGAATTAGAATAGAATTAGAATAGAATTAGAACTAGATTTAGAATAGAATTAGAATTAGAATTAGATTTAGAATAGAATTAGAATTAGAAATAGAAATAGAATTAGAATTAGAATTAGAATAGAATTAGAATTAGAATTAGAATTAGAATAGAATTAGAATAGAATTAGAATAGAATTAGAATTAGAATAGAATTAGAATAGAATTAGAATAGAATTAGAATAGAATTAGAATAGAATTAGAATAGAATTAGAATAGAATTAGAATAGAATTAGAATAGAATTATAATTAGAAATAGAATTAGAAATAGAATTAGAATAGAATTAAAATTAGAAATTGAATTAGCATAGAATTAGAATTAGAATTAGATTTAGAATTAGAATTAAAATTAGAATAGAATTAGAATTAGAATTAGAATTAGAATTAGAATAGAATTAGAATTAGAATAGAATTAGAATTAGAATTAGAATTAGAATAGAATTAGAATAGAATTAGAATAGAATTAGAATTAGATTTAGAATAGAATTAGAATTAGAATTAGATTTAGAATAGAATTAGAATTAGAAATAGAAATAGAATTAGAATTAGAATTAGAATAAAATTAGAATTAGAATTAGAATAGAATTAGAATAGAGTTAGAATAGAATTAGAATTAGAATAGAATTAGAATAGAATTAGAATAGAATTAGAATAGAATTAGAATAGAATTAGAATATAATTAGAATAGAATTATAATTAGAAATAGAATTAGAAATAGAATTAGAATAGAATTAAAATTAGAAATTGAATTAGCATAGAATTAGAATTAGAATTAGATTTAGAATTAGAATTAGAATTAGAATAGAATTAGAATAGAATTAGAATAGAATTAGAATTATAATTAGAATAGAATTAGAATAGAATTAGAATTAGAAATAGAATTAGAATTAGAAATAGAATTAGAATTAGAATTAGAATAGAATTAGAATTAGAATAAAATTAGAATTAGAATTAGAATAGAATTAGAATAGAATTAGAATAGAATTAGAATAGAATTAGAATTAGATTTAGAATTAGAATTAGAATTAGAATAGAATTAGAATAGAATTAGAATAGAATTAGAATTAGAATTAGAATTAGAATTAGAATTAGATTTAGAATAGAATTAGAATTAGAATAGAATTTGAATTAGAATTAGAATAGAATTAGAATAGAATTAGAATAGAATTAGAATATAATTAGAATTAGAATTAGATTTAGAATAGAATTAGAATTAGAAATAGAAATAGAATTAGAATTAGAATTAGAATAGAATTAGAATTAGAATTAGAATTATAATTAGAATAGAATTAGAATAGAATTAGAATAGAATTAGAATTAGATTGGAATTAGAAATAGAATTAGAAATAGAATTAGAATAGAATTATAATAGAATTAGAATTAGAATAGAATTAGAATAGAATTATAATTAGAAATAGATTTAGAATAGAATTAGAATTAGAATAGAATTAGAATAGAATTAGAATTAGAAATAGTTTTAGAATAGAATTAGAATTAGAATAGAATTAGAATAGAATTAGAATAGAATTAGAATTAGAATTAGAATTAGAATAGAATTAGAATTAGAATAGAATTAGAATTAGAATTAGAATAGAATTAGAATAGAATTAGAATAGAATTAGAATAGAATTAGAATTAGAATTAGAATTAGAATAGAATTAGAATAGAATTAGAATAGAATTAGAATTAGAATTAGAATTAGAATTAGATTTAGAATAGAATTAGAATTAGAATAGAATTTGAATTAGAATTAGAATAGAATTAGAATAGAAATAGAAATAGAATTAGAATTAGAATTAGAATAGAATTAGAATTAGAAATAGAATTATAATTAGAAATAGAATTAGAATTAGAAATAGAATTAGAATTAGAATTAGAATAGAATTAGAATTAGAATAGAATTAGAATTAGAATTAGAATTGAATTAGAATAGAATTAGAATAGAATTAGAATTAGATTTAGAATTAGAATTAGAATTAGAATAGAATTAGAATAGAATTAGAATTAGAATTAGAATTAGAATAGAATTTGAATTAGAATTAGAATAGAATTAGAATAGAAATAGAAATAGAATTAGAATTAGAATTAGAATAGAATTAGAATTAGAAATAGAATTATAATTAGAAATAGAATTAGAATTAGAAATAGAATTAGAATTAGAATTAGAATAGAATTAGAATTAGAATAGAATTAGAATTAGAATTAGAATAGAATTAGAATAGAATTAGAATAGAATTAGAATTAGATTTAGAATTAGAATTAGAATTAGAATAGAATTAGAATAGAATTAGAATAGAATTAGAATTAGAATTAGAATTAGAATTAGATTTAGAATAGAATTAGAATTAGAATTAGAATTAGAATTAGAATTAGAATTAGAATTAGAATTAGAATAGAATTAGAATAGAATTAGAATTAGATTGGAATTAGAAATAGAATTAGAAATAGAATTAGAATAGAATTATAATAGAATTAGAATTAGAATTAGAATAGAATTAGAATAGAATTAGAATTAGAAATAGAATTAGAATTAGAAATAGAATTAGAATTAGAATTAGAATAGAATTAGAATTAGAATAGAATTAGAATTAGAATTAGAATAGAATTAGAATAGAATTAGAATAGAATTAGAATAGAATTAGAATTAGATTTAGAATTAGAATTAGAATTAGAATAGAATTAGAATAGAATTAGAATTAGAATTAGAATTAGAATTAGATTTAGAATAGAATTAGAATTAGAATAGAATTTGAATTAGAATTAGAATAGAATTAGAATAGAATTAGAATATAATTAGAATAGATTTAGAATTAGATTTAGAATTAGAATTAGAATTAGAATAGAATTAGAATAGAATTAGAATTAGAATTAGAATTAGAATTAGATTTAGAATAGAATTAGAATTAGAATAGAATTTGAATTAGAATTAGAATAGAATTAGAATAGAATTAGAATAGAATTAGAATATAATTAGAATTAGAATTAGATTTAGAATAGAATTAGAATTAGAAATAGAAATAGAATTAGAATTAGAATTAGAATAGAATTAGAATTAGAATTAGAATTAGAATTAGAATAGAATTAGAATAGAATTAGAATAGAATTAGAATTAGATTGGAATTAGAAATAGAATTAGAAATAGAATTAGAATAGAATTAGAATAGAATTAGAATTAGAATATAATTAGAATAGAATTAGAATAGAATTAGAATAGAATTAGAATAGAATTATAATTAGAAATAGATTTAGAATAGAATTAGAATAGAATTAGAATTAGAATTAGAATAGAATTAGAATATAATTAGAATAGAATTAGAATAGAATTAGAACTAGATTTAGAATAGAATTAGAATTAGAATTAGATTTAGAATAGAATTAGAATTAGAAATAGAAATAGAATTAGAATTAGAATTAGAATAGAATTAGAATTAGAATTAGAATAGAATTAGAATAGAATTAGAATAGAATTAGAATTAGAATAGAATTAGAATAGAATTAGAATAGAATTAGAATAGAATTAGAATAGAATTAGAATAGAATTATAATTAGAAATAGAATTAGAAATAGAATTAGAATAGAATTAAAATTAGAAATTGAATTAGCATAGAATTAGAATTAGAATTAGATTTAGAATTAGAATTAAAATTAGAATAGAATTAGAATTAGAATTAGAATTAGAATTAGAATAGAATTAGAATTAGAATAGAATTAGAATTAGAATTAGAATTAGAATAGAATTAGAATAGAATTAGAATAGAATTAGAATTAGATTTAGAATAGAATTAGAATTAGAATTAGATTTAGAATAGAATTAGAATTAGAAATAGAAATAGAATTAGAATTAGAATTAGAATAAAATTAGAATTAGAATTAGAATAGAATTAGAATAGAGTTAGAATAGAATTAGAATTAGAATAGAATTAAAATAGAATTAGAATAGAATTAGAATAGAATTAGAATAGAATTAGAATATAATTAGAATAGAATTATAATTAGAAATAGAATTAGAATAGAATTAAAATTAGAAATTGAATTAGCATAGAATTAGAATTAGAATTAGATTTAGAATTAGAATTAGAATTAGAATAGAATTAGAATAGAATTAGAATAGAATTAGAATTATAATTAGAATAGAATTAGAATAGAATTAGAATTAGAAATAGAATTAGAATTAGAAATAGAATTAGAATTAGAATTAGAATAGAATTAGAATTAGAATAGAATTAGAATTAGAATTAGAATAGAATTAGAATAGAATTAGAATAGAATTAGAATAGAATTAGAATTAGATTTAGAATTAGAATTAGAATTAGAATAGAATTAGAATAGAATTAGAATAGAATTAGAATTAGAATTAGAATTAGAATTAGATTTAGAATAGAATTAGAATTAGAATAGAATTTGAATTAGAATTAGAATAGAATTAAAATAGAATTAGAATAGAATTAGAATAGAATTAGAATAGAATTAGAATATAATTAGAATAGAATTATAATTAGAAATAGAATTAGAAATAGAATTAGAATAGAATTAAAATTAGAAATTGAATTAGCATAGAATTAGAATTAGAATTAGATTTAGAATTAGAATTAGAATTAGAATAGAATTAGAATAGAATTAGAATAGAATTAGAATTATAATTAGAATAGAATTAGAATAGAATTAGAATTAGAAATAGAATTAGAATTAGAAATAGAATTAGAATTAGAATTAGAATAGAATTAGAATTAGAATAGAATTAGAATTAGAATTAGAATAGAATTAGAATAGAATTAGAATAGAATTAGAATAGAATTAGAATTAGATTTAGAATTAGAATTAGAATTAGAATAGAATTAGAATAGAATTAGAATAGAATTAGAATTAGAATTAGAATTAGAATTAGATTTAGAATAGAATTAGAATTAGAATTAGAATTAGATTTAGAATAGAATTAGAATTAGAATTAGAATTAGAATTAGAATTAGAATTAGAATTAGAATTAGAATAGAATTAGAATAGAATTAGAATTAGATTGGAATTAGAAATAGAATTAGAAATAGAATTAGAATAGAATTATAATAGAATTAGAATTAGAATTAGAATAGAATTAGAATAGAATTAGAATTAGAAATAGAATTAGAATTAGAAATAGAATTAGAATTAGAATTAGAATAGAATTAGAATTAGAATAGAATTAGAATTAGAATTAGAATAGAATTAGAATAGAATTAGAATAGAATTAGAATAGAATTAGAATTAGATTTAGAATTAGAATTAGAATTAGAATAGAATTAGAATAGAATTAGAATTAGAATTAGAATTAGAATTAGATTTAGAATAGAATTAGAATTAGAATAGAATTTGAATTAGAATTAGAATAGAATTAGAATAGAATTAGAATATAATTAGAATAGATTTAGAATTAGATTTAGAATTAGAATTAGAATTAGAATAGAATTAGAATAGAATTAGAATTAGAATTAGAATTAGAATTAGATTTAGAATAGAATTAGAATTAGAATAGAATTTGAATTAGAATTAGAATAGAATTAGAATAGAATTAGAATAGAATTAGAATATAATTAGAATTAGAATTAGATTTAGAATAGAATTAGAATTAGAAATAGAAATAGAATTAGAATTAGAATTAGAATAGAATTAGAATTAGAATTAGAATTAGAATTAGAATAGAATTAGAATAGAATTAGAATAGAATTAGAATTAGATTGGAATTAGAAATAGAATTAGAAATAGAATTAGAATAGAATTAGAATAGAATTAGAATTAGAATATAATTAGAATAGAATTAGAATAGAATTAGAATAGAATTAGAATAGAATTATAATTAGAAATAGATTTAGAATAGAATTAGAATAGAATTAGAATTAGAATTAGAATAGAATTAGAATATAATTAGAATAGAATTAGAATAGAATTAGAACTAGATTTAGAATAGAATTAGAATTAGAATTAGATTTAGAATAGAATTAGAATTAGAAATAGAAATAGAATTAGAATTAGAATTAGAATAGAATTAGAATTAGAATTAGAATAGAATTAGAATAGAATTAGAATAGAATTAGAATTAGAATAGAATTAGAATAGAATTAGAATAGAATTAGAATAGAATTAGAATAGAATTAGAATAGAATTATAATTAGAAATAGAATTAGAAATAGAATTAGAATAGAATTAAAATTAGAAATTGAATTAGCATAGAATTAGAATTAGAATTAGATTTAGAATTAGAATTAAAATTAGAATAGAATTAGAATTAGAATTAGAATTAGAATTAGAATAGAATTAGAATTAGAATAGAATTAGAATTAGAATTAGAATTAGAATAGAATTAGAATAGAATTAGAATAGAATTAGAATTAGATTTAGAATAGAATTAGAATTAGAATTAGATTTAGAATAGAATTAGAATTAGAAATAGAAATAGAATTAGAATTAGAATTAGAATAAAATTAGAATTAGAATTAGAATAGAATTAGAATAGAGTTAGAATAGAATTAGAATTAGAATAGAATTAAAATAGAATTAGAATAGAATTAGAATAGAATTAGAATAGAATTAGAATATAATTAGAATAGAATTATAATTAGAAATAGAATTAGAAATAGAATTAGAATAGAATTAAAATTAGAAATTGAATTAGCATAGAATTAGAATTAGAATTAGATTTAGAATTAGAATTAGAATTAGAATAGAATTAGAATAGAATTAGAATAGAATTAGAATTATAATTAGAATAGAATTAGAATAGAATTAGAATTAGAAATAGAATTAGAATTAGAAATAGAATTAGAATTAGAATTAGAATAGAATTAGAATTAGAATAGAATTAGAATTAGAATTAGAATAGAATTAGAATAGAATTAGAATAGAATTAGAATAGAATTAGAATTAGATTTAGAATTAGAATTAGAATTAGAATAGAATTAGAATAGAATTAGAATAGAATTAGAATTAGAATTAGAATTAGAATTAAATTTAGAATAGAATTAGAATTAGAATAGAATTTGAATTAGAATTAGAATAGAATTAAAATAGAATTAGAATAGAATTAGAATAGAATTAGAATAGAATTAGAATATAATTAGAATAGAATTATAATTAGAAATAGAATTAGAAATAGAATTAGAATAGAATTAAAATTAGAAATTGAATTAGCATAGAATTAGAATTAGAATTAGATTTAGAATTAGAATTAGAATTAGAATAGAATTAGAATAGAATTAGAATAGAATTAGAATTATAATTAGAATAGAATTAGAATAGAATTAGAATTAGAAATAGAATTAGAATTAGAAATAGAATTAGAATTAGAATTAGAATAGAATTAGAATTAGAATAGAATTAGAATTAGAATTAGAATAGAATTAGAATAGAATTAGAATAGAATTAGAATAGAATTAGAATTAGATTTAGAATTAGAATTAGAATTAGAATAGAATTAGAATAGAATTAGAATAGAATTAGAATTAGAATTAGAATTAGAATTAGATTTAGAATAGAATTAGAATTAGAATAGAATTTGAATTAGAATTAGAATAGAATTAGAATAGAATTAGAATAGAATTAGAATATAATTAGAATTAGAATTAGATTTAGAATAGAATTAGAATTAGAAATAGAAATAGAATTAGAATTAGAATTAGAATAGAATTAGAATTAGAATTAGAATTATAATTAGAATAGAATTAGAATAGAATTAGAATAGAATTAGAATTAGATTGGAATTAGAAATAGAATTAGAAATAGAATTAGAATAGAATTATAATAGAATTAGAATTAGAATAGAATTAGAATAGAATTATAATTAGAAATAGATTTAGAATAGAATTAGAATTAGAATAGAATTAGAATAGAATTAGAATTAGAAATAGTTTTAGAATAGAATTAGAATTAGAATAGAATTAGAATAGAATTAGAATAGAATTAGAATTAGAATTAGAATTAGAATAGAATTAGAATTAGAATAGAATTAGAATTAGAATTAGAATAGAATTAGAATAGAATTAGAATAGAATTAGAATTAGAATTAGAATTAGAATAGAATTAGAATAGAATTAGAATAGAATTAGAATTAGAATTAGAATTAGAATTAGATTTAGAATAGAATTAGAATTAGAATAGAATTTGAATTAGAATTAGAATAGAATTAGAATAGAAATAGAAATAGAATTAGAATTAGAATTAGAATAGAATTAGAATTAGAAATAGAATTATAATTAGAAATAGAATTAGAATTAGAAATAGAATTAGAATTAGAATTAGAATAGAATTAGAATTAGAATAGAATTAGAATTAGAATTAGAATGGAATTAGAATAGAATTAGAATAGAATTAGAATTAGATTTAGAATTAGAATTAGAATTAGAATAGAATTAGAATAGAATTAGAATAGAATTAGAATTAGAATTAGAATTATAATTAGATTTAGAATAGAATTAGAATTAGAATAGAATTTGAATTAGAATTAGAATAGAATTAGAATAGAAATAGAAATAGAATTAGAATTAGAATTAGAATAGAATTAGAATTAGAAATAGAATTATAATTAGAAATAGAATTAGAATTAGAAATAGAATTAGAATTAGAATTAGAATAGAATTAGAATTAGAATAGAATTAGAATTAGAATTAGAATAGAATTAGAATAGAATTAGAATAGAATTAGAATTAGATTTAGAATTAGAATTAGAATTAGAATAGAATTAGAATAGAATTAGAATAGAATTAGAATTAGAATTAGAATTAGAATTAGATTTAGAATAGAATTAGAATTAGAATAGAATTTGAATTAGAATTAGAATAGAATTAGAATAGAATTAGAATAGAATTAGAATATAATTAGAATTAGAATTAGATTTAGAATAGAATTAGAATTAGAAATAGAAAGAGAATTAGAATTAGAATTAGAATAGAATTAGAATTAGAATTAGAATAGAATTAGAATAGAATTAAAATAGAATTAGAATTAGAATAGAATTAGAATAGAATTAGAATTAGAATAGAATTAGAATAGAATTAGAATAGAATTAGAATATAATTAGAATAGAATTATAATTAGAAATAGAATTAGAAATAGAATTAGAATAGAATTAAAATTAGAAATTGAATTAGCATAGAATTAGAATTAGAATTAGATTTAGAATTAGAATTAGAATTAGAATAGAATTAGAATAGAATTAGAATAGAATTAGAATTAGAATTAGAATAGAATTAGAATAGAATTAGAATTAGAAATAGAATTAGAATTAGAAATAGAATTAGAATTAGAATTAGAATAGAATTAGAATTAGAATAGAATTAGAATTAGAATTAGAATAGAATTAGAATAGAATTAGAATAGAATTAGAATAGAATTAGAATTAGATTTAGAATTAGAATTAGAATTAGAATATAATTAGAATAGAATTAGAATAGAATTAGAATTAGAATTAGAATTAGAATTAGATTTAGAATAGAATTAGAATTAGAATAGAATTTGAATTAGAATTAGAATAGAATTAGAATAGAATTAGAATATAATTAGAATTAGAATTAGATTTAGAATAGAATTAGAATTAGAAATAGAAATAGAATTAGAATTAGAATTAGAATAGAATTAGAATTAGAATTAGAATTAGAATTAGAATAGAATTAGAATAGAATTAGAATAGAATTAGAATTAGATTGGAATTAGAAATAGAATTAGAAATAGAATTAGAATAGAATTAGAATTAGAATAGAATTAGAATAGAATTATAATTAGAAATAGATTTAGAATAGAATTAGAATTAGAATAGAATTAGAATAGAATTAGAATTAGAAATAGTTTTAGAATAGAATTAGAATTAGAATAGAATTAGAATAGAATTAGAATAGAATTAGAATAGAATTAGAATTAGAATTAGAATTAGAATAGAATTAGAATTAGAATAGAATTAGAATTAGAATTAGAATAGAATTAGAATTAGAATTAGAATAGAATTAGAATAGAATTAGAATAGAATTAGAATTAGAATTAGAATTAGATTTAGAATAGAATTAGAATTAGAATAGAATTTGAATTAGAATTAGAATAGAATTAGAATAGAATTAGAATAGAATTAGAATATAATTAGAATTAGAATTAGATTTAGAATAGAATTAGAATTAGAAATAGAAATAGAATTAGAATTAGAATTAGAATAGAATTAGAATTAGAATTAGAATAGAATTAGAATAGAATTAAAATAGAATTAGAATTAGAATAGAATTAGAATAGAATTAGAATTAGAATAGAATTAGAATAGAATTAGAATAGAATTAGAATAGAATTAGAATAGAATTAGAATATAATTAGAATAGAATTATAATTAGAAATAGAATTAGAAATAGAATTAGAATAGAATTAAAATTAGAAATTGAATTAGCATAGAATTAGAATTAGAATTAGATTTAGAATTAGAATTAGAATTAGAATAGAATTAGAATAGAATTAGAATAGAATTAGAATTAGAATTAGAATAGAATTAGAATAGAATTAGAATTAGAAATAGAATTAGAATTAGAAATAGAATTAGAATTAGAATTAGAATAGAATTAGAATTAGAATAGAATTAGAATTAGAATTAGAATAGAATTAGAATAGAATTAGAATAGAATTAGAATAGAATTAGAATTAGATTTAGAATTAGAATTAGAATTAGAATAGAATTAGAATAGAATTAGAATAGAATTAGAATTAGAATTAGAATTAGAATTAGATTTAGAATAGAATTAGAATTAGAATAGAATTTGAATTAGAATTAGAATAGAATTAGAATAGAATTAGAATAGAATTAGAATATAATTAGAATTAGAATTAGATTTAGAATAGAATTAGAATTAGAAATAGAAATAGAATTAGAATTAGAATTAGAATTAGAATAGAATTAGAATTAGAATTAGAATTAGAATTAGAATAGAATTAGAATAGAATTAGAATAGAATTAGAATTAGATTGGAATTAGAAATAGAATTAGAAATAGAATTAGAATAGAATTAGAATTAGAATAGAATTAGAATAGAATTATAATTAGAAATAGATTTAGAATAGAATTAGAATTAGAATAGAATTAGAATAGAATTAGAATTAGAAATAGTTTTAGAATAGAATTAGAATTAGAATAGAATTAGAATAGAATTAGAATAGAATTAGAATAGAATTAGAATTAGAATTAGAATTAGAATAGAATTAGAATTAGAATAGAATTAGAATTAGAATTAGAATAGAATTAGAATAGAATTAGAATAGAATTAGAATAGAATTAGAATTAGAATTAGAATTAGAATTAGAATAGAATTAGAATAGAATTAGATTTAGAATAGAATTAGAATTAGAAATAGAAATAGAATTAGAATTAGAATTAGAATAAAATTAGAATTAGAATTAGAATAGAATTAGAATAGAGTTAGAATAGAATTAGAATTAGAATAGAATTAAAATAGAATTAGAATAGAATTAGAATAGAATTAGAATAGAATTAGAATATAATTAGAATAGAATTATAATTAGAAATAGAATTAGAAATAGAATTAGAATAGAATTAAAATTAGAAATTGAATTAGCATAGAATTAGAATTAGAATTAGATTTAGAATTAGAATTAGAATTAGAATAGAATTAGAATAGAATTAGAATAGAATTAGAATTATAATTAGAATAGAATTAGAATAGAATTAGAATTAGAAATAGAATTAGAATTAGAAATAGAATTAGAATTAGAATTAGAATAGAATTAGAATTAGAATAGAATTAGAATTAGAATTAGAATAGAATTAGAATAGAATTAGAATAGAATTAGAATAGAATTAGAATTAGATTTAGAATTAGAATTAGAATTAGAATAGAATTAGAATAGAATTAGAATAGAATTAGAATTAGAATTAGAATTAGAATTAGATTTAGAATAGAATTAGAATTAGAATAGAATTTGAATTAGAATTAGAATAGAATTAGAATAGAATTAGAATAGAATTAGAATATAATTAGAATTAGAATTAGATTTAGAATAGAATTAGAATTAGAAATAGAAATAGAATTAGAATTAGAATTAGAATAGAATTAGAATTAGAATTAGAATTATAATTAGAATAGAATTAGAATAGAATTAGAATAGAATTAGAATTAGATTGGAATTAGAAATAGAATTAGAAATAGAATTAGAATAGAATTATAATAGAATTAGAATAGAATTAGAATAGAATTATAATTAGAAATAGATTTAGAATAGAATTAGAATTAGAATAGAATTAGAATAGAATTAGAATTAGAAATAGTTTTAGAATAGAATTAGAATTAGAATAGAATTAGAATAGAATTAGAATAGAATTAGAATTAGAATTAGAATTAGAATAGAATTAGAATTAGAATAGAATTAGAATTAGAATTAGAATAGAATTAGAATAGAATTAGAATAGAATTAGAATAGAATTAGAATTAGAATTAGAATTAGAATAGAATTAGAATAGAATTAGAATAGAATTAGAATTAGAATTAGAATTAGAATTAGATTTAGAATAGAATTAGAATTAGAATAGAATTTGAATTAGAATTAGAATAGAATTAGAATAGAAATAGAAATAGAATTAGAATTAGAATTAGAATAGAATTAGAATTAGAAATAGAATTATAATTAGAAATAGAATTAGAATTAGAAATAGAATTAGAATTAGAATTAGAATAGAATTAGAATTAGAATAGAATTAGAATTAGAATTAGAATGGAATTAGAATAGAATTAGAATAGAATTAGAATTAGATTTAGAATTAGAATTAGAATTAGAATAGAATTAGAATAGAATTAGAATAGAATTAGAATTAGAATTAGAATTAGAATTAGATTTAGAATAGAATTAGAATTAGAATAGAATTTGAATTAGAATTAGAATAGAATTAGAATAGAAATAGAAATAGAATTAGAATTAGAATTAGAATAGAATTAGAATTAGAAATAGAATTATAATTAGAAATAGAATTAGAATTAGAATTAGAATTAGAATTAGAATTAGAATAGAATTAGAATTAGAATAGAATTAGAATTAGAATTAGAATAGAATTAGAATAGAATTAGAATAGAATTAGAATTAGATTTAGAATTAGAATTAGAATTAGAATAGAATTAGAATAGAATTAGAATAGAATTAGAATTAGAATTAGAATTAGAATTAGATTTAGAATAGAATTAGAATTAGAATAGAATTTGAATTAGAATTAGAATAGAATTAGAATAGAATTAGAATAGAATTAGAATATAATTAGAATTAGAATTAGATTTAGAATAGAATTAGAATTAGAATAGAATTAGAATTAGAATTAGAATAGAATTAGAATAGAATTAGAATAGAATTAGAATAGAATTAGAATTAGAATTAGAATTAGAATAGAATTAGAATAGAATTAGAATAGAATTAGAATTAGAATTAGAATTAGAATTAGATTTAGAATAGAATTAGAATTAGAATAGAATTTGAATTAGAATTAGAATAGAATTAGAATAGAAATAGAAATAGAATTAGAATTAGAATTAGAATAGAATTAGAATTAGAAATAGAATTATAATTAGAAATAGAATTAGAATTAGAAATAGAATTAGAATTAGAATTAGAATAGAATTAGAATTAGAATAGAATTAGAATTAGAATTAGAATGGAATTAGAATAGAATTAGAATAGAATTAGAATAGAATTAGAATTAGATTTAGAATTAGAATTAGAATTAGAATAGAATTAGAATAGAATTAGAATAGAATTAGAATTAGAATTAGAATTAGAATTAGATTTAGAATAGAATTAGAATTAGAATAGAATTTGAATTAGAATTAGAATAGAATTAGAATAGAAATAGAAATAGAATTAGAATTAGAATTAGAATAGAATTAGAATTAGAAATAGAATTATAATTAGAAATAGAATTAGAATTAGAATTAGAATTAGAATTAGAATTAGAATAGAATTAGAATTAGAATAGAATTAGAATTAGAATTAGAATAGAATTAGAATAGAATTAGAATAGAATTAGAATTAGATTTAGAATTAGAATTAGAATTAGAATAGAATTAGAATAGAATTAGAATAGAATTAGAATTAGAATTAGAATTAGATTTAGAATAGAATTAGAATTAGAATAGAATTTGAATTAGAATTAGAATAGAATTAGAATAGAATTAGAATAGAATTAGAATATAATTAGAATTAGAATTAGATTTAGAATAGAATTAGAATTAGAAATAGAAATAGAATTAGAATTAGAATTAGAATAGAATTAGAATTAGAATTAGAATAGAATTAGAATAGAATTAAAATAGAATTAGAATTAGAATATAATTAGAATAGAATTAGAATTAGAATAGAATTAGAATAGAATTAGAATAGAATTAGAATATAATTAGAATAGAATTATAATTAGAAATAGAATTAGAAATAGAATTAGAATAGAATTAAAATTAGAAATTGAATTAGCATAGAATTAGAATTAGAATTAGATTTAGAATTAGAATTAGAATTAGAATAGAATTAGAATAGAATTAGAATAGAATTAGAATTAGAATTAGAATAGAATTAGAATAGAATTAGAATTAGAAATAGAATTAGAATTAGAAATAGAATTAGAATTAGAATTAGAATAGAATTAGAATTAGAATAGAATTAGAATTAGAATTAGAATAGAATTAGAATAGAATTAGAATAGAATTAGAATTAGATTTAGAATTAGAATTAGAATTAGAATATAATTAGAATAGAATTAGAATAGAATTAGAATTAGAATTAGAATTAGAATTAGATTTAGAATAGAATTAGAATTAGAATAGAATTTGAATTAGAATTAGAATAGAATTAGAATAGAATTAGAATATAATTAGAATTAGAATTAGATTTAGAATAGAATTAGAATTAGAAATAGAAATAGAATTAGAATTAGAATTAGAATAGAATTAGAATTAGAATTAGAATTAGAATTAGAATAGAATTAGAATAGAATTAGAATAGAATTAGAATTAGATTGGAATTAGAAATAGAATTAGAATTAGAATTAGAATAGAATTAGAATAGAATTATAATTAGAAATAGATTTAGAATAGAATTAGAATTAGAATAGAATTAGAATAGAATTAGAATTAGAAATAGTTTTAGAATAGAATTAGAATTAGAATAGAATTAGAATAGAATTAGAATAGAATTAGAATAGAATTAGAATTAGAATTAGAATTAGAATAGAATTAGAATTAGAATAGAATTAGAATTAGAATTAGAATAGAATTAGAATTAGAATTAGAATAGAATTAGAATAGAATTAGAATAGAATTAGAATTAGAATTAGAATTAGATTTAGAATAGAATTAGAATTAGAATAGAATTTGAATTAGAATTAGAATAGAATTAGAATAGAATTAGAATAGAATTAGAATATAATTAGAATTAGAATTAGATTTAGAATAGAATTAGAATTAGAAATAGAAATAGAATTAGAATTAGAATTAGAATAGAATTAGAATTAGAATTAGAATAGAATTAGAATAGAATTAAAATAGAATTAGAATTAGAATAGAATTAGAATAGAATTAGAATTAGAATAGAATTAGAATAGAATTAGAATAGAATTAGAATAGAATTAGAATAGAATTAGAATATAATTAGAATAGAATTATAATTAGAAATAGAATTAGAAATAGAATTAGAATAGAATTAAAATTAGAAATTGAATTAGCATAGAATTAGAATTAGAATTAGATTTAGAATTAGAATTAGAATTAGAATAGAATTAGAATAGAATTAGAATAGAATTAGAATTAGAATTAGAATAGAATTAGAATAGAATTAGAATTAGAAATAGAATTAGAATTAGAAATAGAATTAGAATTAGAATTAGAATAGAATTAGAATTAGAATAGAATTAGAATTAGAATTAGAATAGAATTAGAATAGAATTAGAATAGAATTAGAATAGAATTAGAATTAGATTTAGAATTAGAATTAGAATTAGAATAGAATTAGAATAGAATTAGAATAGAATTAGAATTAGAATTAGAATTAGAATTAGATTTAGAATAGAATTAGAATTAGAATAGAATTTGAATTAGAATTAGAATAGAATTAGAATAGAATTAGAATATAATTAGAATTAGAATTAGATTTAGAATAGAATTAGAATTAGAAATAGAAATAGAATTAGAATTAGAATTAGAATAGAATTAGAATTAGAATTAGAATTAGAATTAGAATAGAATTAGAATAGAATTAGAATAGAATTAGAATTAGATTGGAATTAGAAATAGAATTAGAAATAGAATTAGAATAGAATTAGAATTAGAATAGAATTAGAATAGAATTATAATTAGAAATAGATTTAGAATAGAATTAGAATTAGAATAGAATTAGAATAGAATTAGAATTAGAAATAGTTTTAGAATAGAATTAGAATTAGAATAGAATTAGAATAGAATTAGAATAGAATTAGAATAGAATTAGAATTAGAATTAGAATTAGAATAGAATTAGAATTAGAATAGAATTAGAATTAGAATTAGAATAGAATTAGAATAGAATTAGAATAGAATTAGAATAGAATTAGAATTAGAATTAGAATTAGAATAGAATTAGAATAGAATTAGAATAGAATTAGAATTAGAATTAGAATTAGAATTAGATTTAGAATAGAATTAGAATTAGAATAGAATTTGAATTAGAATTAGAATAGAATTAGAATAGAAATAGAAATAGAATTAGAATTAGAATTAGAATAGAATTAGAATTAGAAATAGAATTATAATTAGAAATAGAATTAGAATTAGAAATAGAATTAGAATTAGAATTAGAATAGAATTAGAATTAGAATAGAATTAGAATTAGAATTAGAATAGAATTAGAATAGAATTAGAATAGAATTAGAATTAGATTTAGAATTAGAATTAGAATTAGAATAGAATTAGAATAGAATTAGAATAGAATTAGAATTAGAATTAGAATTAGAATTAGATTTAGAATAGAATTAGAATTAGAATAGAATTTGAATTAGAATTAGAATAGAATTAGAATAGAAATAGAAATAGAATTAGAATTAGAATTAGAATAGAATTAGAATTAGAAATAGAATTATAATTAGAAATAGAATTAGAATTAGAAATAGAATTAGAATTAGAATTAGAATAGAATTAGAATTAGAATAGAATTAGAATTAGAATTAGAATAGAATTAGAATAGAATTAGAATAGAATTAGAATAGAATTAGAATAGAATTATAATTAGAAATAGATTTAGAATAGAATTAGAATTAGGAGAGAATTAGAATTAGAAATAGTTTTAGAATAGAATTAGAATTAGAATTAGAATAGAATTAGAATTAGAAATAGTTTTAGAATAGAATTAGAATTAGAATAGAATTAGAATAGAATTAGAATAGAATTAGAATAGAATTAGAATTAGAATAGAATTAGAATTAGAATAGAATTTGAATTAGAATTAGAATAGAATTAGAATAGAATTAGAATATAATTAGAATTAGAATTAGATTTAGAATAGAATTAGAATTAGAAATAGAAATAGAATTAGAATTAGAATTAGAATAGAATTAGAATTAGAATTAGAATTAGAATTAGAATAGAATTAGAATAGAATTAGAATAGAATTAGAATTAGATTGGAATTAGAAATAGAATTAGAAATAGAATTAGAATAGAATTAGAATTAGAATAGAATTAGAATAGAATTATAATTAGAAATAGATTTAGAATAGAATTAGAATTAGAATAGAATTAGAATAGAATTAGAATTAGAAATAGTTTTAGAATAGAATTAGAATTAGAATAGAATTAGAATAGAATTAGAATAGAATTAGAATAGAATTAGAATTAGAATTAGAATTAGAATAGAATTAGAATTAGAATAGAATTAGAATTAGAATTAGAATAGAATTAGAATAGAATTAGAATAGAATTAGAATAGAATTAGAATTAGAATTAGAATTAGAATAGAATTAGAATAGAATTAGAATAGAATTAGAATTAGAATTAGAATTAGAATTAGATTTAGAATAGAATTAGAATTAGAATAGAATTTGAATTAGAATTAGAATAGAATTAGAATAGAAATAGAAATAGAATTAGAATTAGAATTAGAATAGAATTAGAATTAGAAATAAAATTATAATTAGAAATAGAATTAGAATTAGAAATAGAATTAGAATTAGAATTAGAATAGAATTAGAATTAGAATAGAATTAGAATTAGAATTAGAATAGAATTAGAATAGAATTAGAATAGAATTAGAATTAGATTTAGAATTAGAATTAGAATTAGAATAGAATTAGAATAGAATTAGAATAGAATTAGAATTAGAATTAGAATTAGAATTAGATTTAGAATAGAATTAGAATTAGAATAGAATTTGAATTAGAATTAGAATAGAATTAGAATAGAAATAGAAATAGAATTAGAATTAGAATTAGAATAGAATTAGAATTAGAAATAGAATTATAATTAGAAATAGAATTAGAATTAGAAATAGAATTAGAATTAGAATTAGAATAGAATTAGAATTAGAATAGAATTAGAATTAGAATTAGAATAGAATTAGAATAGAATTAGAATAGAATTAGAATAGAATTAGAATAGAATTATAATTAGAAATAGATTTAGAATAGAATTAGAATTAGGAGAGAATTAGAATTAGAAATAGTTTTAGAATAGAATTAGAATTAGAATTAGAATAGAATTAGAATTAGAAATAGTTTTAGAATAGAATTAGAATTAGAATAGAATTAGAATAGAATTAGAATAGAATTAGAATAGAATTAGAATTAGAATTAGAATAGAATTAGAATTAAAATAGAATTAGAATTAGAATTAGAATTAGAATAGAATTAGAATAGAATTAGAATAGAATTAGAATATAATTAGATTTAGAATTAGAATTAGAATTAGAATTAGAATTAGAATAGAATTAGAATTAGAAATAGAATTAGAATAGAATTAGAATTAGAATTAGATTTAGAATTAGAATTAGAATTAGAATAAAATTAGAATAGAATTAGAATAGAATTAGAATTGAATTAGAATAGAATTAGAATTAGAATTAGAATAGAATTAGAATAGAATTAGAATTAGAAATAGAATTAGAACTAGAAATAGAATTAGAATTAGAATTAGAATAGAATTAGAATTAGAATAGAATTAGAATTAGAATTAGAATAGAATTAGAATAGAATTAGAATAGAATTAGAATTAGAATTAGAATTAGAATTAGAATAGAATAAGAATAGAATTAGAATAGAATTAGAATTAGAATAGAATTAGAATAGAATTAGAATAGAATTAGAATTAGATTGGAATTAGAAATAGAATTAGAAATTGAATTAGAATAGAATTAGAATAGAATTAGAATTAGAATAGAATTAGAATAGAATTATAATAGAATTAGAATAGTATTAGAATAGAATTAGAATAGAATTAGAATAGAATTATAATTAGAAATAGAATTAGAAATAGAATTAGAATAGAATTAGAATTAGAATTAGAATTAGAATTAGAATAGAATTAGAATAGAATTAGAATAGAATTAGAATAGAATTAGAATAGAATTAGAATTAGAATTAGATTTAGAATAGAATTAGAATAGAATTAGATTAGAATTAGAATAAAATTAGAATTAGAATTAGATTTAGAATAGAATTAGAATTAGAAATAGAAATAGAAATAGAATTAGAATTAGAATTAGAATAGAATTAGAATTAGAATTAGAATTAGAATTAGAATAGAATTAGAATAGAATTAGAATTAGAAATAGAATTATAATTAGAAATAGAATTAGAATTAGAAATAGAATTAGAATTAGAATTAGAATAGAATTAGAATTAGAATAGAATTAGAATAGAATTAGAATAGAATTAGAATAGAATTAGAATAGAATTATAATTAGAAATAGAATTAGAAATAGAATTAGAATAGAATTAGAATTAGAAATAGAATTAGCATAGAATTAGAATTAGAATTAGATTTAGAATTAGAATTAGAATTAGAATAGAATTAGAATAGAATTAGAATAGAATTAGAATAGAATTAGAATTAGAATTAGAATAGAATTAGAATAGAATTAGAATTAGAAATAGAATTAGAAATAGAATTAGAATTAGAATTAGAAAAGAATTAGAATTAGAATTAGAATAGAATTAGAAATAGAATTAGAATTAGAATTAGAATAGAATTAGAATTAGAATTAGAATTAGAATTAGAATAGAATTAGAATAGAATTAGAATAGAATTAGAATAGAATTAGAATTAGATTGCAATTAGAAATAGAATTAGAAATAGAATTAGAATAGAATTAGAATAGAATTAGAATTAGAATAGAATTAGAATAGAATTAGAATAGAATTAGAATAGAATTAGAATAGAATTATAATTAGAAATAGAATTAGAAATAGAATTAGAATAGAATTAGAATTAGAAATAGAATTAGCATAGAATTAGAATTAGAATTAGATTTAGAATTAGAATTAGAAATAGAATAGAATTAGAATAGAATTAGAATAGAATTAGAATAGAATTAGAATAGAATTAGAATTAGAATTAGAATAGAATTAGAATAGAATTAGAATTAGAAATAGAATTAGAATTAGAAATAGAATTAGAATTAGAATTAGAATAGAATTAGAATTAGAATAGAATTAGAATTAGAATTAGAATAGAATTAGAATAGAATTAGAATAGAATTAGAATAGATTTAGAATTAGATTTAGAATTAGAATTAGAATTAGAATAGAATTAGAATAGAATTAGAATAGAATTAGAATTAGAATTAGAATTAGAATTAGATTTAGAATAGAATTAGAATTAGAATAGAATTTGAATTAGAATTAGAATAGAATTAGAATAGAATTAGAATAGAATTAGAATATAATTAGAATTAGAATTAGATTTAGAATAGAATTAGAATTAGAAATAGAAATAGAATTAGAATTAGAATTAGAATAGAATTAGAATTAGAATTAGAATTAGAATTAGAATAGAATTAGAATAGAATTAGAATAGAATTAGAATTAGATTGGAATTAGAAATAGAATTAGAAATAGAATTAGAATAGAATTAGAATAGAATTAGAATTAGAATAGAATTAGAATAGAATTAGAATAGAATTAGAATAGAATTAGAATAGAATTATAATTAGAAATAGATTTAGAATAAATTAGAATTAGAATAGAATTAGAATAGAATTAGAATTAGAAATAGTTTTAGAATAGAATTAGAATTAGAATTAGATTTAGAATAGAATTAGAATTAGAAATAGAAATAGAATTAGAATTAGAATTAGAATAGAATTAGAATTAGAATTAGAATTAGAATTAGAATAGAATTAGAATAGAATTAGAATAGAATTAGAATTAGATTGTAATTAGAAATAGAATTAGAAATAGAATTAGAATAGAATTAGAATTAGAATAGAATTAGAATAGAATTATAATTAGAAATAGATTTAGAATAGAATTAGAATTAGAATAGAATTAGAATAGAATTAGAATTAGAAATAGTTTTAGAATAGAATTAGAATTAGAATAGAATTAGAATAGAATTAGAATAGAATTAGAATAGAATTAGAATTAGAATTAGAATTAGAATAGAATTAGAATTAGAATAGAATTAGAATTAGAATTAGAATAGAATTAGAATAGAATTAGAATAGAATTAGAATAGAATTAGAATTAGAATTAGAATTAGAATAGAATTAGAATAGAATTAGAATAGAATTAGAATTAGAATTAGAATTAGAATTAGATTTAGAATAGAATTAGAATTAGAATAGAATTTGAATTAGAATTAGAATAGAATTAGAATAGAAATAGAAATAGAATTAGAATTAGAATTAGAATAGAATTAGAATTAGAAATAGAATTATAATTAGAAATAGAATTAGAATTAGAAATAGAATTAGAATTAGAATTAGAATAGAATTAGAATTAGAATAGAATTAGAATTAGAATTAGAATAGAATTAGAATAGAATTAGAATAGAATTAGAATTAGATTTAGAATTAGAATTAGAATTAGAATAGAATTAGAATAGAATTAGAATTAGAATTAGAATTAGAATTAGATTTAGAATAAAATTAGAATTAGAATAGAATTTGAATTAGAATTAGAATAGAATTAGAATAGAAATAGAAATAGAATTAGAATTAGAATTAGAATAGAATTAGAATTAGAAATAGAATTATAATTAGAAATAGAATTAGAATTAGAAATAGAATTAGAATTAGAATTAGAATAGAATTAGAATTAGAATAGAATTAGAATTAGAATTAGAATAGAATTAGAATAGAATTAGAATAGAATTAGAATTAGATTTAGAATTAGAATTAGAATTAGAATAGAATTAGAATAGAATTAGAATAGAATTAGAATAGAATTAGAATTAGAATTAGAATTAGAATTAGAATTAGATTTAGAATAGAATTAGAATTAGAATAGAATTTGAATTAGAATTAGAATAGAATTAGAATAGAATTAGAATAGAATTAGAATATAATTAGAATTAGAATTAGATTTAGAATAGAATTAGAATTAGAAATAGAAATAGAATTAGAATTAGAATTAGAATAGAATTAGAATTAGAATTAGAATTAGAATTAGAATAGAATTAGAATAGAATTAGAATTAGATTGGAATTAGAAATAGAATTAGAAATAGAATTAGAATAGAATTAGAATTAGAATAGAATTAGAATAGAATTAGAATAGAATTAGAATAGAATTATAATTAGAAATAGATTTAGAATAGAATTAGAATTAGGAGAGAATTAGAATTAGAAATAGTTTTAGAATAGAATTAGAATTAGAATTAGAATAGAATTAGAATTAGAAATAGTTTTAGAATAGAATTAGAATTAGAATAGAATTAGAATAGAATTAGAATAGAATTAGAATAGAATTAGAATTAGAATTAGAATAGAATTAGAATTAGAATAGAATTAGAATTAGAATTAGAATTAGAATATAATTAGAATAGAATTAGAATAGAATTAGAATATAATTAGATTTAGAATTAAAATTAGAATTAGAATTAGAATAGAATTAGAATTAGAAATAGAATTAGAATAGAATTAGAATTAGAATTAGATTTAGAATTAGAATTAGAATTAGAATAGAATTAGAATAGAATTAGAATAGAATTAGAATAGAATTAGAATAGAATTAGAATTAGAATTAGAATAGAATTAGAATAGAATTAGAATTAGAAATAGAATTAGAACTAGAAATAGAATTAGAATTATAATTAGAATAGAATTAGAATTAGAATAGAATTAGAATTAGAATTAGAATAGAATTAGAATAGAATTAGAATTAGAATTAGAATTAGAATTAGAATAGAATAAGAATAGAATTAGAATAGAATTAGAATAGAATTAGAATTATAATTAGATTTAGAATATAATTAGAATGAAATTAGAATAGAATTAGAATAGAATTAGAATTAGAATTAGATTTAGAATAGAATTAGAATTAGAAATATAAATAGAATTAGAATTACAATTAGAATAGAATTAGAATTAGAATTAGAATTAGAATTAGAATAGAATTAGAATAGAATTAGAATAGAATTAGAATTAGATTGGAATTAGAAATAGAATTAGAAATTGAATTAGAATAGAATTAGAATAGAATTAGAATAGAATTAGAATTAGAATAGAATTAGAATAGAATTAGAATAGTATTAGAATAGAATTAGAATAGAATTAGAATAGAATTATAATTAGAAATAGAATTAGAAATAGAATTAGAATAGAATTAGAATTAGAATTAGAATTAGAATTAGAATAGAATTAGAATAGAATTAGAATAGAATTAGAATAGAATTAGAATAGAATTAGAATTAGAATTAGATTTAGAATAGAATTAGAATAGAATTAGATTAGAATTAGAATAAAATTAGAATTAGAATTAGATTTAGAATAGAATTAGAATTAGAAATAGAAATAGAATTAGAATTAGAATTAGAATAGAATTAGAATTAGAATTAGAATTAGAATTAGAATTAGAATAGAATTAGAATAGAATTAGAATAGAATTAGAATTAGATTGGAATTAGAAATAGAATTAGAAATAGAATTAGATTGGAATTAGGAATAGAATTAGAATTAGAATAGAATTAGAATAGAATTAGAATAGAATTAGAATAGAATTAGAATAGAATTATAATTAGAAATAGAATTAGAAATAGAATTAGAATAGAATTAGAATTAGAAATAGAATTAGCATAGAATTAGAATTAGAATTAGATTTAGAATTAGAATTAGAATTAGAATAGAATTAGAATAGAATTAGAATAGAATTAGAATAGAATTAGAATTAGAATTAGAATAGAATTAGAATAGAATTAGAATTAGAAATAGAATTAGAAATAGAATTAGAATTAGAATTAGAATTAGAATTAGAATTAGAATTAGAATAGAATTAGAAATAGAATTAGAATTAGAATTAGAATAGAATTAGAATTAGAATTAGAATTAGAATTAGAATAGAATTAGAAAAGAATTAGAATAGAATTAGAATAGAATTAGAATTAGATTGGAATTAGAAATAGAATTAGAAATAGAATTAGAATAGAATTAGAATAGAATTAGAATTAGAATAGAATTAGAATAGAATTAGAATAGAATTAGAATAGAATTAGAATAGAATTATAATTAGAAATAGAATTAGAAATAAAATTAGAATAGAATTAGAATTAGAAATAGAATTAGCATAGAATTAGAATTAGAATTAGATTTAGAATTAGAATTAGAAATAGAATAGAATTAGAATAGAATTAGAATAGAATAAGAATAGAATTAGAATAGAATTAGAATTAGAATTAGAATAGAATTAGAATAGAATTAGAATTAGAAATAGAATTAGAATTAGAAATAGAATTAGAATTAGAATTAGAATAGAATTAGAATTAGAATAGAATTAGAATTAGAATTAGAATAGAATTAGAATAGAATTAGAATAGAATTAGAATAGATTTAGAATTAGATTTAGAATTAGAATTAGAATTAGAATAGAATTAGAATAGAATTAGAATAGAATTAGAATTAGAATTAGAATTAGAATTAGATTTAGAATAGAATTAGAATTAGAATAGAATTTGAATTAGAATTAGAATAGAATTAGAATAGAATTAGAATAGAATTAGAATATAATTAGAATTAGAATTAGATTTAGAATAGAATTAGAATTAGAAATAGAAATAGAATTAGAATTAGAATTAGAATAGAATTAGAATTAGAATTAGAATTAGAATTAGAATAGAATTAGAATAGAATTAGAATAGAATTAGAATTAGATTGGAATTAGAAATAGAATTAGAAATAGAATTAGAATAGAATTAGAATAGAATTAGAATTAGAATAGAATTAGAATAGAATTAGAATAGAATTAGAATAGAATTAGAATAGAATTAGAATAGAATTATAATTAGAAATAGATTTAGAATAGAATTAGAATTAGAATAGAATTAGAATAGAATTAGAATTAGAAATAGTTTTAGAATAGAATTAGAATTAGAATTAGAATAGAATTAGAATAGAATTAGAATTAGAAATAGTTTTAGAATAGAATTAGAATTAGAATAGAATTAGAATAGAATTAGAATAGAATTAGAATAGAATTAGAATTAGAATTAGAATAGAATTAGAATTAGAATAGAATTAGAATTAGAATTAGAATTATGATAGAATTAGAATAGAATTAGAATAGAATTAGAATATAATTAGATTTAGAATTAGAATTAGAATTAGAATTAGAATAGAATTAGAATTAGAAATAGAATTAGAATAGAATTAGAATTAGAATTAGATTTAGAATTAGAATTAGAATTAGAATTAGAATTAGAATTAGAATAGAATTAGAATAGAATTAGAATTAGAATTAGATTATAATTAGATATTGAATTAGAATTAGAATAGAATTAGAATAGAATTAGAATTGGATTGGAATAGATTTAGAATAGAATTAGAATAGAATTAGAATTAGAAATAGAATTGGAATTAGAATTAGAATAGAATTAGAATTAGAATAGAATTAGGATTAGAATTAGAATTAGAATAGAATTAGAATAGAATTAGAATAGAATTAGAATAGAATTATAATTAGAAATAGAATAGAATTAGAATTAGAATTAGAATTAGAATAGAATTAGAAAAGAATTAGAATAGAATTAGAATAGAATTAGAATTAGATTGGAATTAGAAATAGAATTAGAAATAGAATTAGAATAGAATTAGAATAGAATTAGAATTAGAATAGAATTAGAATAGAATTAGAATAGAATTAGAATAGAATTAGAATAGAATTATAATTAGAAATAGAATTAGAAATAAAATTAGAATAGAATTAGAATTAGAAATAGAATTAGCATAGAATTAGAATTAGAATTAGATTTAGAATTAGAATTAGAAATAGAATAGAATTAGAATAGAATTAGAATAGAATTAGAATAGAATTAGAATAGAATTAGAATTAGAATTAGTATAGAATTAGAATAGAATTAGAATTAGAAATAGAATTAGAATTAGAAATAGAATTAGAATTAGAATTAGAATAGAATTAGAATTAGAATAGAATTAGAATTAGAATTAGAATAGAATTAGAATAGAATTAGAATAGAATTAGAATAGATTTAGAATTAGATTTAGAATTAGAATTAGAATTAGAATAGAATTAGAATAGAATTAGAATAGAATTAGAATTAGAATTAGAATTAGAATTAGATTTAGAATAGAATTAGAATTAGAATAGAATTTGAATTAGAATTAGAATAGAATTAGAATAGAATTAGAATAGAATTAGAATATAATTAGAATTAGAATTAGATTTAGAATATAATTAGAATTAGAAATAGAAATAGAATTAGAATTAGAATTAGAATAGAATTAGAATTAGAATTAGAATTAGAATTAGAATTAGAATAGAATTAGAATAGAATTAGAATAGAATTAGAATTAGATTGGAATTAGAAATAGAATTAGAAATAGAATTAGAATAGAATTAGAATTAGAATAGAATTAGAATAGAATTATAATTAGAAATAGATTTAGAATAGAATTAGAATTAGAATAGAATTAGAATAGAATTAGAATTAGAAATAGTTTTAGAATAGAATTAGAATTAGAATAGAATTAGAATAGAATTAGAATAGAATTAGAATAGAATTAGAATTAGAATTAGAATTAGAATAGAATTAGAATTAGAATAGAATTAGAATTAGAATTAGAATAGAATTAGAATAGAATTAGAATAGAATTAGAATAGAATTAGAATAGAATTAGAATATAATTAGAATTAGAATTAGATTTAGAATAGAATTAGAATTAGAAATAGAAATAGAATTAGAATTAGAATTAGAATAGAATTAGAATTAGAATTAGAATTAGAATTAGAATTAGAATAGAATTAGAATAGAATTAGAATAGAATTAGAATTAGATTGTAATTAGAAATAGAATTAGAAATAGAATTAGAATAGAATTAGAATTAGAATAGAATTAGAATAGAATTATAATTAGAAATAGATTTAGAATAGAATTAGAATTAGAATAGAATTAGAATAGAATTAGAATTAGAAATAGTTTTAGAATAGAATTAGAATTAGAATAGAATTAGAATAGAATTAGAATAGAATTAGAATAGAATTAGAATTAGAATTAGAATTAGAATAGAATTAGAATTAGAATAGAATTAGAATTAGAATTAGAATAGAATTAGAATAGAATTAGAATAGAATTAGAATAGAATTAGAATTAGAATTAGAATTAGAATAGAATTAGAATAGAATTAGAATAGAATTAGAATTAGAATTAGAATTAGAATTAGATTTAGAATAGAATTAGAATTAGAATAGAATTTGAATTAGAATTAGAATAGAATTAGAATAGAAATAGAAATAGAATTAGAATTAGAATTAGAATAGAATTAGAATTAGAAATAGAATTATAATTAGAAATAGAATTAGAATTAGAAATAGAATTAGAATTAGAATTAGAATAGAATTAGAATTAGAATAGAATTAGAATTAGAATTAGAATAGAATTAGAATAGAATTAGAATAGAATTAGAATTAGATTTAGAATTAGAATTAGAATTAGAATAGAATTAGAATAGAATTAGAATTAGAATTAGAATTAGAATTAAATTTAGAATAAAATTAGAATTAGAATAGAATTTGAATTAGAATTAGAATAGAATTAGAATAGAAATAGAAATAGAATTAGAATTAGAATTAGAATAGAATTAGAATTAGAAATAGAATTATAATTAGAAATAGAATTAGAATTAGAAATAGAATTAGAATTAGAATTAGAATAGAATTAGAATTAGAATAGAATTAGAATTAGAATTAGAATAGAATTAGAATAGAATTAGAATAGAATTAGAATTAGATTTAGAATTAGAATTAGAATTAGAATAGAATTAGAATAGAATTAGAATAGAATTAGAATAGAATTAGAATTAGAATTAGAATTAGAATTAGAATTAGATTTAGAATAGAATTAGAATTAGAATAGAATTTGAATTAGAATTAGAATAGAATTAAAATAGAATTAGAATAGAATTAGAATATAATTAGAATTAGAATTAGATTTAGAATAGAATTAGAATTAGAAATAGAAATAGAATTAGAATTAGAATTAGAATAGAATTAGAATTAGAATTAGAATTAGAATTAGAATAGAATTAGAATAGAATTAGAATTAGATTGGAATTAGAAATAGAATTAGAAATAGAATTAGAATAGAATTAGAATTAGAATAGAATTAGAATAGAATTAGAATAGAATTAGAATAGAATTATAATTAGAAATAGATTTAGAATAGAATTAGAATTAGGAGAGAATTAGAATTAGAAATAGTTTTAGAATAGAATTAGAATTAGAATTAGAATAGAATTAGAATTAGAAATAGTTTTAGAATAGAATTAGAATTAGAATAGAATTAGAATAGAATTAGAATAGAATTAGAATAGAATTAGAATTAGAATTAGAATAGAATTAGAATTAGAATAGAATTAGAATTAGAATTAGAATTAGAATAGAATTAGAATAGAATTAGAATAGAATTAGAATATAATTAGATTTAGAATTAAAATTAGAATTAGAATTAGAATAGAATTAGAATTAGAAATAGAATTAGAATAGAATTAGAATTAGAATTAGATTTAGAATTAGAATTAGAATTAGAATAGAATTAGAATAGAATTAGAATAGAATTAGAATAGAATTAGAATAGAATTAGAATTAGAATTAGAATAGAATTAGAATAGAATTAGAATTAGAAATAGAATTAGAACTAGAAATAGAATTAGAATTATAATTAGAATAGAATTAGAATTAGAATAGAATTAGAATTAGAATTAGAATAGAATTAGAATAGAATTAGAATTAGAATTAGAATTAGAATTAGAATAGAATAAGAATAGAATTAGAATAGAATTAGAATAGAATTAGAATTATAATTAGATTTAGAATATAATTAGAATGAAATTAGAATAGAATTAGAATAGAATTAGAATTAGAATTAGATTTAGAATAGAATTAGAATTAGAAATATAAATAGAATTAGAATTACAATTAGAATAGAATTAGAATTAGAATTAGAATTAGAATTAGAATAGAATTAGAATAGAATTAGAATAGAATTAGAATTAGATTGGAATTAGAAATAGAATTAGAAATTGAATTAGAATAGAATTAGAATAGAATTAGAATAGAATTAGAATTAGAATAGAATTAGAATAGAATTAGAATAGTATTAGAATAGAATTAGAATAGAATTAGAATAGAATTATAATTAGAAATAGAATTAGAAATAGAATTAGAATAGAATTAGAATTAGAATTAGAATTAGAATTAGAATAGAATTAGAATAGAATTAGAATAGAATTAGAATAGAATTAGAATAGAATTAGAATTAGAATTAGATTTAGAATAGAATTAGAATAGAATTAGATTAGAATTAGAATAAAATTAGAATTAGAATTAGATTTAGAATAGAATTAGAATTAGAAATAGAAATAGAATTAGAATTAGAATTAGAATAGAATTAGAATTAGAATTAGAATTAGAATTAGAATTAGAATAGAATTAGAATAGAATTAGAATAAAATTAGAATTAGATTGGAATTAGAAATAGAATTAGAAATAGAATTAGATTGGAATTAGGAATAGAATTAGAATTAGAATAGAATTAGAATAGAATTAGAATAGAATTAGAATAGAATTAGAATAGAATTATAATTAGAAATAGAATTAGAAATAGAATTAGAATAGAATTAGAATTAGAAATAGAATTAGCATAGAATTAGAATTAGAATTAGATTTAGAATTAGAATTAGAATTAGAATAGAATTAGAATAGAATTAGAATAGAATTAGAATAGAATTAGAATTAGAATTAGAATAGAATTAGAATAGAATTAGAATTAGAAATAGAATTAGAAATAGAATTAGAATTAGAATTAGAATTAGAATTAGAATTAGAATTAGAATAGAATTAGAAATAGAATTAGAATTAGAATTAGAATAGAATTAGAATTAGAATTAGAATTAGAATTAGAATAGAATTAGAAAAGAATTAGAATAGAATTAGAATAGAATTAGAATTAGATTGGAATTAGAAATAGAATTAGAAATAGAATTAGAATAGAATTAGAATAGAATTAGAATTAGAATAGAATTAGAATAGAATTAGAATAGAATTAGAATAGAATTAGAATAGAATTATAATTAGAAATAGAATTAGAAATAAAATTAGAATAGAATTAGAATTAGAAATAGAATTAGCATAGAATTAGAATTAGAATTAGATTTAGAATTAGAATTAGAAATAGAATAGAATTAGAATAGAATTAGAATAGAATTAGAATAGAATTAGAATAGAATTAGAATTAGAATTAGAATAGAATTAGAATAGAATTAGAATTAGAAATAGAATTAGAATTAGAAATAGAATTAGAATTAGAATTAGAATAGAATTAGAATTAGAATAGAATTAGAATTAGAATTAGAATAGAATTAGAATAGAATTAGAATAGAATTAGAATAGATTTAGAATTAGATTTAGAATTAGAATTAGAATTAGAATAGAATTAGAATAGAATTAGAATAGAATTAGAATTAGAATTAGAATTAGAATTAGATTTAGAATAGAATTAGAATTAGAATAGAATTTGAATTAGAATTAGAATAGAATTAGAATAGAATTAGAATAGAATTAGAATATAATTAGAATTAGAATTAGATTTAGAATAGAATTAGAATTAGAAATAGAAATAGAATTAGAATTAGAATTAGAATAGAATTAGAATTAGAATTAGAATTAGAATTAGAATAGAATTAGAATAGAATTAGAATAGAATTAGAATTAGATTGGAATTAGAAATAGAATTAGAAATAGAATTAGAATAGAATTAGAATAGAATTAGAATTAGAATAGAATTAGAATAGAATTAGAATAGAATTAGAATAGAATTAGAATAGAATTAGAATAGAATTATAATTAGAAATAGATTTAGAATAGAATTAGAATTAGAATAGAATTAGAATAGAATTAGAATTAGAAATAGTTTTAGAATAGAATTAGAATTAGAATTAGAATAGAATTAGAATAGAATTAGAATTAGAAATAGTTTTAGAATAGAATTAGAATTAGAATAGAATTAGAATAGAATTAGAATAGAATTAGAATAGAATTAGAATTAGAATTAGAATAGAATTAGAATTAGAATAGAATTAGAATTAGAATTAGAATTATGATAGAATTAGAATAGAATTAGAATAGAATTAGAATATAATTAGATTTAGAATTAGAATTAGAATTAGAATTAGAATAGAATTAGAATTAGAAATAGAATTAGAATAGAATTAGAATTAGAATTAGATTTAGAATTAGAATTAGAATTAGAATTAGAATTAGAATTAGAATAGAATTAGAATAGAATTAGAATTAGAATTAGATTATAATTAGATATTGAATTAGAATTAGAATAGAATTAGAATAGAATTAGAATTGGATTGGAATAGATTTAGAATAGAATTAGAATAGAATTAGAATTAGAAATAGAATTGGAATTAGAATTAGAATAGAATTAGAATTAGAATAGAATTAGGATTAGAATTAGAATTAGAATAGAATTAGAATAGAATTAGAATAGAATTAGAATAGAATTATAATTAGAAATAGAATAGAATTAGAATTAGAATTAGAATTAGAATAGAATTAGAAAAGAATTAGAATAGAATTAGAATAGAATTAGAATTAGATTGGAATTAGAAATAGAATTAGAAATAGAATTAGAATAGAATTAGAATAGAATTAGAATTAGAATAGAATTAGAATAGAATTAGAATAGAATTAGAATAGAATTAGAATAGAATTATAATTAGAAATAGAATTAGAAATAAAATTAGAATAGAATTAGAATTAGAAATAGAATTAGCATAGAATTAGAATTAGAATTAGATTTAGAATTAGAATTAGAAATAGAATAGAATTAGAATAGAATTAGAATAGAATTAGAATAGAATTAGAATAGAATTAGAATTAGAATTAGTATAGAATTAGAATAGAATTAGAATTAGAAATAGAATTAGAATTAGAAATAGAATTAGAATTAGAATTAGAATAGAATTAGAATTAGAATAGAATTAGAATTAGAATTAGAATAGAATTAGAATAGAATTAGAATAGAATTAGAATAGATTTAGAATTAGATTTAGAATTAGAATTAGAATTAGAATAGAATTAGAATAGAATTAGAATAGAATTAGAATTAGAATTAGAATTAGAATTAGATTTAGAATAGAATTAGAATTAGAATAGAATTTGAATTAGAATTAGAATAGAATTAGAATAGAATTAGAATAGAATTAGAATATAATTAGAATTAGAATTAGATTTAGAATAGAATTAGAATTAGAAATAGAAATAGAATTAGAATTAGAATTAGAATAGAATTAGAATTAGAATTAGAATTAGAATTAGAATTAGAATAGAATTAGAATAGAATTAGAATAGAATTAGAATTAGATTGGAATTAGAAATAGAATTAGAAATAGAATTAGAATAGAATTAGAATAGAATTAGAATTAGAATAGAATTAGAATAGAATTAGAATAGAATTAGAATAGAATTAGAATAGAATTAGAATAGAATTATAATTAGAAATAGATTTAGAATAGAATTAGAATTAGAATAGAATTAGAATAGAATTAGAATTAGAAATAGTTTTATAATAGAATTAGAATTAGAATTAGAATAGAATTAGAATAGAATTAGAATTAGAAATAGTTTTAGAATAGAATTAGAATTAGAATAGAATTAGAACAGAATTAGAATAGAATTAGAATAGAATTAGAATTAGAATTAGAATAGAATTAGAATTAGAATAGAATTAGAATTAGAATTAGAATTATGATAGAATTAGAATAGAATTAGAATAGAATTAGAATATAATTAGATTTAGAATTAGAATTAGAATTAGAATTAGAATAGAATTAGAATTAGAAATAGAATTAGAATAGAATTAGAATTAGAATTAGATTTAGAATTAGAATTAGAATTAGAATAGAATTAGAATAGAATTAGAATAGAATTAGAATAGAATTAGAATAGAATTAGAATTAGAATTAGAATAGGAATTAGAATTAGAAATAGAATTAGAATTAGAATTAGAATAGAATTAGAATTAGAATAGAATTAGAATTAGAATTAGAATAGAATTAGAATAGAATTAGAATTAGAATTATAATAGAATAAGAATAGAATTAGAATAGAATTAAAATTATAATTAGATTTAGAATATAATTAGAATAGAATTAGAATAGAATTAGAATAGAATTAGAATTAGAATTAGATTTAGAATAGAATTAGAATTAGAAATATAAATAGAATTAGAATTAGAATAGAATTAGAATTAGAATTAGAATTAGAATTAGAATAGAATTAGAATAGAATTAGAATTAGATTGGAATTAGAAATAGAATTAGAAATTGAATTAGAATAGAATTAGAATAGAATTAGAATTAGAATAGAATTAGAATAGAATTAGAATAGAATTAGAATAGAATTAGAATAGTATTAGAATAGAATTAGAATAGAATTAGAATTAGAATTAGAATTAGAATTAGAATAGAATTAGAATTAGAATAGAATTAGAATAGAATTAGAATAGAATTAGAATTAGAATTAGATTTAGAATAGAATTAGAATAGAATTAGATTAGAATTAGAATAAAATTAGAATTAGAATTAGATTTAGAATAGAATTAGAATTAGAAATAGAAATAGAATTAGAATTAGAATTAGAATAGAATTAGAATTAGAATTAGAATTAGAATTAGAATAGAATTAGAATAGAATTAGAATAGAATTAGAATTAGATTGGAATTAGAAATAGAATTAGAAATAGAATTAGAATAGAATTAGAAATAGAATTAGAATAGAATTAGAATAGAATTAGAATTAGAATAGAATTAGAATAGAATTAGAATAGAATTAGAATAGAATTATAATTAGAAATAGAATTAGAAATAGAATTAGAATAGAATTAGAATTAGAAATAGAATTAGCATAGAATTAGAATTAGAATTAGAATTAGATTTCGAATTAGAATTAGAATTAGAATAGAATTAGAATAGAATTAGAATAGAATTAGAATTAGAATAGAATTAGAATAGAATTAGAATTAGAAATAGAATTAGATATAGAATTAGAATTAGAATTAGAATTAGAATAGAATTAGAATTAGAATAGAATTAGAATTAGAATTAGAATAGAATTAGAATAGAATTAGAATAGAATTAGAATAGAATTAGAATTAGATTTAGAATAGAATTAGAATTAGAATTAGATTTAGAATAGAATTAGAATTAGAAATAGAAATAGAATTAGAATTAGAATTATAATAGAATTAGAATTAGAATTAGAATTAGAATTAGAATACAATTAGAATAGAATTAGAATAGAATTAGAATTAGATTGGAATTAGAAATAGAATTAGAAATTGAATTAGAATAGAATTAGAATAGAATTAGAATTAGAATAGAATTAGAATAGAATTAGAATAGAATTAGAATAAAATTAGAATAGAATTAGAATAGAATTAGAATAGAATTAGAATAGAATTATAATTAGAAATAGAATTAGAAATAGAATTAGAATAGAATTAGAATTAGAATTAGAATTAGAATTAGAATAGAATTAGAATAGAATTAGAATAGAATTAGAATAGAATTAGAATAGAATTAGAATTAGAATTAGATTTAGAATAGAATTAGAATAGAATTAGAATTGAATTAGAATAGAATTAGAATTAGAATTAGATTTAGAATAGAATTAGAATTAGAAATAGAAATAGAATTAGAATTAGAATTAGAATAGAATTAGAATTAGAATTAGAATTAGAATTAGAATTAGAATAGAATTAGAATAGAATTAGAATAGAATTATAATTAGAAATAGAATTAGAAATATAATTAGAATAGAATTAGAATTAGAAATAGAATTAGCATAGAATTAGAATTAGAATTAGATTTAGAATTAAAATTAGAATTAGAATAGAATTAGAATAGAATTAGAATAGAATTAGAATAGAATTAGAATAGAATTAGAATTAGAATTAGAATAGAATTAGAATAGAATTAGAATTAGAAATAGAATTAGAATTAGAAATAGAATTAGATTTAGAATTAGAATAGAATTAGAATTAGAATAGAATTAGAATTAGAATTAGAATAGAATTAGAATAGAATTAGAATAGAATTAGAATAGAATTAGAATTAGATTTTTAATTAGAATTAGAATTAGAATAGAATTAGAATAGAATTAGAATAGAATTAGAATTAGAATTAGAGTTAGAATTAGATTTAGAATAGAATTAGAATTAGAATAGAATTTGAATTAGAATTAGAATAGAATTAGAATAGAATTAGAATAGAATTAGAATATAATTAGAATTAGATTTACATTTAGAATAGAATTAGAATTAGAAATAGAAATAGAATTAGAATTAGAATTAGAATAGAATTAGAATTAGAATTAGAATTAGAATTAGAATAGAATTAGAATAGAATTAGAATAGAATTAGAATTAGATTGAAATTAGAAATAGAATTAGAAATAGAATTAGAATAGAATTAGAATAGAATTAGAATAGAATTAGAATAGAATTAGAATAGAATTAGAATAGAATTAGAATAGAATTAGAATAGAATTATAATTAGAAATAGATTTAAAATAGAATTAGAATTAGAATAGAATTAGAATAGAATTAGAATTAGAAATAGTTTTAAAATAGAATTAGAATTAGAATAGAATTAGAATAGAATTAGAATTAGAAATAGATTTAGAATAGAATTAGAATTAGAATAGAATTACTATAGAATTAGAATTAGAATTAGAATTAGAATAGAATTAGAATAGAATTAGAATTAGAAATAGAATTAGAATTAGAATTAGAATTAGAATAGAATTAGAATTAGAATAGAATTAGAATTAGAATTAGAATAGAATTAGAATAGAATTAGAATAGAATTAGAATTAGAAATAGAATTAGAATTAGAAATAGAATTAGAATTAGAATTAGAATAGAATTAGAATTAGAATAGAATTAGAATTAGAATTAGAATAGAATTAGAATAGAATTAGAATATAATTAGATTTAGAATTAGAATTAGAATTAGAATTAGAATAGAATTAGAATTAGAAATAGAATTAGAATAGAATTAGAATTAGAATTAGAATTAGAATTAGATTTAGAATAGAATTAGAATTAGAATAGAATTTGAATTAGAATTAGAATAGAATTAGAATAGAATTAGAATAGAATTAGAATTAGAATTAGATTTAGAATAGAATTAGAATTAGAAATAGAAATAGAATTAGAATTAGAATTAGAATAGAATTAGAATTAGAATTAGAATTAAAATAGAATAAGAATAGAATTAGAATAGAATTAGAATAGAATTAGAATATAATTAGATTTAGAATATAATTAGAATAGAATTAGAATAGAATTAGAATAGAATTAGAATTAGAATTAGATTTAGAATAGAATTAGAATTAGAAATAGAAATAGAATTAGAATTAGAATTAGAATAGAATTAGAATTAGAATTAGAATAGAATTAGAATTAGAATTAGAATTAGAATAGAATTAGAATAGAATTAGAATTGAATTAGAATTAGATTGGAATTAGAAATAGAATTAGAAATTGAATTAGAATAAAATTAGAATAGAATTAGAATTAGAATAGAATTAGAATAGAATTAGAATAGAATTAGAATAGAATTAGAATAGAATTAGAATAGAATTATAATTAGAAATAGAATTAGAAATAGAATTAGAATAGAATTAGAATTAGAATTAGAATTAGAATTAGAATAGAATTAGAATAGAATTAGAATAGAATTAGAATAGAATTAGAATAGAATTAGAATAGAATTAGAATTAGAATTAGATTTAGAATAGAATTAGAATAGAATTAGATTAGAATTAGAATAGAATTAGAATTAGAATTAGATTTAGAATAGAATTAGAATTAGAATAGAATTAGAATAGAATTAGAATTAGATTGGAATTAGAAATAGAATTAGAAATAGAATTAGAATAGAATTAGAATAGAATTAGAATTAGAATAGAATTAGAATAGAATTAGAATAGAATTAGAATAGAATTAGAATAGAATTATAATTAGAAATAGAATTAGAAATAGAATTAGAATAGAATTAGAATTAGAAATAGAATTAGCATAGAATTAGAATTAGAATTAGATTTAGAATTAGAATTAGAATTAGAAATAGAATAGAATTAGAATAGAATTAGAATAGAATTAGAATAGAATTAGAATAGAATTAGAATTAGAATTAGAATAGAATTAGAATAGAATTAGAATTAGAAATAGAATTAGAATTAGAAATAGAATTAGAATTAGAATTAGAATAGAATTAGAATTAGAATAGAATTAGAATTAGAATTAGAATAGAATTAGAATAGAATTAGAATAGAATTAGAATTAGATTTAGAATTAGAATTAGAATTATAATAGAATTAGAATAGAATTAGAATAGAATTAGAATTAGAATTAGAATTAGAATTAGAATTAGATTTAGAATAGAATTAGAATTAGAATAGAATTTGAATTAGAATTAGAATAGAATTAGAATAGAATTAGAATTAGATTGGAATTAGAAATAGAATTAGAAATAGAATTAGAATAGAATTAGAATAGAATTAGAATTAGAATAGAATTAGAATAGAATTAGAATAGAATTAGAATAGAATTAGAATAGAATTATAATTAGAAATAGAATTAGAATTAGAATTAGATTTAGAATAGAATTAGAATTAGAATAGAATTTGAATTAGAATTAGAATAGAATTAGAATAGAATTAGAATAGAATTAGAATATAATTAGAATTAGAATTAGATTTAGAATAGAATTAGAATTAGAAATAGAAATAGAATTAGAATTAGAATTAGAATAGAATTAGAATTAGAATTAGAATAGAATTAGAATAGAATTAAAATAGAATTAGAATTAGAATAGAATTAGAATAGAATTAGAATTAGAATAGAATTAGAATAGAATTAGAATAGAATTAGAATAGAATTAGAATAGAATTAGAATATAATTAGAATAGAATTATAATTAGAAATAGAATTAGAAATAGAATTAGAATAGAATTAAAATTAGAAATTGAATTAGCATAGAATTAGAATTAGAATTAGATTTAGAATTAGAATTAGAATTAGAATAGAATTAGAATAGAATTAGAATAGAATTAGAATTAGAATTAGAATAGAATTAGAATAGAATTAGAATTAAAAATAGAATTAGAATTAGAAATAGAATTAGAATTAGAATTAGAATAGAATTAGAATTAGAATAGAATTAGAATTAGAATTAGAATAGAATTAGAATAGAATTAGAATAGAATTAGAATAGAATTAGAATTAGATTTAGAATTAGAATTAGAATTAGAATAGAATTAGAATAGAATTAGAATAGAATTAGAATTAGAATTAGAATTAGAATTAGATTTAGAATAGAATTAGAATTAGAATAGAATTTGAATTAGAATTAGAATAGAATTAGAATAGAATTAGAATAGAATTAGAATATAATTAGAATTAGAATTAGATTTAGAATAGAATTAGAATTAGAAATAGAAATAGAATTAGAATTAGAATTAGAATAGAATTAGAATTAGAATTAGAATTAGAATTAGAATAGAATTAGAATAGAATTAGAATAGAATTAGAATTAGATTGGAATTAGAAATAGAATTAGAAATAGAATTAGAATAGAATTAGAATTAGAATAGAATTAGAATAGAATTATAATTAGAAATAGATTTAGAATAGAATTAGAATTAGAATAGAATTAGAATAGAATTAGAATTAGAAATAGTTTTAGAATAGAATTAGAATTAGAATAGAATTAGAATAGAATTAGAATAGAATTAGAATAGAATTAGAATTAGAATTAGAATTAGAATAGAATTAGAATTAGAATAGAATTAGAATTAGAATTAGAATAGAATTAGAATAGAATTAGAATAGAATTAGAATAGAATTAGAATTAGAATTAGAATTAGAATAGAATTAGAATAGAATTAGATTTAGAATAGAATTAGAATTAGAAATAGAAATAGAATTAGAATTAGAATTAGAATAAAATTAGAATTAGAATTAGAATAGAATTAGAATAGAGTTAGAATAGAATTAGAATTAGAATAGAATTAAAATAGAATTAGAATAGAATTAGAATAGAATTAGAATAGAATTAGAATATAATTAGAATAGAATTATAATTAGAAATAAAATTAGAAATAGAATTAGAATAGAATTAAAATTAGAAATTGAATTAGCATAGAATTAGAATTAGAATTAGATTTAGAATTAGAATTAGAATTAGAATAGAATTAGAATAGAATTAGAATAGAATTAGAATTATAATTAGAATAGAATTAGAATAGAATTAGAATTAGAAATAGAATTAGAATTAGAAATAGAATTAGAATTAGAATTAGAATAGAATTAGAATTAGAATAGAATTAGAATTAGAATTAGAATAGAATTAGAATAGAATTAGAATAGAATTAGAATAGAATTAGAATTAGATTTAGAATTAGAATTAGAATTAGAATAGAATTAGAATAGAATTAGAATAGAATTAGAATTAGAATTAGAATTAGAATTAGATTTAGAATAGAATTAGAATTAGAATAGAATTTGAATTAGAATTAGAATAGAATTAGAATAGAATTAGAATAGAATTAGAATATAATTAGAATTAGAATTAGATTTAGAATAGAATTAGAATTAGAAATAGAAATAGAATTAGAATTAGAATTAGAATAGAATTAGAATTAGAATTAGAATTATAATTAGAATAGAATTAGAATAGAATTAGAATAGAATTAGAATTAGATTGGAATTAGAAATAGAATTAGAAATAGAATTAGAATAGAATTATAATAGAATTAGAATTAGAATAGAATTAGAATAGAATTATAATTAGAAATAGATTTAGAATAGAATTAGAATTAGAATAGAATTAGAATAGAATTAGAATTAGAAATAGTTTTAGAATAGAATTAGAATTAGAATAGAATTAGAATAGAATTAGAATAGAATTAGAATAGAATTAGAATTAGAATTAGAATTAGAATAGAATTAGAATTAGAATAGAATTAGAATTAGAATTAGAATAGAATTAGAATAGAATTAGAATAGAATTAGAATAGAATTAGAATTAGAATTAGAATTAGAATAGAATTAGAATAGAATTAGAATAGAATTAGAATTAGAATTAGAATTAGAATTAGATTTAGAATAGAATTAGAATTAGAATAGAATTTGAATTAGAATTAGAATAGAATTAGAATAGAAATAGAAATAGAATTAGAATTAGAATTAGAATAGAATTAGAATTAGAAATAGAATTATAATTAGAAATAGAATTAGAATTAGAAATAGAATTAGAATTAGAATTAGAATAGATTTAGAATTAGAATAGAATTAGAATTAGAATAGAATTAGAATTAGAATTAGAATGGAATTAGAATAGAATTAGAATAGAATTAGAATTAGATTTAGAATTAGAATTAGAATTAGAATAGAATTAGAATAGAATTAGAATAGAATTAGAATTAGAATTAGAATTAGAATTAGATTTAGAATAGAATTAGAATTAGAATAGAATTTGAATTAGAATTAGAATAGAATTAGAATAGAAATAGAAATAGAATTAGAAATAGAATTAGAATAGAATTAGAATTAGAAATAGAATTATAATTAGAAATAGAATTAGAATTAGAAATAGAATTAGAATTAGAATTAGAATAGAATTAGAATTAGAATAGAATTAGAATTAGAATTAGAATAGAATTAGAATAGAATTAGAATAGAATTAGAATTAGATTTAGAATTAGAATTAGAATTAGAATAGAATTAGAATAGAATTAGAATAGAATTAGAATTAGAATTAGAATTAGAATTAGATTTAGAATAGAATTAGAATTAGAATAGAATTTGAATTAGAATTAGAATAGAATTAGAATAGAATTTGAATAGAATTAGAATATAATTAGAATTAGAATTAGATTTAGAATAGAATTAGAATTAGAAATAGAAATAGAATTAGAATTAGAATTAGAATAGAATTAGAATTAGAATTAGAATAGAATTAGAATAGAATTAAAATAGAATTAGAATTAGAATAGAATTAGAATAGAATTAGAATTAGAATAGAATTAGAATAGAATTAGAATAGAATTAGAATATAATTAGAATAGAATTATAATTAGAAATAGAATTAGAAATAGAATTAGAATAGAATTAAAATTAGAAATTGAATTAGCATAGAATTAGAATTAGAATTAGATTTAGAATTAGAATTAGAATTAGAATAGAATTAGAATAGAATTAGAATAGAATTAGAATTAGAATTAGAATAGAATTAGAATAGAATTAGAATTAGAAATAGAATTAGAATTAGAAATAGAATTAGAATTAGAATTAGAATAGAATTAGAATTAGAATAGAATTAGAATTAGAATTAGAATAGAATTAGAATAGAATTAGAATAGAATTAGAATTAGATTTAGAATTAGAATTAGAATTAGAATATAATTAGAATAGAATTAGAATAGAATTAGAATTAGAATTAGAATTAGAATTAGATTTAGAATAGAATTAGAATTAGAATAGAATTTGAATTAGAATTAGAATAGAATTAGAATAGAATTAGAATATAATTAGAATTAGAATTAGATTTAGAATAGAATTAGAATTAGAAATAGAAATAGAATTAGAATTAGAATTAGAATAGAATTAGAATTAGAATTAGAATTAGAATTAGAATAGAATTAGAATAGAATTAGAATAGAATTAGAATTAGATTGGAATTAGAAATAGAATTAGAAATAGAATTAGAATAGAATTAGAATTAGAAATAGTTTTAGAATAGAATTAGAATTAGAATAGAATTAGAATAGAATTAGAATAGAATTAGAATAGAATTAGAATTAGAATTAGAATTAGAATAGAATTAGAATTAGAATAGAATTAGAATTAGAATTAGAATAGAATTAGAATTAGAAATAGAATTAGAATAGAATTAGAATTAGAATTAGATTTAGAATTAGAATTAGAATTAGAATAGAATTAGAATTAGAAATAGAAATAGAATTAGAATTAGAATTAGAATAAAATTAGAATTAGAATTAGAATAGAATTAGAATAGAGTTAGAATAGAATTAGAATTAGAATAGAATTAAAATAGAATTAGAATAGAATTAGAATAGAATTAGAATAGAATTAGAATATAATTAGAATAGAATTATAATTAGAAATAGAATTAGAAATAGAATTAGAATAGAATTAAAATTAGAAATTGAATTAGCATAGAATTAGAATTAGAATTAGATTTAGAATTAGAATTAGAATTAGAATAGAATTAGAATAGAATTAGAATAGAATTAGAATTATAATTAGAATAGAATTAGAATAGAATTAGAATTAGAAATAGAATTAGAATTAGAAATAGAATTAGAATTAGAATTAGAATAGAATTAGAATTAGAATAGAATTAGAATTAGAATTAGAATAGAATTAGAATAGAATTAGAATAGAATTAGAATAGAATTAGAATTAGATTTAGAATTAGAATTAGAATTAGAATAGAATTAGAATAGAATTAGAATAGAATTAGAATTAGAATTAGAATTAGAATTAGATTTAGAATAGAATTAGAATTAGAATAGAATTTGAATTAGAATTAGAATAGAATTAGAATAGAATTAGAATAGAATTAGAATATAATTAGAATTAGAATTAGATTTAGAATAGAATTAGAATTAGAAATAGAAATAGAATTAGAATTAGAATTAGAATAGAATTAGAATTAGAATTAGAATTATAATTAGAATAGAATTAGAATAGAATTAGAATAGAATTAGAATTAGATTGGAATTAGAAATAGAATTAGAAATAGAATTAGAATAGAATTATAATAGAATTAGAATTAGAATAGAATTAGAATAGAATTATAATTAGAAATAGATTTAGAATAGAATTAGAATTAGAATAGAATTAGAATAGAATTAGAATTAGAAATAGTTTTAGAATAGAATTAGAATTAGAATAGAATTAGAATAGAATTAGAATAGAATTAGAATTAGAATTAGAATTAGAATAGAATTAGAACTAGAATAGAATTAGAATTAGAATTAGAATAGAATTAGAATAGAATTAGAATAGAATTAGAATAGAATTAGAATTAGAATTAGAATTAGAATAGAATTAGAATAGAATTAGAATAGAATTAGAATTAGAATTAGAATTAGAATTAGATTTAGAATAGAATTAGAATTAGAATAGAATTTGAATTAGAATTAGAATAGAATTAGAATAGAAATAGAAATAGAATTAGAATTATAATTAGAATAGAATTAGAATTAGAAATAGAATTATAATTAGAAATAGAATTAGAATTAGAAATAGAATTAGAATTAGAATTAGAATAGAATTAGAATTAGAATAGAATTAGAATTAGAATAGAATTAGAATTAGAATTAGAATGGAATTAGAATAGAATTAGAATAGAATTAGAATTAGATTTAGAATTAGAATTAGAATTAGAATAGAATTAGAATAGAATTAGAATAGAATTAGAATTAGAATTAGAATTAGAATTAGATTTAGAATAGAATTAGAATTAGAATAGAATTTGAATTAGAATTAGAATAGAATTAGAATAGAAATAGAAATAGAATTAGAATTAGAATTAGAATAGAATTAGAATTAGAAATAGAATTATAATTAGAAATAGAATTAGAATTAGAAATAGAATTAGAATTAGAATTAGAATAGAATTAGAATTAGAATAGAATTAGAATTAGAATTAGAATAGAATTAGAATAGAATTAGAATAGAATTAGAATTAGATTTAGAATTAGAATTAGAATAGGAATAGAATTAGAATAGAATTAGAATAGAATTAGAATTAGAATTAGAATTAGAATTAGATTTAGAATAGAATTAGAATTAGAATAGAATTTGAATTAGAATTAGAATAGAATTAGAATAGAATTAGAATAGAATTAGAATATAATTAGAATTAGAATTAGATTTAGAATAGAATTAGAATTAGAAATAGAAATAGAATTAGAATTAGAATTAGAATAGAATTAGAATTAGAATTAGAATAGAATTAGAATAGAATTAAAATAGAATTAGAATTAGAATAGAATTAGAATAGAATTAGAATTAGAATAGAATTAGAATAGAATTAGAATAGAATTAGAATATAATTAGAATAGAATTATAATTAGAAATAGAATTAGAAATAGAATTAGAATAGAATTAAAATTAGAAATTGAATTAGCATAGAATTAGAATTAGAATTAGATTTAGAATTAGAATTAGAATTAGAATAGAATTAGAATAGAATTAGAATAGAATTAGAATTAGAATTAGAATAGAATTAGAATAGAATTAGAATTAGAAATAGAATTAGAATTAGAAATAGAATTAGAATTAGAATTAGAATAGAATTAGAATTAGAATAGAATTAGAATTAGAATTAGAATAGAATTAGAATAGAATTAGAATAGAATTAGAATTAGATTTAGAATTAGAATTAGAATTAGAATATAATTAGAATAGAATTAGAATAGAATTAGAATTAGAATTAGAATTAGAATTAGATTTAGAATAGAATTAGAATTAGAATAGAATTTGAATTAGAATTAGAATAGAATTAGAATAGAATTAGAATATAATTAGAATTAGAATTAGATTTAGAATAGAATTAGAATTAGAAATAGAAATAGAATTAGAATTAGAATTAGAATAGAATTAGAATTAGAATTAGAATTAGAATTAGAATAGAATTAGAATAGAATTAGAATAGAATTAGAATTAGATTGGAATTAGAAATAGAATTAGAATAGAATTAGAATAGAATTAGAATTAGAAATAGTTTTAGAATAGAATTAGAATTAGAATAGAATTAGAATAGAATTAGAATAGAATTAGAATAGAATTAGAATTAGAATTAGAATTAGAATAGAATTAGAATTAGAATAGAATTAGAATTAGAATTAGAATAGAATTAGAATTAGAATTAGAATAGAATTAGAATAGAATTAGAATAGAATTAGAATTAGAATTAGAATTAGATTTAGAATAGAATTAGAATTAGAATAGAATTTGAATTAGAATTAGAATAGAATTAGAATAGAATTAGAATAGAATTAGAATATAATTAGAATTTGAATTAGATTTAGAATAGAATTAGAATTAGAAATAGAAATAGAATTAGAATTAGAATTAGAATAGAATTAGAATTAGAATTAGAATAGAATTAGAATAGAATTAAAATAGAATTAGAATTAGAATAGAATTAGAATAGAATTAGAATTAGAATAGAATTAGAATAGAATTAGAATAGAATTAGAATAGAATTAGAATAGAATTAGAATATAATTAGAATAGAATTATAATTAGAAATAGAATTAGAAATAGAATTAGAATAGAATTAAAATTAGAAATTGAATTAGCATAGAATTAGAATTAGAATTAGATTTAGAATTAGAATTAGAATTAGAATAGAATTAGAATAGAATTAGAATAGAATTAGAATTAGAATTAGAATAGAATTAGAATAGAATTAGAATTAGAAATAGAATTAGAATTAGAAATAGAATTAGAATTAGAATTAGAATAGAATTAGAATTAGAATAGAATTAGAATTAGAATTAGAATAGAATTAGAATAGAATTAGAATAGAATTAGAATAGAATTAGAATTAGATTTAGAATTAGAATTAGAATTAGAATAGAATTAGAATAGAATTAGAATAGAATTAGAATTAGAATTAGAATTAGAATTAGATTTAGAATAGAATTAGAATTAGAATAGAATTTGAATTAGAATTAGAATAGAATTAGAATAGAATTAGAATAGAATTAGAATATAATTAGAATTAGAATTAGATTTAGAATAGAATTAGAATTAGAAATAGAAATAGAATTAGAATTAGAATTAGAATAGAATTAGAATTAGAATTAGAATTAGAATTAGAATAGAATTAGAATAGAATTAGAATAGAATTAGAATTAGATTGGAATTAGAAATAGAATTAGAAATAGAATTAGAATAGAATTAGAATTAGAATAGAATTAGAATAGAATTATAATTAGAAATAGATTTAGAATAGAATTAGAATTAGAATAGAATTAGAATAGAATTAGAATTAGAAATAGTTTTAGAATAGAATTAGAATTAGAATAGAATTAGAATAGAATTAGAATAGAATTAGAATAGAATTAGAATAGAATTAGAATTAGAATTAGAATTAGAATAGAATTAGAATTAGAATAGAATTAGAATTAGAATTAGAATAGAATTAGAATAGAATTAGAATAGAATTAGAATAGAATTAGAATTAGAATTAGAATTAGAATAGAATTAGAATAGAATTAGAATAGAATTAGAATTAGAATTAGAATTAGAATTAGATTTAGAATAGAATTAGAATTAGAATAGAATTTGAATTAGAATTAGAATAGAATTAGAATAGAAATAGAAATAGAATTAGAATTAGAATTAGAATAGAATTAGAATTAGAAATAGAATTATAATTAGAAATAGAATTAGAATTAGAAATAGAATTAGAATTAGAATTAGAATAGAATTAGAATTAGAATAGAATTAGAATTAGAATTAGAATAGAATTAGAATAGAATTAGAATAGAATTAGAATTAGATTTAGAATTAGAATTAGAATTAGAATAGAATTAGAATAGAATTAGAATAGAATTAGAATTAGAATTAGAATTAGAATTAGATTTAGAATAGAATTAGAATTAGAATAGAATTTGAATTAGAATTAGAATAGAATTAGAATAGAAATAGAAATAGAATTAGAATTAGAATTAGAATAGAATTAGAATTAGAAATAGAATTATAATTAGAAATAGAATTAGAATTAGAAATAGAATTAGAATTAGAATTAGAATAGAAATAGAATTAGAATAGAATTAGAATTAGAATTAGAATAGAATTAGAATAGAATTAGAATAGAATTAGAATAGAATTAGAATAGAATTATAATTAGAAATAGATTTAGAATAGAATTAGAATTAGGAGAGAATTAGAATTAGAAATAGTTTTAGAATAGAATTAGAATTAGAATTAGAATAGAATTAGAATTAGAAATAGTTTTAGAATAGAATTAGAATTAGAATAGAATTAGAATAGAATTAGAATAGAATTAGAATAGAATTAGAATTAGAATTAGAATAGAATTAGAATTAGAATAGAATTAGAATTAGAATTAGAATTAGAATAGAATTAGAATAAAATTAGAATAGAATTAGAATATAATTAGATTTAGAATTAGAATTAGAATTAGAATTAGAATTAGAATAGAATTAGAATTAGAAATAGAATTAGAATAGAATTAGAATTAGAATTAGATTTAGAATTAGAATTAGAATTAGAATAAAATTAGAATAGAATTAGAATAGAATTAGAATAGAATTAGAATAGAATTAGAATTAGAATTAGAATAGAATTAGAATAGAATTAGAATTAGAAATAGAATTAGAACTAGAAATAGAATTAGAATTAGAATTAGAATAGAATTAGAATTAGAATAGAATTAGAATTAGAATTAGAATAGAATTAGAATAGAATTAGAATTAGAATTAGAATTAGAATTAGAATAGAATAAGAATAGAATTAGAATAGAATTAGAATTATAATTAGATTTAGAATATAATTAGAATGGAATTAGAATAGAATTAGAATAGAATTAGAATTAGAATTAGATTTAGAATAGAATTAGAATTAGAAATATAAATAGAATTAGAATTACAATTAGAATAGAATTAGAATTAGAATTAGAATTAGAATTAGAATAGAATTAGAATAGAATTAGAATAGAATTAGAATTAGATTGGAATTAGAAATAGAATTAGAAATTGAATTAGAATAGAATTAGAATAGAATTAGAATTAGAATAGAATTAGAATAGAATTAAAATTATAATTAGATTTAGAATATAATTAGAATAGAATTAGAATAGAATTAGAATTAGAATTAGAATTAGAATTAGATTTAGAATAGAATTAGAATTAGAAATATAAATAGAATTAGAATAGAATTAGAATTAGAAATAGAATTAGAATAGAATTAGAATTAGAAATAGAATTAGCATAGAATTAGAATTAGAATTAGATTTAGAATTAAAATTAGAATTAGAATAGAATTAGAATAGAATTAGAATAGAATTAGAATAGTATTAGAATAGAATTAGAATTAGAATTAGAATAGAATTAGAATAGAATTAGAATTAGAATTAGAATTAGAATAGAATTAGAATAGAATTAGAATAGAATTAGAATTAGATTTTTAATTAGAATTAGAATTAGAATAGAATTAGAATAGAATTAGAATTAGAATTAGAATAGAATTAGAATTAGAATAGAATTAGAATAGAATTAGAATTAGAATAGAATTAGAATAGAATTAGAATTAGAAATAGAATAGAATTAGAATAGAATTAGAATTAGAAATAGAATTAGAACTAGAAATAGAATTAGAATTATAATTAGAATAGAATTAGAATTAGAATAGAATTAGAATTAGAATTAGAATAGAATTAGAATAGAATTAGAATTAGAATTAGAATTAGAATTAGAATAGAATAAGAATAGAATTAGAATAGAATTAGAATTATAATTAGATTTAGAATATAATTAGAATGAAATTAGAATAGAATTAGAATAGAATTAGAATTAGAATTAGATTTAGAATAGAATTAGAAATATAAATAGAATTAGAATTACAATTAGAATAGAATTAGAATTAGAATTAGAATTAGAATTAGAATAGAATTAGAATAGAATTAGAATAGAATTAGAATTAGATTGGAATTAGAAATAGAATTAGAAATTGAATTAGAATAGAATTAGAATAGAATTAGAATTAGAATAGAATTAGAATAGAATTAGAATAGTATTAGAATAGAATTAGAATAGAATTAGAATAGAATTATAATTAGAAATAGAATTAGAAATAGAATTAGAATAGAATTAGAATTAGAATTAGAATTAGAATTAGAATAGAATTAGAATAGAATTAGAATAGAATTAGAATAGAATTAGAATAGAATTAGAATAGAATTAGAATTAGAATTAGATTTAGAATAGAATTAGAATAGAATTAGATTAGAATTAGAATAAAATTAGAATTAGAATTAGATTTAGAATAGAATTAGAATTAGAAATAGAAATAGAATTAGAATTAGAATAGAATTAGAATTAGAATTAGAATTAGAATTAGAATAGAATTAGAATAGAATTAGAATAGAATTAGAATTAGATTGGAATTAGAAATAGAATTAGAAATAGAATTAGAATAGAATTAGAATAGAATTAGAATTAGAATAGAATTAGAATAGAATTAGAATAGAATTAGAATAGAATTATAATTAGAAATAGAATTAGAAATAGAATTAGAATAGAATTAGAATTAGAAATAGAATTAGCATAGAATTAGAATTAGAATTAGAATTAGATTTAGAATTAGAATTAGAATTAGAATAGAATTAGAATAGAATTAGAATAGAATTAGAATAGAATTAGAATTAGAATTAGAATAGAATTAGAATAGAATTAGAATTAGAAATAGAATTAGAAATAGAATTAGAATTAGAATTAGAATTAGAATTAGAATTAGAATTAGAATAGAATTAGAAATAGAATTAGAATTAGAATTAGAATAGAATTAGAATTAGAATTAGAATTAGAATAGAATTAGAAAAGAATTAGAATAGAATTAGAATAGAATTAGAATTAGATTGGAATTAGAAATAGAATTAGAAATAGAATTAGAATAGAATTAGAATAGAATTAGAATTAGAATAGAATTAGAATAGAATTAGAATAGAATTAGAATAGAATTAGAATTAGAAATAGAATTAGAATAGAATTATAATTAGAAATAGAATTAGAAATAGAATTAGAATAGAATTAGAATTAGAAATAGAATTAGAATAGAATTAGAATAGAATTAGAATAGAATTAGAATTAGAAATAGAATTAGAATAGAATTATAATTAGAAATAGAATTAGAAATAGAATTAGAATAGAATTAGAATTAGAAATAGAATTAGAATAGAATTAGAATAGAATTAGAATAGAATTAGAATTAGAATTAGAATAGAATTAGAATAGAATTAGAATTAGAAATAGAATTAGAACTAGAAATAGAATTAGAATTATAATTAGAATAGAATTAGAATTAGAATAGAATTAGAATTAGAATTAGAATAGAATTAGAATAGAATTAGAATTAGAATTAGAATTAGAATTAGAATAGAATAAGAATAGAATTAGAATAGAATTAGAATAGAATTAGAATTATAATTAGATTTAGAATATAATTAGAATGAAATTAGAATAGAATTAGAATAGAATTAGAATTAGAATTAGATTTAGAATAGAATTAGAATTAGAAATATAAATAGAATTAGAATTACAATTAGAATAGAATTAGAATTAGAATTAGAATTAGAATTAGAATAGAATTAGAATAGAATTAGAATAGAATTAGAATTAGATTGGAATTAGAAATAGAATTAGAAATTGAATTAGAATAGAATTAGAATAGAATTAGAATTAGAATAGAATTAGAAAAGAATTAGAATAGAATTAGAATAGAATTAGAATTAGATTGGAATTAGAAATAGAATTAGAAATAGAATTAGAATAGAATTAGAATAGAATTAGAATTAGAATAGAATTAGAATAGAATTAGAATAGAATTAGAATAGAATTAGAATTAGAATTATAATTAGAAATAGAATTAGAAATAAAATTAGAATAGAATTAGAATTAGAAATAGAATTAGCATAGAATTAGAATTAGAATTAGATTTAGAATTAGAATTAGAAATAGAATAGAATTAGAATAGAATTAGAATAGAATTAGAATTAGAATTAGAATTAGAATTAGAATTAGAATTAGAATAGAATTAGAAATAGAATTAGAATTAGAATTAGAATAGAATTAGAATTAGAATAGAATTAGAATTAGAATAGAATTAGAAAAGAATTAGAATAGAATTAGAATAGAATTAGAATTAGATTGGAATTAGAAATAGAATTAGAATTAGAAATAGAAATAGAATTAGAATTAGAATTAGAATAGAATTAGAATTAGAATTAGAATTAGAATTAGAATAGAATTAGAATAGAATTAGAATAGAATTAGAATTAGATTGAAATTAGAAATAGAATTAGAAATAGAATTAGAATAGAATTAGAATAGAATTAGAATAGAATTAGAATAGAATTAGAATAGAATTAGAATAGAATTAGAATAGAATTATAATTAGAAATAGATTTAAAATAGAATTAGAATTAGAATTAGAATTAGAATAGAATTAGAATTAGAATAGAATTAGAATTAGAATAGAATTAGAATAGAATTAGAATATAATTAGATTTAGAATTAGAATTAGAATTAGAATTAGAATAGAATTAGAATTAGAAATAGAAATAGAATTAGAATAGAATTAGAATTAGAATTAGATTTAGAATTAGAATTAGAATTAGAATAGAATTAGAATAGAATTAGAATAGAATTAGAATTAGAATAGAATTAGAATAGAATTAGAATAGAATTAGAATAGAATTAGAATAGAATTAGAATTAGAATTAGAATAGAATTAGAATAGAATTAGAATTAGAAATAGAATTAGAATTAGAAATAGAATTAGAATTAGAATTAGAATAGAATTAGAATTAGAATAGAATTAGAATTAGAATTAGAATAGAATTAGAATAGAATTAGAATAGAATTAGAATAGAATTAGAATAGAATTAGAATTAGAATTAGATTTAGAATTAGAATTAGAATTAGAATAGAATTAGAATAGAATTAGAATAGAATTAGAATTAGAATTAGAATTAGAATTAGATTTAGAATAGAATTAGAATTAGAATAGAATTTGAATTAGAATTAGAATAGAATTAGAATAGAATTAGAATAGAATTAGAATTAGAATTAGATTTAGAATAGAATTAGAATTAGAAATAGAAATAGAATTAGAATTAGAATTAGAATAGAATTAGAATTAGAATTAGAATTAGAATAGAATAAGAATAGAATTAGAATAGAATTAGAATAGAATTAGAATATAATTAGATTTAGAATATAATTAGAATAGAATTAGAATAGAATTAGAATAGAATTAGAATTAGAATTAGATTTAGAATAGAATTAGAATTAGAAATAGAAATAGAATTAGAATTAGAATTAGAATAGAATTAGAATTAGAATTAGAATAGAATTAGAATTAGAATTAGAATTAGAATAGAATTAGAATAGAATTAGAATTGAATTAGAATTAGATTGGAATTAGAAATAGAATTAGAAATTGAATTAGAATAGAATTAGAATAGAATTAGAATTAGAATAGAATTAGAATAGAATTAGAATAGAATTAGAATAGAATTAGAATAGAATTAGAATAGAATTATAATTAGAAATAGAATTAGAAATAGAATTAGAATAGAATTAGAATTAGAATTAGAATTAGAATTAGAATAGAATTAGAATAGAATTAGAATAGAATTAGAATAGAATTAGAATTAGAATTAGATTTAGAATAGAATTAGAATAGAATTAGATTAGAATTAGAATAGAATTAGAATTAGAATTAGATTTAGAATAGAATTAGAATTAGAATAGAATTAGAATAGAATTAGAATTAGATTGGAATTAGAAATAGAATTAGAAATAGAATTAGAATAGAATTAGAATAGAATTAGAATTAGAATAGAATTAGAATAGAATTAGAATAGAATTAGAATAGAATTAGAATAGAATTATAATTAGAAATAGAATTAGAAATAGAATTAGAATAGAATTAGAATTAGAAATAGAATTAGCATAGAATTAGAATTAGAATTAGATTTAGAATTAGAATTAGAATTAGAAATAGAATAGAATTAGAATAGAATTAGAATAGAATTAGAATAGAATTAGAATAGAATTAGAATTAGAATTAGAATAGAATTAGAATAGAATTAGAATTAGAAATAGAATTAGAATTAGAAATAGAATTAGAATTAGAATTAGAATAGAATTAGAATTAGAATAGAATTAGAATTAGAATTAGAATAGAATTAGAATAGAATTAGAATAGAATTAGAATTAGATTTAGAATTAGAATTAGAATTATAATAGAATTAGAATAGAATTAGAATAGAATTAGAATTAGAATTAGAATTAGAATTAGATTTAGAATAGAATTAGAATTAGAATAGAATTTGAATTACAATTAGAATAGAATTAGAATAGAATTAGAATTAGATTGGAATTAGAAATAGAATTAGAAATAGAATTAGAATAGAATTAGAATAGAATTAGAATTAGAATAGAATTAGAATAGAATTAGAATAGAATTAGAATAGAATTAGAATAGAATTATAATTAGAAATAGAATTAGAATTAGAATTAGAATAGCATTAGAATTAGAAATAGAATTAGCATAGAATTAGAATTAGAATTAGATTTAGAATTAGAATAGAAATAGAATAGAATTAGAATAGAATTAGAATAGAATTGGAATAGAATTAGAATAGAATTAGAATTAGAATTAGAATAGAATTAGAATAGAATTAGAATAGAATTAGAATTAGAAATAGAATTAGAATTAGAAATAGAATTAGAATTAGAATTAGAATAGAATTAGAATTAGAATAGAATTAGAATTAGAATTAGAATAGAATTAGAATAGAATTAGAATTAGAATTAGAATTAGAATTATAATAGAATAAGAATAGAATTAGAATAGAATTAAAATTATAATTAGATTTAGAATATAATTAGAATAGAATTAGAATAGAATTAGAATTAGAATTAGAATTAGAATTAGATTTAGAATAGAATTAGAATTAGAAATATAAATAGAATTAGAATAGAATTAGAATTAGAAATAGAATTAGAATAGAATTAGAATTAGAAATAGAATTAGCATAGAATTAGAATTAGAATTAGATTTAGAATTAAAATTAGAATTAGAATAGAATTAGAATAGAATTAGAATAGAATTAGAATAGTATTAGAATAGAATTAGAATTAGAATTAGAATAGAATTAGAATAGAATTAGAATTAGAATTAGAATTAGAATAGAATTAGAATAGAATTAGAATAGAATTAGAATTAGATTTTTAATTAGAATTAGAATTAGAATAGAATTAGAATAGAATTAGAATAGAATTAGAATTAGAATTAGAATAGAATTAGAATTAGAATAGAATTAGCATAGAATTAGAATTAGAATAGAATTAGAATAGAATTAGAATTAGAAATAGAATAGAATTAGAATAGAATTAGAATTAGAAATAGAATTAGAACTAGAAATAGAATTAGAATTATAATTAGAATAGAATTAGAATTAGAATAGAATTAGAATTAGAATTAGAATAGAATTAGAATAGAATTAGAATTAGAATTAGAATTAGAATTAGAATAGAATAAGAATAGAATTAGAATAGAATTAGAATAGAATTAGAATTATAATTAGATTTAGAATATAATTAGAATGAAATTAGAATAGAATTAGAATAGAATTAGAATTAGAATTAGATTTAGAATAGAATTAGAATTAGAAATATAAATAGAATTAGAATTACAATTAGAATAGAATTAGAATTAGAATTAGAATTAGAATTAGAATAGAATTAGAATAGAATTAGAATAGAATTAGAATTAGATTGGAATTAGAAATAGAATTAGAAATTGAATTAGAATAGAATTAGAATAGAATTAGAATTAGAATAGAATTAGAATAGAATTAGAATAGTATTAGAATAGAATTAGAATAGAATTAGAATAGAATTATAATTAGAAATAGAATTAGAAATAGAATTAGAATAGAATTAGAATTAGAATTAGAATTAGAATTAGAATAGAATTAGAATAGAATTAGAATAGAATTAGAATAGAATTAGAATAGAATTAGAATAGAATTAGAATTAGAATTAGATTTAGAATAGAATTAGAATAGAATTAGATTAGAATTAGAATAAAATTAGAATTAGAATTAGATTTAGAATAGAATTAGAATTAGAAATAGAAATAGAATTAGAATTAGAATTAGAATAGAATTAGAATTAGAATTAGAATTAGAATTAGAATAGAATTAGAATAGAATTAGAATAGAATTAGAATTAGATTGGAATTGGAAATAGAATTAGAAATAGAATTAGAATAGAATTAGAATAGAATTAGAATTAGAATAGAATTAGAATAGAATTAGAATAGAATTAGAATAGAATTAGAATAGAATTATAATTAGAAATAGAATTAGAAATAGAATTAGAATAGAATTAGAATTAGAAATAGAATTAGCATAGAATTAGAATTAGAATTAGATTTAGAATTAGAATTAGAATTAGAATAGAATTAGAATAGAATTAGAATAGAATTAGAATAGAATTAGAATTAGAATTAGAATAGAATTAGAATAGAATTAGAATTAGAAATAGAATTAGAAATAGAATTAGAATTAGAATTAGAATTAGAATTAGAATTAGAATTAGAATAGAATTAGAAATAGAATTAGAATTAGAATTAGAATAGAATTAGAATTAGAATTAGAATTAGAATTAGAATAGAATTAGAAAAGAATTAGAATAGAATTAGAATAGAATTAGAATTAGATTGGAATTAGAAATAGAATTAGAAATAGAATTAGAATAGAATTAGAATAGAATTAGAATAGAATTAGAATAGAATTAGAATTAGAAATAGAATTAGAATAGAATTATAATTAGAAATAGAATTAGAAATAGAATTAGAATAGAATTAGAATTAGAAATAGAATTAGAATAGAATTAGAATAGAATTAGAATAGAATTAGAATTAGAAATAGAATTAGAATAGAATTATAATTAGAAATAGAATTAGAAATAGAATTAGAATAGAATTAGAATTAGAATAGAATTAGAATTAGAATTAGAATAGAATTAGAATTAGAATAGAATTAGCATAGAATTAGAATTAGAATAGAATTAGAATAGAATTAGAATTAGAAATAGAATAGAATTAGAATAGAATTAGAATTAGAAATAGAATTAGAACTAGAAATAGAATTAGAATTATAATTAGAATAGAATTAGAATTAGAATAGAATTAGAATTAGAATTAGAATAGAATTAGAATAGAATTAGAATTAGAATTAGAATTAGAATTAGAATAGAATAAGAATAGAATTAGAATAGAATTAGAATAGAATTAGAATTATAATTAGATTTAGAATATAATTAGAATGAAATTAGAATAGAATTAGAATAGAATTAGAATTAGAATTAGATTTAGAATAGAATTAGAATTAGAAATATAAATAGAATTAGAATTACAATTAGAATAGAATTAGAATTAGAATTAGAATTAGAATTAGAATAGAATTAGAATAGAATTAGAATAGAATTAGAATTAGATTGGAATTAGAAATAGAATTAGAAATTGAATTAGAATAGAATTAGAATAGAATTAGAATTAGAATAGAATTAGAAAAGAATTAGAATAGAATTAGAATAGAATTAGAATTAGATTGGAATTAGAAATAGAATTAGAAATAGAATTAGAATAGAATTAGAATAGAATTAGAATTAGAATAGAATTAGAATAGAATTAGAATAGAATTAGAATTAGAATTATAATTAGAAATAGAATTAGAAATAAAATTAGAATAGAATTAGAATTAGAAATAGAATTAGCATAGAATTAGAATTAGAATTAGATTTAGAATTAGAATTAGAAATAGAATAGAATTAGAATAGAATTAGAATAGAATTAGAATTAGAATTAGAATTAGAATTAGAATTAGAATTAGAATAGAATTAGAAATAGAATTAGAAATAGAATTAGAATAGAATTAGAATTAGAATAGAATTAGAAAAGAATTAGAATAGAATTAGAATAGAATTAGAATTAGATTGGAATTAGAAATAGAATTAGAATTAGAAATAGAAATAGAATTAGAATTAGAATTAGAATAGAATTAGAATTAGAATTAGAATTAGAATTAGAATAGAATTAGAATAGAATTAGAATAGAATTAGAATTAGATTGAAATTAGAAATAGAATTAGAAATAGAATTAGAATAGAATTAGAATAGAATTAGAATAGAATTAGAATAGAATTAGAATAGAATTAGAATAGAATTAGAATAGAATTATAATTAGAAATAGATTTAAAATAGAATTAGAATTAGAATAGAATTAGAATAGAATTAGAATAGAATTAGAATTAGATTGGAATTAGAAATAGAATTAGAAATTGAATTAGAATAGAATTAGAATAGAATTAGAATTAGAATAGAATTAGAATAGAATTAGAATAGTATTAGAATAGAATTAGAATAGAATTAGAATAGAATTATAATTAGAAATAGAATTAGAAATAGAATTAGAATAGAATTAGAATTAGAATTAGAATTAGAATTAGAATAGAATTAGAATAGAATTAGAATAGAATTAGAATAGAATTAGAATAGAATTAGAATAGAATTAGAATTAGAATTAGATTTAGAATAGAATTAGAATAGAATTAGATTAGAATTAGAATAAAATTAGAATTAGAATTAGATTTATAATAGAATTAGAATTAGAAATAGAAATAGAATTAGAATTAGAATTAGAATAGAATTAGAATTAGAATTAGAATTAGAATTAGAATAGAATTAGAATAGAATTAGAATTAGATTGGAATTAGAAATAGAATTAGAAATAGAATTAGAATAGAATTAGAATAGAATTAGAATTAGAATAGAATTAGAATAGAATTAGAATAGAATTAGAATAGAATTAGAATAGAATTATAATTAGAAATAGAATTAGAAATAGAATTAGAATAGAATTAGAATTAGAAATAGAATTAGCATAGAATTAGAATTAGAATTAGATTTAGAATTAGAATTAGAATTAGAATAGAATTAGAATAGAATTAGAATAGAATTAGAATAGAATTAGAATTAGAATTAGAATAGAATTAGAATAGAATTAGAATTAGAAATAGAATTAGAAATAGAATTAGAATTAGAATTAGAATTAGAATTAGAATTAGAATTAGAATAGAATTAGAAATAGAATTAGAATTAGAATTAGAATAGAATTAGAATTAGAATTAGAATTAGAATTAGAATAGAATTAGAAAAGAATTAGAATAGAATTAGAATAGAATTAGAATTAGATTGGAATTAGAAATAGAATTAGAAATAGAATTAGAATAGAATTAGAATAGAATTAGAATTAGAATAGAATTAGAATAGAATTAGAATAGAATTAGAATAGAATTAGAATTAGAAATAGAATTAGAATAGAATTATAATTAGAAATAGAATTAGAAATAGAATTAGAATAGAATTAGAATTAGAAATAGAATTAGAATAGAATTAGAATAGAATTAGAATAGAATTAGAATTAGAAATAGAATTAGAATAGAACTATAATTAGAAATAGAATTAGAAATAGAATTAGAATAGAATTAGAATTAGAAATAGAATTAGAATAGAATTAGAATAGAATTAGAATAGAATTAGAATTAGAATTAGAATAGAATTAGAATAGAATTAGAATTAGAAATAGAATTAGAACTAGAATAGAATTAGAATTATAATTAGAATAGAATTAGAATTAGAATAGAATTAGAATTAGAATTAGAATAGAATTAGAATAGAATTAGAATTAGAATTAGAATTAGAATTAGAATAGAATAAGAATAGAATTAGAATAGAATTAGAATAGAATTAGAATTATAATTAGATTTAGAATATAATTAGAATGAAATTAGAATAGAATTAGAATAGAATTAGAATTAGAATTAGATTTAGAATAGAATTAGAATTAGAAATATAAATAGAATTAGAATTACAATTAGAATAGAATTAGAATTAGAATTAGAATTAGAATAGAATTAGAATAGAATTAGAATAGAATTAGAATTAGATTAGAATTAGAATAGAATTAGAAAAGAATTAGAATAGAATTAGAATAGAATTAGAATTAGATTGGAATTAGAAATAGAATTAGAAATAGAATTAGAATAGAATTAGAATAGAATTAGAATTAGAATAGAATTAGAATAGAATTAGAATAGAATTAGAATAGAATTAGAATTAGAATTATAATTAGAAATAGAATTAGAAATAAAATTAGAATAGAATTAGAATTAGAAATAGAATTAGCATAGAATTAGAATTAGAATTAGATTTAGAATTAGAATTAGAAATAGAATAGAATTAGAATAGAATTAGAATAGAATTAGAATTAGAATTAGAATTAGAATTAGAATTAGAATTAGAATAGAATTAGAAATAGAATTAGAATTAGAATTAGAATAGAATTAGAATTAGAATAGAATTAGAATTAGAATAGAATTAGAAAAGAATTAGAATAGAATTAGAATAGAATTAGAATTAGATTGGAATTAGAAATAGAATTAGAATTAGAAATAGAAATAGAATTAGAATTAGAATTAGAATAGAATTAGAATTAGAATTAGAATTAGAATTAGAATAGAATTAGAATAGAATTAGAATAGAATTAGAATTAGATTGAAATTAGAAATAGAATTAGAAATAGAATTAGAATAGAATTAGAATAGAATTAGAATAGAATTAGAATAGAATTAGAATAGAATTAGAATAGAATTAGAATAGAATTATAATTAGAAATAGATTTAAAATAGAATTAGAATTAGAATAGAATTAGAATAGAATTAGAATTAGAAATAGTTTTAAAATAGAATTAGAATTAGAATAGAATTAGAATAGAATTAGAATTAGAAATAGATTTAGAATAGAATTAGAATTAGAATAGAATTACTATAGAATTAGAATTAGAATTAGAATTAGAATAGAATTAGAATAGAATTAGAATTAGAAATAGAATTAGAATTAGAATTAGAATAGAATTAGAATTAGAATAGAATTAGAATTAGAATTAGAATAGAATTAGAATAGAATTAGAATAGAATTAGAATTAGAAATAGAATTAGAATTAGAAATAGAATTAGAATTAGAATTAGAATAGAATTAGAATTAGAATAGAATTAGAATTAGAATTAGAATAGAATTAGAATAGAATTAGAATATAATTAGATTTAGAATTAGAATTAGAATTAGAATTAGAATAGAATTAGAATTAGAAATAGAAATAGAATTAGAATAGAATTAGAATTAGAATTAGATTTAGAATTAGAATTAGAATTAGAATAGAATTAGAATAGAATTAGAATAGAATTAGAATAGAATTAGAATAGAATTAGAATTAGAATTAGAATAGAATTAGAATAGAATTAGAATTAGAAATAGAATTAGAATTAGAAATAGAATTAGAATTAGAATTAGAATAGAATTAGAATTAGAATAGAATTAGAATTAGAATTAGAATAGAATTAGAATAGAATTAGAATAGAATTAGAATAGAATTAGAATAGAATTAGAATTAGAATTAGATTTAGAATTAGAATTAGAATTAGAATAGAATTAGAATAGAATTAGAATAGAATTAGAATTAGAATTAGAATTAGAATTAGATTTAGAATAGAATTAGAATTAGAATAGAATTTGAATTAGAATTAGAATAGAATTAGAATAGAATTAGAATAGAATTAGAATTAGAATTAGATTTAGAATAGAATTAGAATTAGAAATAGAAATAGAATTAGAATTAGAATTAGAATAGAATTAGAATTAGAATTAGAATTAGAATAGAATAAGAATAGAATTAGAATAGAATTAGAATAGAATTAGAATATAATTAGATTTAGAATATAATTAGAATAGAATTAGAATATAATTAGAATAGAATTAGAATTAGAATTAGATTTAGAATAGAATTAGAATTAGAAATAGAAATAGAATTAGAATTAGAATTAGAATAGAATTAGAATTAGAATTAGAATAGAATTAGAATTAGAATTAGAATTAGAATAGAATTAGAATAGAATTAGAATTGAATTAGAATTAGATTGGAATTAGAAATAGAATTAGAAATTGAATTAGAATAGAATTAGAATAGAATTAGAATTAGAATAGAATTAGAATAGAATTAGAATAGAATTAGAATAGAATTAGAATAGAATTAGAATAGAATTAGAATAGAATTAGAATAGAATTATAATTAGAAATAGAATTAGAAATAGAATTAGAATAGAATTAGAATTAGAATTAGAATTAGAATTAGAATAGAATTAGAATAGAATTAGAATAGAATTAGAATAGAATTAGAATAGAATTAGAATTAGAATTAGATTTAGAATAGAATTAGAATAGAATTAGATTAGAATTAGAATAGAATTAGAATTAGAATTAGATTTAGAATAGAATTAGAATTAGAATAGAATTAGAATAGAATTAGAATTAGATTGGAATTAGAAATAGAATTAGAAATAGAATTAGAATAGAATTAGAATAGAATTAGAATTAGAATAGAATTAGAATAGAATTAGAATAGAATTAGAATAGAATTAGAATAGAATTATAATTAGAAATAGAATTAGAAATAGAATTAGAATAGAATTAGAATTAGAAATAGAATTAGCATAGAATTAGAATTAGAATTAGATTTAGAATTAGAATTAGAATTAGAAATAGAATAGAATTAGAATAGAATTAGAATAGAATTAGAATAGAATTAGAATAGAATTAGAATTAGAATTAGAATAGAATTAGAATAGAATTAGAATTAGAAATAGAATTAGAATTAGAAATAGAATTAGAATTAGAATTAGAATAGAATTAGAATTAGAATAGAATTAGAATTAGAATTAGAATAGAATTAGAATAGAATTAGAATAGAATTAGAATTAGATTTAGAATTAGAATTAGAATTATAATAGAATTAGAATAGAATTAGAATAGAATTAGAATTAGAATTAGAATTAGAATTAGATTTAGAATAGAATTAGAATTAGAATAGAATTTGAATTAGAATTAGAATAGAATTAGAATAGAATTAGAATTAGATTGGAATTAGAAATAGAATTAGAAATAGAATTAGAATAGAATTAGAATAGAATTAGAATTAGAATAGAATTAGAATAGAATTAGAATAGAATTAGAATAGAATTAGAATAGAATTATAATTAGAAATAGAATTAGAAATAGAATTAGAATAGAATTAGAATTAGAATTAGAATTAGAATTAGAATAGAATTAGAATAGAATTAGAATAGAATTAGAATTAGATTAGAATTAGAATAGAATTAGAAAAGAATTAGAATAGAATTAGAATAGAATTAGAATTAGATTGGAATTAGAAATAGAATTAGAAATAGAATTAGAATAGAATTAGAATAGAATTAGAATTAGAATAGAATTAGAATAGAATTAGAATAGAATTAGAATAGAATTAGAATTAGAATTATAATTAGAAATAGAATTAGAAATAAAATTAGAATAGAATTAGAATTAGAAATAGAATTAGCATAGAATTAGAATTAGAATTAGATTTAGAATTAGAATTAGAAATAGAATAGAATTAGAATAGAATTAGAATAGAATTAGAATTAGAATTAGAATTAGAATTAGAATTAGAATTAGAATAGAATTAGAAATAGAATTAGAATTAGAATTAGAATAGAATTAGAATTAGAATAGAATTAGAATTAGAATAGAATTAGAAAAGAATTAGAATAGAATTAGAATAGAATTAGAATTAGATTGGAATTAGAAATAGAATTAGAATTAGAAATAGAAATAGAATTAGAATTAGAATTAGAATAGAATTAAAATTAGAATTAGAATTAGAATTAGAATAGAATTAGAATAGAATTAGAATAGAATTAGAATTAGATTGAAATTAGAAATAGAATTAGAAATAGAATTAGAATAGAATTAGAATAGAATTAGAATAGAATTAGAATAGAATTAGAATAGAATTAGAATAGAATTAGAATAGAATTATAATTAGAAATAGATTTAAAATAGAATTAGAATTAGAATAGAATTAGAATAGAATTAGAATTAGAAATAGTTTTAAAATAGAATTAGAATTAGAATAGAATTAGAATAGAATTAGAATTAGAAATAGATTTAGAATAGAATTAGAATTAGAATAGAATTACTATAGAATTAGAATTAGAATTAGAATTAGAATAGAATTAGAATAGAATTAGAATTAGAAATAGAATTAGAATTAGAATTAGAATAGAATTAGAATTAGAATAGAATTAGAATTAGAATTAGAATAGAATTAGAATAGAATTAGAATAGAATTAGAATTAGAAATAGAATTAGAATTAGAAATAGAATTAGAATTAGAATTAGAATAGAATTAGAATTAGAATAGAATTAGAATTAGAATTAGAATAGAATTAGAATAGAATTAGAATATAATTAGATTTAGAATTAGAATTAGAATTAGAATTAGAATAGAATTAGAATTAGAAATAGAAATAGAATTAGAATAGAATTAGAATTAGAATTAGATTTAGAATTAGAATTAGAATTAGAATAGAATTAGAATAGAATTAGAATAGAATTAGAATAGAATTAGAATAGAATTAGAATTAGAATTAGAATAGAATTAGAATAGAATTAGAATTAGAAATAGAATTAGAATTAGAAATAGAATTAGAATTAGAATTAGAATAGAATTAGAATTAGAATAGAATTAGAATTAGAATTAGAATAGAATTAGAATAGAATTAGAATAGAATTAGAATAGAATTAGAATTAGAATTAGATTTAGAATTAGAATTAGAATTAGAATAGAATTAGAATAGAATTAGAATAGAATTAGAATTAGAATTAGAATTAGAATTAGATTTAGAATAGAATTAGAATTAGAATAGAATTTGAATTAGAATTAGAATAGAATTAGAATAGAATTAGAATAGAATTAGAATTAGAATTAGATTTAGAATAGAATTAGAATTAGAAATAGAAATAGAATTAGAATTAGAATTAGAATAGAATTAGAATTAGAATTAGAATTAGAATAGAATAAGAATAGAATTAGAATAGAATTAGAATAGAATTAGAATATAATTAGATTTAGAATATAATTAGAATAGAATTAGAATATAATTAGAATAGAATTAGAATTAGAATTAGATTTAGAATAGAATTAGAATTAGAAATAGAAATAGAATTAGAATTAGAATTAGAATAGAATTAGAATTAGAATTAGAATAGAATTAGAATTAGAATTAGAATTAGAATAGAATTAGAATAGAATTAGAATTGAATTAGAATTAGATTGGAATTAGAAATAGAATTAGAAATTGAATTAGAATAGAATTAGAATAGAATTAGAATTAGAATAGAATTAGAATAGAATTAGAATAGAATTAGAATAGAATTAGAATAGAATTAGAATAGAATTAGAATAGAATTAGAATAGAATTATAATTAGAAATAGAATTAGAAATAGAATTAGAATAGAATTAGAATTAGAATTAGAATTAGAATTAGAATAGAATTAGAATAGAATTAGAATAGAATTAGAATAGAATTAGAATAGAATTAGAATTAGAATTAGATTTAGAATAGAATTAGAATAGAATTAGATTAGAATTAGAATAGAATTAGAATTAGAATTAGATTTAGAATAGAATTAGAATTAGAATAGAATTAGAATAGAATTAGAATTAGATTGGAATTAGAAATAGAATTAGAAATAGAATTAGAATAGAATTAGAATAGAATTAGAATTAGAATAGAATTAGAATAGAATTAGAATAGAATTAGAATAGAATTAGAATAGAATTATAATTAGAAATAGAATTAGAAATAGAATTAGAATAGAATTAGAATTAGAAATAGAATTAGCATAGAATTAGAATTAGAATTAGATTTAGAATTAGAATTAGAATTAGAAATAGAATAGAATTAGAATAGAATTAGAATAGAATTAGAATAGAATTAGAATAGAATTAGAATTAGAATTAGAATAGAATTAGAATAGAATTAGAATTAGAAATAGAATTAGAATTAGAAATAGAATTAGAATTAGAATTAGAATAGAATTAGAATTAGAATAGAATTAGAATTAGAATTAGAATAGAATTAGAATAGAATTAGAATAGAATTAGAATTAGATTTAGAATTAGAATTAGAATTATAATAGAATTAGAATAGAATTAGAATAGAATTAGAATTAGAATTAGAATTAGAATTAGATTTAGAATAGAATTAGAATTAGAATAGAATTTGAATTAGAATTAGAATAGAATTAGAATAGAATTAGAATTAGATTGGAATTAGAAATAGAATTAGAAATAGAATTAGAATAGAATTAGAATAGAATTAGAATTAGAATAGAATTAGAATAGAATTAGAATAGAATTAGAATAGAATTAGAATAGAATTATAATTAGAAATAGAATTAGAAATAGAATTAGAATAGAATTAGAATTAGAAATAGAATTAGCATAGAATTAGAATTAGAATTAGATTTAGAATTAGAATTAGAAATAGAATAGAATTAGAATAGAATTAGAATAGAATTAGAATAGAATTAGAATAGAATTAGAATTAGAATTAGAATAGAATTAGAATAGAATTAGAATAGAATTAGAATTAGAAATAGAATTAGAATTAGAAATAGAATTAGAATTAGAATTAGAATAGAATTAGAATTAGAATAGAATTAGAATTAGAATTAGAATAGAATTAGAATAGAATTAGAATTAGAATTAGAATTAGAATTATAATAGAATAAGAATAGAATTAGAATAGAATTAAAATTATAATTAGATTTAGAATATAATTAGAATAGAATTAGAATAGAATTAGAATTAGAATTAGAATTAGAATTAGATTTAGAATAGAATTAGAATTAGAAATATAAATAGAATTAGAATTAGAATTAGAATAGAATTAGAATTAGAATTAAAATTAGAATTAGAATAGAATTAGAATAGAATTAGAATAGAATTAGAATTAGATTGGAATTAGAAATAGAATTAGAAATTGAATTAGAATAGAATTAGAATTACAATAGAATTAGAATAGAATTAGAATAGAATTAGAATAGAATTAGAATAGTATTAGAATAGAATTAGAATAGAATTAGAATAGAATTATAATTAGAAATAGAATTAGAAATAGAATTAGAATAGAATTAGAATTAGAATTAGAATTAGAATTAGAATAGAATTAGAATTAGAATAGAATTAGAATAGAATTAGAATAGAATTAGAATTAGAATTAGAAATAGAATTAGCATAGAATTAGAATTAGAATTAGAATTAGATTTCGAATTAGAATTAGAATTAGAATAGAATTAGAATAGAATTAGAATAGAATTAGAATTAGAATAGAATTAGAATAGAATTAGAATTAGAAATAGAATTAGATATAGAATTAGAATTAGAATTAGAATTAGAATAGAATTAGAATTAGAATAGAATTAGAATTAGAATTAGAATAGAATTAGAATAGAATTAGAATAGAATTAGAATAGAATTAGAATTAGATTTAGAATAGAATTAGAATTAGAATTAGATTTAGAATAGAATTAGAATTAGAAATAGAAATAGAATTAGAATTAGAATTAGAATAGAATTAGAATTAGAATTAGAATTAGAATTAGAATACAATTAGAATAGAATTAGAATAGAATTATAATTAGATTGGAATTAGAAATTGAATTAGAATAGAATTAGAATAGAATTAGAATTAGAATAGAATTAGAATAGAATTAGAATAGAATTAGAATAAAATTAGAATAGAATTAGAATAGAATTATAATAGAATTAGAATAGAATTATAATTAGAAATAGAATTAGAAATAGAATTAGAATAGAATTAGAATTAGAATTAGAATTAGAATTAGAATAGAATTAGAATAGAATTAGAATAGAATTAGAATAGAATTAGAATAGAATTAGAATTAGAATTAGATTTAGAATAGAATTAGAATAGAATTAGAATTGAATTAGAATAGAATTAGAATTAGAATTAGATTTAGAATAGAATTAGAATTAGAATTAGATTTAGAATAGAATTAGAATTAGAAATAGAAATAGAATTAGAATTAGAATTAGAATAGAATTAGAATTAGAATTAGAATTAGAATTAGAATACAATTAGAATAGAATTAGAATAGAATTAGAATTAGTTTGGAATTAGAAATAGAATTAGAAATTGAATTAGAATAGAATTAGAATAGAATTAGAATTAGAATAGAATTAGAATAGAATTAGAATAGAATTAGAATAAAATTAGAATAGAATTAGAATAGAATTAGAATAGAATTAGAATAGAATTATAATTAGAAATAGAATTAGAAATAGAATTAGAATAGAATTAGAATTAGAATTAGAATTAGAATTAGAATAGAATTAGAATAGAATTAGAATAGAATTAGAATAGAATTAGAATAGAATTAGAATTAGAATTAGATTTAGAATAGAATTAGAATAGAATTAGAATTGAATTATAATTAGAAATAGAATTAGAAATAGAATTAGAATTAGAAATAGAAATAGAATTAGAATTAGAATTAGAATAGAATTAGAATTAGAATTAGAAATAGAAATAGAATTAGAATTAGAATTAGAATAGAATTAGAATTAGAATTAGAATTAGAATTAGAATTAGAATAGAATTAGAATAGAATTAGAATAGAATTATAATTAGAAATAGAATTAAAATTAGAATTAGAATAGAATTAGAATTAGAAATAGAATTAGCATAGAATTAGAATTAGAATTAGATTTAGAATTAAAATTAGAATTAGAATAGAATTAGAATAGAATTAGAATAGAATTAGAATAGAATTAGAATAGAATTAGAATTAGAATAGAATTAGAATTAGAAATAGAATTAGAATTAGAAATAGAATTAGATTTAGAATTAGAATAGAATTAGAATTAGAATAGAATTAGAATTAGAATTAGAATAGAATTAGAATAGAATTAGAATAGAATTAGAATAGAATTAGAATTAGATTTTTAATTAGAATTAGAATTAGAATAGAATTAGAATAGAATTAGAATAGAATTAGAATTAGAATTAGAGTTAGAATTAGATTTAGAATAGAATTAGAATTAGAATAGAATTTGAATTAGAATTAGAATAGAATTAGAATAGAATTAGAATAGAATTAGAATATAATTAGAATTAGATTTACATTTAGAATAGAATTAGAATTAGAAATAGAAATAGAATTAGAATTAGAATTAGAATAGAATTAGAATTAGAATTAGAATTAGAATTAGAATAGAATTAGAATAGAATTAGAATAGAATTAGAATTAGATTGAAATTAGAAATAGAATTAGAAATAGAATTAGAATAGAATTAGAATAGAATTAGAATAGAATTAGAATAGAATTAGAATAGAATTAGAATAGAATTATATTTAGAAATAGATTTAAAATAGAATTAGAATTAGAATAGAATTAGAATAGAATTAGAATTAGAAATAGTTTTAAAATAGAATTAGAATTAGAATAGAATTAGAATAGAATTAGAATTAGAAATAGATTTAGAATAGAATTAGAATTAGAATAGAATTACTATAGAATTAGAATTAGAATTAGAATTAGAATAGAATTAGAATAGAATTAGAATTAGAAATAGAATTAGAATTAGAATTAGAATAGAATTAGAATTAGAATAGAATTAGAATTAGAATTAGAATAGAATTAGAATAGAATTAGAATAGAATTAGAATTAGAAATAGAATTAGAATTAGAAATAGAATTAGAATTAGAATTAGAATAGAATTAGAATTAGAATAGAATTAGAATTAGAATTAGAATAGAATTAGAATAGAATTAGAATATAATTAGATTTAGAATTAGAATTAGAATTAGAATTAGAATAGAATTAGAATTAGAAATAGAATTAGAATAGAATTAGAATTAGAATTAGATTTAGAATTAGAATTAGAATTAGAATAGAATTAGAATAGAATTAGAATAGAATTAGAATAGAATTAGAATAGAATTAGAATTAGAATTAGAATAGAATTAGAATAGAATTAGAATTAGAAATAGAATTAGAATTAGAAATAGAATTAGAATTAGAATTAGAATAGAATTAGAATTAGAATAGAATTAGAATTAGAATTAGAATAGAATTAGAATAGAATTAGAATAGAATTAGAATAGAATTAGAATAGAATTAGAATTAGTATTAGATTTAGAATTAGAATTAGAATTAGAATAGAATTAGAATAGAATTAGAATAGAATTAGAATTAGAATTAGAATTAGAATTAGATTTAGAATAGAATTAGAATTAGAATAGAATTTGAATTAGAATTAGAATAGAATTAGAATAGAATTAGAATAGAATTAGAATTAGAATTAGATTTAGAATAGAATTAGAATTAGAAATAGAAATAGAATTAGAATTAGAATTAAAATAGAATTAGAATTAGAATTAGAATTAGAATAGAATAAGAATAGAATTAGAATAGAATTAGAATAGAATTAGAATATAATTAGATTTAGAATATAATTAGAATAGAATTAGAATAGAATTAGAATAGAATTAGAATTAGAATTAGATTTAGAATAGAATTAGAATTAGAAATAGAAATAGAATTAGAATTAGAATTAGAATAGAATTAGAATTAGAATTAGAATTAGAATAGAATTAGAATTAGAATTAGAATTAGAATAGAATTAGAATAGAATTAGAATTAGATTGGAATTAGAAATAGAATTAGAAATTGAATTAGAATAGAATTAGAATAGAATTAGAATTAGAATAGAATTAGAATAGAATTAGAATAGAATTAGAATAGAATTAGAATAGAATTATAATTAGAAATAGAATTAGAAATAGAATTAGAATAGAATTAGAATTAGAATTAGAATTAGAATTAGAATAGAATTAGAATAGAATTAGAATAGAATTAGAATAGAATTAGAATTAGAATTAGATTTAGAATAGAATTAGAATAGAATTAGATTAGAATTAGAATAGAATTAGAATTAGAATTAGATTTAGAATAGAATTAGAATTAGAATAGAATTAGAATTAGAATAGAATTAGAATAGAATTAGAATTAGATTGGAATTAGAAATAGAATTAGAAATAGAATTAGAATAGAATTAGAATAGAATTAGAATTAGAATAGAATTAGAATAGAATTAGAATAGAATTAGAATAGAATTAGAATAGAATTAGAATAGAATTATAATTAGAAATAGAATTAGAAATAGAATTAGAATAGAATTAGAATTAGAAATAGAATTAGCATAGAATTAGAATTAGAATTAGATTTAGAATTAGAATTAGAATTAGAAATAGAATAGAATTAGAATAGAATTAGAATTAGAATAGAATTAGAATAGAATTAGAATAGAATTAGAATTAGAATTAGAATTAGAATTAGATTTAGAATAGAATTAGAATTAGAAATATAAATAGAATTAGAATTAGAATTAGAATAGAATTAGAATTAGAATTAGAATTAGAATTAGAATAGAATTAGAATAGAATTAGAATAGAATTAGAATTAGATTGGAATTAGAAATAGAATTAGAAATTGAATTAGAATAGAATTAGAATTACAATAGAATTAGAATAGAATTAGAATAGAATTAGAATAGAATTAGAATAGTATTAGAATAGAATTAGAATAGAATTAGAATAGAATTATAATTAGAAATAGAATTAGAAATAGAATTAGAATAGAATTAGAATTAGAATTAGAATAGAATTAGAATTAGAATAGAATTAGAATAGAATTAGAATAGAATTAGAATTAGAATTAGATTTAGAATAGAATTAGAATAGAATTTGATTAGAATTAGAATAAAATTAGAATTAGAATTAGATTTAGAATAGAATTAGAATTAGAAATAGAAATAGAATTAGAATTAGAATTAGAATAGAATTAGAATTAGAATTAGAATTAGAATTAGAATAGAATTAGAATAGAATTAGAATTAGATTGGAATTAGAAATAGAATTAGAAATAGAATTAGAATAGAATTAGAATAGAATTAGAATTAGAATAGAATTAGAATAGAATTAGAATAGAATTAGAATAGAATTAGAATAGAATTAGAATAGAATTAGAATAGAATTATAATTAGAAATAGAATTAGAAATAGAATTAGAATAGAATTAGAATTAGAAATAGAATTAGCATAGAATTAGAATTAGAATTAGAATTAGATTTCGAATTAGAATTAGAATTAGAATAGAATTAGAATAGAATTAGAATAGAATTAGAATTAGAATAGAATTAGAATAGAATTAGAATTAGAAATAGAATTAGATATAGAATTAGAATTAGAATTAGAATTAGAATAGAATTAGAATTAGAATAGAATTAGAATTAGAATTAGAATAGAATTAGAATAGAATTAGAATAGAATTAGAATAGAATTAGAATTAGATTTAGAATAGAATTAGAATTAGAATTAGATTTAGAATAGAATTAGAATTAGAAATAGAAATAGAATTAGAATTAGAATTAGAATAGAATTAGAATTAGAATTAGAATTAGAATTAGAATAGAATTAGAATAGAATTAGAATTAGATTGGAATTAGAAATAGAATTAGAAATTGAATTAGAATAGAATTAGAATAGAATTAGAATTAGAATAGAATTAGAATAGAATTAGAATAGAATTAGAATAGAATTAGAATAGAATTAGAATAGAATTATAATTAGAAATAGAATTAGAAATAGAATTAGAATAGAATTAGAATTAGAATTAGAATTAGAATAGAATTAGAATAGAATTAGAATAGAATTAGAATAGAATTAGAATTAGAATTAGATTTAGAATAGAATTAGAATAGAATTAGATTAGAATTAGAATAGAATTAGAATTAGAATTAGATTTAGAATAGAATTAGAATTAGAATAGAATTAGAATTAGAATAGAATTAGAATAGAATTAGAATTAGATTGGAATTAGAAATAGAATTAGAAATAGAATTAGAATAGAATTAGAATAGAATTAGAATTAGAATAGAATTAGAATAGAATTAGAATAGAATTAGAATAGAATTAGAATAGAATTAGAATAGAATTATAATTAGAAATAGAATTAGAAATAGAATTAGAATAGAATTAGAATTAGAAATAGAATTAGCATAGAATTAGAATTAGAATTAGATTTAGAATTAGAATTAGAATTAGAAATAGAATAGAATTAGAATAGAATTAGAATTAGAATAGAATTAGAATAGAATTAGAATTAGAATTAGAATTAGAATTAGATTTAGAATAGAATTAGAATTAGAAATATAAATAGAATTAGAATTAGAATTAGAATAGAATTAGAATTAGAATTAGAATTAGAATTAGAATAGAATTAGAATAGAATTAGAATAGAATTAGAATTAGATTGGAATTAGAAATAGAATTAGAAATTGAATTAGAATAGAATTAGAATTACAATAGAATTAGAATAGAATTAAAATAGAATTAGAATAGAATTAGAATAGTATTAGAATAGAATTAGAATAGAATTAGAATAGAATTATAATTAGAAATAGAATTAGAAATAGAATTAGAATAGAATTAGAATTAGAATTAGAATAGAATTAGAATTAGAATAGAATTAGAATAGAATTAGAATAGAATTAGAATTAGAATTAGATTTAGAATAGAATTAGAATAGAATTAGATTAGAATTAGAATAAAATTAGAATTAGAATTAGATTTAGAATAGAATTAGAATTAGAAATAGAAATAGAATTAGAATTAGAATTAGAATTAGAATAGAATTAGAATAGAATTAGAATAGAATTAGAATAGAATTAGAATAGAATTAGAATTAGAATTAGATTTAGAATAGAATTAGAATAGAATTAGATTAGAATTAGAATAGAATTAGAATTAGAATTAGATTTAGAATAGAATTAGAATTAGAATAGAATTAGAATTAGAATAGAATTAGAATAGAATTAGAATTAGATTGGAATTAGAAATAGAATTAGAAATAGAATTAGAATAGAATTAGAATAGAATTAGAATTAGAATAGAATTAGAATAGAATTAGAATAGAATTAGAATAGAATTAGAATAGAATTAGAATAGAATTAGAATAGAATTAGAATAGAATTATAATTAGAAATAGAATTAGAAATAGAATTAGAATAGAATTAGAATTAGAAATAGAATTAGCATAGAATTAGAATTAGAATTAGAATTAGATTTCGAATTAGAATTAGAATTAGAATAGAATTAGAATAGAATTAGAATAGAATTAGAATTAGAATAGAATTAGAATAGAAATAGAATTAGAAATAGAATTAGATATAGAATTAGAATTAGAATTAGAATTAGAATAGAATTAGAATTAGAATAGAATTAGAATTAGAATTAGAATAGAATTAGAATAGAATTAGAATAGAATTAGAATAGAATTAGAATTAGATTTAGAATAGAATTAGAATTAGAATTAGATTTAGAATAGAATTAGAATTAGAAATAGAAATAGAAATAGAATTAGAATTAGAATTAGAATAGAATTAGAATTAGAATTAGAATTAGAATTAGAATACAATTAGAATAGAATTAGAATAGAATTAGAATTAGATTGGAATTAGAAATAGAATTAGAAATTGAATTAGAATAGAATTAGAATAGAATTAGAATTAGAATAGAATTAGAATAGAATTAGAATAAAATTAGAATAGAATTAGAATAGAATTAGAATAGAATTAGAATAGAATTAGAATAGAATTATAATTAGAAATAGAATTAGAAATAGAATTAGAATAGAATTAGAATTAGAATTAGAATTAGAATTAGAATAGAATTAGAATAGAATTAGAATAGAATTAGAATAGAATTAGAATAGAATTAGAATTAGAATTAGATTTAGAATAGAATTAGAATAGAATTAGAATTGAATTAGAATAGAATTAGAATTAGAATTAGATTTAGAATAGAATTAGAATTAGAATTAGATTTAGAATAGAATTAGAATTAGAAATAGAAATAGAATTAGAATTAGAATTAGAATAGAATTAGAATTAGAATTAGAATTAGAATTAGAATACAATTAGAATAGAATTAGAATAGAATTAGAATTAGATTGGAATTAGAAATAGAATTAGAAATTGAATTAGAATAGAATTAGAATAGAATTAGAATTAGAATAGAATTAGAATAGAATTAGAATAGAATTAGAATAAAATTAGAATAGAATTAGAATAGAATTAGAATAGAATTAGAATAGAATTATAATTAGAAATAGAATTAGAAATAGAATTAGAATAGAATTAGAATTATTAGAATTAGAATTAGAATTAGAATAGAATTAGAATTAGAATAGAATTAGAATTAGAATTAGAATAGAATTAGAATTAGAATAGAATTAGAATTAGAATTAGAATAGAATTAGAATAGAATTAGAATATAATTAGATTTAGAATTAGAATTAGAATTAGAATTAGAATAGAATTAGAATTAGAAATAGAATTAGAATAGAATTAGAATTAGAATTAGATTTAGAATTAGAATTAGAATTAGAATAGAATTAGAATAGAATTAGAATAGAATTAGAATAGAATTAGAATAGAATTAGAATTAGAATTAGAATAGAATTAGAATAGAATTAGAATTAGAAATAGAATTAGAATTAGAAATAGAATTAGAATTAGAATTAGAATAGAATTAGAATTAGAATAGAATTAGAATTAGAATTAGAATAGAATTAGAATAGAATTAGAATAGAATTAGAATAGAATTAGAATAGAATTAGAATTAGTATTAGATTTAGAATTAGAATTAGAATTAGAATAGAATTAGAATAGAATTAGAATAGAATTAGAATTAGAATTAGAATTAGAATTAGATTTAGAATAGAATTAGAATTAGAATAGAATTTGAATTAGAATTAGAATAGAATTAGAATAGAATTAGAATAGAATTAGAATTAGAATTAGATTTAGAATAGAATTAGAATTAGAAATAGAAATAGAATTAGAATTAGAATTAAAATAGAATTAGAATTAGAATTAGAATTAGAATAGAATAAGAATAGAATTAGAATAGAATTAGAATAGAATTAGAATATAATTAGATTTAGAATATAATTAGAATAGAATTAGAATAGAATTAGAATAGAATTAGAATTAGAATTAGATTTAGAATAGAATTAGAATTAGAAATAGAAATAGAATTAGAATTAGAATTAGAATTAGAATAGAATTAGAATTAGAATTAGAATTAGAATAGAATTAGAATTAGAATTAGAATTAGAATAGAATTAGAATAGAATTAGAATTAGATTGGAATTAGAAATAGAATTAGAAATTGAATTAGAATAGAATTAGAATAGAATTAGAATTAGAATAGAATTAGAATAGAATTAGAATAGAATTAGAATAGAATTAGAATAGAATTAGAATAGAATTATAATTAGAAATAGAATTAGAAATAGAATTAGAATAGAATTAGAATTAGAATTAGAATTAGAATTAGAATAGAATTAGAATAGAATTAGAATAGAATTAGAATAGAATTAGAATAGAATTAGAATTAGAATTAGATTTAGAATAGAATTAGAATAGAATTAGATTAGAATTAGAATAGAATTAGAATTAGAATTAGATTTAGAATAGAATTAGAATTAGAATAGAATTAGAATTAGAATAGAATTAGAATAGAATTAGAATTAGATTGGAATTAGAAATAGAATTAGAAATAGAATTAGAATAGAATTAGAATAGAATTAGAATTAGAATAGAATTAGAATAGAATTAGAATAGAATTAGAATAGAATTAGAATAGAATTATAATTAGAAATAGAATTAGAAATAGAATTAGAATAGAATTAGAATTAGAAATAGAATTAGCATAGAATTAGAATTAGAATTAGATTTAGAATTAGAATTAGAATTAGAAATAGAATAGAATTAGAATAGAATTAGAATTAGAATAGAATTAGAATAGAATTAGAATAGAATTAGAATTAGAATTAGAATTAGAATTAGATTTAGAATAGAATTAGAATTAGAAATATAAATAGAATTAGAATTAGAATTAGAATAGAATTAGAATTAGAATTAGAATTAGAATTAGAATAGAATTAGAATAGAATTAGAATAGAATTAGAATTAGATTGGAATTAGAAATAGAATTAGAAATTGAATTAGAATAGAATTAGAATTACAATAGAATTAGAATAGAATTAGAATAGAATTAGAATAGAATTAGAATAGTATTAGAATAGAATTAGAATAGAATTAGAATAGAATTATAATTAGAAATAGAATTAGAAACAGAATTAGAATAGAATTAGAATTAGAATTAGAATTAGAATTAGAATAGAATTAGAATTAGAATAGAATTAGAATAGAATTAGAATAGAATTAGAATTAGAATTAGATTTAGAATAGAATTAGAATAGAATTAGATTAGAATTAGAATAAAATTAGAATTAGAATTAGATTTAGAATAGAATTAGAATTAGAAATAGAAATAGAATTAGAATTAGAATTAGAATAGAATTAGAATTAGAATTAGAATTAGAATTAGAATAGAATTAGAATAGAATTAGAATTAGATTGGAATTAGAAATAGAATTAGAAATAGAATTAGAATAGAATTAGAATAGAATTAGAATTAGAATAGAATTAGAATAGAATTAGAATAGAATTAGAATAGAATTAGAATAGAATTAGAATAGAATTAGAATAGAATTATAATTAGAAATAGAATTAGAAATAGAATTAGAATTAGATTTCGAATTAGAATTAGAATTAGAATAGAATTAGAATTAGAATTAGAATTAGATTTCGAATTAGAATTAGAATTAGAATAGAATTAGAATAGAATTAGAATAGAATTAGAATTAGAATAGAATTAGAATAGAATTAGAATTAGAAATAGAATTAGATATAGAATTAGAATTAGAATTAGAATTAGAATTAGAATTAGAATAGAATTAGAATTAGAATTAGAATAGAATTAGAATTAGAATTAGAATAGAATTAGAATAGAATTAGAATAGAATTAGAATAGAATTAGAATTAGATTTAGATTAGAATTAGAATTAGAATTAGATTTAGAATAGAATTAGAATTAGAAATAGAAATAGAATTAGAATTAGAATTAGAATAGAATTAGAATTAGAATTAGAATTAGAATTAGAATACAATTAGAATAGAATTAGAATAGAATTAGAATTAGATTGGAATTAGAAATAGAATTAGAAATTGAATTAGAATAGAATTAGAATAGAATTAGAATTAGAATAGAATTAGAATAGAATTAGAATAGAATTAGAATAAAATTAGAATAGAATTAGAATAGAATTAGAATAGAATTAGAATAGAATTATAATTAGAAATAGAATTAGAAATAGAATTAGAATAGAATTAGAATTAGAATTAGAATTAGAATTAGAATAGAATTAGAATAGAATTAGAATAGAATTAGAATAGAATTAGAATAGAATTAGAATTAGAATTAGATTTAGAATAGAATTAGAATAGAATTAGAATTGAATTAGAATAGAATTAGAATTAGAATTAGATTTAGAATAGAATTAGAATTAGAATTAGATTTAGAATAGAATTAGAATTAGAAATAGAAATAGAATTAGAATTAGAATTAGAATAGAATTAGAATTAGAATTAGAATTAGAATTAGAATACAATTAGAATAGAATTAGAATAGAATTAGAATTAGATTTGAATTAGAAATAGAATTAGAAATTGAATTAGAATAGAATTAGAATAGAATTAGAATTAGAATAGAATTAGAATAGAATTAGAATAGAATTAGAATAAAATTAGAATAGAATTAGAATAGAATTAGAATAGAATTAGAATAGAATTATAATTAGAAATAGAATTAGAAATAGAATTAGAATAGAATTAGAATTAGAATTAGAATTAGAATTAGAATAGAATTAGAATTAGAATAGAATTAGAATTAGAATTAGAATAGAATTAGAATTAGAATAGAATTAGAATTAGAATTAGAATAGAATAAGAATAGAATTAGAATATAATTAGATTTAGAATTAGAATTAGAATTAGAATTAGAATAGAATTAGAATTAGAAATAGAATTAGAATAGAATTAGAATTAGAATTAGATTTAGAATTAGAATTAGAATTAGAATAGAATTAGAATAGAATTAGAATAGAATTAGAATAGAATTAGAATAGAATTAGAATTAGAATTAGAATAGAATTAGAATAGAATTAGAATTAGAAATAGAATTAGAATTAGAAATAGAATTAGAATTAGAATTAGAATAGAATTAGAATTAGAATAGAATTAGAATTAGAATTAGAATAGAATTAGAATAGAATTAGAATAGAATTAGAATAGAATTAGAATAGAATTAGAATTAGTATTAGATTTAGAATTAGAATTAGAATTAGAATAGAATTAGAATAGAATTAGAATAGAATTAGAATTAGAATTAGAATTAGAATTAGATTTAGAATAGAATTAGAATTAGAATAGAATTTGAATTAGAATTAGAATAGAATTAGAATAGAATTAGAATTAGAATTAGATTTAGAATAGAATTAGAATTAGAAATAGAAATAGAATTAGAATTAGAATTAAAATAGAATTAGAATTAGAATTAGAATTAGAATAGAATAAGAATAGAATTAGAATAGAATTAGAATAGAATTAGAATATAATTAGATTTAGAATATAATTAGAATAGAATTAGAATAGAATTAGAATAGAATTAGAATTAGAATTAGATTTAGAATAGAATTAGAATTAGAAATAGAAATAGAATTAGAATTAGAATTAGAATAGAATTAGAATTAGAATTAGAATTAGAATAGAATTAGAATTAGAATTAGAATTAGAATAGAATTAGAATAGAATTAGAATTAGATTGGAATTAGAAATAGAATTAGAAATTGAATTAGAATAGAATTAGAATAGAATTAGAATTAGAATAGAATTAGAATAGAATTAGAATAGAATTAGAATAGAATTAGAATAGAATTAGAATAGAATTATAATTAGAAATAGAATTAGAAATAGAATTAGAATAGAATTAGAATTAGAATTAGAATTAGAATTAGAATAGAATTAGAATAGAATTAGAATAGAATTAGAATAGAATTAGAATAGAATTAGAATTAGAATTAGATTTAGAATAGAATTAGAATAGAATTAGATTAGAATTAGAATAGAATTAGAATTAGAATTAGATTTAGAATAGAATTAGAATTAGAATAGAATTAGAATTAGAATAGAATTAGAATAGAATTAGAATTAGATTGGAATTAGAAATAGAATTAGAAATAGAATTAGAATAGAATTAGAATAGAATTAGAATTAGAATAGAATTAGAATAGAATTAGAATAGAATTAGAATAGAATTAGAATAGAATTAGAATAGAATTAGAATAGAATTATAATTAGAAATAGAATTAGAAATAGAATTAGAATAGAATTAGAATTAGAAATAGAATTAGCATAGAATTAGAATTAGAATTAGAATTAGATTTCGAATTAGAATTAGAATTAGAATAGAATTAGAATAGAATTAGAATAGAATTAGAATTAGAATAGAATTAGAATAGAAATAGAATTAGAAATAGAATTAGATATAGAATTAGAATTAGAATTAGAATTAGAATAGAATTAGAATTAGAATAGAATTAGAATTAGAATTAGAATAGAATTAGAATAGAATTAGAATAGAATTAGAATAGAATTAGAATTAGATTTAGAATAGAATTAGAATTAGAATTAGATTTAGAATAGAATTAGAATTAGAAATAGAAATAGAAATAGAATTAGAATTAGAATTAGAATAGAATTAGAATTAGAATTAGAATTAGAATTAGAATACAATTAGAATAGAATTAGAATAGAATTAGAATTAGATTGGAATTAGAAATAGAATTAGAAATTGAATTAGAATAGAATTAGAATAGAATTAGAATTAGAATAGAATTAGAATAGAATTAGAATAAAATTAGAATAGAATTAGAATAGAATTAGAATAGAATTAGAATAGAATTAGAATAGAATTATAATTAGAAATAGAATTAGAAATAGAATTAGAATAGAATTAGAATTAGAATTAGAATTAGAATTAGAATAGAATTAGAATAGAATTAGAATAGAATTAGAATAGAATTAGAATAGAATTAGAATCAGAATTAGATTTAGAATAGAATTAGAATAGAATTAGAATTGAATTAGAATAGAATTAGAATTAGAATTAGATTTAGAATAGAATTAGAATTAGAATTAGATTTAGAATAGAATTAGAATTAGAAATAGAAATAGAATTAGAATTAGAATTAGAATAGAATTAGAATTAGAATTAGAATTAGAATTAGAATACAATTAGAATAGAATTAGAATAGAATTAGAATTAGATTGGAATTAGAAATAGAATTAGAAATTGAATTAGAATAGAATTAGAATAGAATTAGAATTAGAATAGAATTAGAATAGAATTAGAATAGAATTAGAATAAAATTAGAATAGAATTAGAATAGAATTAGAATAGAATTAGAATAGAATTATAATTAGAAATAGAATTAGAAATAGAATTAGAATAGAATTAGAATTATTAGAATTAGAATTAGAATTAGAATAGAATTAGAATTAGAATAGAATTAGAATTAGAATTAGAATAGAATTAGAATTAGAATAGAATTAGAATTAGAATTAGAATAGAATTAGAATAGAATTAGAATATAATTAGATTTAGAATTAGAATTAGAATTAGAATTAGAATAGAATTAGAATTAGAAATAGAATTAGAATAGAATTAGAATTAGAATTAGATTTAGAATTAGAATTAGAATTAGAATAGAATTAGAATAGAATTAGAATAGAATTAGAATAGAATTAGAATAGAATTAGAATTAGAATTAGAATAGAATTAGAATAGAATTAGAATTAGAAATAGAATTAGAATTAGAAATAGAATTAGAATTAGAATTAGAATAGAATTAGAATTAGAATAGAATTAGAATTAGAATTAGAATAGAATTAGAATAGAATTAGAATAGAATTAGAATAGAATTAGAATAGAATTAGAATTAGTATTAGATTTAGAATTAGAATTAGAATTAGAATAGAATTAGAATAGAATTAGAATAGAATTAGAATTAGAATTAGAATTAGAATTAGATTTAGAATAGAATTAGAATTAGAATAGAATTTGAATTAGAATTAGAATAGAATTAGAATAGAATTAGAATAGAATTAGAATATAATTAGATTTAGAATATAATTAGAATAGAATTAGAATAGAATTAGAATAGAATTAGAATTAGAATTAGATTTAGAATAGAATTAGAATTAGAAATAGAAATAGAATTAGAATTAGAATTAGAATTAGAATAGAATTAGAATTAGAATTAGAATTAGAATAGAATTAGAATTAGAATTAGAATTAGAATAGAATTAGAATAGAATTAGAATTAGATTGGAATTAGAAATAGAATTAGAAATTGAATTAGAATAGAATTAGAATAGAATTAGAATTAGAATAGAATTAGAATAGAATTAGAATAGAATTAGAATAGAATTAGAATAGAATTAGAATAGAATTATAATTAGAAATAGAATTAGAAATAGAATTAGAATAGAATTAGAATTAGAATTAGAATTAGAATTAGAATAGAATTAGAATAGAATTAGAATAGAATTAGAATAGAATTAGAATAGAATTAGAATTAGAATTAGATTTAGAATAGAATTAGAATAGAATTAGATTAGAATTAGAATAGAATTAGAATTAGAATTAGATTTAGAATAGAATTAGAATTAGAATAGAATTAGAATTAGAATAGAATTAGAATAGAATTAGAATTAGATTGGAATTAGAAATAGAATTAGAAATAGAATTAGAATAGAATTAGAATAGAATTAGAATTAGAATAGAATTAGAATAGAATTAGAATAGAATTAGAATAGAATTAGAATAGAATTATAATTAGAAATAGAATTAGAAATAGAATTAGAATAGAATTAGAATTAGAAATAGAATTAGCATAGAATTAGAATTAGAATTAGATTTAGAATTAGAATTAGAATTAGAAATAGAATAGAATTAGAATAGAATTAGAATTAGAATAGAATTAGAATAGAATTAGAATAGAATTAGAATTAGAATTAGAATTAGAATTAGATTTAGAATAGAATTAGAATTAGAAATATAAATAGAATTAGAATTAGAATTAGAATAGAATTAGAATTAGAATTAGAATTAGAATTAGAATAGAATTAGAATAGAATTAGAATAGAATTAGAATTAGATTGGAATTAGAAATAGAATTAGAAATTGAATTAGAATAGAATTAGAATTACAATAGAATTAGAATAGAATTAGAATAGAATTAGAATAGAATTAGAATAGTATTAGAATAGAATTAGAATAGAATTAGAATAGAATTATAATTAGAAATAGAATTAGAAATAGAATTAGAATAGAATTAGAATTAGAATTAGAATTAGAATTAGAATAGAATTAGAATTAGAATAGAATTAGAATAGAATTAGAATAGAATTAGAATTAGAATTAGATTTAGAATAGAATTAGAATAGAATTAGATTAGAATTAGAATAAAATTAGAATTAGAATTAGATTTAGAATAGAATTAGAATTAGAAATAGAAATAGAATTAGAATTAGAATTAGAATAGAATTAGAATTAGAATTAGAATTAGAATTAGAATAGAATTAGAATAGAATTAGAATTAGATTGGAATTAGAAATAGAATTAGAAATAGAATTAGAATAGAATTAGAATAGAATTAGAATTAGAATAGAATTAGAATAGAATTAGAATAGAATTAGAATAGAATTAGAATAGAATTAGAATAGAATTAGAATAGAATTATAATTAGCAATAGAATTAGAAATAGAATTAGAATTAGATTTCGAATTAGAATTAGAATTAGAATAGAATTAGAATTAGAATTAGAATTAGATTTCGAATTAGAATTAGAATTAGAATAGAATTAGAATAGAATTAGAATAGAATTAGAATTAGAATAGAATTAGAATAGAATTAGAATTAGAAATAGAATTAGATATAGAATTAGAATTAGAATTAGAATTAGAATTAGAATTAGAATAGAATTAGAATTAGAATTAGAATAGAATTAGAATTAGAATTAGAATAGAATTAGAATAGAATTAGAATAGAATTAGAATAGAATTAGAATTAGATTTAGATTAGAATTAGAATTAGAATTAGATTTAGAATAGAATTAGAATTAGAAATAGAAATAGAATTAGAATTAGAATTAGAATAGAATTAGAATTAGAATTAGAATTAGAATTAGAATACAATTAGAATAGAATTAGAATAGAATTAGAATTAGATTGGAATTAGAAATAGAATTAGAAATTGAATTAGAATAGAATTAGAATAGAATTAGAATTAGAATAGAATTAGAATAGAATTAGAATAGAATTAGAATAAAATTAGAATAGAATTAGAATAGAATTAGAATAGAATTAGAATAGAATTATAATTAGAAATAGAATTAGAAATAGAATTAGAATAGAATTAGAATTAGAATTAGAATTAGAATTAGAATAGAATTAGAATAGAATTAGAATAGAATTAGAATAGAATTAGAATAGAATTAGAATTAGAATTAGATTTAGAATAGAATTAGAATAGAATTAGAATTGAATTAGAATAGAATTAGAATTAGAATTAGATTTAGAATAGAATTAGAATTAGAATTAGATTTAGAATAGAATTAGAATTAGAAATAGAAATAGAATTAGAATTAGAATTAGAATAGAATTAGAATTAGAATTAGAATTAGAATTAGAATACAATTAGAATAGAATTAGAATAGAATTAGAATTAGATTGGAATTAGAAATAGAATTAGAAATTGAATTAGAATAGAATTAGAATAGAATTAGAATTAGAATAGAATTAGAATAGAATTAGAATAGAATTAGAATAAAATTAGAATAGAATTAGAATAGAATTAGAATAGAATTAGAATAGAATTATAATTAGAAATAGAATTAGAAATAGAATTAGAATAGAATTAGAATTAGAATTAGAATTAGAATTAGAATAGAATTAGAATAGAATTAGAATAGAATTAGAATAGAATTAGAATAGAATTAGAATTAGAATTAGATTTAGAATAGAATTAGAATAGAATTAGAATTGAATTAGAATAGAATTAGAATTAGAATTAGATTTAGAATAGAATTAGAATTAGAAATAGAAATAGAATTAGAATTAGAATTAGAATAGAATTAGAATTAGAATTAGAATTAGAATTAGAATTAGAATAGAATTAGAATAGAATTAGAATAGAATTATAATTAGAAATAGAATTAGAAATAGAATTAGAATAGAATTAGAATTAGAAATAGAATTAGCATAGAATTAGAATTAGAATTAGATTTAGAATTAAAATTAGAATTAGAATAGAATTAGAATAGAATTAGAATAGAATTAGAATAGAATTAGAATAGAATTAGAATAGAATTAGAATTAGAATTAGAATAGAATTAGAATAGAATTAGAATTAGAAATAGAATTAGAATTAGAAATAGAATTAGATTTAGAATTAGAATAGAATTAGAATTAGAATAGAATTAGAATTAGAATTAGAATAGAATTAGAATAGAATTAGAATAGAATTAGAATAGAATTAGAATTAGATTTTTAATTAGAATTAGAATTAGAATAGAATTAGAATAGAATTAGAATAGAATTAGAATTAGAATTAGAGTTAGAATTAGATTTAGAATAGAATTAGAATTAGAATAGAATTTGAATTAGAATTAGAATAGAATTAGAATAGAATTAGAATAGAATTAGAATATAATTAGAATTAGATTTACATTTAGAATAGAATTAGAATTAGAAATAGAAATAGAATTAGAATTAGAATTAGAATAGAATTAGAATTAGAATTAGAATTAGAATTAGAATAGAATTAGAATAGAATTAGAATAGAATTAGAATTAGATTGAAATTAGAAATAGAATTAGAAATAGAATTAGAATAGAATTAGAATAGAATTAGAATCGAATTAGAATAGAATTAGAATAGAATTAGAATAGAATTAGAATAGAATTATAATTAGAAATAGATTTAAAATAGAATTAGAATTAGAATTAGAATTAGAATTAGAATTAGAATTAGAAATAGAAATAGAATTAGAATTAGAATTAGAATTAGAATTAGAATTAGAATAGAATTAGAATAGAATTAGAATAGAATTAGAATTAGATTGAAATTAGAAATAGAATTAGAAATAGAATTAGAATAGAATTAGAATAGAATTAGAATAGAATTAGAATATAATTAGAATAGAATTAGAATAGAATTAGAATAGAATTATAATTAGAAATAGATTTAAAATAGAATTAGAATTAGAATAGAATTAGAATAGAATTAGAATTAGAAATAGTTTTAAAATAGAATTAGAATTAGAATAGAATTAGAATAGAATTAGAATTAGAAATAGATTTAGAATAGAATTAGAATTAGAATAGAATTACTATAGAATTAGAATTAGAATTAGAATTAGAATAGAATTAGAATAGAATTAGAAATAGAAATAGAATTAGAATTAGAATTAGAATAGAATTAGAATTAGAATAGAATTAGAATTAGAATTAGAATAGAATTAGAATAGAATTAGAATAGAATTAGAATTAGAAATAGAATTAGAATTAGAAATAGAATTAGAAATAGAATTAGAATAGAATTAGAATAGAATTAGAATTAGAATTAGAATAGAATTAGAATATAATTAGATTTAGAATTAGAATTAGAATTAGAATTAGAATCGAATTAGAATTAGAAATAGAATTAGAATAGAATTAGAATTAGAATTAGATTTAGAATTAGAATTAGAATTAGAATAGAATTAGAATAGAATTAGAATAGAATTAGAATAGAATTAGAATAGAATTAGAATTAGAATTAGAATAGAATTAGAATAGAATTAGAATTAGAAATAGAATTAGAATTAGAAATAGAATTAGAATTAGAATTAGAATAGAATTAGAATTAGAATAGAATTAGAATTAGAATTAGAATAGAATTAGAATAGAATTAGAATAGAATTAGAATAGAATTAGAATTAGAATTAGATTTAGAATTAATTCTAATTCTAATTCTATGCTAATTCTATTTCTAATTCTAATTCTATTCTAATTCTATTTCTAATTCTATTTCTAATTATAATTCTATTCTAATTCTATTCTAATTCTATTCTAATTCTATTCTAATTCTATTCTAATTCTATTCTAATTCTAATTCTATTCTAATTCTATTTCTAATTCTATTTCTAATTCCAATCTAATTCTAATTCTATTCTAATTCTATTCTAATTCTAATTCTAATTCTAATTCTAATTCTAATTCTAATTCTATTCTAATTCTAATTCTAATTCTATTTCTATTTCTAATTCTAATTCTATTCTAAATCTAATTCTAATTCTAATTTTATTCTAATTCTAATCTAATTCTATTCTAATTCTATTCTAAATCTAATTCTAATTCTAATTCTATTCTAATTCTATTCTAATTCTATTCTAATTCTAATTCTATTCTAATTCTAATTCTAATTCTAATTCTAATTCTATTCTAATTCTATTTCTAATTCTATTTCTAATTATAATTCTATTCTAATTCTATTCTAATTCTATTCTAATACTATTCTAATTCTATTCTAATTCTATTCTAATTCTATTCTAATTCTATTGTAATTATAATTCTATTCTAATTCAATTTCTAATTCTATTTCTAATTCCAATCTAATTCTAATTCTATTCTAATTCTATTCTAATTCTATTCTAATTCTAATTCTAATTCTAATTCTAATTCTATTCTAATTCTAATTCTAATTCTATTTATATTTCTAATTCTAATTCTATTCTAAATCTAATTCTAATTCTAATTCTAATTCTAATTCTATTCTAATTCTATTCTAATTATATTCTAAATCTAATTATAATTTTAATTCTATTCTAATTCTATTCTTATTCTATTATAATTCTAATTCTAATTCTAATTCTAATTCTATTCTAATTCTATTCTAATTCTAATTCTAATTCTATTCTAATTCTAATTCTATTCTAATTCTAATTCTAATTCTATTTCTAATTCTAATTCTATTTCTAATTCTAATTCTATTCTAATTCTATTCTAATTCTATTCTAATTCTAATTCTAATTCTATTCTAATTCTATTCTAATTCTATTCTAATTCTATTCTAATTCTATTCTATTTCTAATTCTAATTCTAAATCTAATTCTAATTCTAATTCTATGCTAATTCTATTTCTAATTCTAATTCTATTCTAATTCTATTTCTAATTCTATTTCTAATTATAATTCTATTCTAATTCTATTCTAATTCTATTCTAATTCTATTCTAATTCTATTCTAATTCTATTCTAATTCTAATTCTATTCTAATTCTAATTCTATTCTAATTCTATTCTAATTCTATTTCTAATTCTATTTCTAATTCCAATCTAATTCTAATTCTATTCTAATTCTATTCTAATTCTAATTCAAATTCTATTCTAATTCTAATTCTATTCTAAATCTAATTCTAATTCTAATTCTAATTCTAATTCTATTCTAATTCTATTCTAATTCTATTATAATTCTAATTCTAATTCTAAATCTAATTCTAATTCTATTCTAATTCTATTCTAATTCTAATTCTAATTCTATTCTAATTCTAATTCTATTCTAATTCTAATTCTAATTCTATTTCTAATTCTAATTCTATTTCTAATTCTAATTCTATTCTAATTCTATTCTAATTCTAATTCTAATTCTATTCTAATTCTATTCTAATTCTATTCTAATTCTATTCTAATTCTATTCTATTTCTAATTCTAATTCTAATTCTAAATCTAATTCTAATTCTAATTCTATGCTAATTCTATTTCTAATTCTAATTCTATTCTAATTCTATTTCTAATTCTATTTCTAATTATAATTCTATTCTAATTCTATTCTAATTCTATTCTAGAATTAGAAATAGAATTAGAATAGAATTAGAATTAGAATTAGATTTAGAATTAGAATTAGAATTAGAATAGAATTAGAATAGAATTAGAATAGAATTAGAATAGAATTAGAATAGAATTAGAATTAGAATTAGAATAGAATTAGAATAGAATTAGAATTAGAAATAGAATTAGAATTAGAAATAGAATTAGAATTAGAATTAGAATAGAATTAGAATTAGAATAGAATTAGAATTAGAATTAGAATAGAATTAGAATAGAATTAGAATAGAATTAGAATAGAATTAGAATAGAATTAGAATTAGAATTAGATTTAGAATTAGAATTAGAATTAGAATAGAATTAGAATAGAATTAGAATAGAATTAGAATTAGAATTAGAATTAGAATTAGATTTAGAATAGAATTAGAATTAGAATAGAATTTGAATTAGAATTAGAATAGAATTAGAATAGAATTAGAATAGAATTAGAATTAGAATTAGATTTAGAATAGAATTAGAATTAGAAATAGAAATAGAATTAGAATTAGAATTAGAATAGAATTAGAATTAGAATTAGAATTAGAATAGAATAAGAATAGAATTAGAATAGAATTAGAATAGAATTAGAATATAATTAGATTTAGAATATAATTAGAATAGAATTAGAATAGAATTAGAATAGAATTAGAATTAGAATTAGATTTAGAATAGAATTAGAATTAGAAATAGAAATAGAATTAGAATTAGAATTAGAATAGAATTAGAATTAGAATTAGAATAGAATTAGAATTAGAATTAGAATTAGAATAGAATTAGAATAGAATTAGAATTGAATTAGAATTAGATTGGAATTAGAAATAGAATTAGAAATTGAATTAGAATAGAATTAGAATAGAATTAGAATTAGAATAGAATTAGAATAGAATTAGAATAGAATTAGAATAGAATTAGAATAGAATTATAATTAGAAATAGAATTAGAAATAGAATTAGAATAGAATTAGAATTTGAATTAGAATTAGAATTAGAATAGAATTAGAATAGAATTAGAATAGAAATAGAATAGAATTAGAATAGAATTAGAATTAAAATTAGATTTAGAATAGAATTAGAATAGAATTAGATTAGAATTAGAATAGAATTAGAATTAGAATTAGATTGGAATTAGAAATAGAATTAGAATAGAATTAGAATAGAACTAGAACAGAATTAGAATAGAATTAGAATTAGAATTAGAGTTAGAATTAGATTTAGAATAGAATTAGAATTAGAATAGAATTTGAATTAGAATTAGAATAGAATTAGAATAGAATTAGAATAGAATTAGAATATAATTAGAATTAGATTTACATTTAGAATAGAATTAGAATTAGAAATAGAAATAGAATTAGAATTAGAATTAGAATAGAATTAGAATTAGAATTAGAATTAGAATTAGAATTAGAATCGAATTAGAATTAGAAATAGAATTAGAATAGAATTAGAATTAGAATTAGATTTAGAATTAGAATTAGAATTAGAATAGAATTAGAATTGAATTAGAATAGAATTAGAATAGAATTAGAATAGAATTAGAATTAGAATTAGAATAGAATTAGAATAGAATTAGAATTAGAAATAGAATTAGAATTAGAAATAGAATTAGAATTAGAATTAGAATAGAATTAGAATTAGAATAGAATTAGAATTAGAATTAGAATAGAATTAGAATAGAATTAGAATAGAATTAGAATAGAATTAGAATAGAATTAGAATTAGATTTAGAATTAGAATTAGAATTAGAATAGAATTAGAATAGAATTAGAATAGAATTAGAATTAGAATTAGAATTAGAATTAGATTTAGAATAGAATTAGAATTAGAATAGAATTTGAATTAGAATTAGAATAGAATTAGAATAGAATTAGAATAGAATTAGAATTAGAATTAGATTTAGAATAGAATTAGAATTAGAAATAGAAATAGAATTAGAATTAGAATTAGAATAGAATTAGAATTAGAATTAGAATTAGAATAGAATAAGAATAGAATTAGAATAGAATTAGAATAGAATTAGAATATAATTAGATTTAGAATATAATTAGAATAGAATTAGAATAGAATTAGAATAGAATTAGAATTAGAATTAGATTTAGAATAGAATTAGAATTAGAAATAGAAATAGAATTAGAATTAGAATTAGAATAGAATTAGAATTAGAATTAGAATAGAATTAGAATTAGAATTAGAATTAGAATAGAATTAGAATAGAATTAGAATTGAATTAGAATTAGATTGGAATTAGAAATAGAATTAGAAATTGAATTAGAATAGAATTAGAATAGAATTAGAATTAGAATAGAATTAGAATAGAATTAGAATAGAATTAGAATAGAATTAGAATAGAATTATAATTAGAAATAGAATTAGAAATAGAATTAGAATAGAATTAGAATTTGAATTAGAATTAGAATTAGAATAGAATTAGAATAGAATTAGAATAGAAATAGAATAGAATTAGAATAGAATTAGAATTAAAATTAGATTTAGAATAGAATTAGAATAGAATTAGATTAGAATTAGAATAGAATTAGAATTAGAATTAGATTGGAATTTGAAATAGAATTAGAATAGAATTAGAATAGAATTAGAATAGAATTAGAATAGAATTAGAATTAGAATTAGAGTTAGAATTAGATTTAGAATAGAATTAGAATTAGAATAGAATTTGAATTAGAATTAGAATAGAATTAGAATAGAATTAGAATAGAATTAGAATATAATTAGAATTAGATTTACATTTAGAATAGAATTAGAATTAGAAATAGAAATAGAATTAGAATTAGAATTAGAATAGAATTAGAATTAGAATTAGAATTAGAATTAGAATAGAATTAGAATAGAATTAGAATAGAATTAGAATTAGATTGAAATTAGAAATAGAATTAGAAATAGAATTAGAATAGAATTAGAATAGAATTAGAATAGAATTAGAATAGAATTAGAATAGAATTAGAATAGAATTAGAATAGAATTATAATTAGAAATAGATTTAAAATAGAATTAGAATTAGAATAGAATTAGAATAGAATTAGAATTAGAAATAGTTTTAAAATAGAATTAGAATTAGAATAGAATTAGAATAGAATTAGAATTAGAAATAGATTTAGAATAGAATTAGAATTAGAATAGAATTAATATAGAATTAGAATTAGAATTAGAATTAGAATAGAATTAGAATAGAATTAGAATTAGAAATAGAATTAGAATTAGAATTAGAATAGAATTAGAATTAGAATAGAATTAGAATTAGAATTAGAATAGAATTAGAATAGAATTAGAATAGAATTAGAATTAGAAATAGAATTAGAATTAGAAATAGAATTAGAATTAGAATTAGAATAGAATTAGAATTAGAATAGAATTAGAATTAGAATTAGAATAGAATTAGAATAGAATTAGAATATAATTAGATTTAGAATTAGAATTAGAATTAGAATTAGAATAGAATTAGAATTAGAAATAGAATTAGAATAGAATTAGAATTAGAATTAGATTTAGAATTAGAATTAGAATTAGAATAGAATTAGAATAGAATTAGAATAGAATTAGAATAGAATTAGAATTAGAATTAGAATAGAATTAGAATATAATTAGAATTAGAAATAGAATTAGAATTAGAAATAGAATTAGAATTAGAATTAGAATAGAATTAGAATTAGAATAGAATTAGAATTAGAATTAGAATAGAATTAGAATAGAATTAGAATAGAATTAGAATAGAATTAGAATAGAATTAGAATTAGAATTAGATTTAGAATTAGAATTAGAATTAGAATAGAATTAGAATAGAATTAGAATAGAATTAGAATTAGAATTAGAATTAGAATTAGATTTAGAATAGAATTAGAATTAGAATAGAATTTGAATTAGAATTAGAATAGAATTAGAATAGAATTAGAATAGAATTAGAATTAGAATTAGATTTAGAATAGAATTAGAATTAGAAATAGAAATAGAATTAGAATTAGAATTAGAATAGAATTAGAATTAGAATTAGAATTAGAATAGAATAAGAATAGAATTAGAATAGAATTAGAATAGAATTAGAATATAATTAGATTTAGAATATAATTAGAATAGAATTAGAATAGAATTAGAATAGAATTAGAATTAGAATTAGATTTAGAATAGAATTAGAATTAGAAATAGAAATAGAATTAGAATTAGAATTAGAATAGAATTAGAATTAGAATTAGAATTAGAATAGAATTAGAATTAGAATTAGAATTAGAATAGAATTAGAATAGAATTAGAATTAGATTGGAATTAGAAATAGAATTAGAAATTGAATTAGAATAGAATTAGAATAGAATTAGAATTAGAATAGAATTAGAATAGAATTAGAATAGAATTAGAATAGAATTAGAATAGAATTAGAATAGAATTATAATTAGAAATAGAATTAGAAATAGAATTAGAATAGAATTAGAATTAGAATTAGAATTAGAATTAGAATAGAATTAGAATAGAATTAGAATAGAATTAGAATAGAATTAGAATAGAATTAGAATTAGAATTAGATTTAGAATAGAATTAGAATAGAATTAGATTAGAATTAGAATAGAATTAGAATTAGAATTAGATTTAGAATAGAATTAGAATTAGAATAGAATTAGAATTAGAATAGAATTAGAATAGGATTAGAATTAGATTGAAATTAGAAATAGAATTAGAAATAGAATTAGAATAAAATTAGAATAGAATTAGAATTAGAATAGAATTAGAATAGAATTAGAATAGAATTAGAATAGAATTAGAATAGAATTAGAATAGAATTATAATTAGAAATAGAATTAGAAATAGAATTAGAATAGAATTAGAATTAGAAATAGAATTAGCATAGAATTAGATTTAGAATTAGATTTAGAATTAGAATTAGAATTAGAAATAGAATAGAATTAGAATAGAATTAGAATAGAATTAGAATAGAATTAGAATAGAATTAGAATTAGAATTAGAATAGAATTAGAATAGAATTAGAATTAGAAATAGAATTAGAATTAGAAATAGAATTAGAATTAGAATTAGAATAGAATTAGAATTAGAATAGAATTAGAATTAGAATTAGAATAGAATTAGAATAGAATTAGAATAGAATTAGAATTAGATTTAGAATTAGAATTAGAATTAGAATAGAATTAGAATAGAATTAGAATAGAATTAGAATTAGAATTAGAATTAGAATTAGATTTAGAATAGAATTAGAATTAGAATAGAATTTGAATTAGAATTAGAATAGAATTAGAATAGAATTAGAATTAGAATTAGATTGGAATTAGAAATAGAATTAGAAATAGAATTAGAATAGAATTAGAATAGAATTAGAATTAGAATAGAATTAGAATAGAATTAGAATAGAATTAGAATAGAATTAGAATAGAATTATAATTAGAAATAGAATTAGAAATAGAATTAGAATAGAATTAGAATTAGAAATAGAATTAGCATAGAATTAGAATTAGAATTAGATTTAGAATTAGAATTAGAAATAGAATAGAATTAGAATAGAATTAGAATAGAATTAGAATAGAATTAGAATAGAATTAGAACAGAATTAGAATAGAATTAGAATAGAATTAGAATAGAATTAGAATTAGAAATAGAATTAGAATTAGAAATAGAATTAGAATTAGAATTAGAATAGAATTAGAATTAGAATAGAATTAGAATTAGAATTAGAATAGAATTAGAATAGAATTAGAATTAGAATTAGAATTAGAATTATAATAGAATAAGAATAGAATTAGAATAGAATTAAAATTATAATTAGATTTAGAATATAATTAGAATAGAATTAGAATAGAATTAGAATAGAATTAGAATTAGAATTAGATTTAGAATAGAATTAGAATTAGAAATATAAATAGAATTAGAATTAGAATTAGAATAGAATTAGAATAGTATTAGAATAGAATTAGAATAGAATTAGAATAGAATTATAATTAGAAATAGAATTAGAAATAGAATTAGAATAGAATTAGAATTAGAATTAGAATTAGAATTAGAATAGAATTAGAATTAGAATAGAATTAGAATAGAATTAGAATAGAATTAGAATTAGAATTAGATTTAGAATAGAATTAGAATAGAATTAGAATAGAATTAGATTAGAATTAGAATAAAATTAGAATTAGAATTAGATTTAGAATAGAATTAGAATTAGAAATAGAAATAGAATTAGAATTAGAATTATAATAGAATTAGAATTAGAATTAGAATTAGAATTAGAATAGAATTAGAATAGAATTAGAATAGAATTAGAATTAGATTGGAATTAGAAATAGAATTAGAAATAGAATTAGAATAGAATTAGAATAGAATTAGAATTAGAATAGAATTAGAATAGAATTAGAATAGAATTAGAATAGAATTAGAATAGAATTAGAATAGAATTATAATTAGAAATAGAATTAGAAATAGAATTAGAATAGAATTAGAATTAGAAATAGAATTAGCATAGAATTAGAATTAGAATTAGAATAGAATTAGAATAGAATTAGAATAGAATTAGAATTAGAAATAGAATTAGATATAGAATTAGAATTAGAATTAGAATTAGAATAGAATTAGAATTAGAATAGAATTAGAATTAGAATTAGAATAGAATTAGAATAGAATTAGAATAGAATTAGAATAGAATTAGAATTAGATTTAGAATAGAATTAGAATTAGAATTAGATTTAGAATAGAATTAGAATTAGAAATAGAAATAGAATTAGAATTAGAATTAGAATAGAATTAGAATTAGAATTAGAATTAGAATTAGAATACAATTAGAATAGAATTAGAATAGAATTAGAATTAGATTGGAATTAGAAATAGAATTAGAAATTGAATTAGAATAGAATTAGAATAGAATTAGAATTAGAATAGAATTAGAATAGAATTAGAATAGAATTAGAATAGAATTAGAATAGAATTATAATTAGAAATAGAATTAGAAATAGAATTAGAATAGAATTAGAATTAGAATTAGAATTAGAATTAGAATAGAATTAGAATAGAATTAGAATAGAATTAGAATATAATTAGAATAGAATTAGAATTAGAATTAGATTTAGAATAGAATTAGAATAGAATTAGAATTGAATTAGAATAGAATTAGAATTAGAATTAGATTTAGAATAGAATTAGAATTAGAATTAGAATAGAATTAGAATAGAATTAGAATAGAATTATAATTAGAAATAGAATTAGAAATAGAATTAGAATAGAATTAGAATTAGAAATAGAATTAGCATAGAATTAGAATTAGAATTAGATTTAGAATTAAAATTAGAATTAGAATAGAATTAGAATAGAATTAGAATAGAATTAGAATAGAATTAGAATAGAATTAGAATTAGAATTAGAATAGAATTAGAATAGAATTAGAATTAGAAATAGAATTAGAATTAGAAATAGAATTAGATTTAGAATTAGAATAGAATTAGAATTAGAATAGAATTAGAATTAGAATTAGAATAGAATTAGAATAGAATTAGAATAGAATTAGAATAGAATTAGAATTAGATTTTTAATTAGAATTAGAATTAGAATAGAATTAGAATAGAATTAGAATAGAATTAGAATTAGAATTAGAGTTAGAATTAGATTTAGAATAGAATTAGAATTAGAATAGAATTTGAATTAGAATTAGAATAGAATTAGAATAGAATTAGAATAGAATTAGAATATAATTAGAATTAGATTTACATTTAGAATAGAATTAGAATTAGAAATAGAAATAGAATTAGAATTAGAATTAGAATAGAATTAGAATTAGAATTAGAATTAGAATTAGAATAGAATTAGAATAGAATTAGAATAGAATTAGAATTAGATTGAAATTAGAAATAGAATTAGAAATAGAATTAGAATAGAATTAGAATAGAATTAGAATAGAATTAGAATAGAATTAGAATAGAATTATAATTAGAAATAGATTTAAAATAGAATTAGAATTAGAATAGAATTAGAATAGAATTAGAATTAGAAATAGTTTTAAAATAGAATTAGAATTAGAATAGAATTAGAATAGAATTAGAATAGAATTAGAATTAGAAATAGATTTAGAATATAATTAGAATTAGAATAGAATTACTATAGAATTAGAATTAGAATTAGAATTAGAATAGAATTAGAATAGAATTAGAATTAGAAATAGAATTAGAATTAGAATTAGAATAGAATTAGAATTAGAATAGAATTAGAATTAGAATTAGAATAGAATTAGAATAGAATTAGAATAGAATTAGAATTAGAAATAGAATTAGAATTAGAAATAGAATTAGAATTAGAATTAGAATTAGAATTAGAATTAGAATAGAATTAGAATTAGAATTAGAATAGAATTAGAATAGAATTAGAATATAATTAGATTTAGAATTAGAATTAGAATTAGAATTAGAATAGAATTAGAATTAGAAATAGAATTAGAATAGAATTAGAATTAGAATTAGATTTAGAATTAGAATTAGAATTAGAATAGAATTAGAATAGAATTAGAATAGAATTAGAATAGAATTAGAATAGAATTAGAATTAGAATTAGAATAGAATTAGAATAGAATTAGAATTAGAAATAGAATTAGAATTAGAAATAGAATTAGAATTAGAATTAGAATAGAATTAGAATTAGAATAGAATTAGAATTAGAATTAGAATAGAATTAGAATAGAATTAGAATAGAATTAGAATAGAATTAGAATAGAATTAGAATTAGAATTAAATTTAGAATTAGAATTAGAATAGAATTAGAATAGAATTAGAATAGAATTAGAATTAGAATTAGAATTAGAATTAGATTTAGAATAGAATTAGAATTAGAATAGAATTTGAATTAGAATTAGAATAGAATTAGAATAGAATTAGAATAGAATTAGAATTAGAATTAGATTTAGAATAGAATTAGAATTAGAAATAGAAATAGAATTAGAATTAGAATTAGAATAGAATTAGAATTAGAATTAGAATTAGAATAGAATAAGAATAGAATTAGAATAGAATTAGAATATAATTAGATTTAGAATATAATTAGAATAGAATTAGAATAGAATTAGAATAGAATTAGAATTAGAATTAGGTTTAGAATAGAATTAGAATTAGAAATAGAAATAGAATTAGAATTAGAATTAGAATAGAATTAGAATTAGAATTAGAATAGAATTAGAATTAGAAATAGAATTAGAATAGAATTAGAATAGAATTAGAATTAGATTGGAATTAGAAATAGAATTAGAAATTGAATTAGAATAGAATTAGAATAGAATTAGAATTAGAATAAAATTAGAATAGAATTAGAATAGAATTAGAATAGAATTAGAATAGAATTAGAATAGAATTATAATTAGAAATAGAATTAGAAATAGAATTAGAATAGAATTAGAATTAGAATTAGAATTAGAATTAGAATAGAATTAGAATAGAATTAGAATAGAATTAGAATAGAATTAGAATAGAATTAGAATTAGAATTAGATTTAGAATAGAATTAGAATAGAATTAGATTAGAATTAGAATAGAATTAGAATTAGAATTAGATTTAGAATAGAATTAGAATTAGAAATAGAAATAGAATTAGAATTAGAATTAGAATAGAATTAGAATTAGAATTAGAATTAGAATTAGAATAGAATTAGAATATAATTAGAATAGAATTAGAATTAGATTGGAATTAGAAATAGAATTAGAAATAGAATTAGAATAGAATTAGAATAGAATTAGAATAGAATTAGAATAGAATTAGAATAGAATTAGAATATAATTAGAATAGAATTAGAATAGAATTATAATTAGAAATAGAATTAGAAATAGAATTAGAATAGAATTAGAATTAGAAATAGAATTAGCATAGAATTAGAATTAGAATTAGATTTAGAATTAGAATTAGAATTAGAAATAGAATAGAATTATAATAGAATTAGAATAGAATTAGAATAGAATTAGAATAGAATTAGAATTAGAATTAGAATAGAATTAGAATAGAATTAGAATTAGAAATAGAATTAGAATTAGAAATAGAATTAGAATTAGAATTAGAATAGAATTAGAATTAGAATAGAATTAGAATTAGAATTAGAATAGAATTAGAATAGAATTAGAATAGAATTAGAATTAGATTTAGAATTAGAATTAGAATTAGAATAGAATTAGAATAGAATTAGAATAGAATTAGAATTAGAATTAGAATTAGAATTAGATTTAGAATAGAATTAGAATTAGAATAGAATTTGAATTAGAATTAGAATAGAATTAGAATAGAATTAGAATTAGATTGGAATTAGAAATAGAATTAGAATTAGAATTAGAATAGAATTAGAATAGAATTAGAATAGAATTAGAATAGAATTAGAATAGAATTATAATTAGAAATAGAATTAGAAATAGAATTAGAATAGAATTAGAATTAGAAATAGAATTAGCATAGAATTAGAATTAGAATTAGATTTAGAATTAGAATTAGAAATAGAATAGAATTAGAATAGAATTAGAATAGAATTAGAATAGAATTAGAATAGAATTAGAATAGAATTAGAATTAGAATTAGAATAGAATTAGAATAGAATTAGAATAGAATTAGAATTAGAAATAGAATTAGAATTAGAAATAGAATTAGAATTAGAATTAGAATAGAATTAGAATTAGAATAGAATTAGAATTAGAATTAGAATAGAATTAGAATAGAATTAGAATAGAATTAGAATTAGAAATAGAATTAGAATTAGAAATAGAATTAGAATTAGAATTAGAATAGAATTAGAATTAGAATTAGAATAGAATTAGAATAGAATTAGAATAGAATTAGAATAGAATTAGAATTAGAAATAGAATTAGAATTAGAAATAGAATTAGAATTAGAATTAGAATATAATTAGAATTAGAATAGAATTAGAATTAGAATTAGAATAGAATAAGAATAGAATTAGAATAGAATTAGAATAGAATTAGAATTAGAATTAAAATAGAATTAGAATAGAATTAGAATAGAATTAGAATTAGAATTAGAATTAGAATTAGATTTAGAATAGAATTAGAATTAGAATTAGAATTAGAATTAGAATAGAATTAGAATAGAATTAGAATAGAATTAGAATTAGATTGGAATTAGAAATAGAATTAGAAATAGAATTAGAATAGAATTAGAATAGAATTAGAATTAGAATAGAATTAGAATAGAATTAGAATAGAATTAGAATAGAATTAGAATAGAATTAGAATAGAATTATAATTAGAAATAGAATTAGAAATAGAATTAGAATATAATTAGAATTAGAAATAGAATTAGCATAGAATTAGAATTAGAATTAGATTTAGAATTAGAATTAGAATTAGAATAGAATTAGAATAGAATTAGAATAGAATTAGAATACAATTAGAATAGAATTAGAATTAGAATTAGAATAGAATTAGAATAGAATTAGAATTAGAAATAGAATTAGAATTAGAAATAGAATTAGATTTAGAATTAGAATAGAATTAGAATTAGAATAGAATTAGAATTAGAATTAGAATAGAATTAGAATAGAATTAGAATAGAATTAGAATAGAATTAGAATTAGATTTAGAATTAGAATTAGAATTAGAATAGAATTAGAATAGAATTAGAATAGAATTAGAATTAGAATTAGAGTTAGAATTAGATTTAGAATAGAATTAGAATTAGAATAGAATTTGAATTAGAATTAGAATAGAATTAGAATAGAATTAGAATAGAATTAGAATATAATTAGAATTAGATTTAGATTTAGAATAGAATTAGAATTAGAATTAGAAATAGAATTAGAATTAGAATTAGAATTAGAATTAGAATTAGAATAGAATTAGAATAGAATTAGAATAGAATTAGAATTAGATTGGAATTAGAAATAGAATTAGAATTAGAATTAGAATAGAATTAGAATAGAATTAGAATTAGAATAGAATTAGAATAGAATTAGAATAGAATTAGAATAGAATTAGAATAGAATTAGAATAGAATTATAATTAGAAATAGATTTAGAATAGAATTAGAATTAGAATAGAATTAGAATAGAATTAGAATTAGAAATAGTTTTAAAATAGAATTAGAATTAGAATAGAATTAGAATAGAATTAGAATAGAATTAGAATTAGAAATAGATTTAGAATAGAATTAGAATTAGAATAGAATTACTATAGAATTAGAATTAGAATTAGAATTAGAATAGAATTAGAATAGAATTAGAATTAGAAATAGAATTAGAATTAGAATTAGAATAGAATTAGAATTAGAATAGAATTAGAATTAGAATTAGAATAGAATTAGAATAGAATTAGAATAGAATTAGAATTAGAAATAGAATTAGAATTAGAAATAGAATTAGAATTAGAATTAGAATAGAATTAGAATTAGAATAGAATTAGAATTAGAATTAGAATAGAATTAGAATAGAATTAGAATAGAATTAGAATATAATTAGATTTAGAATTAGAATTAGAATTAGAATTAGAATAGAATTAGAATTAGAAATAGAATTAGAATAGAATTAGAATTAGAATTAGATTTAGAATTAGAATTAGAATTAGAATAGAATTAGAATAGAATTAGAATAGAATTAGAATAGAATTAGAATTAGAATTAGAATAGAATTAGAATAGAATTAGAATTAGAAATAGAATTAGAATTAGAAATAGAATTAGAATTAGAATTAGAATAGAATTAGAATTAGAATAGAATTAGAATTAGAATTAGAATAGAATTAGAATAGAATTAGAATAGAATTAGAATAGAATTAGAATAGAATTAGAATTAGAATTAGATTTAGAATTAGAATTAGAATTAGAATAGAATTAGAATAGAATTAGAATAGAATTAGAATTAGAATTAGAATTAGAATTAGATTTAGAATAGAATTAGAATTAGAATAGAATTTGAATTAGAATTAGAATAGAATTAGAATAGAATTAGAATAGAATTAGAATAGAATTAGAATTAGAATTAGATTTAGAATAGAATTAGAATTAGAAATAGAAATAGAATTAGAATTAGAATTAGAATTAGAATAGAATAAGAATAGAATTAGAATAGAATAGAATAGAATTAGAATAGAATTAGAATTATAATTAGATTTAGAATATAATTAGAATAGAATTAGAATAGAATTAGAATAGAATTAGAATTAGAATTAGATTTAGAATAGAATTAGAATTAGAAATAGAAATAGAATTAGAATTAGAATTAGAATAGAATTAGAATTAGAATTAGAATTAGAATTAAAATAGAATTAGAATAGAATTAGAATTAGATTGGAATTAGAAATAGAATTAGAAATTGAATTAGAATAGAATTAGAATAGAATTAGAATTAGAATAGAATTAGAATAGAATTAGAATAGAATTAGAATAGAATTAGAATAGAATTAGAATAGAATTATAATTAGAAATAGAATTAGAAATAGAATTAGAATAGAATTAGAATTAGATTTAGAATTAGAATTAGAATAGAATTAGAATAGAATTAGAATAGAATTAGAATTAGAATTAGATTTAGAATAGAATTAGAATAGAATTAGAATTAGAATTAGAATAGAATTAGAATAGAATTAGAATAGAATTAGAATAGAATTAGAATTAGATTGGAATTAGAAATAGAATTAGAAATAGAATTAGAATAGAATTAGAATAGAATTAGAATTAGAATAGAATTAGAATAGAATTAGAATATAATTAGAATATAATTAGAATAGAATTAGAATAGAATTATAATTAGAAATAGAATTAGAAATAGAATTAGAATAGAATTAGAATTAGAAATAGAATTAGCATAGAATTAGAATTAGAATTAGATTTAGAATTAGAATTAGAAATAGAATAGAATTAGAATAGAATTAGAATAGAATTAGAATAGAATTAGAATAGAATTAGAATTAGAATTAGAATAGAATTAGAATAGAATTAGAATTAGAAATGGAATTAGAATTAGAAATAGAATTAGAATTAGAATTAGAATAGAATTAGAATTAGAATAGAATTAGAATTAGAATTAGAATAGAATTAGAATAGAATTAGAATAGAATTAGAATAGAATTAGAATTAGATTTAGAATTAGAATTAGAATTAGAATAGAATTAGAATAGAATTAGAATAGAATTAGAATTAGAATTAGAGTTAGAATTAGATTTAGAATAGAATTAGAATTAGAATAGAATTTGAATTAGAATTAGAATAGAATTAGAATAGAATTAGAATAGAATTAGAATATAATTAGAATTAGATTTAGATTTAGAATAGAATTAGAATTAGAATTAGAAATAGAATTAGAATTAGAATTAGAATTAGAATTAGAATTAGAATAGAATTAGAATAGAATTAGAATAGAATTAGAATTAGATTGGAATTAGAAATAGAATTAGAATTAGAATTAGAATAGAATTAGAATAGAATTAGAATTAGAATAGAATTAGAATAGAATTAGAATAGAATTAGAATAGAATTAGAATAGAATTAGAATAGAATTAGAATAGAATTATAATTAGAAATAGATTTAGAATAGAATTAGAATTAGAATAGAATTAGAATAGAATTAGAATTAGAAATAGTTTTAAAATAGAATTAGAATTAGAATAGAATTAGAATAGAATTAGAATAGAATTAGAATTAGAAATAGATTTAGAATAGAATTAGAATTAGAATAGAATTACTATAGAATTAGAATTAGAATTAGAATTAGAATAGAATTAGAATAGAATTAGAATTAGAAATAGAATTAGAATTAGAATTAGAATAGAATTAGAATTAGAATAGAATTAGAATTAGAATTAGAATAGAATTAGAATAGAATTAGAATAGAATTAGAATTAGAAATAGAATTAGAATTAGAAATAGAATTAGAATTAGAATTAGAATAGAATTAGAATTAGAATAGAATTAGAATTAGAATTAGAATAGAATTAGAATAGAATTAGAATAGAATTAGAATATAATTAGATTTAGAATTAGAATTAGAATTAGAATTAGAATAGAATTAGAATTAGAAATAGAATTAGAATAGAATTAGAATTAGAATTAGATTTAGAATTAGAATTAGAATTAGAATAGAATTAGAATAGAATTAGAATAGAATTAGAATAGAATTAGAATTAGAATTAGAATAGAATTAGAATAGAATTAGAATTAGAAATAGAATTAGAATTAGAAATAGAATTAGAATTAGAATTAGAATAGAATTAGAATTAGAATAGAATTAGAATTAGAATTAGAATAGAATTAGAATAGAATTAGAATAGAATTAGAATAGAATTAGAATAGAATTAGAATTAGAATTAGATTTAGAATTAGAATTAGAATTAGAATAGAATTAGAATAGAATTAGAATAGAATTAGAATTAGAATTAGAATTAGAATTAGATTTAGAATAGAATTAGAATTAGAATAGAATTTGAATTAGAATTAGAATAGAATTAGAATAGAATTAGAATAGAATTAGAATAGAATTAGAATTAGAATTAGATTTAGAATAGAATTAGAATTAGAAATAGAAATAGAATTAGAATTAGAATTAGAATTAGAATAGAATAAGAATAGAATTAGAATAGAATAGAATAGAATTAGAATAGAATTAGAATTATAATTAGATTTAGAATATAATTAGAATAGAATTAGAATAGAATTAGAATAGAATTAGAATTAGAATTAGATTTAGAATAGAATTAGAATTAGAAATAGAAATAGAATTAGAATTAGAATTAGAATAGAATTAGAATTAGAATTAGAATTAGAATTAAAATAGAATTAGAATAGAATTAGAATTAGATTGGAATTAGAAATAGAATTAGAAATTGAATTAGAATAGAATTAGAATAGAATTAGAATTAGAATAGAATTAGAATAGAATTAGAATAGAATTAGAATAGAATTAGAATAGAATTAGAATAGAATTATAATTAGAAATAGAATTAGAAATAGAATTAGAATAGAATTAGAATTAGATTTAGAATTAGAATTAGAATAGAATTAGAATAGAATTAGAATAGAATTAGAATTAGAATTAGATTTAGAATAGAATTAGAATAGAATTAGAATTAGAATTAGAATAGAATTAGAATAGAATTAGAATAGAATTAGAATAGAATTAGAATTAGATTGGAATTAGAAATAGAATTAGAAATAGAATTAGAATAGAATTAGAATAGAATTAGAATTAGAATAGAATTAGAATAGAATTAGAATATAATTAGAATATAATTAGAATAGAATTAGAATAGAATTATAATTAGAAATAGAATTAGAAATAGAATTAGAATAGAATTAGAATTAGAAATAGAATTAGCATAGAATTAGAATTAGAATTAGATTTAGAATTAGAATTAGAAATAGAATAGAATTAGAATAGAATTAGAATAGAATTAGAATAGAATTAGAATAGAATTAGAATTAGAATTAGAATAGAATTAGAATAGAATTAGAATTAGAAATGGAATTAGAATTAGAAATAGAATTAGAATTAGAATTAGAATAGAATTAGAATTAGAATAGAATTAGAATTAGAATTAGAATAGAATTAGAATAGAATTAGAATAGAATTAGAATAGAATTAGAATTAGATTTAGAATTAGAATTAGAATTAGAATAGAATTAGAATAGAATTAGAATAGAATTAGAATTATAATTAGATTTAGAATATAATTAGAATAGAATTAGAATAGAATTAGAATAGAATTAGAATTAGAATTAGATTTAGAATAGAATTAGAATTAGAAATAGAAATAGAATTAGAATTAGAATTAGAATAGAATTAGAATTAGAATTAGAATTAGAATTAAAATAGAATTAGAATAGAATTAGAATTAGATTGGAATTAGAAATAGAATTAGAAATTGAATTAGAATAGAATTAGAATAGAATTAGAATTAGAATAGAATTAGAATAGAATTAGAATAGAATTAGAATAGAATTAGAATAGAATTAGAATAGAATTATAATTAGAAATAGAATTAGAAATAGAATTAGAATAGAATTAGAATTAGATTTAGAATTAGAATTAGAATAGAATTAGAATAGAATTAGAATAGAATTAGAATTAGAATTAGATTTAGAATAGAATTAGAATAGAATTAGAATTAGAATTAGAATAGAATTAGAATAGAATTAGAATAGAATTAGAATAGAATTAGAATTAGATTGGAATTAGAAATAGAATTAGAAATAGAATTAGAATAGAATTAGAATAGAATTAGAATTAGAATAGAATTAGAATAGAATTAGAATATAATTAGAATATAATTAGAATAGAATTAGAATAGAATTATAATTAGAAATAGAATTAGAAATAGAATTAGAATAGAATTAGAATTAGAAATAGAATTAGCATAGAATTAGAATTAGAATTAGATTTAGAATTAGAATTAGAAATAGAATAGAATTAGAATAGAATTAGAATAGAATTAGAATAGAATTAGAATAGAATTAGAATTAGAATTAGAATAGAATTAGAATAGAATTAGAATTAGAAATGGAATTAGAATTAGAAATAGAATTAGAATTAGAATTAGAATAGAATTAGAATTAGAATAGAATTAGAATTAGAATTAGAATAGAATTAGAATAGAATTAGAATAGAATTAGAATAGAATTAGAATTAGATTTAGAATTAGAATTAGAATTAGAATAGAATTAGAATAGAATTAGAATAGAATTAGAATTAGAATTAGAATTAGAATTAGATTTAGAATAGAATTAGAATTAGAATAGAATTTGAATTAGAATTAGAATAGAATTAGAATAGAATTAGAATAGAATTAGAATATAATTAGAATTAGAATTAGATTTAGAATAGAATTAGAATTAGAAATAGAAATAGAATTAGAATTAGAATTAGAATAGAATTAGAATTAGAATTAGAATTAGAATTAGAATAGACTTAGAATAGAATCAGAATAGAATTAGAATTAGATTGGAATTAGAAATAGAATTAGAAATAGAATTAGAATTAGAATAGAATTAGAATAGAATTAGAATAGAATTAGAATAGAATTAGAATAGAATTAGAATAGAATTAGAATAGAATTAGAATAGAATTAGATTTAGAAACAGATTTAGAATAGAATTAGAATTAGAATAGAATTAGAATAGAATTAGAATAGAATTATAATTAGAAATAGAATTAGAAATAGAATTAGAATAGAATTAGAATTAGAAATAGAATTAGCATGGAATTAGAATTAGAATTAGATTTAGAATTAGAATTAGAATTAGAATAGAATTAGAATAGAATTAGAATAGAATTAGAATAGAATTAGAATAGAATTAGAATTAGAATTAGAATAGAATTAGAATAGAATTAGAATTAGAAATAGAATTAGAATTAGAATTAGAATAGAATTAGAATAGAATTAGAATTAGAATAGAATTAGAATAGAATTAGAATTAGAATTAGAATATAATTAGAATAGAATTAGAATAGAATTAGAAATAGAATTAGAATTAGAATAGAATTAGAATTAGAATTAGAATAGAATTAGAATATAATTAGAATAGAATTAGAATTAGAATTAGATTTAGTATAGAATTAGAATTAGAATTAGAAATAGAAATATAATTTGAATTAGAATTAGAATTAGAATTAGAATTAGAATTAGAATTAGAATTAGAATAGAATTAGAATAGAATTAGAATTAGAATTAGATTAGAATTAGATATTGAATTAGAATTAGAATAGAATTAGAATAGAATTAGAATTGGATTGGAATTAGAATTAGAATTAGAATTAGAATAGAATTAGAATAGAATTAGAATAGAACTAGAATTAGAATTAGAATAGAATTAGAATAGAATTAGAATAGAATTAGAATTAGAAATAGAATTAGAATTAGAAATAGAATTAGAATTAGAAATAGAATTAGAATTAGAATTAGAATAGAATTAGAATTAGAATAGAATTAGAATTAGAATTAGAATAGAATTAGAATATAATTAGAATAGAATTAGAATAGAATTAGAATTAGAATTAGAATTAGACTTAGAATAGAATTAGAGTAGAATTAGAATTAGAATTAGAATTAGATTTAGAATAGAATTAGAATTAGAAATAGAAATAGAATTAGAATTAGAATTAGAATAGAATTAGAATTAGAATTAGAATTAGAATTAGAATTAGAATTAGAATAGAATAAGAATAGAATTAGAATAGAATTAGAATAGAATTAGAATAGAATTAGAATTAGAATTAGATTTAGAATAAAATTAGAATAGAATTAGAATAGAATTAGAATATAATTAGAATTAGAATTAGATTTAGAATAGAATTAGAATTAGAAATAGAAATAGAATTAGAATTAGAATTAGAATAGAATTAGAATTAGAATTAGAATTAGAATTAGAATAGAATTAGAATAGAATTTGAATAGAATTAGAATTAGATTGGAATTAGAAATAGAATTAGAAATTGAATTAGAATAGAATTAGAATAGAATTAGAATTAGAATAGAATTAGAATAGAATTAGAATAGAATTAGAATAGAATTAGAATAGAATTAGAATAGAATTAGAATAGAATTATAATTAGAAATAGAATTAGAAATAGAATTAGAATAGAATTAAAATGAGAATTAGAATTAGAATTAGAATAGAATTAGAATAGAATTAGAATAGAATTAGAATAGAATTAGAATGGAATTAGAATTAGAATTAGATTTAGAATAGAATTAGAATAGAATTATAATAGAATTAGAATTAGAATTAGATTTAGAATAGAATTAGAATTAGAAATAGAAATAGAATTAGAATTAGAATAAGAATAGAATTAGAATTAGAATTAGAATTAGAATTAGAATAGAATTAGAATAGAATTAGAATAGAATTAGAATTAGATTGGAATTAGAAATAGAATTAGAAATAGAATTAGAATTGAATTAGAATTAGAATAGAATTAGAATAGAATTAGAATAGAATTAGAATAGAATTAGAATAGAATTAGAATAGAATTATAATTAGAAATAGAATTAGAAATAGAATTAGAATAGAATTAGAATTAGAAATAGAATTAGCATAGAATTAGAATTAGAATTAGATTTAGAATTAGAATTAGAATTAGAATAGAATTAGAATAGAATTAGAATAGAATTAGAATAGAATTAGAATAGAATTAGAATTAGAATTAGAATAGAATTAGAATAGAATTAGAATTATAAATAGAATTAGAATTAGAAATAGAATTAGAATTAGAATTAGAATAGAATTAGAATTAGAATAGAATTAGAATTAGAATTAGAATAGAATTAGAATAGAATTAGAATAGAATTAGAATTAGAATTAGAATAGAATTATAATAGAATTAGAATTAGAAATAGAATTAGAATTAGATTTAGAATTAGAATTAGAATTAGAATAGAATTAGAATAGAATTAGAATAGAATTAGAATAGAATTAGAATTAGAATTAGAATTAGAATTAGAATAGAATTAGAATATAATTAGAATTAGAATTAGATTAGAATTAGATATTGAATTAGAATTAGAATAGAATTAGAATAGAATTAGAATTGGATTGGAATTAGAATTAGAATTAGAATTAGAATAGAATTAGAATAGAATTAGAATAGAATTAGAATAGAATTAGAATAGAATTAGAATAGAATTAGAATTAGAATTAGAATAGAATTAGAATAGAATTAGAATTAGAAATAGAATTAGAATTAGAAATAGAATTAGAATTAGAATTAGAATAGAATTAGAATTAGAATAGAATTAGAATTAGAATTAGAATAGAATTAGAATAGAATTAGAATAGAATTAGAATTAGATTTAGAATTAGAATTAGAATTAGAATAGAATTAGAATAGAATTAGAATAGAATTAGAATTAGAATTAGAATTAGACTTAGAATAGAATTAGAGTAGAATTAGAATTAGAATTAGAATTAGATTTAGAATAGAATTAGAATTAGAAATAGAAATAGAATTAGAATTAGAATTAGAATTAGAATAGAATTAGAATTAGAATTAGAATTAGAATTAGAATTAGAATTAGAATTAGAATATAATAAGAATAGAATTAGAATAGAATTAGAATAGAATTAGAATTAGAATTAGATTTAGAATAGAATTAGAATAGAATTAGAATAGAATTAGAATAGAATTAGAATTAGAATTAGATTTAGAATAGAATTAGAATTAGAAATAGAAATAGAATTAGAATTAGAATTAGAATAGAATTAGAATTAGAATTAGAATTAGAATTAGAATAGAATTAGAATAGAATTAGAATAGAATTAGAATTAGATTGGAATTAGAAATAGAATTAGAAATTGAATTAGAATAGAATTAGAATAGAATTAGAATTAGAATAGAATTAGAATAGAATTAGAATAGAATTAGAATAGAATTAGAATAGAATTAGAATAGAATTATAATTAGAAATAGAAATAGAATTAGAAATAGAATTAGAATAGAATTAAAATGAGAATTAGAATTAGAATTAGAATAGAATTAGAATAGAATTAGAATAGAATTAGAATAGAATTAGAATGGAATTAGAATTAGAATTAGATTTAGAATAGAATTAGAATAGAATTAGAATAGAATTAGAATAGAATTAGAATTAGAATTAGATTTAGAATAGAATTAGAATTAGAAATAGAAATAGAATTAGAATTAGAATAAGAATAGAATTAGAATTAGAATTAGAATTAGAATTAGAATAGAATTAGAATAGAATTAGAATAGAATTAGAATTAGATTGGAATTAGAAATAGAATTAGAAATAGAATTAGAATTGAATTAGAATTAGAATAGAATTAGAATAGAATTAGAATAGAATTAGAATAGAATTAGAATAGAATTAGAATAGAATTAGAATAGAATTATAATTAGAAATAGAATTAGAAATAGAATTAGAATAGAATTAGAATTAGAAATAGAATTAGCATAGAATTAGAATTAGAATTAGATTTAGAATTAGAATTAGAATTAGAATAGAATTAGAATAGAATTAGAATAGAATTAGAATAGAATTAGAATAGAATTAGAATAGAATTAGAATTAGAATTAGAATAGAATTAGAATAGAATTAGAATTAGAAATAGAATTAGAATTAGAATTAGATTTAGAATTAGAATTAGATTTAGAATAGAATTAGAATTAGAATAGAATTTGAATTAGAATTAGAATAGAATTAGAATAGAATTAGAATTAGAAATAGAATTAGAATTAGAATTAGAATAGAATTAGAATTAGAATAGAATTAGAATTAGAATTAGAATTAGATTTAGAATAGAATTAGAATTAGAATAGAATTAGAATTAGAATTAGAATTAGAATTAGAATTAGATTTAGAATAGAATTAGAATTAGAATTAGAATAGAATTAGAATTAGAATAGAATTAGAATAGAATTAGAATAGAATTAGAATTAGAATTAGAATAGAATTAGAATAGAATTAGAATTAGAAATAGAATTAGAATTAGAATTAGATTTAGAATTAGAATTAGATTTAGAATAGAATTTGAATTAGAATTAGAATAGAATTAGAAATAGAATTAGAATTAGAAATAGAATTAGAATTAGAATTAGAATAGAATTAGAATTAGAATAGAATTAGAATTAGAATTAGAATAGAATTAGAATAGAATTAGAATAGAATTAGAATTAGAATTAGAATAGAATTATAATAGAATTAGAATTAGAAATAGAATTAGAATTAAATTTAGAATTAGAATTAGAATTAGAATAGAATTAGAATAGAATTAGAATAGAATTAGAATTAGAATTAGAATTAGAATTAGAATAGAATTAGAATAGAATTAGAATTTGATTAGAATTAGATATTGAATTAGAATTAGAATAGAATTAGAATAGAATTAGAATTGGATTGGAATTAGAATTAGAATTAGAATTAGAATAGAATTAGAATAGAATTAGAATAGAATTAGAATAGAATTAGAATAGAATTAGAATTAGAATTAGAATAGAATTAGAATAGAATTAGAATTAGAAATAGAATTAGAATTAGAAATAGAATTAGAATTAGAATTAGAATAGAATTAGAATTAGAATAGAATTAGAATTAGAATTAGAATAGAATTAGAATAGAATTAGAATTAGATTTAGAATTAGAATTAGAATTAGAATAGAATTAGAATAGAATTAGAATAGAATTAGAATTAGAATTAGAATTAGACTTAGAATAGAATTAGAGTAGAATTAGAATTAGAATTAGAATTAGATTTAGAATAGAATTAGAATTAGAAATAGAAATAGAATTAGAATTAGAATTAGAATATAATTAGAATTAGAATTAGAATTATAATTAGAATTAGAATAGAATAAGAATAGAATTAGAATAGAATTAGAATAGAATTAGAATTAGAAATAGATTTAGAATAGAATTAGAATAGAATTAGAATAGAATTAGAATAGAATTAGAATTAGAATTAGATTTAGAATAGAATTAGAATTAGAAATAGAAATAGAATTAGAATTAGAATTAGAATAGAATTAGAATTAGAATTAGAATTAGAATTAGAATAGAATTAGAATAGAATTTGAATAGAATTAGAATTAGATTGGAATTAGAAATAGAATTAGAAATTGAATTAGAATAGAATTAGAATAGAATTAGAATTAGAATAGAATTAGAATAGAATTAGAATAGAATTAGAATAGAATTAGAATAGAATTATAATTAGAAATAGAATTAGAAATAGAATTAGAATAGAATTAAAATGAGAATTAGAATTAGAATTAGAATAGAATTAGAATAGAATTAGAATAGAATTAGAATAGAATTAGAATGGAATTAGAATTAGAATTAGATTTAGAATAGAATTAGAATAGAATTAGAATAGAATTAGAATAGAATTAGAATTAGAATTAGATTTAGAATAGAATTAGAATTAGAAATAGAAATAGAATTAGAATTAGAATAAGAATAGAATTAGAATTAGAATTAGAATTAGAATTAGAATAGAATTAGAATAGAATTAGAATAGAATTAGAATTAGATTGGAATTAGAAATAGAATTAGAAATAGAATTAGAATTGAATTAGAATTAGAATAGAATTAGAATAGAATTAGAATAGAATTAGAATAGAATTAGAATAGAATTAGAATAGAATTAGAATAGAATTATAATTAGAAATAGAATTAGAAATAGAATTAGAATAGAATTAGAATTAGAAATAGAATTAGCATAGAATTAGAATTAGAATTAGATTTAGAATTAGAATTAGAATTAGAATAGAATTAGAATAGAATTAGAATAGAATTAGAATAGAATTAGAATAGAATTAGAATTAGAATTAGAATAGAATTAGAATAGAATTAGAATTAGAAATAGAATTAGAATTAGAATTAGATTTAGAATTAGAATTAGATTTAGAATAGAATTAGAATTAGAATAGAATTTGAATTAGAATTAGAATAGAATTAGAATAGAATTAGAATTAGAAATAGAATTAGAATTAGAATTAGAATAGAATTAGAATTAGAATAGAATTAGAATTAGAATTAGAATTAGATTTAGAATAGAATTAGAATTAGAATAGAATTAGAATTAGAATTAGAATTAGATTTAGAATAGAATTAGAATTAGAATAGAATTAGAATTAGAATAGAATTAGAATAGAATTAGAATAGAATTAGAATTAGAATTAGAATAGAATTAGAATAGAATTAGAATTAGAAATAGAATTAGAATTAGAATTAGATTTAGAATTAGAATTAGATTTAGAATAGAATTTGAATTAGAATTAGAATAGAATTAGAAATAGAATTAGAATTAGAAATAGAATTAGAATTAGAATTAGAATAGAATTAGAATTAGAATAGAATTAGAATTAGAATTAGAATAGAATTAGAATAGAATTAGAATAGAATTAGAATTAGAATTAGAATAGAATTATAATAGAATTAGAATTAGAAATAGAATTAGAATTAAATTTAGAATTAGAATTAGAATTAGAATAGAATTAGAATAGAATTAGAATAGAATTAGAATTAGAATTAGAATTAGAATTAGAATAGAATTAGAATAGAATTAGAATTTGATTAGAATTAGATATTGAATTAGAATTAGAATAGAATTAGAATAGAATTAGAATTGGATTGGAATTAGAATTAGAATTAGAATTAGAATAGAATTAGAATAGAATTAGAATAGAATTAGAATAGAATTAGAATAGAATTAGAATTAGAATTAGAATAGAATTAGAATAGAATTAGAATTAGAAATAGAATTAGAATTAGAAATAGAATTAGAATTAGAATTAGAATAGAATTAGAATTAGAATAGAATTAGAATTAGAATTAGAATAGAATTAGAATAGAATTAGAATTAGATTTAGAATTAGAATTAGAATTAGAATAGAATTAGAATAGAATTAGAATAGAATTAGAATTAGAATTAGAATTAGACTTAGAATAGAATTAGAGTAGAATTAGAATTAGAATTAGAATTAGATTTAGAATAGAATTAGAATTAGAAATAGAAATAGAATTAGATTAGAATTAGAATAGAATTAGAATTAGAATTAGAATTATAATTAGAATTAGAATAGAATAAGAATAGAATTAGAATAGAATTAGAATAGAATTAGAATTAGAATTAGATTTAGAATAGAATTAGAATAGAATTAGAATAGAATTAGAATAGAATTAGAATTAGAATTAGATTTAGAATAGAATTAGAATTAGAAATAGAAATAGAATTAGAATTAGAATTAGAATAGAATTAGAATTAGAATTAGAATTAGAATTAGAATAGAATTAGAATAGAATTTGAATAGAATTAGAATTAGATTGGAATTAGAAATAGAATTAGAAATTGAATTAGAATAGAATTAGAATAGAATTAGAATTAGAATAGAATTAGAATAGAATTAGAATAGAATTAGAATAGAATTAGAATAGAATTATAATTAGAAATAGAATTAGAAATAGAATTAGAATAGAATTAAAATGAGAATTAGAATTAGAATTAGAATAGAATTAGAATAGAATTAGAATAGAATTAGAATAGAATTAGAATGGAATTAGAATTAGAATTAGATTTAGAATAGAATTAGAATAGAATTAGAATAGAATTAGAATAGAATTAGAATTAGAATTAGATTTAGAATAGAATTAGAATTAGAAATAGAAATAGAATTAGAATTAGAATAAGAATAGAATTAGAATTAGAATTAGAATTAGAATTAGAATAGAATTAGAATAGAATTAGAATAGAATTAGAATTAGATTGGAATTAGAAATAGAATTAGAAATAGAATTAGAATTGAATTAGAATTAGAATAGAATTAGAATAGAATTAGAATAGAATTAGAATAGAATTAGAATAGAATTAGAATAGAATTATAATTAGAATTAGAATTAGAATTAGAATAGAATTAGAATTAGAATAGAATTAGAATTAGAATTAGAATTAGATTTAGAATAGAATTAGAATTAGAATAGAATTAGAATTAGAATTAGAATTAGATTTAGAATAGAATTAGAATTAGAATTAGAATAGAATTAGAATTAGAATAGAATTAGAATAGAATTAGAATAGAATTAGAATTAGAATTAGAATAGAATTAGAATAGAATTAGAATTAGAAATAGAATTAGAATTAGAATTAGATTTAGAATTAGAATTAGATTTAGAATAGAATTTGAATTAGAATTAGAATAGAATTAGAAATAGAATTAGAATTAGAAATAGAATTAGAATTAGAATTAGAATAGAATTAGAATTAGAATAGAATTAGAATTAGAATTAGAATAGAATTAGAATAGAATTAGAATAGAATTAGAATTAGAATTAGAATAGAATTATAATAGAATTAGAATTAGAAATAGAATTAGAATTAAATTTAGAATTAGAATTAGAATTAGAATAGAATTAGAATAGAATTAGAATAGAATTAGAATTAGAATTAGAATTAGAATTAGAATAGAATTAGAATAGAATTAGAATTAGAATTTGATTAGAATTAGATATTGAATTAGAATTAGAATAGAATTAGAATAGAATTAGAATTGGATTGGAATTAGAATTAGAATTAGAATTAGAATAGAATTAGAATAGAATTAGAATAGAATTAGAATAGAATTAGAATAGAATTAGAATTAGAATTAGAATAGAATTAGAATAGAATTAGAATTAGAAATAGAATTAGAATTAGAAATAGAATTAGAATTAGAATTAGAATAGAATTAGAATTAGAATAGAATTAGAATTAGAATTAGAATAGAATTAGAATAGAATTAGAATTAGATTTAGAATTAGAATTAGAATTAGAATAGAATTAGAATAGAATTAGAATAGAATTAGAATTAGAATTAGAATTAGACTTAGAATAGAATTAGAGTAGAATTAGAATTAGAATTAGAATTAGATTTAGAATAGAATTAGAATTAGAAATAGAAATAGAATTAGAATTAGAATAGAATTAGAATTAGAATTAGAATTAGAATAGAATAAGAATAGAATTAGAATAGAATTAGAATTAGAATTAGATTTAGAATAGAATTAGAATAGAATTAGAATAGAATTAGAATTAGAATTAGATTTAGAATAGAATTAGAATTAGAAATAGAAATAGAATTAGAATTAGAATTAGAATAGAATTAGAATTAGAATTAGAATTAGAATTAGAATAGAATTAGAATAGAATTTGAATAGAATTAGAATTAGATTGGAATTAGAAATAGAATTAGAAATTGAATTAGAATAGAATTAGAATAGAATTAGAATTAGAATAGAATTAGAATAGAATTAGAATAGAATTAGAATAGAATTAGAATAGAATTAGAATAGAATTAGAATAGAATTATAATTAGAAATAGAATTAGAAATAGAATTAGAATAGAATTAAAATGAGAATTAGAATTAGAATTAGAATAGAATTAGAATAGAATTAGAATAGAATTAGAATAGAATTAGAATGGAATTAGAATTAGAATTAGATTTAGAATAGAATTAGAATAGAATTAGAATAGAATTAGAATAGAATTAGAATTAGAATTAGATTTAGAATAGAATTAGAATTAGAAATAGAAATAGAATTAGAATTAGAATAAGAATAGAATTAGAATTAGAATTAGAATTAGAATTAGAATAGAATTAGAATAGAATTAGAATAGAATTAGAATTAGATTGGAATTAGAAATAGAATTAGAAATAGAATTAGAATTGAATTAGAATTAGAATAGAATTAGAATAGAATTAGAATAGAATTAGAATAGAATTAGAATAGAATTAGAATAGAATTATAATTAGAAATAGAATTAGAAATAGAATTAGAATAGAATTAGAATTAGAAATAGAATTAGCATAGAATTAGAATTAGAATTAGATTTAGAATTAGAATTAGAATTAGAATAGAATTAGAATAGAATTAGAATAGAATTAGAATAGAATTAGAATAGAATTAGAATAGAATTAGAATTAGAATTAGAATAGAATTAGAATAGAATTAGAAATAGAATTAGAATTAGAATTAGATTTAGAATTAGAATTAGATTTAGAATAGAATTAGAATTAGAATAGAATTTGAATTAGAATTAGAATAGAATTAGAATAGAATTAGAATAGAATTAGAATTAGAATTAAATTTAAAATAGAATTAGAATTAGAAATAGAAATAGAATTAGAATTAGAATTAGAATAGAATTAGAATTAGAATTAGAATTAGAATTAGAATAGAATTAGAATAGAATTAGAATTAGATTGGAATTAGAAATAGAATTAGAAATAGAATTAGAATAGAATTAGAATAGAATTAGAATTAGAATAGAATTAGAATAGAATTAGAATAGAATTAGAATAGAATTAAAATAGAATTATAATTAGAAATAGAATTAGAAATAGAATTAGAATAGAATTAGAATTAGAAATAGAATTAGCATAGAATTAGAATAGAATTAGAATAGAATTAGAATAGAATTAGAATAGAATTAGAACTAGAATAGAATTAGAATAGAATTAGAATTAGAAATAGAATTAGAATTAGAAATAGAATTAGAATTAGAATTAGAATAGAATTAGAATTAGAATAGAATTAGAATAGAATTAGAATAGAATTAGAATTAGATTGGAATTAGAAATAGAATTAGAAATAGAATTAGAATAGAATTAGAATATAATTAGAATTAGAATTAGATTTAGAATAGAATTAGAATTAGAAATAGAAATAGAATTAGAATTAGAATTAGAATAGAATTAGAATTAGAATTAGAATTATAATTAGAATAGAATTAGAATAAAATTAGAATAGAATTAGAATAGAATTAGAATAGAATTAGAATTAGAATAGAATTAGAATAGAATTAGAATAGAATTAGAATAGAATTAGAATAGAATTAGAATAGAATTAGAATAGAATTATAATTAGAAATAGAATTAGAAATAGAATTAGAATAGAATTAGAATTAGAAATAGAATTAGCATATAATTAGAATTAGAATTAGATTTAGAATAGAATTAGAATTAGAATAGAATTAGAATAGAATTAGAATAGAATTAGAATTAGAAATAGATTTAGAATAGAATTAGAATTATAATAGAATTAGAATTTGAATTAGAATTAGAATAGAATTAGAATAGAATTAGAATAGAATTAGAATAGAATTAGAATTAGAATTAGAATAGAATTAGAATTAGAATTAGAATTAGAATTAGAATTAGAATTAGAATTAGAATTAGAATTAGAATAGAATTAGAATTAGAAATAGAATTAGAATAGAATTAGAATTAGAATTAGATTTAGAATTAGAATTAGAATTAGAATAGAATTAGAATAGAATTAGAATAGAATTAGAATAGAATTAGAATTAGAATTAGAATATAATTAGAATAGAATTAGAATTAGAAATAGAATTAGAATTAGAAATAGAAATAGAATTAGAATTAGAATTAGAATAGAATTAGAATTAGAATAGAATTAGAATTAAAATTAGAATATAATTAGAATAGAATTAGAATAGAATTAGAATAGAATTAGATTTAGAATTAGAATTAGAATTAGAATTAGAATAGAATTAGAATTAGAAATAGAATTAGAATAGAATTAGAATTAGAATTAGATTTAGAATTAGAATTAGAATTAGAATAGAATTAGAATAGAATTAGAATAGAATTAGAATAGAATTAGAATTAGAATTAGAATTAGAATTAGAATAGAATTAGAATAGAATTAGAATAGAATTAGAATAGAATTAGAATTAGATTTAGAATTAGAATTAGAATTAGAATAGAATTAGAATAGAATTAGAATAGAATTAGAATTAGAATTAGAATTAGAATTAGATTTAGAATAGAATTAGAATTAGAATAGAATTTGAATTAGAATTAGAATAGAATTAGAATAGAATTAGAATATAATTAGAATTAGAATTAGATTTAGAATAGAATTAGAATTAGAAATAGAATTAGAATTAGAATTAGAATAGAATTAGAATTAGAATTAGATTTAGAATTAGAATTAGAATAGAATTAGAATAGAATTAGAATAGAATTAGAATTAGATTGGAATTAGAAATAGAATTAGAAATAGAATTAGAATAGAATTAGAATAGAATTAGAATTAGAATAGAATTAGAATAGAATTAGAATAGAATTAGAATAGAATTAGAATAGAATTAGAATAGAATTATAATTAGAATTAGATTTAGAATTAGAATTAGAATTAGAATAGAATTAGAATAGAATTAGAATTAGAATTAGAATATAATTAGAATAGAATTAGAATTAGAAATAGAATTAGAATTAGAAATAGAAATAGAATTAGAATTAGAATTAGAATAGAATTAGAATTAGAATAGAATTAGAATTAAAATTAGAATAGAATTAGAATAGAATTAGAATAGAATTAGAATAGAATTAGATTTAGAATTAGAATTAGAATTAGAATTAGAATAGAATTAGAATTAGAAATAGAATTAGAATAGAATTAGAATTAGAATTAGATTTAGAATTAGAATTAAAATTAGAATAGAATTAGAATAGAATTAGAATAGAATTAGAATAGAATTAGAATAGAATTAGAATTAGAATTAGAATTAGAATTAGAATAGAATTAGAATAGAATTAGAATAGAATTAGAATAGAATTAGAATTAGATTTAGAATTAGAATTAGAATTAGAATAGAATTAGAATAGAATTAGAATAGAATTAGAATTAGAATTAGAATTAGAATTAGATTTAGAATAGAATTAGAATTAGAATAGAATTTTAATTAGAATTAGAATAGAATTAGAATAGAATTAGAATATAATTAGAATTAGAATTAGATTTAGAATAGAATTAGAATTAGAAATAGAATTAGAATTAGAATTAGAATAGAATTAGAATTAGAATTAGAATTAGAATTAGAATTAGAATAGAATTAGAATAGAATTAGAATAGAATTAGAATTAGATTGGAATTAGAAATAGAATTTGAAATAGAATTAGAATAGAATTAGAATAGAATTAGAATTAGAATAGAATTAGAATAGAATTAGAATAGAATTAGAATAGAATTAGAATAGAATTAGAATAGAATTATAATTAGAAATAGAATTAGAAATAGAATTAGAATAGAATTAGAATTAGAAATAGAATTAGCATAGAATTAGAATTAGAATTAGATTTAGAATTAGAATTAGAATTAGAATAGAATTAGAATAGAATTAGAATAGAATTAGAATAGAATTAGAATAGAATTAGAATAGAATTAGAATTAGAATTAGAATAGAATTAGAATTAGAATTAGAATTAGAAATAGAATTAGAATTAGAAATAGAATTAGAATTAGAATTAGAATAGAATTAGAATTAGAATAGAATTAGAATTAGAATTAGAATAGAATTAGAATAGAATTAGAATAGAATTAGAATTAGATTTAGAATTAGAATTAGAATTAGAATAGAATTAGAATAGAATTAGAATAGAATTAGAATTAGAATTAGAATTAGAATTAGATTTAGAATTAGAATTAGAATTAGAATAGAATTAGAATAGAATTAGAATTAGAAATAGAATTAGAATTAGAAATAGAATTAGAATTAGAATTAGAATAGAATTAGAATTAGAATAGAATTAGAATTAGAATTAGAATAGAATTAGAATAGAATTAGAATAGAATTAGAATTAGATTTAGAATTAGAATTAGAATTAGAATAGAATTAGAATAGAATTAGAATTAGAACTAGATTTAGAATAGAATTAGAATTAGAAATAGAAATAGAATTAGAATTAGAATTAGAATAGAATTAGAATTAGAATAGAATTAGAATAGAATTAGAATAGAATTAGAATTAGATTGGAATTAGAAATAGAATTAGAAATAGAATTAGAATAGAATTAGAATAGAAATAGAATTAGAATAGAATTAAAATAGAATTAGAATAGAATTAGAATAGAATTAGAATAGAATTATAATTAGAAATAGAAATAGAAATAGAATTAGAATTAGAAATAGAAATAGAATTAGAATTAGAATTAGAAATAGAAATAGAATTAGAATTAGAATTAGAATAGAATTAGAATTAGAATTAGAATTAGAATTAGAATAGAATTAGAATAGAATTAGAATTAGATTGGAATTAGAAATAGAATTAGAAATAGAATTAGAATAGAATTAGAATAGAATTAGAATTAGAATAGAATTAGAATAGAATTAGAATAGAATTAGAATAGAATTAGAATAGAATTATAATTAGAAATAGATTTAGAATATAATTAGAATTAGAATAGAATTAGAATAGAATTAGAATAGAATTAGAATTAGAAATAGATTTACAATAGAATTAGAATTAGAATAGAATTAGAATAGAATTAGAATAGAATTAGAATTAGAAATAGATTTAGAATAGAATTAGAATTAGAATAGAATTAGAATAGAATTAGAATTAGAATTAGAATTAGAATAGAATTAGAATAGAATTAGAATAGAATTAGAATTAAAAATAGAATTAGAATTAGAATTAGAATAGAATTAGAATTAGAATAGAATTAGAATTAGAATTAGAATAGAATTAGAATAGAATTAGAATAGAATTAGAATTAGATTTAGAATTAGAATTAGAATTAGAATAGAATTAGAATAGAATTAGAATAGAATTAGAATTAGAATTAGAATTAGAATTAGATTTAGAATTAGAATTAGAATTAGAATAGAATTTGAATTAGAATAGAATTAGAATAGAATTAGAATTAGAATTAGATTTAGAATAGAATTAGAATAGAATTAGAATAGAATTAGAATTAGAACTAGATTTAGAATAGAATTAGAATTAGAAATAGAAATAGAATTAGAATTAGAATTAGAATAGAATTAGAATTAGAATAGAATTAGAATAGAATTAGAATAGAATTAGAATTAGATTGGAATTAGAAATAGAATTAGAAATAGAATTAGAATAGAATTAGAATAGAAATAGAATTAGAATAGAATTAAAATAGAATTAGAATAGAATTAGAATAGAATTAGAATAGAATTATAATTAGAAATAGAAATAGAAATATAATTAGAATTAGAAATAGAAATAGAATTAGAATTAGAATTAGAAATAGAAATAGAATTAGAATTAGAATTAGAATATAATTAGAATTAGAATTAGAATTAGAATTAGAATAGAATTAGAATAGAATTAGAATTAGATTGGAATTAGAAATAGAATTAGAAATAGAATTAGAATAGAATTAGAATAGAATTAGAATTAGAATAGAATTAGAATAGAATTAGAATAGAATTAGAATAGAATTAGAATAGAATTATAATTAGAAATAGATTTAGAATATAATTAGAATTAGAATAGAATTAGAATTAGAATAGAATTAGAATAGAATTAGAATAGAATTAGAATTAGAATTAGAATTAGAATAGAATTAGAATAGAATTAGAATTAGAAATAGAATTAGAATTAGAATAGAATTAGAATTAGAATTAGAATTAGAATTAAAATTAGAATTAGAATTAGAATAGAATTAGAATTAGAAATAGAATTAGAATAGAATTAGAATTAGAATTAGATTTAGAATTAGAATTAGAATTAGAATAGAATTAGAATTAGAAATAGAATTAGAATTAGAAATAGAAATAGAATAGAATTAGAATTAGAATTAGATTTAGAATTAGAATTAGAATTAGAATAGAATTAGAATAGAATTAGAATTAGAAATAGATTTAGAATAGAATTAGAATTAGAATAGAATTAGAATAGAATTAGAATTAGAATTAGAATTAGAATAGAATTAGAATAGATTAGAATAGAATTAGAATTAGAAATAGAATTAGAATTAGAATAGAATTAGAATTAGAATTAGAATTAGAATTAGAATTAGAATTAGAATTAGAATTAGAATTAGAATAGAATTAGAATTAGAAATAGAATTAGAATAGAATTAAAATTAGAATTAGAATAGAATTAGAATAGAATTAGAATTAGAAATAGAATTAGAATTAGAAATAGAATTAGAATTAGAAATAGAATTAGAATTAGAATTAGAATAGAATTAGAATTAGAATAGAATTAGAATAGAATTAGAATTAGATTGGAATTAGAAATAGAATTAGAATAGAATTAGAATAGAATTAGAATAGAATTAGAATAGAATTAGAATTAGATTTAGAATTAGAATTAGAATTAGAATAGAATTAGAATAGAATTAGAATAGAATTAGAATTAGAATTAGAATTAGAATTAGATTTAGAATAGAATTAGAATTAGAATAGAATTTGAATTAGAATTAGAATAGAATTAGAATAGAATTAGAATATAATTAGAATTAGAATTAGATTTAGAATAGAATTAGAATTAGAAATAGTATTAGAATTAGAATTAGAATAGAATTAGAATTAGAATTAGAATTAGAATTAGAATTAGAATAGAATTAGAATAGAATTAGAATAGAATTAGAATTAGATTGGAATTAGAAATAGAATTAGAAATAGAATTAGAATAGAATTAGAATAGAATTAGAATTAGAATAGAATTAGAATAGAATTAGAATAGAATTAGAATAGAATTAGAATAGAATTAGAATAGAATTATAATTAGAAATAGAATTAGAAATAGAATTAGAATAGAATTAGAATTAGAAATAGAATTAACATAGAATTAGAATTAGAATTAGATTTAGAATTAGAATTAGAATTAGAATAGAATTAGAATAGAATTAGAATAGAATTAGAATAGAATTAGAATAGAATTAGAATAGAATTAGAATTAGAATTAGAATAGAATTAGAATAGAATTAGAATTAGAAATAGAATTAGAATTAGAAATAGAATTAGAATTAGAATTAGAATAGAATTAGAATTATAATAGAATTAGAATTAGAATTAGAATAGAATTAGAATAGAATTAGAATAGAATTAGAATTAGATTTAGAATTAGAATTAGAATTAGAATAGAATTAGAATAGAATTAGAATAGAATTAGAATTAGAATTAGAATTAGAATTAGATTTAGAATTAGAATTAGAATTAGAATAGAATTAGAATAGAATTAGAATTAGAAATAGAATTAGAATTAGAAATAGAATTAGAATTAGAATTAGAATATAATTAGAATTAGAATAGAATTAGAATTAGAATTAGAATAGAATTAGAATAGAATTAGAATAGAATTAGAATTAGATTTAGAATTAGAATTAGAATTAGAATAGAATTAGAATAGAATTAGAATTAGAATTAGAATTAGAATTAGATTTAGAATTAGAATTAGAATTAGAATAGAATTTGAATTAGAATAGAATTAGAATAGAATTAGAATTAGAATTAGATTTAGAATAGAATTAGAATAGAATTAGAATAGAATTAGAATTAGAACTAGATTTAGAATAGAATTAGAATTAGAAATAGAAATAGAATTAGAATTAGAATTAGAATAGAATTAGAATTAGAATATAATTAGAATAGAATTAGAATAGAATTAAAATAGAATTAGAATAGAATTAGAATAGAATTAGAATAGAATTATAATTAGAAATAGAAATAGAAATAGAATTAGAATTAGAAATAGAAATAGAATTAGAATTAGAATTAGAAATAGAAATAGAATTAGAATTAGAATAGAATTAGAATTAGAATAGAATTAGAATTAAAATTAGAATAGAATTAGAATAGAATTAGAATAGAATTAGAATAGAATTAGATTTAGAATTAGAATTAGAATTAGAATTAGAATAGAATTAGAATTAGAAATAGAATTAGAATAGAATTAGAATTAGAATTAGATTTAGAATTAGAATTAGAATTAGAATAGAATTAGAATAGAATTAGAATAGAATTAGAATAGAATTAGAATTAGAATTAGAATTAGAATTAGAATTAGAATAGAATTAGAATAGAATTAGAATAGAATTAGAATAGAATTAGAATAGAATTAGAATTAGAATTAAAATAGAATTAGAATAGAATTAGAATAGAATTAGAATTAGAATTAGAATTAGAATTAGATTTAGAATAGAATTAGAATTAGAATTAGAATTAGAATTAGAATTAGAATAGAATTAGAATAGAATTAGAATAGAATTAGAATTAGAATAGAATTAGAATAGAATTAGAATAGAATTAGAATTAGATTGGAATTAGAAAAAGAATTAGAAATAGAATTAGAATAGAATTAGAATAGAATTAGAATTAGAATAGAATTAGAATAGAATTAGAATAGAATTAGAATAGAATTAGAATAGAATTAGAATAGAATTATAATTAGAAATAGAATTAGAAATAGAATTAGAATAGAATTAGAATAGAATTAGAATAGAATTAGAATAGAATTAGAATAGATTTAGAATTAGAATTAGAATTAGAATAGAATTAGAATAGAATTAGAATAGAATTAGAATAGAATTAGAATAGAATTAGAATAGAGTTAGAATTAGAATTAGAATAGAATTAGAATAGAATTAGAATTAGAAATAGAATTAGAATTAGAAATAGAATTAGAATTAGAATTAGAATAGAATTAGAATTAGAATAGAATTAGAATTAGAATTAGAATAGAATTAGAATAGAATTAGAATAGAATTAGAATTAGATTTAGAATTAGAATTAGAATTAGAATAGAATTAGAATAGAATTAGAATAGAATTAGAATTAGAATTAGAATTAGAATTAGATTTAGAATTAGAATTAGAATTAGAATAGAATTAGAATAGAATTAGAATTAGAAATAGAATTAGAATTAGAAATAGAATTAGAATTAGAATTAGAATATAATTAGAATTAGAATAGAATTAGAATTAGAATTAGAATAGAATTAGAATATAATTAGAATTAGATTTAGAATTAGAATTAGAATTAGAATAGAATTAGAATAGAATTAGAATAGAATTAGAATTAGAATTAGAATTAGAATTAGATTTAGAATTAGAATTAGAATTAGAATAGAATTTGAATTAGAATAGAATTAGAATAGAATTAGAATTAGAATTAGATTTAGAATAGAATTAGAATAGAATTAGAATAGAATTAGAATTAGAACTAGATTTAGAATAGAATTAGAATTAGAAATAGAAATAGAATTAGAATTAGAATTAGAATAGAATTAGAATTAGAATAGAATTAGAATAGAATTAGAATAGAATTAAAATAGAATTAGAATAGAATTAGAATAGAATTAGAATAGAATTATAATTAGAAATAGAAATAGAAATAGAATTAGAATTAGAAATAGAAATAGAATTAGAATTAGATTTAGAATTAGAATTAGAATTAGAATAGAATTAGAATAGAATTAGAATAGAATTAGAATTAGAATTAGAATTAGAATTAGATTTAGAATAGAATTAGAATTAGAATAGAATTTGAATTAGAATTAGAATAGAATTAGAATAGAATTAGAATATAATTAGAATTAGAATTAGATTTAGAATAGAATTAGAATTAGAAATAGTATTAGAATTAGAATTAGAATAGAATTAGAATTAGAATTAGAATTAGAATTAGAATTAGAATAGAATTAGAATAGAATTAGAATAGAATTAGAATTAGATTGGAATTAGAAATAGAATTAGAAATAGAATTAGAATAGAATTAGAATAGAATTAGAATTAGAATAGAATTAGAATAGAATTAGAATAGAATTAGAATAGAATTAGAATAGAATTAGAATAGAATTATAATTAGAAATAGAATTAGAAATAGAATTAGAATAGAATTAGAATTAGAAATAGAATTAACATAGAATTAGAATTAGAATTAGATTTAGAATTAGAATTAGAATTAGAATAGAATTAGAATAGAATTAGAATAGAATTAGAATAGAATTAGAATAGAATTAGAATAGAATTAGAATTAGAATTAGAATAGAATTAGAATAGAATTAGAATTAGAAATAGAATTAGAATTAGAAATAGAATTAGAATTAGAATTAGAATAGAATTAGAATTAGAATAGAATTAGAATTAGAATTAGAATAGAATTAGAATAGAATTAGAATAGAATTAGAATTAGATTTAGAATTAGAATTAGAATTAGAATAGAATTAGAATAGAATTAGAATAGAATTAGAATTAGAATTAGAATTAGAATTAGATTTAGAATTAGAATTAGAATTAGAATAGAATTAGAATAGAATTAGAATTAGAAATAGAATTAGAATTAGAAATAGAATTAGAATTAGAATTAGAATATAATTAGAATTAGAATAGAATTAGAATTAGAATTAGAATAGAATTAGAATAGAATTAGAATAGAATTAGAATAGAATTAGAATTAGATTTAGAATTAGAATTAGAATTAGAATAGAATTAGAATAGAATTAGAATAGAATTAGAATTAGAATTAGAATTAGAATTAGATTTAGAATTAGAATTAGAATTAGAATAGAATTTGAATTAGAATAGAATTAGAATAGAATTAGAATTAGAATTAGATTTAGAATAGAATTAGAATAGAATTAGAATAGAATTAGAATTAGAACTAGATTTAGAATAGAATTAGAATTAGAAATAGAAATAGAATTAGAATTAGAATTAGAATAGAATTAGAATTAGAATAGAATTAGAATAGAATTAGAATAGAATTAAAATAGAATTAGAATAGAATTAGAATAGAATTAGAATAGAATTATAATTAGAAATAGAAATAGAAATAGAATTAGAATTAGAAATAGAAATAGAATTAGAATTAGAATTAGAAATAGAAATAGAATTAGAATTAGAATAGAATTAGAATTAGAATAGAATTAGAATTAAAATTAGAATAGAATTAGAATAGAATTAGAATAGAATTAGAATAGAATTAGATTTAGAATTAGAATTAGAATTAGAATTAGAATAGAATTAGAATTAGAAATAGAATTAGAATAGAATTAGAATTAGAATTAGATTTAGAATTAGAATTAGAATTAGAATAGAATTAGAATAGAATTAGAATATATTTAAAATAGAATTAGAATTAGAATTAGAATTAGAATTAGAATTAGAATTAGAATAGAATTAGAATAGAATTAGAATAGAATTAGAATAGAATTAGAATAGAATTAGAATAGAATTAGAATAGAATTAGATTTAGAATTAGAATTAGAATTAGAATTAGAATAGAATTAGAATTAGAATTAGATTTAGAATAGAATTAGAATTAGAATTAGAATAGAATTAGAATTAGAAATATAATTAGAATAGAATTAGAATTAGAATTAGATTTAGAATTAGAATTAGAATTAGAATAGAATTAGAATAGAATTAGAATAGAATTAGAATAGAATTAGAATTAGAATTAGAATTAGAATTAGAATTAGAATTAGAATTAGAATAGAATTAGAATAGAATTAGAATAGAATTAGAATAGAATTAGAATAGAATTAGAATTAGAATTAAAATAGAATTAGAATAGAATTAGAATAGAATTAGAATTAGAATTAGAATTAGAATTAGATTTAGAATAGAATTAGAATTAGAATTAGAATTAGAATTAGAATAGAATTAGAATAGAATTAGAATAGAATTAGAATTAGATTGGAATTAGAAATAGAATTAGAAATAGAATTAGAATAGAATTCGAATAGAATTAGAATTAGAATAGAATTAGAATAGAATTAGAATAGAATTAGAATAGAATTAGAATAGAATTAGAATAGAATTATAATTAGAAATAGATTTAGAATATAATTAGAATTAGAATAGAATTAGAATAGAATTAGAATTAGAAATAGATTTAGAATAGAATTAGAATTAGAATAGAATTAGAATAGAATTAGAATAGAATTAGAATTAGAAATAGATTTAGAATAGAATTAGAATTAGAATAGAATTAGAATAGAATTAGAATAAGAATTAGAATTAGAATAGAATTAGAATAGAATTAGAATAGAATTAGAATTAGAAATAGAATTAGAATTAGAATAGAATTAGAATTAGAATTAGAATTAGAATTAAAATTAGAATTAGAATTAGAATAGAATTAGAATTAGAAATAGAATTAGAATAGAATTAGAATTAGAATTAGATTTAGAATTAGAATTAGAATTAAAATAGAATTAGAATTAGAAATAGAATTAGAATTAGAAATAGAAATAGAATAGAATTAGAATTAGAATTAGATTTAGAATTAGAATTAGAATTAGAATAGAATTAGAATAGAATTAGAATTAGAAATAGATTTAGAATAGAATTAGAATTAGAATAGAATTAGAATAGAATTAGAATTAGAATTAGAATTAGAATAGAATTAGAATAGAATTAGAATAGAATTAGAATTAGAAATAGAATTAGAATTAGAATAGAATTAGAATTAGAATTAGAATTAGAATTAGAATTAGAATTAGAATTAGAATTAGAATTAGAATTAGAATAGAATTAGAATTAGAAATAGAATTAGAATAGAATTAGAATTAGAATTAGAATAGAATTAGAATATAATTAGAATAGAATTAGAATTAGAAATAGAATTAGAATTAGAAATAGAATTAGAATTAGAAATAGAATTAGAATTAGAATTAGAATAGAATTAGAATTAGAATAGAATTAGAATAGAATTAGAATAGAATTAGAATTAGATTGGAATTAGAAATAGAATTAGAAATAGAATTAGAATAGAATTAGAATATAATTAGAATTAGAATTAGATTTAGAATAGAATTAGAATTAGAAATAGAAATAGAATTAGAATTAGAATTAGAATAGAATTAGAATTAGAAATAGAAATAGAATTAGAATTAGAATTAGAATAGAATTAGAATTAGAATTAGAATTAGAATTAGAATAGAATTAGAATAGAATTAGAATTAGATTGGAATTAGAAATAGAATTAGAATTAGAATTAGAATAGAATTAAAATAGAATTAGAATAGAATTAGAATAGAATTAGAATAGAATTATAATTAGAAATAGAAATAGAAATAGAATTAGAATTAGAAATAGAAATAGAATTAGAATTAGAATTAGAAATAGAAATAGAATTAGAATTAGAATTAGAATAGAATTAGAATTAGAATTAGAATTAGAATTAGAATAGAATTAGAATAGAATTAGAATAGAATTAGAATTAGATTGGAATTAGAAATAGAATTAGAAATAGAATTAGAATAGAATTAGAATAGAATTAGAATTAGAATAGAATTAGAATAGAATTAGAATAGAATTAGAATAGAATTAGAATAGAATTAGAATAGAATTAGAATAGAATTATAATTAGAAATAGATTTAGAATATAATTAGAATTAGAATAGAATTAGAATAGAATTAGAATTAGAAATAGATTTAGAATAGAATTAGAATTAGAATAGAATTAGAATAGAATTAGAATAGAATTAGAATTAGAAATAGATTTAGAATAGAATTAGAATTAGAATAGAATTAGAATAGAATTAGAATTAGAATTAGAATTAGAATAGAATTAGAATAGAATTAGAATAGAATTAGAATTAGAAATAGAATTAGAATTAGAATAGAATTAGAATTAGAATTAGAATTAGAATTAAAATTAGAATTAGAATTAGAATAGAATTAGAATTAGAAATAGAATTAGAATAGAATTAGAATTAGAATTAGATTTAGAATTAGAATTAGAATTAGAATAGAATTAGAATTAGAAATAGAATTAGAATTAGAAATAGAAATAGAATAGAATTAGAATTAGAATTAGATTTAGAATTAGAATTAGAATTAGAATAGAATTAGAATAGAATTAGAATAGAATTAGAATTAGAATTAGAATATAATTAGAATAGAATTAGAATTAGAATAGAATTAGAATAGAATTAGAATAGAATTAGAATAGAATTAGAATAGAATTAGAATTAGAAATAGAATTAGAATTAGAAATAAAATTAGAAATAGAATTAGAATAAAATTAGAATTAGATTAGAATTAGAATTAGAATAGAATTAGAATAGAATTAGAATAGAATTAGAATAGAATTAGAATTAGAAATAGAATTAGAATTAGAATAGAATTAGAATTAGAATTAGAATTAGAATAGAATTAGAATTAGAATTAGATTTAGAATAGAATTAGAATTAGAATTAGAATTAGAATTAGAATAGAATTAGAATAGAATTAGAATAGAATTAGAATTAGATTGGAATTAGAAATAGAATTAGAAATAGAATAGAATTAGAATAGAATTAGAATTAAAATTAGAATTAGAATTAGAATTAGAATAGAATTAGAATTAGAAATAGAATTAGAATAGAATTAGAATTAGAATTAGATTTAGAATTAGAATTAGAATTAGAATAGAATTAGAATTAGAAATAGAATTAGAATTAGAAATAGAAATAGAATAGAATTAGAATTAGAATTAGATTTAGAATTAGAATTAGAATTAGAATAGAATTAGAATAGAATTAGAATTAGAAATAGATTTAGAATAGAATTAGAATAGAATTAGAATAGAATTAGAATAGAATTAGAATAGAATTATAATTAGAAATAGATTTAGAATATAATTAGAATTAGAATAGAATTAGAATAGAATTAGAATTAGAAATAGATTTAGAATAGAATTAGAATTAGAATAGAATTAGAATAGAATTAGAATAGAATTAGAATTAGAAATAGATTTAGAATAGAATTAGAATTAGAATAGAATTAGAATAGAATTAGAATAGAATTAGAATTAGAATTAGAATTAGAATAGAATTAGAATAGAACTAGAATAGAATTAGAATTAGAAATAGAATTAGAATTAGAATAGAATTAGAATTAGAATTAGAATTAGAATTAAAATTAGAATTAGAATTAGAATAGAATTAGAATTAGAAATAGAATTAGAATAGAATTAGAATTAGAATTAGATTTAGAATTAGAATTAGAATTAGAATAGAATTAGAATTAGAAATAGAATTAGAATTAGAAATAGAAATAGAATAGAATTAGAATTAGAATTAGATTTAGAATTAGAATTAGAATTAGAATAGAATTAGAATAGAATTAGAATTAGAAATAGATTTAGAATAGAATTAGAATTAGAATAGAATTAGAATAGAATTAGAATTAGAATTAGAATTAGAATATAATTAGAATAGATTAGAATAGAATTAGAATTAGAAATAGAATTAGAATTAGAATAGAATTAGAATTAGAATTAGAATTAGAATTAGAATTAGAATTAGAATTAGAATTAGAATTAGAATAGAATTAGAATTAGAATTAGATTTAGAATTAGAATTAGAATTAGAATAGAATTAGAATAGAATTAGAATAGAATTAGAATAGAATTAGAATTAGAATTAGAATTAGAATTAGAATTAGAATTAGAATAGAATTAGAATAGAATTAGAATAGAATTAGAATAGAATTAGAATAGAATTAGAATTAGAATTAAAATAGAATTAGAATAGAATTAGAATAGAATTAGAATTAGAATTAGAATTAGAATTAGATTTAGAATAGAATTAGAATTAGAATTAGAATTAGAAATAGAATTAGAATTAGAATAGAATTAGAATTAGAATTAGAATTAGAATTAAAATTAGAATTAGAATTAGAATAGAATTAGAATTAGAAATAGAATTAGAATAGAATTAGAATTAGAATTAGATTTAGAATTAGAATTAGAATTAGAATAGAATTAGAATTAGAAATAGAATTAGAATTAGAAATAGAAATAGAATAGAATTAGAATTAGAATTAGATTTAGAATTAGAATTAGAATTAGAATAGAATTAGAATAGAATTAGAATTAGAAATAGATTTAGAATAGAATTAGAATTAGAATAGAATTAGAATAGAATTAGAATTAGAATTAGAATTAGAATAGAATTAGAATAGATTAGAATAGAATTAGAATTAGAAATAGAATTAGAATTAGAATAGAATTAGAATTAGAATTAGAATTAGAATAGAATTAGAATAGAATTAGAATAGAATTAGAATTAGAATTAGAATTAGAATTAGAATTAGAATAGAATTAGAATAGAATTAGAATAGAATTAGAATTAGAATTAGAATTAGAATTAGATTTAGAATAGAATTAGAATTAGAATAGAATTTGAATTAGAATTAGAATAGAATTAGAATAGAATTAGAATATAATTAGAATTAGAATTAGATTTAGAATAGAATTAGAATTAGAAATAGTATTAGAATTAGAATTAGAATAGAATTAGAATTAGAATTAGAATTAGAATTAGAATTAGAATAGAATTAGAATAGAATTAGAATAGAATTAGAATTAGATTGGAATTAGAAATAGAATTAGAAATAGAATTAGAATAGAATTAGAATAGAATTAGAATTAGAATAGAATTAGAATAGAATTAGAATAGAATTAGAATAGAATTAGAATAGAATTAGAATAGAATTATAATTAGAAATAGAATTAGAAATAGAATTAGAATAGAATTAGAATTAGAAATAGAATTAACATAGAATTAGAATTAGAATTAGATTTAGAATTAGAATTAGAATTAGAATAGAATTAGAATAGAATTAGAATAGAATTAGAATAGAATTAGAATAGAATTAGAATAGAATTAGAATTAGAATTAGAATAGAATTAGAATAGAATTAGAATTAGAAATAGAATTAGAATTAGAAATAGAATTAGAATTAGAATTAGAATAGAATTAGAATTAGAATAGAATTAGAATTAGAATTAGAATAGAATTAGAATAGAATTAGAATAGAATTAGAATTAGATTTAGAATTAGAATTAGAATTAGAATAGAATTAGAATAGAATTAGAATAGAATTAGAATTAGAATTAGAATTAGAATTAGATTTAGAATTAGAATTAGAATTAGAATAGAATTAGAATAGAATTAGAATTAGAAATAGAATTAGAATTAGAAATAGAATTAGAATTAGAATTAGAATATAATTAGAATTAGAATAGAATTAGAATTAGAATAGAATTAGAATAGAATTAGAATAGAATTAGAATTAGATTTAGAATTAGAATTAGAATTAGAATAGAATTAGAATAGAATTAGAATAGAATTAGAATTAGAATTAGAATTAGAATTAGATTTAGATTTAGAATTAGAATTTGAATTAGAATAGAATTTGAATTAGAATAGAATTAGAATAGAATTAGAATTAGAATTAGATTTAGAATAGAATTAGAATAGAATTAGAATAGAATTAGAATTAGAACTAGATTTAGAATAGAATTAGAATTAGAAATAGAAATAGAATTAGAATTAGAATTAGAATAGAATTAGAATTAGAATAGAATTAGAATAGAATTAGAATAGAATTAAAATAGAATTAGAATAGAATTAGAATAGAATTAGAATAGAATTATAATTAGAAATAGAAATAGAAATAGAATTAGAATTAGAAATAGAAATAGAATTAGAATTAGAATTAGAAATAGAAATAGAATTAGAATTAGAATAGAATTAGAATTAGAATAGAATTAGAATTAAAATTAGAATAGAATTAGAATAGAATTAGAATAGAATTAGAATAGAATTAGATTTAGAATTAGAATTAGAATTAGAATTAGAATAGAATTAGAATTAGAAATAGAATTAGAATAGAATTAGAATTAGAATTAGATTTAGAATTAGAATTAGAATTAGAATAGAATTAGAATAGAATTAGAATAGAATTAGAATAGAATTAGAATTAGAATTAGAATTAGAATTAGAATTAGAATTAGAATAGAATTAGAATAGAATTAGAATAGAATTAGAATAGAATTAGAATAGAATTAGAATTAGAATTAAAATAGAATTAGAATAGAATTAGAATAGAATTAGAATTAGAATTAGAATTAGAATTAGATTTAGAATAGAATTAGAATTAGAATTAGAATTAGAATTAGAATTAGAATAGAATTAGAATAGAATTAGAATAGAATTAGAATTAGAATAGAATTAGAATAGAATTAGAATAGAATTAGAATTAGATTGGAATTAGAAATAGAATTAGAAATAGAATTAGAATAGAATTAGAATAGAATTAGAATTAGAATAGAATTAGAATAGAATTAGAATAGAATTAGAATAGAATTAGAATAGAATTAGAATAGAATTATAATTAGAAATAGAATTAGAAATAGAATTAGAATAGAATTAGAATTAGAAATAGAATTAACATAGAATTAGAATTAGAATTAGATTTAGAATTAGAATTAGAATTAGAATAGAATTAGAATAGAATTAGAATAGAATTAGAATAGAATTAGAATAGAATTAGAATAGAATTAGAATTAGAATTAGAATAGAATTAGAATAGAATTAGAATTAGAAATAGAATTAGAATTAGAAATAGAATTAGAATTAGAATTAGAATAGAATTAGAATTAGAATAGAATTAGAATTAGAATTAGAATAGAATTAGAATAGAATTAGAATAGAATTAGAATTAGATTTAGAATTAGAATTAGAATTAGAATAGAATTAGAATAGAATTAGAATAGAATTAGAATTAGAATTAGAATTAGAATTAGATTTAGAATTAGAATTAGAATTAGAATAGAATTAGAATAGAATTAGAATTAGAAATAGAATTAGAATTAGAAATAGAATTAGAATTAGAATTAGAATATAATTAGAATTAGAATAGAATTAGAATTAGAATTAGAATAGAATTAGAATAGAATTAGAATAGAATTAGAATTAGATTTAGAATTAGAATTAGAATTAGAATAGAATTAGAATAGAATTAGAATAGAATTAGAATTAGAATTAGAATTAGAATTAGATTTAGAATTAGAATTAGAATTAGAATAGAATTTGAATTAGAATAGAATTAGAATAGAATTAGAATTAGAATTAGATTTAGAATAGAATTAGAATAGAATTAGAATAGAATTAGAATTAGAACTTGATTTAGAATAGAATTAGAATTAGAAATAGAAATAGAATTAGAATTAGAATTAGAATAGAATTAGAATTAGAATAGAATTAGAATAGAATTAGAATAGAATTAAAATAGAATTAGAATAGAATTAGAATAGAATTAGAATAGAATTATAATTAGAAATAGAAATAGAAATAGAATTAGAATTAGAAATAGAAATAGAATTAGAATTAGATTTAGAATTAGAATTAGAATTAGAATAGAATTAGAATAGAATTAGAATAGAATTAGAATTAGAATTAGAATTAGAATTAGAATTAGATTTAGAATAGAATTAGAATTAGAATAGAATTTGAATTAGAATTAGAATAGAATTAGAATAGAATTAGAATATAATTAGAATTAGAATTAGATTTAGAATAGAATTAGAATTAGAAATAGTATTAGAATTAGAATTAGAATAGAATTAGAATTAGAATTAGAATTAGAATTAGAATTAGAATAGAATTAGAATAGAATTAGAATAGAATTAGAATTAGATTGGAATTAGAAATAGAATTAGAAATAGAATTAGAATAGAATTAGAATAGAATTAGAATTAGAATAGAATTAGAATAGAATTAGAATAGAATTAGAATAGAATTAGAATAGAATTAGAATAGAATTATAATTAGAAATAGAATTAGAAATAGAATTAGAATAGAATTAGAATTAGAAATAGAATTAACATAGAATTAGAATTAGAATTAGATTTAGAATTAGAATTAGAATTAGAATAGAATTAGAATAGAATTAGAATAGAATTAGAATAGAATTAGAATAGAATTAGAATAGAATTAGAATTAGAATTAGAATAGAATTAGAATAGAATTAGAATTAGAAATAGAATTAGAATTAGAAATAGAATTAGAATTAGAATTAGAATAGAATTAGAATTAGAATAGAATTAGAATTAGAATTAGAATAGAATTAGAATAGAATTAGAATAGAATTAGAATTAGATTTAGAATTAGAATTAGAATTAGAATAGAATTAGAATAGAATTAGAATAGAATTAGAATTAGAATTAGAATTAGAATTAGATTTAGAATTAGAATTAGAATTAGAATAGAATTAGAATAGAATTAGAATTAGAAATAGAATTAGAATTAGAAATAGAATTAGAATTAGAATTAGAATATAATTAGAATTAGAATAGAATTAGAATTAGAATTAGAATAGAATTAGAATAGAATTAGAATAGAATTAGAATAGAATTAGAATTAGATTTAGAATTAGAATTAGAATTAGAATAGAATTAGAATAGAATTAGAATAGAATTAGAATTAGAATTAGAATTAGAATTAGATTTAGAATTAGAATTAGAATTAGAATAGAATTTGAATTAGAATAGAATTAGAATAGAATTAGAATTAGAATTAGATTTAGAATAGAATTAGAATAGAATTAGAATAGAATTAGAATTAGAACTAGATTTAGAATAGAATTAGAATTAGAAATAGAAATAGAATTAGAATTAGAATTAGAATAGAATTAGAATTAGAATAGAATTAGAATAGAATTAAAATAGAATTAGAATAGAATTAGAATAGAATTAGAATAGAATTATAATTAGAAATAGAAATAGAAATAGAATTAGAATTAGAAATAGAAATAGAATTAGAATTAGAATTAGAAATAGAAATAGAATTAGAATTAGAATAGAATTAGAATTAGAATAGAATTAGAATTAAAATTAGAATAGAATTAGAATAGAATTAGAATAGAATTAGAATAGAATTAGATTTAGAATTAGAATTAGAATTAGAATTAGAATAGAATTAGAATTAGAAATAGAATTAGAATAGAATTAGAATTAGAATTAGATTTAGAATTAGAATTAGAATTAGAATAGAATTAGAATAGAATTAGAATAGAATTAGAATAGAATTAGAATTAGAATTAGAATTAGAATTAGAATTAGAATTAGAATAGAATTAGAATAGAATTAGAATAGAATTAGAATAGAATTAGAATAGAATTAGAATTAGAATTAAAATAGAATTAGAATAGAATTAGAATAGAATTAGAATTAGAATTAGAATTAGAATTAGATTTAGAATAGAATTAGAATTAGAATTAGAATAGAATTAGAATTAGAAATAGAATTAGAATAGAATTAGAATTAGAATTAGATTTAGAATTAGAATTAGAATTAGAATAGAATTAGAATAGAATTAGAATAGAATTAGAATAGAATTAGAATTAGAATTAGAATTAGAATTAGAATTAGAATTAGAATAGAATTAGAATAGAATTAGAATAGAATTAGAATAGAATTAGAATAGAATTAGAATTAGAATTAAAATAGAATTAGAATAGAATTAGAATAGAATTAGAATTAGAATTAGAATTAGAATTAGATTTAGAATAGAATTAGAATTAGAATTAGAATTAGAATTAGAATAGAATTAGAATAGAATTAGAATAGAATTAGAATTAGATTGGAATTAGAAATAGAATTAGAAATAGAATTAGAATAGAATTCGAATAGAATTAGAATTAGAATAGAATTAGAATAGAATTAGAATAGAATTAGAATAGAATTAGAATAGAATTAGAATAGAATTATAATTAGAAATAGATTTAGAATATAATTAGAATTAGAATAGAATTAGAATAGAATTAGAATTAGAAATAGATTTAGAATAGAATTAGAATTAGAATAGAATTAGAATAGAATTAGAATAGAATTAGAATTAGAAATAGATTTAGAATAGAATTAGAATTAGAATAGAATTAGAATAGAATTAGAATAAGAATTAGAATTAGAATAGAATTAGAATAGAATTAGAATAGAATTAGAATTAGAAATAGAATTAGAATTAGAATAGAATTAGAATTAGAATTAGAATTAGAATTAGAATTAGAATAGAATTAGAATTAGAAATAGAATTAGAATAGAATTAGAATTAGAATTAGATTTAGAATTAGAATTAGAATTAAAATAGAATTAGAATTAGAAATAGAATTAGAATTAGAAATAGAAATAGAATAGAATTAGAATTAGAATTAGATTTAGAATTAGAATTAGAATTAGAATAGAATTAGAATAGAATTAGAATTAGAAATAGATTTAGAATAGAATTAGAATTAGAATAGAATTAGAATAGAATTAGAATTAGAATTAGAATTAGAATAGAATTAGAATAGAATTAGAATAGAATTAGAATTAGAAATAGAATTAGAATTAGAATAGAATTAGAATTAGAATTAGAATTAGAATTAGAATTAGAATTAGAATTAGAATTAGAATTAGAATAGAATTAGAATTAGAAATAGAATTAGAATAGAATTAGAATTAGAATTAGAATAGAATTAGAATATAATTAGAATAGAATTAGAATTAGAAATAGAATTAGAATTAGAAATAGAATTAGAATTAGAAATAGAATTAGAATTAGAATTAGAATAGAATTAGAATTAGAATAGAATTAGAATAGAATTAGAATAGAATTAGAATTAGATTGGAATTAGAAATAGAATTAGAAATAGAATTAGAATAGAATTAGAATATAATTAGAATTAGAATTAGATTTAGAATAGAATTAGAATTAGAAATAGAAATAGAATTAGAATTAGAATTAGAATAGAACTAGAATTAGAAATAGAAATAGAATTAGAATTAGAATTAGAATATAATTAGAATTAGAATTAGAATTAGAATTAGAATTAGAATAGAATTAGAATAGAATTAGAATTAGATTGGAATTAGAAATAGAATTAGAATTAGAATTAGAATAGAATTAAAATAGAATTAGAATAGAATTAGAATAGAATTAGAATAGAATTATAATTAGAAATAGAAATAGAAATAGAATTAGAATTAGAAATAGAAATAGAAATAGAATTAGAATTAGAAATAGAAATAGAATTAGAATTAGAATTAGAATAGAATTAGAATTAGAATTAGAATTAGAATTAGAATAGAATTAGAATAGAATTAGAATAGAATTAGAATTAGATTGGAATTAGAAATAGAATTAGAAATAGAATTAGAATAGAATTAGAATAGAATTAGAATTAGAATAGAATTAGAATAGAATTAGAATAGAATTAGAATAGAATTAGAATAGAATTAGAATAGAATTAGAATAGAATTATAATTAGAAATAGATTTAGAATATAATTAGAATTAGAATAGAATTAGAATAGAATTAGAATTAGAAATAGATTTAGAATAGAATTAGAATTAGAATAGAATTAGAATAGAATTAGAATAGAATTAGAATTAGAAATAGATTTAGAATAGAATTAGAATTAGAATAGAATTAGAATAGAATTAGAATTAGAATTAGAATTAGAATAGAATTAGAATAGAATTAGAATAGAATTAGAATTAGAAATAGAATTAGAATTAGAATAGAATTAGAATTAGAATTAGAATTAGAATTAAAATTAGAATTAGAATTAGAATAGAATTAGAATTAGAAATAGAATTAGAATAGAATTAGAATTAGAATTAGATTTAGAATTAGAATTAGAATTAGAATAGAATTAGAATTAGAAATAGAATTAGAATTAGAAATAGAAATAGAATAGAATTAGAATTAGAATTAGATTTAGAATTAGAATTAGAATTAGAATAGAATTAGAATAGAATTAGAATTAGAAATAGATTTAGAATAGAATTAGAATTAGAATAGAATTAGAATAGAATTAGAATTAGAATTAGAATTAGAATAGAATTAGAATAGAATTAGAATAGAATTAGAATTAGAAATAGAATTAGAATTAGAATAGAATTAGAATTAGAATTAGAATTAGAATTAGAATTAGAATTAGAATTAGAATTAGAATTAGAATAGAATTAGAATTAGAAATAGAATTAGAATAGAATTAGAATTAGAATTAGAATAGAATTAGAATAGAATTAGAATAGAATTAGAATTAGAAATAGAATTAGAATTAGAAATAGAATTAGAATTAGAAATAGAATTAGAATTAAAATTAGAATAGAATTAGAATTAGAATAGAATTAGAATAGAATTAGAATAGAATTAGAATTAGATTGGAATTAGAAATAGAATTAGAAATAGAATTAGAATAGAATTAGAATATAATTAGAATTAGAATTAGATTTAGAATAGAATTAGAATTAGAAATAGAAATAGAATTAGAATTAGAATTAGAATAGAATTAGAACTAGAAATAGAAATAGAATTAGAATTAGAATTAGAATAGAATTAGAATTAGAATTAGAATTAGAATTAGAATAGAATTAGAATAGAATTAGAATTAGATTGGAATTAGAAATAGAATTAGAATTAGAATTAGAATAGAATTAGAATAGAATTAGAATTAGAATAGAATTAGAATAGAATTAGAATAGAATTAGAATAGAATTAGAATAGAATTATAATTAGAAATAGATTTAGAATAGAATTAGAATTAGAATAGAATTAGAATAGAATTAGAATTAGAAATAGATTTAGAATAGAATTAGAATTAGAATAGAATTAGAATAGAATTAGAATAGAATTAGAATAGAATTAGAATTAGAAATAGATTTAGAATAGAATTAGAATTAGAATAGAATTAGAATAGAATTAGAATTAGAATTAGAATTAGAACAGAATTAGAATAGAATTAGAATAGAATTAGAATTATAAATAGAATTAGAATTAGAATAGAATTAGAATTAGAATTAGAATTAGAATTAAAATTAGAATTAGAATTAGAATAGAATTAGAATTAGAAATAGAATTAGAATAGAATTAGAATTAGAATTAGATTTAGAATTAGAATTAGAATTAGAATAGAATTAGAATTAGAAATAGAATTAGAATTAGAAATAGAAATAGAATAGAATTAGAATTAGAACTAGATTTAGAATTAGAATTAGAATTAGAATAGAATTAGAATAGAATTAGAATTAGAAATAGATTTAGAATAGAATTAGAATTAGAATAGAATTAGAATAGAATTAGAATAGAATTAGAATTAGAAATAGAATTAGAATTAGAAATAGAATTAGAATTAGAAATAGAATTAGAATTAGAATTAGAATAGAATTAGAATTAGAATAGAATTAGAATAGAATTAGAATTAGATTGGAATTAGAAATAGAATTAGAAATAGAATTAGAATAGAATTAGAATATAATTAGAATTAGAATTAGATTTAGAATAGAATTAGAATTAGAAATAGAAATAAAATTAGAATTAGAATTAGAAATAAAATTAGAATTAGAATTAGAATTAGAATTAGAATAGAATTAGAATAGAATTAGAATAGAATTAGAATTAGATTGGAATTAGAAATAGAATTAGAAATAGAATTAGAATAGAATTAGAATAGAATTAGAATTAGAATAGAATTAGAATAGAATTAGAATAGAATTAGAATAGAATTAGAATAGAATTAGAATAGAATTAGAATAGAATTATAATTAGAAATAGAATTAGAAATAGAATTAGAATAGAATTAGAATTAGAAATAGAATTAGCATAGAATTAGAATTAGAATTAGATTTAGAATAGAATTAGAATTAGAATAGAATTAGAATAGAATTAGAATAGAATTAGAATTAGAAATAGATTTAGAATAGAATTAGAATTAGAATAGAATTAGAATTAGAATTAGAATTAGAATAGAATTAGAATAGAATTAGAATAGAATTAGAATAGAATTAGAATTAGAAATATAATTAGAATTAGAATAGAATTAGAATTAGAATTAGAATTAGAATTAGAATTAGAATTAGAATTAGAATAGAATTAGAATTAGAAATAGAATTAGAATAGAATTAGAATTAGAATTAGATTTAGAATTAGAATTAGAATTAGAATAGTATTAGAATAGAATTAGAATAGAATTAGAATAGAATTAGAATAGAATTAGAATAGAATTAGAATTAGAATTAGAATATAATTAGAATAGAATTAGAATTAGAAATAGAATTAGAATTAGAAATAGAAATAGAATTACAATTAGAATTAGAATAGAATTAGAATTAGAATAGAATTAGAATTAAAATTAGAATAGAATTAGAATAGAATTAGAATAGAATTAGAATAGAATTAGATTTAGAATTAGAATTAGAATTAGAATTAGAATAGAATTAGAATTAGAAATAGAATTAGAATAGAATTAGAATTAGAATTAGATTTAGAATTAGAATAGAATTAGAATAGAATTAGAATAGAATTAGAATTAGAATTAGAATTAGAATTAGAATTAGAATTAGAATAGAATTAGAATAGAATTAGAATAGAATTAGAATAGAATTAGAATAGAATTAGAATTAGAATTAAAATAGAATTAGAATAGAATTAGAATAGAATTAGAATTAGAATTAGAATTAGAATTAGATTTAGAATAGAATTAGAAATAGAATTAGAATTAGAATTAGAATTAGAATAGAATTAGAATAGAATTAGAATAGAATTAGAATTAGATTGGAATTAGAAATAGAATTAGAAATCGAATTAGAATAGAATTAGAATAGAATTAGAATTAGAATAGAATTAGAATAGAATTAGAATAGAATTAGAATAGAATTATAATTAGAAATAGAATTAGAAATAGAATTAGAATAGAATTAGAATTAGAAATAGAATTAGCATAGAATTAGAATTAGAATTAGATTTAGAATTAGAATTATAATTAGAATAGAATTAGAATTAGAATTAGAATTAGAATAGAATTAGAATTAGAATTAGAATTAGAATAGAATTAGAATAGAATTATAATAGAATTAGAATTAGAATTAGAATTAGAATTAGATTTAGAATAGAATTAGAATTAGAATAGAATTTGAATTAGAATTAGAATAGAATTAGAATAGAATTAGAATATAATTAGAATTAGAATTAGATTTAGAATAGAATTAGAATTAGAATTAGAAATAGAATTAGAATTAGAATTAGAATAGAATTAGAATTAGAAATAGAATTAGAATTAGAATTAGAATTAGAATAGAATTAGAATAGAATTAGAATAGAATTAGAATATAATTATAATTAGAAATAGAATTAGAATAGAATTAGAATTAGAAATAGAATTAGCATAGAATTAGAATTAGAATTAGATTTAGAATTAGAATTAGAATTAGAATAGAATTAGAATAGAATTAGAATAGAATTAGAATACAATTAGAATAGAATTAGAATTAGAATTAGAATAGAATTAGAATAGAATTAGAATTAGAAATAGAATTAGAATTAGAAATAGAATTAGATTTAGAATTAGAATAGAATTAGAATTAGAATAGAATTAGAATAGAATTAGAATAGAATAGAATAGAATTAGAATAGAATTAGAATTAGAATAAGATTTAGAATAGAATTAGAATTAGAAACAGAAATAGAATTAGAATTAGAATTAGAATAGAATTAGAATTAGAATTAGAATTAGAATTAGAATAGAATTAGAATAGAATTTGAATAGAATTAGAATTAGATTGGAATTAGAAATAGAATTAGAAATTGAATTAGAATAGAATTAGAATAGAATTAGAATTAGAATAGAATTAGAATAGAATTAGAATAGAATTATAATTAGAAATAGAATTAGAAATAGAATTAGAATAGAATTAAAATGAGAATTAGAATTAGAATTAGAATAGAATTAGAATAGAATTAGAATAGAAATAGAATAGAATTAGAATGGAATTAGAATTAGAATTAGATTTAGAATAGAATTAGAATAGAATTAGAATAGAATTAGAATAGAATTAGAATTAGAATTAGATTTAGAATAGAATTAGAATTAGAAATAGAAATAGAATTAGAATTAGAATTAGAATAGAATTAGAATTAGAATTAGAATTAGAATTAGAATAGAATTAGAATAGAATTAGAATAGAATTAGAATAGAATTAGAATTATATTGGAATTAGAAATAGAATTAGAAATAGAATTAGAATAGAATTAGAATAGAATTAGAATTAGAATAGAATTAGAATAGAATTAGAATAGAATTAGAATAGAATTAGAATAGAATTAGAATAGAATTATAATTAGAAATAGAATTAGAAATAGAATTAGAATAGAATTAGAATTAGAAATAGAATTAGCATAGAATTAGAATTAGATTTAGAATTAGAATTAGAATTAGAATAGAATTAGAATAGAATTAGAATAGAATTAGAATAGAATTAGAATAGAATAGAATTAGAATTAGAATTAGAATAGAATTAGAATATAATTAGAATAGAATTAGAATAGAATTAGAAATAGAATTAGAATTAGAATAGAATTAGAATTAGAATTAGAATAGAATTAGAATATAATTAGAATAGAATTAGAATTAGAATTAGATTTAGAATAGAATTAGAATTAGAATTAGAAATAGAAATATAATTTGAATTAGAATAGAATTAGAATAGAATTAGAATTAGAATAGAATTAGAATAGAATTAGAATAGAATTAGAATAGAATTAGAATAGAATTAGAATAGAATTAGAATAGAATTATAATTAGAAATAGAATTAGAAATAGAATTAGAATAGAATTAGAATTAGAAATAGAATTAGCACAGAATTAGAATTAGAATAAGATTTAGAATTAGAATTAGAATTAGAATAGAATTAGAATAGAATTAGAATAGAATTAGAATAGAATTAGAATTAGAATTAGAATAGAATTAGAATAGAATTAGAATTAGAAATAGAATTAGAATTAGAAATAGAATTAGAATTAGAATTAGAATAGAATTAGAATTAGAATAGAATTAGAATTAGAATTAGAATAGAATTAGAATAGAATTAGAATAGAATTAGAATAGAATTAGAATTAGATTTAGAATTAGAATTAGAATTAGAATAGAATTAGAATAGAATTAGAATAGAATTAGAATTAGAATTAGAATTAGAATTAGATTTAGAATAGAATTAGAATAGAATTAGAATTAGAATAGAATTAGAATAGAATTAGAATAGAATTAGAATAGAATTAGAATAGAATTAGAATAGAATTAGAATAGAATTATAATTAGAAATAGATTTAGAATAGAATTAGAATTAGAATAGAATTAGAATTAGAAATAGATTTAGAATAGAATTAGAATTAGAATAGAATTAGAATAGAATTAGAATAGAATTAGAATTAGAAATAGATTTAGAATAGAATTAGAATTAGAATAGAATTAGAATAGAATTAGAATTAGAATTAGAATTAGAATAGAATTAGAATAGAATTAGAATAGAATTAGTATTATAAATAGAATTAGAATTAGAATAGAATTAGAATTAGAATTAGAATTAGAATTAAAATTAGAATTAGAATTAGAATAGAATTAGAATTAGAAATAGAATTAGAATAGAATTAGAATTAGAATTAGATTTAGAATTAGAATTAGAATTAGAATAGAATTAGAATTAGAAATAGAATTAGAATTAGAAATAGAAATAGAATAGAATTAGAATTAGAATTAGATTTAGAATTAGAATTAGAATTAGAATAGAATTAGAATAGAATTAGAATTAGAAATAGATTTAGAATAGAATTAGAATTAGAATAGAATTAGAATAGAATTAGAATAGAATTAGAATTAGAAATAGAATTAGAATTAGAAATAGAATTAGAATTAGAATTAGAATAGAATTAGAATTAGAATAGAATTAGAATAGAATTAGAATTAGATTGGAATTAGAAATTGAATTAGAAATAGAATTAGAATAGAATTAGAATATAATTAGAATTAGAATTAGATTTAGAATAGAATTAGAATTAGAAATAGAAATAGAATTAGAATTAGAATTAGAATTAGAATAGAATTAGAATTAGAATTAGAATTAGAATTAGAATTAGAATAGAATTAGAATAGAATTAGAATAGAATTAGAATTAGATTGGAATTAGAAATAGAATTAGAAATAGAATTAGAATAGAATTAGAATAGAATTAGAATTAGAATAGAATTAGAATAGAATTAGAATAGAATTAGAATAGAATTAGAATAGAATTAGAATAGAATTATAATTAGAAATAGAATTAGAAATAGAATTAGAATAGAATTAGAATTAGAAATAGAATTAGCATAGAATTAGAATTAGAATTAGATTTAGAATAGAATTAGAATTAGAATAGAATTAGAATAGAATTAGAATAGAATTAGAATTAGAAATAGATTTAGAATAGAATTAGAATTAGAATAGAATTAGAATTAGAATTAGAATTAGAATAGAATTAGAATAGAATTAGAATAGAATTAGAATAGAATTAGAATTAGAAATATAATTAGAATTAGAATAGAATTAGAATTAGAATTAGAATTAGAATTAGAATTAGAATTAGAATTAGAATAGAATTAGAATTAGAAATAGAATTAGAATAGAATTAGAATTAGAATTAGATTTAGAATTAGAATTAGAATTAGAATAGTATTAGAATAGAATTAGAATAGAATTAGAATAGAATTAGAATAGAATTAGAATAGAATTAGAATTAGAATTAGAATATAATTAGAATAGAATTAGAATTAGAAATAGAATTAGAATTAGAAATAGAAATAGAATAAGAATTAGAATTAGAATAGAATTAGAATTAGAATAGAATTAGAATTAAAATTAGAATAGAATTAGAATAGAATTAGAATAGAATTAGAATAGAATTAGATTTAGAATTAGAATTAGAATTAGAATTAGAATAGAATTAGAATTAGAAATAGAATTAGAATAGAATTAGAATTAGAATTAGATTTAGAATTAGAATTAGAATTAGAATAGAATTAGAATAGAATTAGAATAGAATTAGAATAGAATTAGAATTAGAATTAGAATTAGAATTAGAATTAGAATTAGAATAGAATTAGAATAGAATTAGAATAGAATTAGAATAGAATTAGAATAGAATTAGAATTAGAATTAAAATAGAATTAGAATAGAATTAGAATAGAATTAGAATTAGAATTAGAATTAGAATTAGATTTAGAATAGAATTAGAATTAGAATTAGAATTAGAATTAGAATAGAATTAGAATAGAATTAGAATAGAATTAGAATTAGATTGGAATTAGAAATAGAATTAGAAATAGAATTAGAATAGAATTAGAATAGAATTAGAATTAGAATAGAATTAGAATAGAATTAGAATAGAATTAGAATAGAATTAGAATAGAATTAGAATAGAATTATAATTAGAAATAGAATTAGAAATAGAATTAGAATAGAATTAGAATTAGAAATAGAATTAGCATAGAATTAGAATTAGAATTAGATTTAGAATTAGAATTATAATTAGAATAGAATTAGAATTAGAATTAGAATTAGAATAGAATTAGAATAGAATTATAATAGAATTAGAATTAGAATTAGAATTAGAATTAGATTTAGAATAGAATTAGAATTAGAATAGAATTTGAATTAGAATTAGAATAGAATTAGAATAGAATTAGAATATAATTAGAATTAGAATTAGATTTAGAATAGAATTAGAATTAGAATTAGAAATAGAATTAAAATTAGAATTAGAATAGAATTAGAATTAGAATTAGAATTAGAATTAGAATTAGAATTAGAATAGAATTAGAATAGAATTAGAATAGAATTAGAACAGAATTAGAATAGAATTATAATTAGAAATAGAATTAGAATAAAATTAGAATTAGAAATAGAATTAGCATAGAATTAGAATTAGAATTAGATTTAGAATTAGAATTAGAATTAGAATAGAATTAGAATAGAATTAGAATACAATTAGAATACAATTAGAATAGAATTAGAATTAGAATTAGAATAGAATTAGAATAGAATTAGAATTAGAAATAGAATTAGAATTAGAAATAGAATTAGATTTAGAATTAGAATACAATTAGAATTAGAATAGAATTAGAATAGAATTAGAATAGAATTAGAATAGAATAGAATAGAATTAGAATAGAATTAGAATTAGAATAAGATTTAGAATAGAATTAGAATTAGAAATAGAAATAGAATTAGAATTAGAATTAGAATAGAATTAGAATTAGAATTAGAATTAGAATTAGAATTAGAATAGAATTAGAATAGAATTTGAATAGAATTAGAATTAGATTGGAATTAGAAATAGAATTAGAAATTGAATTAGAATAGAATTAGAATAGAATTAGAATTAGAATAGAATTAGAATAGAATTAGAATAGAATTATAATTAGAAATAGAATTAGAAATAGAATTAGAATATAATTAAAATGAGAATTAGAATTAGAATTAGAATAGAATTAGAATAGAATTAGAATAGAAATAGAATAGAATTAGAATGGAATTAGAATTAGAATTAGATTTAGAATAGAATTAGAATAGAATTAGAATAGAATTAGAATAGAATTAGAATTAGAATTAGATTTAGAATAGAATTAGAATTAGAAATAGAAATAGAATTAGAATTAGAATTAGAATAGAATTAGAATTAGAATTAGAATTAGAATTAGAATAGAATTAGAATAGAATTAGAATAGAATTAGAATTAGATTGGAATTAGAAATAGAATTAGAAATAGAATTAGAATAGAATTAGAATAGAATTAGAATTAGAATAGAATTAGAATAGAATTAGAATAGAATTAGAATAGAATTAGAATAGAATTATAATTAGAAATAGAATTAGAAATAGAATTAGAATAGAATTAGAATTAGAAATAGAATTAGCATAGAATTAGAATTAGAATTAGATTTAGAATTAGAATTAGAATTAGAATAGAATTAGAATAGAATTAGAATAGAATTAGAATAGAATTAGAATAGAATAGAATTAGAATTAGAATTAGAATAGAATTAGAATATAATTAGAATAGAATTAGAATAGAATTAGAAATAGAATTAGAATTAGAATAGAATTAGAATTAGAATTAGAATAGAATTAGAATATAATTAGAATAGAATTAGAATTAGAATTAGATTTAGAATAGAATTAGAATTAGAATTAGAAATAGAAATATAATTTGAATTAGAATAGAATTAGAATAGAATTAGAATTAGAATAGAATTAGAATAGAATTAGAATAGAATTAGAATAGAATTAGAATAGAATTAGAATAGAATTATAATTAGAAATAGAATTAGAAATAGAATTAGAATAGAATTAGAATTAGAAATAGAATTAGCACAGAATTAGAATTAGAATAAGATTTAGAATTAGAATTAGAATTAGAGTAGAATTAGAATAGAATTAGAATAGAATTAAAATAGAATTAGAATTAGAATTAGAATAGAATTAGAATAGAATTAGAATTAGAAATAGAATTAGAATTAGAAATAGAATTAGAATTAGAATTAGAATAGAATTAGAATTAGAATAGAATTAGAATTAGAATTAGAATAGAATTAGAATAGAATTAGAATAGAATTAGAATAGAATTAGAATTAGATTTAGAATTAGAATTAGAATTAGAATAGAATTAGAATAGAATTAGAATAGAATTAGAATTAGAATTAGAATTAGAATTAGATTTAGAATAGAATTAGAATTAGAATAGAATTTGAATTAGAATTAGAATAGAATTAGAATAGAATTAGAATATAATTAGAATATAATTAGAATTAGAATTAGATTTAGAATAGAATTAGAATTAGAAATAGAAATAGAATTAGAATTAGAATTAGAATAGAATTAGAATTAGAATTAGAATTAGAATTAGAATAGAATTAGAATAGAATTAGAATAGAATTAGAATAGAATTAGAATTAGATTGGAATTAGAAATAGAATTAGAAATAGAATTAGAATAGAATTAGAATAGAATTAGAATTAGAATAGAATTAGAATAGAATTAGAATAGAATTAGAATAGAATTAGAATAGAATTATAATTAGAAATAGATTTAGAATAGAATTAGAATTAGAATAGAATTAGAATAGAATTAGAATTAGAAATAGATTTAGAATAGAATTACAATTAAAATAGAATTAGAATAGAATTAGAATAGAATTAGAATTAGAAATAGATTTAGAATAGAATTAGAATTAGAATAGAATTAGAATAGAATTAGAATTAGAATTAGAATTAGAATAGAATTAGAATAGAATTAGAATAGAATTAGAATTAGAAATAGAATTAGAATTAGAATAGAATTAGAATTAGAATTAGAATTAGAATTAGAATTAGAATTAGAATAGAATTAGAATTAGAAATAGAATTAGAATAGAATTAGAATTAGAATTAGATTTAGAATTAGAATTAGAATTAGAATAGAATTAGAATAGAATTAGAATAGAATTAAATTAGAATTAGAATAGAATTAGAATTAGAATAGAATTAGAATAGAAATAGAATTAGAATAGAATTAGAATTAGAATTAGAATAGAATTAGAATAAAATTAGAAATAGAATTAAAATTATAATTAGAATAGAATTAGAATAGAATTAGAATAGAATTAGAATAGAATTAGAATAGAATTGTAATTAGAAATAGAATTAGAAATAGAATTAGAATAGAATTAGAATTAGAAATAGAATTAGCATAGAATTAGAATTAGAATTAGATTTAGAATTAGAATTATAATTAGAATAGAATTAGAATTAGAATTAGAATTAGAATAGAATTAGAATATAATTAGAATAGAATTAGAATAGAATTAGAATAGAATTAGAATAGAATTATAATTAGAAATAGAATTAGAAATAGAATTAGAATAGAATTAGAATTAGAAATAGAATTAGCATAGAATTAGAATTAGAATTAGATTTAGAATTAGAATTATAATTAGAATAGAATTAGAATTAGAATTAGAATTAGAATAGAATTAGAATAGAATTAGAATATAATTAGAATTAGAATTAGATTTAGAATAGAATTAGAATTAGAATTAGAAATAAAATTAGAATTAGAATTAGAATAGAATTAGAATTAGAATTAGAATTAGAATTAGAATTAGAATTAGAATAGAATTAGAATAGAATTAGAATAGAATTAGAATAGAATTAGAATAGAATTATAATTAGAAATAGAATTAGAATAGAATTAGAATTAGAAATAGAATTAGCATAGAATTAGAATTAGAATTAGATTTAGAATTAGAATTAGAATTAGAATAGAATTAGAATAGAATTAGAATAGAATTAGAATAGAATTAGAATACAATTAGAATAGAATTAGAATTAGAATTAGAATAGAATTAGAATAGAATTAGAATTAGAAATAGAATTAGAATTAGAAATAGAATTAGATTTAGAATTAGAATAGAATTAGAATTAGAATAGAATTAGAATAGAATTAGAATAGAATTAGAATAGAATAGAATAGAATTAGAATAGAATTAGAATTAGAATAAGATTTAGAATAGAATTAGAATTAGAAATAGAAATAGAATTAGAATTAGAATTAGAATAGAATTAGAATTAGAATTAGAATTAGAATTAGAATTAGAATAGAATTAGAATAGAATTTGAATAGAATTAGAATTAGATTGGAATTAGAAATAGAATTAGAAATTGAATTAGAATAGAATTAGAATAGAATTAGAATTAGAATAGAATTAGAATAGAATTAGAATAGAATTAGAATAGAATTATAATTAGAAATAGAATTAGAAATAGAATTAGAATAGAATTAAAATGAGAATTAGAATTAGAATTAGAATAGAATTAGAATAGAATTAGAATAGAAATAGAATAGAATTAGAATGGAATTAGAATTAGAATTAGATTTAGAATAGAATTAGAATAGAATTAGAATAGAATTAGAATAGAATTAGAATTAGAATTAGATTTAGAATAGAATTAGAATTAGAAATAGAAATAGAATTAGAATTAGAATTAGAATAGAATTAGAATTAGAATTAGAATTAGAATTAGAATAGAATTAGAATAGAATTAGAATAGAATTAGAATTAGATTGGAATTAGAAATAGAATTAGAAATAGAATTAGAATAGAATTAGAATAGAATTAGAATTAGAATAGAATTAGAATAGAATTAGAATAGAATTAGAATAGAATTAGAATAGAATTATAATTAGAAATAGAATTAGAAATAGAATTAGAATAGAATTAGAATTAGAAATAGAATTAGCATAGAATTAGAATTAGAATTAGATTTAGAATTAGAATTAGAATTAGAATAGAATTAGAATAGAATTAGAATAGAATTAGAATAGAATTAGAATAGAATAGAATTAGAATTAGAATTAGAATAGAATTAGAATATAATTAGAATAGAATTAGAATAGAATTAGAAATAGAATTAGAATTAGAATAGAATTAGAATTAGAATTAGAATAGAATTAGAATATAATTAGAATAGAATTAGAATTAGAATTAGATTTAGAATAGAATTAGAATTAGAATTAGAAATAGAAATATAATTTGAATTAGAATAGAATTAGAATAGAATTAGAATTAGAATAGAATTAGAATAGAATTAGAATAGAATTAGAATAGAATTAGAATAGAATTAGAATAGAATTATAATTAGAAATAGAATTAGAAATAGAATTAGAATAGAATTAGAATTAGAAATAGAATTAGCACAGAATTAGAATTAGAATAAGATTTAGAATTAGAATTAGAATTAGAATAGAATTAGAATAGAATTAGAATAGAATTAAAATAGAATTAGAATTAGAATTAGAATAGAATTAGAATAGAATTAGAATTAGAAATAGAATTAGAATTAGAAATAGAATTAGAATTAGAATTAGAATAGAATTAGAATTAGAATAGAATTAGAATTAGAATTAGAATAGAATTAGAATAGAATTAGAATAGAATTAGAATTAGATTTAGAATTAGAATTAGAATTAGAATAGAATTAGAATAGAATTAGAATAGAATTAGAATTAGAATTAGAATTAGAATTAGATTTAGAATAGAATTAGAATTTGAATTAGAATTAGAATAGAATTAGAATAGAATTAGAATATAATTAGAATATAATTAGAATTAGAATTAGATTTAGAATAGAATTAGAATTAGAAATAGAAATAGAATTAGAATTAGAATTAGAATAGAATTAGAATTAGAATTAGAATTAGAATTAGAATAGAATTAGAATAGAATTAGAATAGAATTAGAATAGAATTAGAATTAGATTGGAATTAGAAATAGAATTAGAAATAGAATTAGAATAGAATTAGAATAGAATTAGAATTAGAATAGAATTAGAATAGAATTAGAATAGAATTAGAATAGAATTAGAATAGAATTATAATTAGAAATAGATTTAGAATAGAATTAGAATTAGAATAGAATTAGAATAGAATTAGAATTAGAAATAGATTTAGAATAGAATTACAATTAAAATAGAATTAGAATAGAATTAGAATAGAATTAGAATTAGAAATAGATTTAGAATAGAATTAGAATTAGAATAGAATTAGAATAGAATTAGAATTAGAATTAGAATTAGAATAGAATTAGAATAGAATTAGAATAGAATTAGAATTAGAAATAGAATTAGAATTAGAATAGAATTAGAATTAGAATTAGAATTAGAATTAGAATTAGAATTAGAATAGAATTAGAATTAGAAATAGAATTAGAATAGAATTAGAATTAGAATTAGATTTAGAATTAGAATTAGAATTAGAATAGAATTAGAATAGAATTAGAATAGAATTAAATTAGAATTAGAATAGAATTAGAATTAGAATAGAATTAGAATAGAAATAGAATTAGAATAGAATTAGAATTAGAATTAGAATAGAATTAGAATAAAATTAGAAATAGAATTAAAATTATAATTAGAATAGAATAAGAATAGAATTAGAATAGAATTAGAATAGAATTAGAATAGAATTGTAATTAGAAATAGAATTAGAAATAGAATTAGAATAGAATTAGAATTAGAAATAGAATTAGCATAGAATTAGAATTAGAATTAGATTTAGAATTAGAATTATAATTAGAATAGAATTAGAATTAGAATTAGAATTAGAATAGAATTAGAATAGAATTAGAATAGAATTAGAATAGAATTAGAATAGAATTATAATTAGAAATAGAATTAGAAATAGAATTAGAATAGAATTAGAATTAGAAATAGAATTAGCATAGAATTAGAATTAGAATTAGATTTAGAATTAGAATTATAATTAGAATAGAATTAGAATTAGAATTAGAATTAGAATAGAATTAGAATAGAATTATAATAGAATTAGAATTAGAATTAGAATTAGAATTAGAATTAGATTTAGAATAGAATTAGAATTAGAATAGAATTTGAATTAGAATTAGAATAGAATTAGAATAGAATTAGAATATAATTAGAATTAGAATTAGATTTAGAATAGAATTAGAATTAGAATTAGAAATAAAATTAGAATTAGAATTAGAATAGAATTAGAATTAGAATTAGAATTAGAATTAGAATTAGAATTAGAATAGAATTAGAATAGAATTAGAATAGAATTAGAATAGAATTAGAATAGAATTATAATTAGAAATAGAATTAGAATAGAATTAGAATTAGAAATAGAATTAGCATAGAATTAGAATTAGAATTAGATTTAGAATTAGAATTAGAATTAGAATAGAATTAGAATAGAATTAGAATAGAATTAGAATACAATTAGAATAGAATTAGAATTAGAATTAGAATAGAATTAGAATAGAATTAGAATTAGAAATAGAATTAGAATTAGAAATAGAATTAGATTTAGAATTAGAATAGAATTAGAATTAGAATAGAATTAGAATAGAATTAGAATAGAATTAGAATAGAATAGAATAGAATTAGAATAGAATTAGAATTAGAATAAGATTTAGAATAGAATTAGAATTAGAAATAGAAATAGAATTAGAATTAGAATTAGAATAGAATTAGAATTAGAATTAGAATTAGAATTAGAATAGAATTAGAATAGAATTTGAATAGAATTAGAATTAGATTGGAATTAGAAATAGAATTAGAAATTGAATTAGAATAGAATTAGAATAGAATTAGAATTAGAATAGAATTATAATAGAATTAGAATAGAATTAGAATAAAATTATAATTAGAAATAGAATTAGAAATAGAATTAGAATAGAATTAAAATGAGAATTAGAATTAGAATTAGAATAGAATTAGAATAGAATTAGAATAGAAATAGAATAGAATTAGAATGGAATTAGAATTAGAATTAGATTTAGAATAGAATTAGAATAGAATTAGAATAGAATTAGAATAGAATTAGAATTAGAATTAGATTTAGAATAGAATTAGAATTAGAAATAGAAATAGAATTAGAATTAGAATTAGAATAGAATTAGAATTAGAATTAGAATTAGAATTAGAATAGAATTAGAATAGAATTAGAATAGAATTAGAATTAGATTGGAATTAGAAATAGAATTAGAAATAGAATTAGAATAGAATTAGAATAGAATTAGAATTAGAATAGAATTAGAATAGAATTAGAATAGAATTAGAATAGAATTAGAATAGAATTAGAATAGAATTATAATTAGAAATAGAATTAGAAATAGAATTAGAATAGAATTAGAATTAGAAATAGAATTAGCATAGAATTAGAATTAGAATTAGATTTAGAATTAGAATTAGAATTAGAATAGAATTAGAATAGAATTAGAATAGAATTAGAATAGAATTAGAATAGAATAGAATTAGAATTAGAATTAGAATAGAATTAGAATATAATTAGAATAGAATTAGAATAGAATTAGAAATAGAATTAGAATTAGAATAGAATTAGAATTAGAATTAGAATAGAATTAGAATATAATTAGAATAGAATTAGAATTAGAATTAGATTTAGAATAGAATTAGAATTAGAATTAGAAATAGAAATATAATTTGAATTAGAATAGAATTAGAATAGAATTAGAATTAGAATAGAATTAGAATTAGAAATAGAATTAGCACAGAATTAGAATTAGAATAAGATTTAGAATTAGAATTAGAATTAGAATAGAATTAGAATAGAATTAGAATAGAATTAGAATAGAATTAGAATTAGAATTAGAATAGAATTAGAATAGAATTAGAATTAGAAATAGAATTAGAATTAGAAATAGAATTAGAATTAGAATTAGAATAGAATTAGAATTAGAATAGAATTAGAATTAGAATTAGAATAGAATTAGAATAGAATTAGAATAGAATTAGAATTAGATTTAGAATTAGAATTAGAATTAGAATAGAATTAGAATAGAATTAGAATAGAATTAGAATTAGAATTAGAATTAGAATTAGATTTAGAATAGAATTAGAATTAGAATAGAATTTGAATTAGAATTAGAATAGAATTAGAATAGAATTAGAATATAATTAGAATATAATTAGAATTAGAATTAGATTTAGAATAGAATTAGAATTAGAAATAGAAATAGAATTAGAATTAGAATTAGAATAGAATTAGAATTAGAATTAGAATTAGAATTAGAATAGAATTAGAATAGAATTAGAATAGAATTAGAATAGAATTAGAATTAGATTGGAATTAGAAATAGAATTAGAAATAGAATTAGAATAGAATTAGAATAGAATTAGAATTAGAATAGAATTAGAATAGAATTAGAATAGAATTAGAATAGAATTAGAATAGAATTATAATTAGAAATAGATTTAGAATAGAATTAGAATTAGAATAGAATTAGAATAGAATTAGAATTAGAAATAGATTTAGAATAGAATTACAATTAAAATAGAATTAGAATAGAATTAGAATAGAATTAGAATTAGAAATAGATTTAGAATAGAATTAGAATTAGAATAGAATTAGAATAGAATTAGAATTAGAATTAGAATTAGAATAGAATTAGAATAGAATTAGAATAGAATTAGAATTAGAAATAGAATTAGAATTAGAATAGAATTAGAATTAGAATTAGAATTAGAATTAGAATTAGAATTAGAATAGAATTAGAATTAGAAATAGAATTAGAATAGAATTAGAATTAGAATTAGATTTAGAATTAGAATTAGAATTAGAATAGAATTAGAATAGAATTAGAATAGAATTAAATTAGAATTAGAATAGAATTAGAATTAGAATAGAATTAGAATAGAAATAGAATTAGAATAGAATTAGAATTAGAATTAGAATAGAATTAGAATAAAATTAGAAATAGAATTAAAATTATAATTAGAATAGAATTAGAATAGAATTAGAATAGAATTAGAATAGAATTAGAATAGAATTGTAATTAGAAATAGAATTAGAAATAGAATTAGAATAGAATTAGAATTAGAAATAGAATTAGCATAGAATTAGAATTAGAATTAGATTTAGAATTAGAATTAGAATTAGAATAGAATTAGAATAGAATTAGAATAGAATTAGAATAGAATTAGAATAGAATTAGAATAGAATTAGAATTAGAAATAGAATAGAATTAGAATAGAATTAGAATTAGTAATAGAATTAGAATTAGAAATAGAATTAGAATTAGAATTAGAATAGAATTAGAATTAGAATAGAATTAGAATTAGAATTAGAATAGAATTAGAATAGAATTAGAATAGAATTAGAATTAGACTTAGAATTAGAATTAGAATTAGAATAGAATTAGAATAGAATTAGAATAGAATTAGAATTAGATTGGAATTAGAAATAGAATTAGAAATAGAATTAGAATAGAATTAGAATAGAATTAGAATTAGAATAGAATTAGAATAGAATTAGAATAGAATTAGAATAGAATTAGAATAGAATTAGAATAGAATTATAATTAGAAATAGATTTAGAATAGAATTAGAATTAGAATAGAATTAGAATAGAATTAGAATTAGAAATAGATTTAGAATAGAATTAGAATTAGAATAGAATTAGAATAGAATTAGAATAGAATTAGAATAGAATTATAATTAGAAATAGAATTAGAAATAGAATTAGAATAGAATTAGAATTAGAAATAGAATTAGCATAGAATTAGAATTAGAATTAGATTTAGAATTAGAATTAGAATTAGAATAGAGTTAGAATAGAATTAGAATAGAATTAGAATAGAATTAGAATTAGAATTAGAATAGAATTAGAATAGAATTAGAATTAGAAATAGAATTAGAATTAGAAATAGAATTAGAATTAGAATAGAATTAGAATTAGAATTAGAATTAGAATAGAATTAGAATAGAATTAGAATAGAATTAGAATTAGAATTAGAATAGAATTATAATTAGAATAGAATTAGAATAGAATTAGAATTAGAATAGAATTAGAATTAGAATTAGAATAGAATTAGAATAGAATTAGAATAGAATTAGAATAGAATTAGAATTAGAATTAGAATTAGAATTAGAATAGAATTAGAATAGAATTAGAATAGAATTAGAATAGAATTAGAATTAGATTTAGAATTACAATTAGAATTAGAATAGAATTAGAATAGAATTAGAATAGAATTAGAATTAGAATTAGAATTAGATTTAGAATAGAATTAGAATTAGAATAGAATTTGAATTAGAATTAGAATAGAATTAGAATAGAATTAGAATAGAATTAGAATATAATTAGAATTAGAATTAGATTTAGAATAGAATTAGAATTAGAAATAGAAATAGAAAGAGAATTAGAATTAGAATAGAATTAGAATTAGAATTAGAATTAGAATTAGAATAGAATTAGAATAGAATTAGAATAGAATTAGAATTAGATTGGAATTAGAAATAGAATTAGAAATAGAATTAGAATAGAATTAGAATAGAATTAGAATTAGAATAGAATTAGAATAGAATTAGAATAGAATTAGAATAGAATTAGAATAGAATTAGAATAGAATTAGAATAGAATTATAATTAGAAATAGAATTAGAAATAGAATTAGAATAAGAATTAGCATAGAATTAGAATTAGAATTAGATTTAGAATTAGAATTAGAATTAGAATAGAACTAGAATAGAATTAGAATAGAATTAGAATAGAATTAGAATTAGAATTAGAATAGAATTAGAATAGAATTAGAATTAGAAATAGAATTAGAATTAGAAATAGAATTAGAATTAGAATTAGAATAGAATTAGAATTAGAATAGAATTAGAATTAGAATTAGAATAGAATTAGAATAGAATTAGAATAGAATTAGAATTAGATTTAGAATTAGAATTAGAATTAGAATAGAATTAGAATAGAATTAGAATAGAATTAGAATTAGAATTAGAATTAGAATTAGATTTTGAATAGAATTAGAATTAGAATAGAATTTGAATTAGAATTAGAATAGAATTAGAATAGAATTAGAATAGAATTAGAATATAATTAGAATTAGAATTAGATTTAGAATAGAATTAGAATTAGAATAGAATTTGAATTAGAATTAGAATAGAATTAGAATAGAATTAGAATAGAATTAGAATAGAATTAGAATTAGATTGGAATTAGAAATAGAATTAGAAATAGAATTAGAATAGAATTAGAATAGAATTAGAATTAGAATAGAATTAGAATAGAATTAGAATAGAATTAGAATAGAATTAGAATAGAATTAGAATAGAATTATAATTAGAAATAGATTTAGAATAGAATTAGAATTAGAATAGAATTAGAATAGAATTAGAATTAGAAATAGATTTAGAATAGAATTAGAATTAGAATAGAATTAGAATAGAATTAGAATAGAATTAGAATAGAATTATAATTAGAAATAGAATTAGAAATAGAATTAGAATAGAATTAGAATTAGAAATAGAATTAGCATAGAATTAGAATTAGAATTAGATTTAGAATTAGAATTAGAATTAGAATAGAGTTAGAATAGAATTAGAATAGAATTAGAATAGAATTAGAATTAGAATTAGAATAGAATTAGAATAGAATTAGAATTAGAAATAGAATTAGAATTAGAAATAGAATTAGAATTAGAATAGAATTAGAATTAGAATTAGAATTAGAATAGAATTAGAATAGAATTAGAATAGAATTAGAATTAGAATTAGAATAGAATTATAATTAGAATAGAATTAGAATAGAATTAGAATTAGAATAGAATTAGAATTAGAATTAGAATTAGAATAGAATTAGAATAGAATTAGAATAGAATTAGAATAGAATTAGAATTAGAATTAGAATTAGAATTAGAATAGAATTAGAATAGAATTAGAATAGAATTAGAATAGAATTAGAATTAGATTTAGAATTACAATTAGAATTAGAATAGAATTAGAATAGAATTAGAATAGAATTAGAATTAGAATTAGAATTAGATTTAGAATAGAATTAGAATTAGAATAGAATTTGAATTAGAATTAGAATAGAATTAGAATAGAATTAGAATAGAATTAGAATATAATTAGAATTAGAATTAGATTTAGAATAGAATTAGAATTAGAAATAGAAATAGAAAGAGAATTAGAATTAGAATAGAATTAGAATTAGAATTAGAATTAGAATAGAATTAGAATAGAATTAGAATAGAATTAGAATTAGATTGGAATTAGAATAAGAATTAGAATAGAATTAGAATAGAATTAGAATAGAATTAGAATTAGAATTAGAATTAGAATTAGATTTTGAATAGAATTAGAATTAGAATAGAATTTGAATTAGAATTAGAATAGAATTAGAATAGAATTAGAATAGAATTAGAATATAATTAGAATTAGAATTAGATTTAGAATAGAATTAGAATTAGAAATAGAAATAGAATTAGAATTAGAATTAGAATTAGAATTAGAATTAGAATAGAATTAGAATAGAATTAGAATAGAATTAGAATTAGATTGGAATTAGAAATAGAATTAGAATAGAATTAGAATAGAATAGAATTAGAATAGAATTAGAATAGAATTAGAATAGAATTAGAATAGAATTAGAATAGAATTAGAATAGAATTAGAATAGAATTAGAATAGAATTATAATTAGACATAGATTTAGAATAGAAATAGAATTAGAATAGAATTAGAATAGAATTAGAATTAGAAATAGATTTAGAATAGAATTAGAATTAGAATAGAATTAGAATAGAATTAGAATAGAATTAGAATTAGAAATAGATTTAGAATAGAATTAGAATTAGAATTATAATTAGAATAGAATTAGAATTAGAATTAGAATTAGAATAGAATTAGAATAGAATTAGAATAGAATTAGAATTAGAAATAGAATTAGAATTAGAATAGAATTAGAATTAGAATTAGAATTAGAATTAGAATTAGAATTAGAATTAGAATAGAATTAGAATTAGAATTAGAATTAGAATTTCTATTTCTAATTCTATTCTAATTCTAATTCTAATCTAATTGTAATTCTAATTCTATTCTAATTCTATTCTAATTCTAATTCTAATTCTAATTCTAATTCTAATTCTATTTCTATTTCTAATTCTAATTCTAATTCTATTCTAAATCTAATTCTAATTCTAATTCTATTCTAATTCTATTCTAATTCTATTCTAATTATAATTATAATTCTATTTCTAATTCTATTCTAATTCTATTCTAATTCTAATTCTAATTCTATTCTAATTCTATTTCTGATTCTATTTCTAATTATAATTCTATTCTAATTCTATTCTAATTATATTCTAATTCTATTCTAATTCTATTTTAATTCTATTCTAATTCTAATTCTATTCTAATTCTATTCTAATTCTATTTCTAATTCTATTTCTAATTCCAATCTAATTCTAATTCTATTCTAATTTTATTCTAATTCTATTCTAATTCTAATTCTAATTCTAATTCTAATTCTATTCTAATTCTAATTCTAATTCTATTTCTATTTCTAATTCTAATTCTATTCTAAATCTAATTCTAATTCTAATTCTAATTCTAATTCTATTCTAATTCTATTCTAATTCTATTCTAATTCTATTCTAATTCTAATTCTAATTCTATTCTAATTCTAATTCTAATTCTATTCTAATTTTATTCTATTTCTAATTCTATTTCTAATTCTATTTCTAATTCTAATTCTATTCTAATTCTAATTCTAATTCTATTTCTATTTCTAGTTCTAATTCTATTCTAATTCTAATTCTAATTCTAATTCTATTCTAATTCTTACTCTATTCTAATTCTATTCTAATTCTATTTCTAATTCCAATCTAATTCTAATTCTATTCTAATTTTGTTCTAATTCTATTCTAATTCTAATTCTAATTCTATTCTAATTCTAATTCTAATTCTATTTCTATTTCTAATTCTAATTCTATTCTAAATCTAATTCTAATTCTAATTCTATTCTAATTCTATTCTAATTCTAATTCTAATTCTATTCTAATTCTAATTCTATTCTAAATCTAATTCTAATTCTAATTCTAATTCTAATTCTAATTCAAATTATATTTCTATTTCTAATTCTAATTCTATTCTAAATATAATTCTAATTCTAATTCTATTCTAATTCTATTCTAATTCTAATTCTATTCTAATTCTAATTCTATTCTAAATCTAATTCTAATTCCATTTCTATTCTAATTCTAATTCTACTTCTAATTCTAATTCTATTCTAATTCTATTCTAATTATAATTCTATTCTAATTCTAATTCTAATTCTATTCTAATTCTATTCTAATTCTATTCTAATTCTAATTCTAATTCTAATTCTATTCTATTCTATTCTAATTCTAGTCTAATTCTATTCTAATTCTAATTCTATTCTAATTTTATTCTATTTCTAATTCTATTTCTAATTCTATTTCTAATTCTAATTCTATTCTAATTCTAATTCTAATTCTATTTCTATTTCTAGTTCTAATTCTATTCTAATTCTAATTCTAATTCTAATTCTATTCTAATTCTAATTCTATTCTAATTCTATTCTAATTCTATTTCCAATTCTATTCTAATTCTATTCTAATTCTAATTCTAATTCTAATTCTAATTCTAATTATAATTCTAATTCTAATTCTATTTCTATTTCTAATTCTAATTCTAATTCTATTCTAAATCTAATTCTAATTCTAATTCTATTCTAATTCTATTCTAATTCTATTCTAATTATAATTCTAATTCTATTTCTAATTCTATTCTAATTCTATTCTAATTCTAATTCTAATTCTATTCTAATTCTATTTCTAATTCTATTTCTAATTATAATTCTATTCTAATTCTATTCTAATTATATTCTAATTCTATTCTAATTCTATTCTAATTCTATTCTAATTATATTCTAATTCTATTCTAATTCTATTCTAATTCTATTCTAATTCTATTCTAATTCTAATTCTATTCTAATTCTATTCTAATTCTATTTCTAATTCTATTTCTAATTCCAATCTAATTCTAATTCTATTCTAATTTTATTCTAATTCTATTCTAATTCTAATTCTAATTCTAATTCTAATTCTATTCTAATTCTAATTCTAATTCTATTTCTATTTCTAAATCTAATTCTATTCTAAATCTAATTCTAATTCTAATTATATTCTAATTCTATTCTAATTCTATTCTAATTCTATTCTAATTCTAATTCTAATTCTATTCTAATTCTAATTCTAATTCTAATTCTAATTCTAATTCTAATTCTAATTCTATTTCTATTTCTAATTCTAATTCTAATTCTATTCTAAATCTAATTCTAATTCTAATTCTATTCTAATTCTATTTTAATTCTAAATCTATTTCTAATTCTAATTCTATTCTAATTCTATTCTAATTCTATTCTAATTCTAATTCTAATTCTAATTATAATTCTAGTCTAATTCTATTCTAATTATATTCTAATTCTATTCTAATTCTATTCTAATTTTATTCTAATTCTGATTCTATTCTAATTCTATTCTAATTCTATTTCTAATTCTATTTCTAATTCCAATCTAATTCTAATTCTATTCTAATTTTATTCTAATTCTATTCTAATTCTAATTCTAATTCTAATTCTAATTCTATTCTAATTCTAATTCTAATTCTATTTCTAATTCTAATTCTATTCTAAATCTAATTCTAATTCTAATTCTAATTCTATTCTAATTCTATTCTAATTCTATTCTAATTCTAATTCTAATTCTATTCTAATTCTAATTCTATTCTAATTTTATTCTATTTCTAATTCTATTTCTAATTCTATTTCTAATTCTAATTCTATTCTAATTCTAATTCTAATTCTATTTCTATTTCTAGTTCTAATTCTATTCTAATTCTAATTCTAATTCTAATTCTATTCTAATTCTTACTCTATTCTAATTCTATTCTAATTCTATTTCTAATTTCAATCTAATTCTAATTCTATTCTAATTTTATTCTAATTCTATTCTAATTCTAATTCTAATTCTAATTCTAATTCTAATTCTATTTTAATTCTAATTCTAATTCTATTTCTATTTCTAATTCTAATTCTATTCTAAATCTAATTCTAATTCTAATTCTATTCTAATTCTATTCTAATTCTATTCTAATTCTAATTCTAATTCTATTCTAATTCTAATTCTATTCTAAATCTAATTCTAATTCTAATTCTAATTCTAATTCTAATTCAAATTATATTTCTATTTCTAATTCTAATTCTATTCTAAATATAATTCTAATTCTAATTCTATTCTAATTCTAATTCTATTCTAAATCTAATTCTAATTCCATTTCTATTCTAATTCTAATTCTACTTCTAATTCTAATTCTATTCTAATTCTATTCTAATTATAATTCTATTCTAATTCTAATTCTAATTCTATTCTAATTCTATTCTAATTCTATTCTAATTCTAATTCTAATTCTAATTCTATTCTATTCTATTCTAATTCTATTCTAATTCTATTCTAATTCTAATTCTATTCTAATTTAATTCTATTTCTAATTATATTTCTAATTCTATTTCTAATTCTAATTCTATTCTAATTCTAATTCTAATTCTATTTCTATTTCTAGTTCTAATTCTATTCTAATTCTAATTCTAATTCTAATTCTATTCTAATTCTAATTCTATTCTAATTCTATTCTAATTCTAATTCTATTCTAATTCTATTTCCAATTCTATTCTAATTCTATTCTAATTCTAATTCTAATTCTAATTCTAATTCTAATTATAATTCTAATTCTAATTCTAATTCTATTTCTAATTCTATTCTAATTCTAATTCTAATCTAATTGTAATTCTAATTCTATTCTAATTCTATTCTAATTCTAATTCTAATTCTAATTCTAATTCTAATTCTATTTCTAATTCTAATTCTAATTCTATTCTAAATCTAATTCTAATTCTAATTCTATTCTAATTCTATTCTAATTCTATTCTAATTATAATTCTAATTCTAATTCTAATTCTATTCTAATTCTATTCTAATTCTATTCTAATTCTATTCTAATTCTATTCTAATTCTATTCTAATTCTAATTCTATTCTAATTCTATTCTAATTCTATTTCTAATTCTATTTCTAATTCCAATCTAATTCTAATTCTATTCTAATTTTATTCTAATTCTATTCTAATTCTAATTCTAATTCTAATTCTAATTCTATTCTAATTCTAATTCTAATTCTATTTCTATTTCTAATTCTAATTCTATTTCTAATTCTAATTCTATTCTAAATCTAATTCTAATTCTAATTCTAATTCTATTCTAATTCTATTCTAATTCTATTCTAATTCTATTCTAATTCTAATTCTAATTCTATTCTAATTCTAATTCATTCTAATTTTATTCTATTTCTAATTCTATTTCTAATTCTATTTCTAATTCTAATTCTATTCTAATTCTAATTCTAATTCTATTTCTATTTCTAGTTCTAATTCTATTCTAATTCTAATTCTAATTCTAATTCTATTCTAATTCTTACTCTATTCTAATTCTATTCTAATTCTATTTCTAATTCCAATCTAATTCTAATTCTATTCTAATTTTATTCTAATTCTATTCTAATTCTAATTCTAATTCTAATTCTAATTCTATTCTAATTCTAATTCTAATTCTATTCTAAATCTAATTCTAATTCTAATTCTAATTCTAATTCTAATTCAAATTATATTTCTATTTCTAATTCTAATTCTATTCTAAATATAATTCTAATTCTAATTCTATTCTAATTCTATTCTAATTCTAATTCTATTCTAATTCTAATTCTATTCTAAATCTAATTCTAATTCCATTTCTATTCTAATTCTAATTCTACTTCTAATTCTAATTCTATTCTAATTCTATTCTAATTATAATTCTATTCTAATTCTAATTCTAATTCTATTCTAATTCTATTCTAATTCTATTCTAATTCTAATTCTAATTCTAATTCTATTCTATTCTATTCTAATTCTAGTCTAATTCTATTCTAATTCTAATTCTATTCTAATTTTATTCTATTTCTAATTCTATTTCTAATTCTATTTCTAATTCTAATTCTATTCTAATTCTAATTCTAATTCTATTTCTATTTCTAGTTCTAATTCTATTCTAATTCTAATTCTAATTCTAATTCTATTCTAATTCTAATTCTATTCTAATTCTATTCTAATTCTATTTCCAATTCTATTCTAATTCTATTCTAATTCTAATTCTAATTCTAATTCTAATTCTAATTATAATTCTAATTCTAATTCTATTTCTATTTCTAATTCTAATTCTAATTCTATTCTAAATCTAATTCTAATTCTAATTCTATTCTAATTCTATTCTAATTCTATTCTAATTATAATTCTAATTCTATTTCTAATTCTATTCTAATTCTATTCTAATTCTAATTCTAATTCTATTCTAATTCTATTTCTAATTCTATTTCTAATTATAATTCTATTCTAATTCTATTCTAATTATATTCTAATTCTATTCTAATTCTATTCTAATTCTATTCTAATTATATTCTAATTCTATTCTAATTCTATTCTAATTCTATTCTAATTCTATTCTAATTCTAATTCTATTCTAATTCTATTCTAATTCTATTTCTAATTCTATTTCTAATTCCAATCTAATTCTAATTCTATTCTAATTTTATTCTAATTCTATTCTAATTCTAATTCTAATTCTAATTCTAATTCTATTCTAATTCTAATTCTAATTCTATTTCTATTTCTAAATCTAATTCTATTCTAAATCTAATTCTAATTCTAATTATATTCTAATTCTATTCTAATTCTATTCTAATTCTATTCTAATTCTAATTCTAATTCTATTCTAATTCTAATTCTAATTCTAATTCTAATTCTAATTCTAATTCTAATTCTATTTCTATTTCTAATTCTAATTCTAATTCTATTCTAAATCTAATTCTAATTCTAATTCTATTCTAATTCTATTTTAATTCTAAATCTATTTCTAATTCTAATTCTATTCTAATTCTATTCTAATTCTATTCTAATTCTATTCTAATTCTAATTCTAATTCTAATTATAATTCTAGTCTAATTCTATTCTAATTATATTCTAATTCTATTCTAATTCTATTCTAATTTTATTCTAATTCTGATTCTATTCTAATTCTATTCTAATTCTATTTCTAATTCTATTTCTAATTCCAATCTAATTCTAATTCTATTCTAATTTTATTCTAATTCTATTCTAATTCTAATTCTAATTCTAATTCTAATTCTATTCTAATTCTAATTCTAATTCTATTTCTAATTCTAATTCTATTCTAAATCTAATTCTAATTCTAATTCTAATTCTATTCTAATTCTATTCTAATTCTATTCTAATTCTAATTCTAATTCTATTCTAATTCTAATTCTATTCTAATTTTATTCTATTTCTAATTCTATTTCTAATTCTATTTCTAATTCTAATTCTATTCTAATTCTAATTCTAATTCTATTTCTATTTCTAGTTCTAATTCTATTCTAATTCTAATTCTAATTCTAATTCTATTCTAATTCTTACTCTATTCTAATTCTATTCTAATTCTATTTCTAATTTCAATCTAATTCTAATTCTATTCTAATTTTATTCTAATTCTATTCTAATTCTAATTCTAATTCTAATTCTAATTCTAATTCTATTTTAATTCTAATTCTAATTCTATTTCTATTTCTAATTCTAATTCTATTCTAAATCTAATTCTAATTCTAATTCTATTCTAATTCTATTCTAATTCTATTCTAATTCTAATTCTAATTCTATTCTAATTCTAATTCTATTCTAAATCTAATTCTAATTCTAATTCTAATTCTAATTCTAATTCAAATTATATTTCTATTTCTAATTCTAATTCTATTCTAAATATAATTCTAATTCTAATTCTATTCTAATTCTAATTCTATTCTAAATCTAATTCTAATTCCATTTCTATTCTAATTCTAATTCTACTTCTAATTCTAATTCTATTCTAATTCTATTCTAATTATAATTCTATTCTAATTCTAATTCTAATTCTATTCTAATTCTATTCTAATTCTATTCTAATTCTAATTCTAATTCTAATTCTATTCTATTCTATTCTAATTCTATTCTAATTCTATTCTAATTCTAATTCTATTCTAATTTAATTCTATTTCTAATTATATTTCTAATTCTATTTCTAATTCTAATTCTATTCTAATTCTAATTCTAATTCTATTTCTATTTCTAGTTCTAATTCTATTCTAATTCTAATTCTAATTCTAATTCTATTCTAATTCTAATTCTATTCTAATTCTATTCTAATTCTAATTCTATTCTAATTCTATTTCCAATTCTATTCTAATTCTATTCTAATTCTAATTCTAATTCTAATTCTAATTCTAATTATAATTCTAATTCTAATTCTAATTCTATTTCTAATTCTATTCTAATTCTAATTCTAATCTAATTGTAATTCTAATTCTATTCTAATTCTATTCTAATTCTAATTCTAATTCTAATTCTAATTCTAATTCTATTTCTAATTCTAATTCTAATTCTATTCTAAATCTAATTCTAATTCTAATTCTATTCTAATTCTATTCTAATTCTATTCTAATTATAATTCTAATTCTAATTCTAATTCTATTCTAATTCTATTCTAATTCTATTCTAATTCTATTCTAATTCTATTCTAATTCTATTCTAATTCTAATTCTATTCTAATTCTATTCTAATTCTATTTCTAATTCTATTTCTAATTCCAATCTAATTCTAATTCTATTCTAATTTTATTCTAATTCTATTCTAATTCTAATTCTAATTCTAATTCTAATTCTATTCTAATTCTAATTCTAATTCTATTTCTATTTCTAATTCTAATTCTATTTCTAATTCTAATTCTATTCTAAATCTAATTCTAATTCTAATTCTAATTCTATTCTAATTCTATTCTAATTCTATTCTAATTCTATTCTAATTCTAATTCTAATTCTATTCTAATTCTAATTCATTCTAATTTTATTCTATTTCTAATTCTATTTCTAATTCTATTTCTAATTCTAATTCTATTCTAATTCTAATTCTAATTCTATTTCTATTTCTAGTTCTAATTCTATTCTAATTCTAATTCTAATTCTAATTCTATTCTAATTCTTACTCTATTCTAATTCTATTCTAATTCTATTTCTAATTCCAATCTAATTCTAATTCTATTCTAATTTTATTCTAATTCTATTCTAATTCTAATTCTAATTCTAATTCTAATTCTATTCTAATTCTAATTCTAATTCTATTCTAAATCTAATTCTAATTCTAATTCTAATTCTAATTCTAATTCAAATTATATTTCTATTTCTAATTCTAATTCTATTCTAAATATAATTCTAATTCTAATTCTATTCTAATTCTATTCTAATTCTAATTCTATTCTAATTCTAATTCTATTCTAAATCTAATTCTAATTCCATTTCTATTCTAATTCTAATTCTACTTCTAATTCTAATTCTATTCTAATTCTATTCTAATTATAATTCTATTCTAATTCTAATTCTAATTCTATTCTAATTCTATTCTAATTCTATTCTAATTCTAATTCTAATTCTAATTCTATTCTATTCTATTCTAATTCTATTCTAATTCTATTCTAATTCTAATTCTATTTCTAATTCTATTTCTAATTCTATTTCTAATTCTAATTCTATTCTAATTCTAATTCTAATTCTATTTCTATTTCTAGTTCTAATTCTATTCTAATTCTAATTCTAATTCTAATTCTAATTCTATTCTAATTCTAATTCTATTCTAATTCTATTCTAATTCTAATTCTATTCTAATTCTATTTCCAATTCTATTCTAATTCTATTCTAATTCTAATTCTAATTCTAATTCTAATTCTAATTATAATTCTAATTCTAATTCTAATTCTATTTCTAATTCTATTCTATTCTAATTCTAATCTAATTGTAATTCTAATTCTATTCTAATTCTATTCTAATTCTAATTCTAATTCTAATTCTAATTCTATTTCTATTTCTAATTCTAATTCTAATTCTATTCTAAATCTAATTCTAATTCTAATTCTATTCTAATTCTATTCTAATTCTATTCTAATTATAATTCTAATTCTTTTTCTAATTCTATTCTAATTCTAATTCTAATTCTATTCTAATTCTATTTCTAATTCTATTTCTAATTATAATTCTATTCTAATTCTATTCTAATTATATTCTAATTCTATTCTAATTCTATTCTAATTCTATTCTAATTCTATTCTAATTCTAATTCTATTCTAATTCTATTCTAATTCTATTTCTAATTCTATTTCTAATTCCAATCTAATTCTAATTCTATTCTAATTTTATTCTAATTCTATTCTAATTCTAATTCTAATTCTAATTCTAATTCTATTCTAATTTTAATTCTAATTCTATTTCTATTTCTAATTCTAATTCTATTCTAAATCTAATTCTAATTCTAATTCTATTCTAATTCTATTCTAATTCTATTCTAATTCTATTCTAATTCTAATTCTAATTCTATTCTAATTCTAATTCTAATTCTAATTCTAATTCTAATTCTAATTCTAATTCTATTTCTATTTCTAATTCTAATTCTAATTCTATTCTAAATCTAATTCTAATTCTAATTCTATTCTAATTCTATTCTAATTCTATTCTAATTATAATTCTAATTCTATTTCTAATTCTATTCTAATTCTATTCTAATTCTAATTCTAATTCTATTCTAATTCTATTTCTAATTATAATTCTATTCTAATTCTATTCTAATTATATTCTAATTCTATTCTAATTCTATTCTAATTCTATTCTAATTCTATTCTAATTCTAATTCTATTCTAATTCTATTCTAATTCTATTTCTAATTCTATTTCTAATTCCAATCTAATTCTTATTCTATTCTAATTTTATTCTAATTCTATTCTAATTCTAATTCTAATTCTAATTCTAATTCTATTCTAATTCTAATTCTAATTCTATTTCTATTTCTAATTCTAATTCTATTCTAAATCTAATTCTAATTCTTATTCTAATTCTATTCTAATTCTATTCTAATTCTATTCTAATTCTATTCTAATTCTAATTCTAATTCTAATTCTATTCTAATTCTAATTCTATTCTAATTTTATTCTATTTCTAATTCTATTTCTAATTCTATTTCTAATTCTAATTCTATTCTAATTCTAATTCTAATTCTATTTCTATTTCTAGTTCTAATTCTATTCTAATTCTAATTCTAATTCTAATTCTATTCTAATTCTTACTCTATTCTAATTCTATTCTAATTCTATTTCTAATTCCAATCTAATTCTATTTCTATTCTAATTTTAATCTAATTCTATTCTAATTCTAATTCTAATTCTAATTCTAATTCTATTTTAATTCTAATTCTAATTCTATTTCTATTTCTAATTCTAATTCTATTCTAAATCTAATTCTAATTCTAATTCTATTCTAATTCTATTCTAATTCTATTCTAATTCTAATTCTAATTCTATTCTAATTCTAATTCTATTCTAAATCTAATTCTAATTCTAATTCTAATTCTAATTCTAATTCAAATTATATTTCTATTTCTAATTCTAATTCTATTCTAAATATAATTCTAATTCTAATTCTATTCTAATTCTATTCTAATTCTATTCTAATTCTAATTCTATTCTAAATCTAATTCTAATTCCATTTCTATTCTAATTCTAATTCTACTTCTAATTCTAATTCTATTCTAATTCTATTCTAATTATAATTCTATTCTAATTCTAATTCTAATTCTATTCTAATTCTATTCTAATTCTATTCTAATTCTAATTCTAATTCTAATTCTATTCTATTCTATTCTAATTATATTCTAATTCTATTCTAATTCTAATTCTATTCTAATTTTATTCTATTTCTAATTCTATTTCTAATTTTATTTCTAATTCTAATTCTATTCTAATTCTAATTCTAATTCTATTTCTATTTCTAGTTCTAATTCTATTCTAATTCTAATTCTAATTCTAATTCTATTCTAATTCTAATTCTATTCTAATTCTATTCTAATTCTAATTCTATTCTAATTCTATTTCCAATTCTATTCTAATTCTATTCTAATTCTAATTCTAATTCTAATTCTAATTCTAATTCTATTCTAATTCTATTCTAATTCTATTCTAATTCTAATTGTAATTCTAAATCTAATTCTAATTCTATTCTAATTATATTCTAATTCTATTCTAATTCTATTCTAATTCTAATTCTAATTCTAATTCTAATTCTATTCTAATTCTATTCTAATTCTATTCTAATTATAATTCTATTCTAATTCTATTCTAATTATATTCTAATTCTATTCTAATTCTATTCTAATTCTATTCTAATTCTATTCTAATTCTAATTCTATTCTAATTCTATTTCTAATTCCAATCTAATTCTAATTCTATTCTAATTTTATTCTAATTCTATTCTAATTCTAATTCTAATTCTAATTCTAATTCTATTCTAATTCTAATTCTAATTCTATTTCTATTTCTAATTCTAATTCTATTCTAAATCTAATTCTAATTCTAATTCTATTCTAATTCTATTCTAATTCTATTCTAATTCTATTCTAATTCTAATTCTAATTCTATTCTAATTCTAATTCTAATTCTAATTCTAATTCTAATTCTAATTCTAATTCTATTTCTATTTCTAATTCTAATTCTAATTCTATTCTAAATCTAATTCTAATTCTAATTCTATTCTAATTCTATTCTAATTCTATTCTAATTATAATTCTAATTCTATTTCTAATTCTATTCTAATTCTATTCTAATTCTAATTCTAATTCTATTCTAATTCTATTTCTAATTCTATTTCTAATTATAATTCTATTCTAATTCTATTCTAATTATATTCTAATTCTATTCTAATTCTATTCTAATTCTATTCTAATTCTATTCTAATTCTAATTCTATTCTAATTCTATTCCAATTCTATTTCTAATTCTATTTCTAATTCCAATCTAATTCTAATTCTATTCTAATTTTATTCTAATTCTATTCTAATTCTAATTCTAATTCTAATTCTAATTCTATTCTAATTCTAATTCTAATTCTATTTCTATTTCTAATTCTAATTCTATTCTAAATCTAATTCTAATTCTAATTCTAATTCTATTCTAATTCTATTCTAATTCTATTCTAATTCTATTCTAATTCTAATTCTAATTCTATTCTAATTCTAATTCTATTCTAATTTTATTCTATTTCTAATTCTATTTCTAATTCTATTTCTAATTCTAATTCTATTCTAATTCTAATTCTAATTCTATTTCTATTTCTAGTTCTAATTCTATTCTAATTCTAATTCTAATTCTAATTCTATTCTAATTCTTACTCTATTCTAATTCTATTCTAATTCTATTTCTAATTCCAATCTAATTCTAATTCTATTCTAATTTTAATCTAATTCTATTCTAATTCTAATTCTAATTCTAATTCTAATTCTATTTTAATTCTAATTCTAATTCTATTTCTATTTCTAATTCTAATTCTATTCTAAATCTAATTCTAATTCTAATTCTATTCTAATTCTATTCTAATTCTATTCTAATTCTAATTCTAATTCTATTCTAATTCTAATTATATTCTAAATCTAATTCTAATTCTAATTCTAATTCAAATTATATTTCTATTTCTAATTCTAATTCTATTCTAAATGTAATTCTAATTCTAATTCTATTCTAATTCTATTCTAATTCTAATTCTATTCTAATTCTAATTCTAATTCTAATTCTAATTCTAATTATAATTCTAATTCTAATTCTAATTCTATTTCTAATTCTATTCTAATTCTAATTCTAATCTAATTGTAATTCTAATTCTATTCTAATTCTATTCTAATTTTAATTCTAATTCTAATTCTAATTCAATTTCTATTTCTAATTCTAATTCTAATTCTATTCTAAATCTAATTCTAATTCTAATTCTATTCTAATTCTATTCTAATTCTATTCTAATTATAATTCTAATTCTTTTTCTAATTCTATTCTAATTCTAATTCTAATTCTATTCTAATTCTATTTCTAATTCTATTTCTAATTATAATTCTATTCTAATTCTATTCTAATTATATTCTAATTCTATTCTAATTCTATTCTAATTCTATTCTAATTCTATTCTAATTCTAATTCTATTCTAATTCTATTCTAATTCTATTTCTAATTCCAATCTAATTCTAATTCTATTCTAATTTTATTCTAATTCTATTCTAATTCTAATTCTAATTCTAATTCTAATTCTATTCTAATTCTAATTCTAATTCTATTTCTATTTCTAATTCTAATTCTATTCTAAATCTAATTCTAATTCTAATTCTATTCTAATTCTATTCTAATTCTATTCTAATTCTATTCTAATTCTAATTCTAATTCTATTCTAATTCTAATTCTAATTCTAATTCTAATTCTAATTCTAATTCTAATTCTATTTCTATTTCTAATTCTAATTCTAATTCTATTCTAAATCTAATTCTAATTCTAATTCTATTCTAATTCTATTCTAATTCTATTCTAATTATAATTCTAATTCTATTTCTAATTCTATTCTAATTCTATTCTAATTCTAATTCTAATTCTATTCTAATTCTATTTCTAATTCTATTTCTAATTATAATTCTATTCTAATTCTATTCTAATTATATTCTAATTCTATTCTAATTCTATTCTAATTCTATTCTAATTCTATTCTAATTCTAATTCTATTCTAATTCTATTCCAATTCTATTTCTAATTCTATTTCTAATTCCAATCTAATTCTAATTCTATTCTAATTTTATTCTAATTCTATTCTAATTCTAATTCTAATTCTAATTCTAATTCTATTCTAATTCTAATTCTAATTCTATTTCTATTTCTAATTCTAATTCTATTCTAAATCTAATTCTAATTCTAATTCTAATTCTATTCTAATTCTATTCTAATTCTATTCTAATTCTAATTCTAATTCTATTCTAATTCTAATTCTATTCTAATTTTATTCTATTTCTAATTCTATTTCTAATTCTATTTCTAATTCTAATTCTATTCTAATTCTAATTCTAATTCTATTTCTATTTCTAGTTCTAATTCTATTCTAATTCTAATTCTAATTCTAATTCTATTCTAATTCTTACTCTATTCTAATTCTATTCTAATTCTATTTCTAATTCCAATCTAATTCTAATTCTATTCTAATTTTAATCTAATTCTATTCTAATTCTAATTCTAATTCTAATTCTAATTCTATTTTAATTCTAATTCTAATTCTATTTCTATTTCTAATTCTAATTCTATTCTAAATCTAATTCTAATTCTAATTCTATTCTAATTCTATTCTAATTCTATTCTAATTCTAATTCTAATTCTATTCTAATTCTAATTATATTCTAAATCTAATTCTAATTCTAATTCTAATTCAAATTATATTTCTATTTCTAATTCTAATTCTATTCTAAATGTAATTCTAATTCTAATTCTATTCTAATTCTATTCTAATTCTAATCCTATTCTAATTCTAATTCTATTCTAAATCTAATTCTAATTCCATTTCTATTCTAATTCTAATTCTACTTCTAATTCTAATTCTATTCTAATTCTATTCTAATTATAATTCTATTCTAATTCTAATTCTAATTCTATTCTAATTCTATTCTAATTCTATTCTAATTCTATTCTAATTCTAATTCTAATTCTATTCTATTCTATTCTAATTATATTCTAATTCTATTCTAATTCTAATTCTATTCTAATTTTATTCTATTTCTAATTCTATTTCTAATTCTAATTCTATTCTAATTTTAATTCTAATTCTATTTCTATTTCTAGTTCTAATTCTATTCTAATTCTAATTCTAATTCTAATTCTATTCTAATTCTAATTCTATTCTAATTCTATTCTAATTCTAATTCTATTCTAATTCTATTTCCAATTCTATTCTAATTCTATTCTAATTCTAATTCTAATTCTAATTCTAATTCTAATTATAATTCTAATTCTAATTCTAATTCTATTTCTAATTCTATTCTAATTCTAATTCTAATCTAATTGTAATTCTAATTCTATTCTAATTCTATTCTAATTCTAATTCTAATTCTAATTCTAATTCTAATTCTATTTCTAATTCTAATTCTAATTCTATTCTAAATCTAATTCTAATTCTAATTCTATTCTAATTCTATTCTAATTCTATTCTAATTCTAATTCTAATTCTAATTCAAATTATATTTCTATTTCTAATTCTAATTCTATTCTAAATATAATTCTAATTCTAATTCTATTCTAATTATATTCTAATTCTAATTCTATTCTAATTCTAATTCTATTCTAAATCTAATTCTAATTCCATTTCTATTCTAATTCTAATTCTACTTCTAATTCTAATTCTATTCTAATTCTATTCTAATTATAATTCTATTCTAATTCTAATTCTAATTCTATTCTAATTCTATTCTAATTCTATTCTAATTCTAATTCTAATTCTAATTCTATTCTATTCTATTCTAATTCTATTCTAATTCTATTCTAATTCTAATTCTATTTCTAATTCTATTTCTAATTCTATTTCTAATTCTAATTCTATTCTAATTCTAATTCTAATTCTATTTCTATTTCTAGTTCTAATTCTATTCTAATTCTAATTCTAATTCTAATTCTATTCTAATTCTAATTCTATTCTAATTCTATTCTAATTCTAATTCTATTCTAATTCTATTTCCAATTCTATTCTAATTCTATTCTAATTCTAATTCTAATTCTAATTCTAATTCTAATTCTAATTCTAATTCTAATTCTAATTCTATTTCTAATTCTATTCTATTCTAATTCTAATCTAATTGTAATTCTAATTCTATTCTAATTCTATTCTAATTCTAATTCTAATTCTAATTCTAATTCTATTTCTATTTCTAATTCTAATTCTAATTCTATTCTAAATCTAATTCTAATTCTAATTCTATTCTAATTCTATTCTAATTCTATTCTAATTATAATTCTAATTCTTTTTCTAATTCTATTCTAATTCTAATTCTAATTCTATTCTAATTCTATTTCTAATTCTATTTCTAATTATAATTCTATTCTAATTCTATTCTAATTATATTCTAATTCTATTCTAATTCTATTCTAATTCTATTCTAATTCTATTCTAATTCTAATTCTATTCTAATTCTATTCTAATTCTATTTCTAATTCTATTTCTAATTCCAATCTAATTCTAATTCTATTCTAATTTTATTCTAATTCTATTCTAATTCTAATTCTAATTCTAATTCTAATTCTATTCTAATTCTAATTCTAATTCTATTTCTATTTCTAATTCTAATTCTATTCTAAATCTAATTCTAATTCTAATTCTATTCTAATTCTATTCTAATTCTATTCTAATTCTATTCTAATTCTAATTCTAATTCTATTCTAATTCTAATTCTAATTCTAATTCTAATTCTAATTCTAATTCTAATTCTATTTCTATTTCTAATTTTAATTCTAATTCTATTCTAAATCTAATTCTAATTCTAATTCTATTCTAATTCTATTCTAATTCTATTCTAATTATAATTCTAATTCTATTTATAATTCTATTCTAATTCTATTCTAATTCTAATTCTAATTCTATTCTAATTCTATTTCTAATTCTATTTCTAATTATAATTCTATTCTAATTCTATTCTAATTATATTCTAATTCTATTCTAATTCTATTCTAATTCTATTCTAATTCTATTCTAATTCTAATTCTATTCTAATTCTATTCTAATTCTATTTCTAATTCTATTTCTAATTCCAATCTAATTCTTATTCTATTCTAATTTTATTCTAATTCTATTCTAATTCTAATTCTAATTCTAATTCTAATTCTATTCTAATTCTAATTCTAATTCTATTTCTATTTCTAATTCTAATTCTATTCTAAATCTAATTCTAATTCTAATTCTAATTCTATTCTAATTCTATTCTAATTCTATTCTAATTCTATTCTAATTCTAATTCTAATTCTAATTCTATTCTAATTCTAATTCTATTCTAATTTTATTCTATTTCTAATTCTATTTCTAATTCTATTTCTAATTCTAATTCTATTCTAATTCTAATTCTAATTCTATTTCTATTTCTAGTTCTAATTCTATTCTAATTCTAATTCTAATTCTAATTCTATTCTAATTCTTACTCTATTCTAATTCTATTCTAATTCTATTTCTAATTCCAATCTAATTCTAATTCTATTCTAATTTTAATCTAATTCTATTCTAATTCTAATTCTAATTCTAATTCTAATTCTATTTTAATTCTAATTCTAATTCTATTTCTATTTCTAATTCTAATTCTATTCTAAATCTAATTCTAATTCTAATTCTATTCTAATTCTATTCTAATTCTATTCTAATTCTAATTCTAATTCTATTCTAATTCTAATTCTATTCTAAATCTAATTCTAATTCTAATTCTAATTCAAATTATATTTCTATTTCTAATTCTAATTCTATTCTAAATATAATTCTAATTCTAATTCTATTCTAATTCTATTCTAATTCTATTCTAATTCTAATTCTATTCTAAATCTAATTCTAATTCCATTTCTATTCTAATTCTAATTCTACTTCTAATTCTAATTCTATTCTAATTCTATTCTAATTATAATTCTATTCTAATTCTAATTCTAATTCTATTCTAATTCTATTCTAATTCTATTCTAATTCTATTCTAATTCTAATTCTAATTCTATTCTATTCTATTCTAATTATATTCTAATTCTATTCTAATTCTAATTCTATTCTAATTTTATTCTATTTCTAATTCTATTTCTAATTCTATTTCTAATTCTAATTCTATTCTAATTCTAATTCTAATTCTATTTCTATTTCTAGTTCTAATTCTATTCTAATTCTAATTCTAATTCTAATTCTATTCTAATTCTAATTCTATTCTAATTCTATTCTAATTCTAATTCTATTCTAATTCTATTTCCAATTCTATTCTAATTCTATTCTAATTCTAATTCTAATTCTAATTCTAATTCTAATTATAATTCTAATTCTAATTCTAATTCTATTTCTAATTCTATTCTAATTCTAATTCTAATTCTATTTCTAATTCTATTCTAATTCTAATTCTAATCTAATTGTAATTCTAATTCTATTCTAATTCTATTCTAATTTTAATTCTAATTCTAATTCTAATTCTATTTCTATTTCTAATTCTAATTCTAATTCTATTCTAAATCTAATTCTAATTCTAATTCTATTCTAATTCTATTCTAATTCTATTCTAATTATAATTCTAATTCTTTTTCTAATTCTATTCTAATTCTAATTCTAATTCTATTCTAATTCTATTTCTAATTCTATTTCTAATTATAATTCTATTCTAATTCTATTCTAATTATATTCTAATTTTATTCTAATTCTATTCTAATTCTATTCTAATTCTATTCTAATTCTAATTCTATTCTAATTCTATTCTAATTCTATTTCTAATTCCAATCTAATTCTAATTCTATTCTAATTTTATTCTAATTCTATTCTAATTCTAATTCTAATTCTAATTCTAATTCTATTCTAATTCTAATTCTAATTCTATTTCTATTTCTAATTCTAATTCTATTCTAAATCTAATTCTAATTCTAATTCTATTCTAATTCTATTCTAATTCTATTCTAATTCTATTCTAATTCTAATTCTAATTCTATTCTAATTCTAATTCTAATTCTAATTCTAATTCTAATTCTAATTCTAATTCTATTTCTATTTCTAATTCTAATTCTAATTCTATTCTAAATCTAATTCTAATTCTAATTCTATTCTAATTCTATTCTAATTCTATTCTAATTATAATTCTAATTCTATTTCTAATTCTATTCTAATTCTATTCTAATTCTAATTCTAATTCTATTCTAATTCTATTTCTAATTCTATTTCTAATTATAATTCTATTCTAATTCTATTCTAATTATATTCTAATTCTATTCTAATTCTATTCTAATTTTATTCTAATTCTATTCTAATTCTAATTCTATTCTAATTCTATTCTAATTCTATTCTAATTCTAATTCTATTCTAATTCTATTCTAATTCTATTTCTAATTCTATTTCTAATTCCAATCTAATTCTAATTCTATTCTAATTTTATTCTAATTCTATTCTAATTCTAATTCTAATTCTAATTCTAATTCTATTCTAATTCTAATTCTAATTCTATTTCTGTTTCTAATTCTAATTCTATTCTAAATCTAATTCTAATTCTAATTCTAATTCTATTCTAATTCTATTCTAATTCTATTCTAATTCTATTCTAATTCTAATTCTAATTCTATTCTAATTCTAATTCTATTCTAATTTTATTCTATTTCTAATTCTATTTCTAATTCTATTTCTAATTCTAATTCTATTCTAATTCTAATTCTAATTCTATTTCTATTTCTAGTTCTAATTCTATTCTAATTCTAATTCTAATTCTAATTCTATTCTAATTCTTACTCTATTCTAATTCTATTCTAATTCTATTTCTAATTCCAATCTAATTCTAATTCTATTCTAATTTTAATCTAATTCTATTCTAATTCTAATTCTAATTCTAATTCTAATTCTATTTTAATTCTAATTCTAATTCTATTTCTATTTCTAATTCTAATTCTATTCTAAATCTAATTCTAATTCTAATTCTATTCTAATTCTATTCTAATTCTAATTCTAATTCTATTCTAATTCTAATTCTATTCTAAATCTAATTCTAATTCTAATTCTAATTCAAATTATATTTCTATTTCTAATTCTAATTCTATTCTAAATATAATTCTAATTCTAATTCTATTCTAATTCTATTCTAATTCTAATTCTATTCTAATTCTAATTCTATTCTAAATCTAATTCTAATTCCATTTCTATTCTAATTCTAGTTCTACTTCTAATTCTAATTCTATTCTAATTCTATTCTAATTATAATTCTATTCTAATTCTAATTCTAATTCTATTCTAATTCTATTCTAATTCTATTCTAATTCTATTCTAATTCTAATTCTAATTCTATTCTATTCTATTCTAATTATATTCTAATTCTATTCTAATTCTAATTCTATTCTAATTTTATTCTATTTCTAATTCTATTTCTAATTCTATTTCTAATTCTAATTCTATTCTAATTCTAATTCTAATTCTATTTCTATTTCTAGTTCTAATTCTATTCTAATTCTAATTCTAATTCTAATTCTATTCTAATTCTAATTCTATTCTAATTCTATTCTAATTCTAATTCTATTCTATTGTCAAAAAAAAAAAAAAAAATTCTATTCTAATTCTATTTCCAATTCTATTCTAATTCTATTCTAATTCTAATTCTAATTCTAATTCTAATTCTAATTATAATTCTAATTCTAATTCTAATTCTATTTCTAATTCTATTCTAATTCTAATTCTAATCTAATTGTAATTCTAATTCTATTCTAATTCTATTCTAATTCTAATTCTAATTCTAATTCTAATTCTAATTCTATTTCTAATTCTAATTCTAATTCTATTCTAAATCAAATTCTAATTCTAATTCTATTCTAATTCTATTCTAATTATAATTCTAATTCTAATTCTAATTCTATTTCTATTCTAATTCTAATTCTACTTCTAATTCTAATTCTATTATAATTCTATTCTAATTATAATTCTATTCTAATTCTAATTCTAATTCTATTCTAATTCTATTCTAATTCAAATTCTAATTCTAATTTTATTCTATTCTATTCTAATTCTATTCTAATTCTATTCTAATTCTAATTTTATTCTATTTCTAATTCTATTTCTAATTCTATTTCTAATTCTAATTCTATTCTAATTCTAATTCTAATTCTATTTCTATTTCTAGTTCTAATTCTATTCTAATTCTAATTCTATTCTAATTCTTACTCTATTCTAATTCTATTCTAATTCTATTTCTAATTCTATTCTAATTCTATTCTAATTCTAATTCTAATTCTAATTCTATTCTAATTCTAATTCTATTCTAAATTTATTTCTAATTCTAATTCTATTCTAATTCTATTCTAATTCTATTCTAATTCTATTCTAATTCTAATTCTATTCTAATTCTATTTCTAATTCTATTCTAATTCTATTCTAATTCTAATTCTAATTCTAATTCTAATTCTAATTCTAATTATAATTCTAATTCTAATTCTAATTCTAATTCTAATTCTAATTCTATTTCTATTTCTAATTCTAATTCTATTCTAAATCTAATTCTAATTCTAATTCTAATTCTATTCTAATTCTATTCTAATTCTAATTCTAATTCTAATTCTATTCTAATTCTAATTCTATTCTAATTCTAATTCTATTCTAATTCTAATTCTAATTCTATTCTAATTATATTCAAATTCTAATTCTAATTCTAATTCTAATTCTAATTCTAATTCAAATTATATTTCTATTTCTAATTCTAATTCTATTCTAAATCTAATTCTAATTCTAATTCTATTCTAATTATATTCTAATTCTATTCTAATTCTAATTCTAATTCTATTCTAATTCTATTCTAATTCTAATTCTATTTCTAATTCTATTCTAATTCTATTCTAATTCTATTTTAATTCTATTCTAATTCTAATTCTAATTCTATTCTAATTCTATTCTAATTCTAATTCTATTCTAAATCTAATTCTAATTCTAATTCTATTCTAATTCTATTCTAATTCTATTCTAATTATAATTCTAATTCTAATTCTAAATCTAATTCTAATTCTAATTCTAATTCTATTCTAATTCTATTCTAATTCTATTCTAATTCTAATTCTAATTCTATTCTAAATCTAATTCTAAATCTAATTCTATTCTAATTATATTCTAATTATAATTCTAATTCTAATTCTAAATCTAATTCTAATTCTAATTCTAATTCTATTCTAATTCTATTCTAATTCTATTCTAATTCTAATTCTAATTCTATTCTAAATCTAATTCTAAATCTAATTCTAATTCTAATTCTATTCTAATTCTATTCTAATTCTATTCTAATTCTATTCTAATTCTAATTCTAATTCTAAATCTAATTCTAATTCTAATTCTATTCTAATTCTATTTCTAATTCTATTCTAATTCTATTCTAATTCTAATTCTAATTCTAATTCTATTCTAATTCTAATTCTATTCTAAATTTATTTCTAATTCTAATTCTATTCTAATTCTAATTCTATTCTAATTCTATTTCTAATTCTATTCTAATTTTATTCTAATTCTAATTCTAATTCTAATTCTAATTCTAATTCTAATTATAATTCTAATTCTAATTCTAATTCTAATTCTAATTCTAATTCTATTTCTATTTCTAATTCTAATTCTATTCTAAATCTAATTCTAATTCTAATTCTAATTCTATTCTAATTCTATTCTAATTCTATTCTAATTCTAATTCTAATTCTAATTCTATTCTAATTCTAATTCTATTCTAATTCTAATTCTATTCTAATTCTAATTCTAATTCTATTCTAATTATATTCAAATTCTAATTCTAATTCTAATTCTAATTCTAATTCTAATTCAAATTATATTTCTATTTCTAATTCTAATTCTATTCTAAATCTAATTCTAATTCTAATTCTATTCTAATTATATTCTAATTCTATTCTAATTCTAATTCTAATTCTATTCTAATTCTATTCTAATTCTAATTCTATTTCTAATTCTATTCTAATTCTATTCTAATTCTATTTTAATTCTATTCTAATTCTAATTCTAATTCTATTCTAATTCTATTCTAATTCTAATTCTATTCTAAATCTAATTCTAATTCTAATTCTATTCTAATTCTATTCTAATTCTATTCTAATTATAATTCTAATTCTAATTCTAAATCTAATTCTAATTCTAATTCTAATTCTATTCTAATTCTATTCTAATTCTATTCTAATTCTAATTCCAATTCTATTCTAAATCTAATTCTAAATCTAATTCTATTCTAATTATATTCTAATTATAATTCTAATTCTAATTCTAAATCTAATTCTAATTCTAATTCTAATTCTATTCTAATTCTATTCTAATTCTATTCTAATTCTAATTCTAATTCTATTCTAAATCTAATTCTAAATCTAATTCTAATTCTAATTCTATTCTAATTCTATTCTAATTCTATTCTAATTCTATTCTAATTCTAATTCTAATTCTAAATCTAATTCTAATTCTAATTCTATTCTAATTCTATTCTAATTCTATTCTAAATCTATTCTAATTCTAATTCTAATTCTATTTTAATTCTAATTCTATTCTAATTCTAATTCTAATTCTATTTCTAATTCTAATTCTATTTCTAATTCTAATCTATTCTAATTCTATTCTAATTCTAATTCTAATTCTATTCTAATTCTATTCTAATTCTATTCTAATTCTATTCTATTTCTAATTCTATTTCTAATTCCAATCTAATTCTAATTCTATTCTAATTCTATTCTAATTCTAATTCTAATTCTAATTCTAATTCTAATTCTATTCTAATTCTAATTCTAATTCTAATTCTATTTCTATTTCTAATTCTAATTCTATTTTAAATCTAATTCTAATTCTAATTCTATTTCTGATTCTAATTCTATTTCTATATCTAATTCTAATTTTATTCTAAATCTAATTCTAATTCTAATTCTAATTCTATTCTAATTCTAATTTTATTATAATTCTAATTCTATTCTAATTTTAATTCTAATTCTAATTCTATTCTAATTCTATTCTAATTCTAATTCTATTCTAATTCTATTCTATTTCTAATTCTATTTCTAATTCTATTTCTAATTCTATTTCTAATTCTAATTCTAATTCTATTCTAATTCTATTCTAAATCTAATTCTATTCTAATTCTATTCTAAATCTAATTCTAATTCTAATTCTAATTCTAATTCTATTCTAATTCTATTCTAATTCTATTCTAATTCTAATTCTAATTCTAAATCTAATTCTAATTCTATTCTAATTCTATTCTAATTCTATTCTAATTCTAATTCTATTCTAATTCTAATTCTATTCTAAATCTAATTCTAATTCCAATTCTATTCTAATTCTAATTCTAATTCTATTCTAATTCTATTCTAATTATAATTCTATTCTAAATCTAATTCTAATTCTAATTCTATTCTAATTCTATTCTAATTCTATTCTAATTCTAATTCTATTCTAAATCTAATTCTAATTCTAATTCTATTCTAATTCTATTCTAATTCTATTCTAATTCTAATTCTAATTCTAATTCTAATTCTAAATCTAATTCTAATTCTAATTCTAAATCTAATTCTAATTCTAATTCTATTCTAATTCTATTCTAATTCTATTCTAATTCTAATTCTATTCTAATTCTATTCTATTTCTAATTCTATTTCTAATTGTATTTCTAATTCTATTTCTAATTCTAATTCTAATTCTATTTTAATTCTAATTCTAATTCTATTTCTATTTCTAGTTCTAATTCTAATTCTAATTCTAATTCTATTCTAATTCTTACCTATTCTAATTCTATTCTAATTCTATTTCTAATTCTATTCTAATTCTATTCTAATTCTATTCTAATTCTAATTCTAATTCTAATTCTATTCTAATTCTATTCTAAATCTAATTCTAATTCTAATTCTATTCTAATTCTATTCTAATTCTATTCTAATTATAATTTTAATTCTATTTCTAATTTTATTCTAATTCTATTCTAATTCTAATTCTAATTCTATTCTAATTCTATTTCTAATTCTATTTCTAATTCTAATTCTATTCTAATTCTATTTTAATTCTATTCTAATTCTATTCTAATTCTATTCTATTTCTATTCTAATTCTAATTCTATTCTAATTCTATTCTAATTCTATTTCTAATTCTTTTTTTAATTCCAATCTAATTCTAATTCTATTCTAATTCTATTCTAATTCTATTCTAATTCTAATTCTAATTCTAATTCTAATTCTATTCTAATTCTAATTCTAATTCTATTCTAATTCTAATTCTATTATAATTCTAATTCTAATTCTAATTCTAAATCTATTCTAATTCTATTCTAATTCTAATTCTATTATAATTCTATTTTATTTCTAATTCTATTTCTAATTCTATTTCTAATTATATTTCTAATTCTAATTCTAATTCTATTCTAATTCTATTCTAATTCTATTCTAAATCTAATTCTATTCTAATTCTATTCTAAATCTAATTCTAATTCTAATTCTAATTCTAATTCTATTCTAATTCTATTCTAATTCTATTCTAATTCTAATTCTAATTCTAAATCTAATTCTAATTCTATTCTAATTCTATTCTAATTCTATTCTAATTCTAATTCTATTCTAATTCTAATTCTATTCTAAATCTAATTCTAATTCCAATTCTATTCTAATTATAATTATAATTCTATTCTAATTCTATTCTAATTATAATTCTATTCTAAATCTAATTCTAATTCTAATTCTATTATAATTCTATTCTAATTCTATTCTAATTCTAATTCTATTCTAAATCTAATTCTAATTCTAATTCTATTCTAATTCTATTCTAATTCTAATTCTAATTCTAAATCTAATTCTAATTCTAATTCTATTCTAATTCTATTCTAATTCTAATTCTATTCTAAATCTAATTCTATTCTAAATCTAATTCTAATTCTAATTCTATTCTAATTCTATTCTAATTCTATTCTAATTCTAATTCTAATTCTATTCTAATTCTAATTCTATTCTAATTCTAAATCTAATTCTAATTCTAATTCTATTCTAATTCTATTCTAATTCTATTCTAATTCTAATTCTATTCTAAATCTATTTCTAATTCTAATTCTATTCTAATTCTATTCTAATTCTATTATAATTCTAACTCTATTCTAAATCTATTTCTAATTCTAATTCTATTCTAATTCTATTCTAATTCTATTCTAATTCTATTCTAATTCTATTCTAATTCTAATTCTAATTCTAAATCTAATTCTAATTCTAATTCTATTCTAATTCTATTCTAATTCTATTCTAATTCTAATTCTATTCTAATTCTAATTCTATTCTAAATCTAATTCTAATTATAATTCTATTCTAATTCTAATTCTATTCTAATTCTATTCTAATTCTAATTCTAATTCTAATTCTATTCTAATTCTATTCTAATTCTAATTCTATTCTAAATCTAATTCTATTCTAAATCTAATTCTAATTATAATTCTATTCTAATTCTAATTCTATTCTAATTCTATTCTAATTCTAATTCTAATTCTAATTCTATTCTAATTCTATTCTAATTCTAATTCTATTCTAAATCTATTTCTAATTCTAATTCTATTCTAATTCTATTCTAATTCTATTATAATTCTAACTCTATTCTAAATCTATTTCTAATTCTAATTCTATTCTAATTCTATTCTAATTCTATTCTAATTCTATTCTAATTCTATTCTAATTCTAATTCTAATTCTAAATCTAATTCTAATTCTAATTCTATTCTAATTCTATTCTAATTCTATTCTAATTCTAATTCTATTCTAATTCTAATTCTATTCTAAATCTAATTCTAATTATAATTCTATTCTAATTCTAATTCTATTCTAATTTTAATTTTAATTCTAATTCTAATTCTAATTCTATTTCTAATTCTATTCTAATTCTATTCTAATTCTATTTTAATTCTATTCTAATTCTAATTCTAATTCTATTTCTAATTCTATTCTAATTCTATTCTAATTCTAATTCTAATTCTATTCTAATTGTATTTCTAATTCTATTTCTAATTATAATTCTATTCTAATTCTATTCTAATTCTATTCTAATTCTATTCTAATTCTATTCTAATTCTATTCTAATTCTAATTCTATTCTAATTCTATTCTAATTTTATTTCTAATTCTATTTCTAATTCTAATTCTAATTCTAATTCTATTCTAATTCTATTCTAATTCTATTTTAATTCTAATTCTAATTCTAATTCTAATTCTATTCTAATTCTAATTCTAATTCTAATTCTATTCTAATTCTATTCTAATTCTAATTCTAATTCTAATTCTATTCTAATTCTATTCTAATTCTAATTCTAATTCTAATTCTAATTCTATTCTAATTCTATTCTAATTCTATTCTAATTCTAATTCTAATTCTAATTCTAATTCTAATTCTAATTCTAATTCTAATTCTATTTCTATTTCTATTTCTAATTCTATTCTAAATCTAATTCTAATTCTAATTCTATTCTAATTCTATTCTAATTATAATTTTAATTCTATTTCTAATTTTATTCTAATTCTATTCTAATTCTAATTCTAATTCTATTCTAATTCTATTTCTAATTCTATTTCTAATTCTAATTCTATTCTAATTCTATTCTAATTCTATTCTAATTCTATTCTAATTCTATTATATTTCTATTCTAATTCTATTCTAATTCTAATTCTATTCTAATTCTATTCTAATTCTATTTCTAATTCTATTTTTAATTCTAATCTAATTCTAATTCTATTCTAATTCTATTCTAATTCTATTCTAATTCTAATTCTAATTCTAATTTAATTCTATTCTAATTCTAATTCTAATTCTAATTCTAATTTAATTCTATTCTAATTCTAATTCTAATTCTTTTTTTAATTCCAATCTAATTCTAATTCTATTCTAATTCTATTCTAATTCTATTCTAATTCTAATTCTAATTCTAATTCTAATTCTATTCTAATTCTAATTCTAATTCTATTCTAATTCTAATTCTATTCTAATTCTAATTCTAATTCTAATTCTAAATCTATTCTAATTCTATTCTAATTCTATTATAATTCTAATTCTATTCTAATTCTATTCTATTTCTAATTCTATTTCTAATTCTATTTCTAATTATATTTCTAATTCTAATTCTAATTCTATTCTAATTCTATTCTAATTCTATTCTAAATCTAATTCTATTCTAATTCTATTCTAAATCTAATTCTAATTCTAATTCTAATTCTAATTCTATTCTAATTCTATTCTAATTCTATTCTAATTCTAATTCTAATTCTAAATCTAATTCTAATTCTATTCTAATTCTATTCTAATTCTATTCTAATTCTAATTCTATTCTAATTCTAATTCTATTCTAAATCTAATTCTAATTCCAATTCTATTCTAATTATAATTATAATTCTATTCTAATTCTATTCTAATTATAATTCTATTCTAAATCTAATTCTAATTCTAATTCTATTCTAATTCTATTCTAATTCTAATTCTAATTCTATTCTAATTCTATTCTAAATCTAATTCTAATTCTAATTATATTCTAATTCTATTCTAATTCTATTCTAATTCTATTCTAATTCTAATTCTATTCTAAATCTAATTCTATTCTAAATCTAATTCTAATTCTAATTCTATTCTAATTCTATTCTAATTCTAATTCTAATTCTAATTCTATTCTAATTATAATTCTATTCTAATTCTAATTCTAATTCTATTTCTAATTCTATTCTAATTTTATTCTAATTCTATTCTAATTCTATTCTAATTCTATTCTAATTCTATTCTAATTCTATTCTAATTCTATTCTAATTCTAATTCTAATTCTATTCTAATTCTAATTCTATTCTAATTCTAAATCTAATTCTAATTCTAATTCTATTCTAATTCTATTCTAATTCTATTCTAATTCTAATTCTATTCTAATCCTAATTCTATTCTAAATCTAATTCTAATTCTAATTCTATTCTAATTCTAATTCTAATTCTAATTCTATTCTAATTCTATTCTAATTCTAATTCTATTCTAAATCTATTTCTAATTCTAATTCTATTCTAATTCTATTCTAATTCTATTATAATTCTAACTCTATTCTAAATCTATTTCTAATTCTAATTCTATTCTAATTCTATTCTAATTCTATTCTAATTCTATTCTAATTCTAATTCTAATTCTAAATCTAATTCTAATTCTAATTCTATTCTAATTCTATTCTAATTCTATTCTAATTCTAATTCTATTCTAATTCTAATTCTATTCTAAATCTAATTCTAATTATAATTCTATTCTAATTCTAATTCTATTCTAATTTTAATTTTAATTCTAATTCTAATTCTAATTCTATTTCTAATTCTATTCTAATTCTATTCTAATTCTATTTTAATTCTATTCTAATTCTAATTCTAATTCTATTTCTAATTCTATTCTAATTCTATTCTAATTCTAATTCTAATTCTATTCTAATTGTATTTCTAATTCTATTTCTAATTATAATTCTATTCTAATTCTATTCTAATTCTATTCTAATTCTATTCTAATTCTATTCTAATTCTATTCTAATTCTAATTCTATTCTAATTCTATTCTAATTTTATTTCTAATTCTATTTCTAATTCTAATTCTAATTCTAATTCTATTCTAATTCTATTATAATTCTATTTTAATTCTAATTCTAATTCTAATTCTAATTCTATTCTAATTCTAATTCTAATTCTAATTCTAATTCTATTCTAATTCTATTCTAATTCTAATTCTAATTCTAATTCTATTCTAATTCTATTCTAATTCTATTCTAATTCTAATTCTAATTCTAATTCTAATTCTATTCTAATTCTATTCTAATTCTATTCTAATTCTAATTCTAATTCTAATTCTAATTCTATTTCTATTTCTATTTCTAATTCTATTCTAAATCTAATTCTAATTCTAATTCTATTCTAATTCTATTCTAATTATAATTTTAATTCTATTTCTAATTTTATTCTAATTCTATTCTAATTCTAATTCTAATTCTATTCTAATTCTATTTCTAATTCTATTTCTAATTCTAATTCTATTCTAATTCTATTCTAATTCTATTCTAATTCTATTCTAATTCTATTATATTTCTATTCTAATTCTATTCTAATTCTAATTCTATTCTAATTCTATTCTAATTCTATTTCTAATTCTATTTTTAATTCTAATCTAATTCTAATTCTATTCTAATTCTATTCTAATTCTATTCTAATTCTAATTCTAATTCTAATTTAATTCTATTCTAATTCTAATTCTAATTCTAATTCTAATTCTAATTTAATTCTATTCTAATTCTAATTCTAATTCTTTTTTTAATTCCAATCTAATTCTAATTCTATTCTAATTCTATTCTAATTCTATTCTAATTCTAATTCTAATTCTAATTCTAATTCTATTCTAATTCTAATTCTAATTCTATTCTAATTCTAATTCTATTCTAATTCTAATTCTAATTCTAATTCTAAATCTATTCTAATTCTATTCTAATTCTATTCTAATTCTAATTCTATTCTAATTCTATTCTATTTCTAATTCTATTTCTAATTCTATTTCTAATTATATTTCTAATTCTAATTCTAATTCTATTCTAATTCTATTCTAATTCTATTCTAAATCTAATTCTATTCTAATTCTATTCTAAATCTAATTCTAATTCTAATTCTAATTCTAATTCTATTCTAATTTTATTCTAATTCTATTCTAATTCTAATTCTAATTCTAAATCTAATTCTAATTCTATTCTAATTCTATTCTAATTCTATTCTAATTCTAATTCTATTCTAAATCTAATTCTATTCTAAATCTAATTCTAATTCTAATTCTATTCTAATTCTATTCTAATTCTAATTCTAATTCTAATTCTATTCTAATTATAATTCTATTCTAATTCTAATTCTAATTCTATTTCTAATTCTATTCTAATTTTATTCTAATTCTATTCTAATTCTATTCTAATTCTATTCTAATTCTATTCTAATTCTATTCTAATTCTATTCTAATTCTAATTCTAATTCTATTCTAATTCTAATTCTATTCTAATTCTAAATCTAATTCTAATTCTAATTCTATTCTAATTCTATTCTAATTCTATTCTAATTCTAATTCTATTCTAATCCTAATTCTATTCTAAATCTAATTCTAATTCTAATTCTATTCTAATTCTAATTCTAATTCTAATTCTAATTCTATTCTAATTCTATTCTAATTCTAATTCTATTCTAAATCTATTTCTAATTCTAATTCTATTCTAATTCTATTCTAATTCTATTATAATTCTAACTCTATTCTAAATCTATTTCTAATTCTAATTCTATTCTAATTCTATTCTAATTCTATTCTAATTCTATTCTAATTCTAATTCTAATTCTAAATCTAATTCTAATTCTAATTCTATTCTAATTCTATTCTAATTCTATTCTAATTCTAATTCTATTCTAATTCTAATTCTATTCTAAATCTAATTCTAATTATAATTCTATTCTAATTCTAATTCTATTCTAATTTTAATTTTAATTCTAATTCTAATTCTAATTCTATTTCTAATTCTATTCTAATTCTATTCTAATTCTATTTTAATTCTATTCTAATTCTAATTCTAATTCTATTTCTAATTCTATTCTAATTCTATTCTAATTCTAATTCTAATTCTATTCTAATTGTATTTCTAATTCTATTTCTAATTATAATTCTATTCTAATTCTATTCTAATTCTATTCTAATTCTATTCTAATTCTATTCTAATTCTATTCTAATTCTAATTCTATTCTAATTCTATTCTAATTTTATTTCTAATTCTATTTCTAATTCTAATTCTAATTCTAATTCTATTCTAATTCTATTATAATTCTATTTTAATTCTAATTCTAATTCTAATTCTAATTCTATTCTAATTCTAATTCTAATTCTAATTCTAATTCTATTCTAATTCTATTCTAATTCTAATTCTAATTCTAATTCTATTCTAATTCTATTCTAATTCTATTCTAATTCTAATTCTAATTCTAATTCTAATTCTATTCTAATTCTATTCTAATTCTATTCTAATTCTAATTCTAATTCTAATTCTAATTCTATTTCTATTTCTATTTCTAATTCTATTCTAAATCTAATTCTAATTCTAATTCTATTCTAATTCTATTCTAATTATAATTTTAATTCTATTTCTAATTTTATTCTAATTCTATTCTAATTCTAATTCTAATTCTATTCTAATTCTATTTCTAATTCTATTTCTAATTCTAATTCTATTCTAATTCTATTCTAATTCTATTCTAATTCTATTCTAATTCTATTATATTTCTATTCTAATTCTATTCTAATTCTAATTCTATTCTAATTCTATTCTAATTCTATTTCTAATTCTATTTTTAATTCTAATCTAATTCTAATTCTATTCTAATTCTATTCTAATTCTATTCTAATTCTAATTCTAATTCTAATTTAATTCTATTCTAATTCTAATTCTAATTCTAATTCTAATTCTAATTTAATTCTATTCTAATTCTAATTCTAATTCTTTTTTTAATTCCAATCTAATTCTAATTCTATTCTAATTCTATTCTAATTCTATTCTAATTCTAATTCTAATTCTAATTCTAATTCTATTCTAATTCTAATTCTAATTCTATTCTAATTCTAATTCTATTCTAATTCTAATTCTAATTCTAATTCTAAATCTATTCTAATTCTATTCTAATTCTATTCTAATTCTAATTCTATTCTAATTCTATTCTATTTCTAATTCTATTTCTAATTCTATTTCTAATTATATTTCTAATTCTAATTCTAATTCTATTCTAATTCTATTCTAATTCTATTCTAAATCTAATTCTATTCTAATTCTATTCTAAATCTAATTCTAATTCTAATTCTAATTCTAATTCTATTCTAATTTTATTCTAATTCTATTCTAATTCTAATTCTAATTCTAAATCTAATTCTAATTCTATTCTAATTCTATTCTAATTCTATTCTAATTCTAATTCTATTCTAATTCTAATTCTATTCTAAATCTAATTCTAATTCCAATTCTATTCTAATTATAATTATAATTCTATTCTAATTCTATTCTAATTATAATTCTATTCTAAATCTAATTTTAATTCTAATTCTATTCTAATTCTATTCTAATTCTATTCTAATTCTAATTCTATTCTAAATCTAATTCTAATTCTAATTATATTCTAATTCTATTCTAATTCTAATTCTAATTCTAAATCTAATTCTAATTCTAATTCTATTCTAATTCTATTCTAATTCTAATTCTATTATAAATCTAATTCTATTCTAAATCTAATTCTAATTCTAATTCTATTCTAATTCTATTCTAATTCTAATTCTAATTCTAATTCTATTCTAATTCTAATTCTATTCTAATTCTAATTCTAATTCTATTTCTAATTCTATTCTAATTCTATTCTAATTCTATTCTAATTCTATTCTAATTCTATTCTAATTCTATTCTAATTCTAATTCTAATTCTATTCTAATTCTAATTCTATTCTAATTCTAAATCTAATTCTAATTCTATTCTAATTCTATTCTAATTCTATTCTAATTCTAATTCTATTCTAATCCTAATTCTATTCTAAATCTAATTCTAATTCTAATTCTATTCTAATTCTAATTCTAATTCTAATTCTATTCTAATTCTATTCTAATTCTAATTCTATTCTAAATCTATTTCTAATTCTAATTCTATTCTAATTCTATTCTAATTCTATTATAATTCTAACTATATTCTAAATTTATTTCGAATTCTAATTCTATTCTAATTCTATTCTAATTCTATTCTAATTCTATTCTAATTCTAATTCTATTCTAATTCTATTCTAATTCTATTCTAATTCTATTCTAATTCTAATTCTATTCTAATTCTAATTCTATTCTAAATCTAATTCTAATTATAATTCTATTCTAATTCTAATTCTATTCTAATTTTAATTCTAATTCTAATTCTAATTCTAATTCTATTTCTAATTCTATTCTAATTCTATTCTAATTCTATTTTAATTCTATTCTAATTCTAATTCTAATTCTATTTCTAATTCTATTCTAATTCTATTCTAATTCTAATTCTAATTCTATTCTAATTATATTTCTAATTCTATTTCTAATTATAATTCTATTCTAATTCTATTCTAATTCTATTCTAATTCTATTCTAATTCTATTCTAATTCTATTCTAATTCTAATTCTATTCTAATTCTATTCTAATTTTATTTCTAATTCTATTTCTAATTCTAATTCTAATTCTAATTCTATTCTAATTCTATTCTAATTCTATTTTAATTCTAATTCTAATTCTAATTCTAATTCTATTCTAATTCTAATTCTAATTCTAATTCTATTCTAATTCTATTCTAATTCTAATTCTAATTCTAATTCTATTCTAATTCTATTCTAATTCTATTCTAATTCTAATTCTAATTCTATTCTAATTCTATTCTAATTCTATTCTAATTCTAATTCTAATTCTAATTCTAATTCTAATTCTAATTCCAATTCTAATTCTATTTCTATTTCTATTTCTAATTCTATTCTAAATCTAATTCTAATTCTAATTCTATTCTAATTATAATTTTAATTCTATTTCTAATTTTATTCTAATTCTATTCTAATTCTAATTCTAATTCTATTCTAATTCTATTTCTAATTCTATTTCTAATTCTAATTCTATTCTAATTCTATTCTAATTCTATTCTAATTCTATTCTAATTCTATTCTATTTCTATTCTAATTCTATTCTAATTCTAATTCTATTCTAATTCTATTCTAATTCTATTTCTAATTCTATTTTTAATTCTAATCTAATTCTAATTCTATTCTAATTCTATTCTAATTCTAATTCTAATTCTAATTTAATTCTATTCTAATTCTAATTCTAATTCTATTCTATTTCTATTCTAATTCTATTCTAATTCTAATTCTAATTCTATTCTAATTCTAATTCTATTCTTATTCTAATTCTAATTCTAATTATATTCTAATTCTATTCTAATTCTATTCTATTTCTAATTTTATTTCTAATTCTATTTCTAATTCTATTTCTAATTCTATTCTAATTCTATTCTAATTCTATTCTAATTCTATTCTAATTCTATTCTAAATCTAATTCTATTCTAATTCTATTCTAAATCTAATTCTAATTCTAATTCTAATTCTAATTCTATTCTAATTCTATTATAATTCTATTCTAATTCTAATTCTAATTCTAATTCTAAATCTAATTCTAATTCTATTCTAATTCTATCCTAATTCTATTCTAATTCTAATTCTATTCTAAAACTAATTCTAATTCCAATTCTATTCTAATTCTAATTCTAATTCTATTCTAATTCTATTCTAATTCTAATTCTATTCTAAATCTAATTCTAATTCTAATTTTATTCTAATTCTATTCTAATTCTAATTCTAATTCTAATTCTATTCTAATTCTAATTATATTCTAATTCTATTTCTAATTCTAATTCTATTTCTAATTCTATTCTAATTCTATTCTAATTCTATTCTAATTCTATTCTAATTCTATTCTAATTCTATTCTAATTCTAATTCTAATTCTATTCTAATTCTAAATCTAATTCTAATTCTAATTCTATTCTAATTCTATTCTAATTCTATTCTAATTCTAATTCTATTCTAATCCTAATTCTATTCTAAATCTAATTCTAAATCTAATTCTAATTCTAATTCTAATTCTAATTCTATTCTAATTCTATTCTAATTCTAATTCTAATTCTATTCTAATTCTAATTCTATTTCTAATTCTAATTCTATTCTAAATCTAATTCTAATTCTAATTCTATTCTAATTCTATTCTAATTCTAATTCTAAATCTAATTCTAATTCTAATTCTATTCTAATTCTATTCTAATTCTATTCTATTTCTAATTCTATTCTAATTCTATTCTAATTCTATTCTAATTCTATTCTAATTCTAATTCTAATTCTATTCTAATTCTATTCTATTTCTAATTCTATTTCTAATTGTATTTCTAATTCTATTTCTAATTCTAATTCTAATTCTATTTTAATTCTAATTCTAATTCTATTTCTATTTCTATTTCTAGTTCTAATTCTATTCTAATTCTAATTCTAATTCTAATTCTATTCTAATTCTTACTCTATTCTAATTCTATTCTAATTCTATTTCTAATTCTATTTCTAATTCTATTCTAATTCTATTCTATTTCTATTCTAATTCTAATTCTAATTCTAATTCTATTCTAATTCTATTCTAATTCTATTCTAATTCTAATTCTAATTCTAATTCTATTCTAATTATATTCTAATTCTATTCTAATTCTAATTCTAATTCTAATTCTAATTCTAATTCTAATTCTAATTCTATTTCTATTTCTATTTATAATTCTAATTCTATTCTAAATCTAATTCTAATTCTAATTCTATTCTAATTCTATTCTAATTCTATTCTAATTATAATTTTAATTCTATTTCTAATTTTGTTCTAATTCTATTCTAATTGTAATTCTAATTCTATTCTAATTTTATTTCTAATTCTATTTCTAATTCTAATTCTATTCTAATTCTATTCTAATTCTATTCTAATTCTATTCTAATTCTATTCTAATTCTATTCTAATTCTATTCTAATTCTATTCTAATTCTATTCTAATTCTATTCTAATTCTATTCTAATTCTATTTCTAATTCTATTTTTAATTCCAATCTAATTCTAATTATATTCTAATTCTATTCTAATTCTATTCTAATTCTAATTCTAATTCTAATTCTAATTCTAATTCTATTCTATTTCTAATTCTATTTCTAATTCTAATTCTATTTCTATTTCTAATTCTAATTTTATTCTAAATCTAATTCTAATTCTAATTCTAATTCTATTCTAATTCTAAATCTAATTCTAATTCTAATTCTATTCTAATTCTATTCTAATTCTATTCTAATTCTAATTCTATTCTAATCCTAATTCTATTCTAAATCTAATTCTAATTCTAATTCTATTCTAATTCTAATTATAATTCTAATTCTATTCTAATTCTAATTCTATTCTAAATCTATTTCTAATTCTAATTCTATTCTAATTCTATTCTAATTCTATTCTAATTCTAACTCTATTCTAAATCTATTTCTAATTCTAATTCTATTCTAATTCTATTCTAATTCTATTCTAATTCTATTCTAATTCTAATTCTAATTCTAAATCTAATTCTAATTCTAATTCTATTCTAATTCTATTCTAATTCTATTCTAATTCTAATTCTATTCTAATTCTAATTCTATTCTAAATCTAATTCTAATTCTAATTCTAAATCTAATTATATTCTAATTCTATTCTAATTCTATTCTAATTCTATTCTAATTCTAATTCTAATTCTATTCTATTTCTAATTCTATTTCTAATTCTAATTCTATTTCTATTTCTAATTCTAATTTTATTCTAAATCTAATTCTAATTCTAATTCTAATTCTATTCTAATTCTAAATCTAATTCTAATTCTAATTCTATTCTAATTCTATTCTAATTCTATTCTAATTCTAATTCTATTCTAATCCTAATTCTATTCTAAATCTAATTCTAATTCTAATTCTATTCTAATTCTAATTATAATTCTAATTCTATTCTAATTCTAATTCTATTCTAAATCTATTTCTAATTCTAATTCTATTCTAATTCTATTCTAATTCTATTCTAATTCTAACTCTATTCTAAATCTATTTCTAATTCTAATTCTATTCTAATTCTATTCTAATTCTATTCTAATTCTATTCTAATTCTAATTCTAATTCTAAATCTAATTCTAATTCTAATTCTATTCTAATTCTATTCTAATTCTATTCTAATTCTAATTCTAATTCTAATTCTAATTCTAAAATCTAATTCTAATTCTATTCTAATTCTATCCTAATTCTATTCTAATTCTAATTCTATTCTAAAACTAATTCTAATTCCAATTCTATTCTAATTCTAATTCTAATTCTATTCTAATTCTATTCTAATTCTAATTCTATTCTAAATCTAATTCTAATTCTAATTTTATTCTAATTCTATTCTAATTCTAATTCTAATTCTAATTCTATTCTAATTCTAATTATATTCTAATTCTATTTCTAATTCTAATTCTATTTCTAATTCTATTCTAATTCTATTCTAATTCTATTCTAATTCTATTCTAATTCTATTCTAATTCTATTCTAATTCTAATTCTAATTCTATTCTAATTCTAAATCTAATTCTAATTCTAATTCTATTCTAATTCTATTCTAATTCTATTCTAATTCTAATTCTATTCTAATCCTAATTCTATTCTAAATCTAATTCTAAATCTAATTCTAATTCTAATTCTAATTCTAATTCTATTCTAATTCTATTCTAATTCTAATTCTAATTCTATTCTAATTCTAATTCTATTTCTAATTCTAATTCTATTCTAATTCTAATTCTATTCTAATTCTATTCTAATTCTATTCTAATTCTAATTCTATTCTAATTCTAAATCTAATTCTAATTCTAATTCTATTCTAATTCTATTCTAATTCTATTCTATTTCTAATTCTATTCTAATTCTATTCTAATTCTATTCTAATTCTATTCTAATTCTAATTCTAATTCTATTCTAATTCTATTCTATTTCTAATTCTATTTCTAATTGTATTTCTAATTCTATTTCTAATTCTAATTCTAATTCTATTTTAATTCTAATTCTAATTCTATTTCTATTTCTATTTCTAGTTCTAATTCTATTCTAATTCTAATTCTAATTCTAATTCTATTCTAATTCTTACTCTATTCTAATTCTATTCTAATTCTATTTCTAATTCTATTCTAATTCTATTCTATTTCTATTCTAATTCTAATTCTAATTCTAATTCTATTCTAATTCTATTCTAATTCTATTCTAATTCTAATTCTAATTCTAATTCTATTCTAATTATATTCTAATTCTATTCTAATTCTAATTCTAATTCTAATTCTAATTCTAATTCTAATTCTAATTCTAATTCTATTTCTATTTCTATTTATAATTCTAATTCTATTCTAAATCTAATTCTAATTCTAATTCTATTCTAATTCTATTCTAATTCTATTCTAATTATAATTTTAATTCTATTTCTAATTTTATTCTAATTCTATTCTAATTGTAATTCTAATTCTATTCTAATTTTATTTCTAATTCTATTTCTAATTCTAATTCTATTCTAATTCTATTCTAATTCTATTCTAATTCTATTCTAATTCTATTCTAATTCTATTCTAATTCTATTCTAATTCTATTCTAATTCTATTTCTAATTCTATTTTTAATTCCAATCTAATTCTAATTATATTCTAATTCTATTCTAATTCTATTCTAATTCTAATTCTAATTCTAATTCTAATTCTAATTCTATTCTATTTCTAATTCTATTTCTAATTCTAATTCTATTTCTATTTCTAATTCTAATTTTATTCTAAATCTAATTCTAATTCTAATTCTAATTCTATTCTAATTCTAAATCTAATTCTAATTCTAATTCTATTCTAATTCTATTCTAATTCTATTCTAATTCTAATTCTATTCTAATCCTAATTCTATTCTAAATCTAATTCTAATTCTAATTCTATTCTAATTCTAATTATAATTCTAATTCTATTCTAATTCTAATTCTATTCTAAATCTATTTCTAATTCTAATTCTATTCTAATTCTATTCTAATTCTATTCTAATTCTAACTCTATTCTAAATCTATTTCTAATTCTAATTCTATTCTAATTCTATTCTAATTCTATTCTAATTCTATTCTAATTCTAATTCTAATTCTAAATCTAATTCTAATTCTAATTCTATTCTAATTCTATTCTAATTCTATTCTAATTCTAATTCTATTCTAATTCTAATTCTATTCTAAATCTAATTCTAATTCTAATTCTAAATCTAATTATATTCTAATTCTATTCTAATTCTATTCTAATTCTATTCTAATTCTAATTCTAATTCTATTCTATTTCTAATTCTATTTCTAATTCTAATTCTATTTCTATTTCTAATTCTAATTTTATTCTAAATCTAATTCTAATTCTAATTCTAATTCTATTCTAATTCTAAATCTAATTCTAATTCTAATTCTATTCTAATTCTATTCTAATTCTATTCTAATTCTAATTCTATTCTAATCCTAATTCTATTCTAAATCTAATTCTAATTCTAATTCTATTCTAATTCTAATTATAATTCTAATTCTATTCTAATTCTAATTCTATTCTAAATCTATTTCTAATTCTAATTCTATTCTAATTCTATTCTAATTCTATTCTAATTCTAACTCTATTCTAAATCTATTTCTAATTCTAATTCTATTCTAATTCTATTCTAATTCTATTCTAATTCTATTCTAATTCTAATTCTAATTCTAAATCTAATTCTAATTCTAATTCTATTCTAATTCTATTCTAATTCTATTCTAATTCTAATTCTATTCTAATTCTAATTCTATTCTAAATCTAATTCTAATTCTAATTCTAAATCTAATTATATTCTAATTCTATTCTAATTCTATTCTAATTCTATTCTAATTCTAATTCTAATTCTAATTCTATTCTAATTCTTACTCTATTCTAATTCTATTCTAATTCTATTTCTAATTCTATTCTAATTCTATTCTATTTCTATTCTAATTCTAATTCTAATTCTAATTCTATTCTAATTCTATTCTAATTCTATTCTAATTCTAATTCTAATTCTAATTCTATTCTAATTATATTCTAATTCTATTCTAATTCTAATTCTAATTCTAATTCTAATTCTAATTCTAATTCTAATTCTAATTCTATTTCTATTTCTATTTATAATTCTAATTCTATTCTAAATCTAATTCTAATTCTAATTCTATTCTAATTCTATTCTAATTCTATTCTAATTATAATTTTAATTCTATTTCTAATTTTATTCTAATTCTATTCTAATTGTAATTCTAATTCTATTCTAATTTTATTTCTAATTCTATTTCTAATTCTAATTCTATTCTAATTCTATTCTAATTCTATTCTAATTCTATTCTAATTCTATTCTAATTCTATTCTAATTCTATTCTAATTCTATTCTAATTCTATTTCTAATTCTATTTTTAATTCCAATCTAATTCTAATTATATTCTAATTCTATTCTAATTCTATTCTAATTCTAATTCTAATTCTAATTCTAATTCTAATTCTATTCTATTTCTAATTCTATTTCTAATTCTAATTCTATTTCTATTTCTAATTCTAATTTTATTCTAAATCTAATTCTAATTCTAATTCTAATTCTATTCTAATTCTAAATCTAATTCTAATTCTAATTCTATTCTAATTCTATTCTAATTCTATTCTAATTCTAATTCTATTCTAATCCTAATTCTATTCTAAATCTAATTCTAATTCTAATTCTATTCTAATTCTAATTATAATTCTAATTCTATTCTAATTCTAATTCTATTCTAAATCTATTTCTAATTCTAATTCTATTCTAATTCTATTCTAATTCTATTCTAATTCTAACTCTATTCTAAATCTATTTCTAATTCTAATTCTATTCTAATTCTATTCTAATTCTATTCTAATTCTATTCTAATTCTAATTCTAATTCTAAATCTAATTCTAATTCTAATTCTATTCTAATTCTATTCTAATTCTATTCTAATTCTAATTCTATTCTAATTCTAATTCTATTCTAAATCTAATTCTAATTCTAATTCTAAATCTAATTATATTCTAATTCTATTCTAATTCTATTCTAATTCTATTCTAATTCTAATTCTAATTCTATTCTATTTCTAATTCTATTTCTAATTCTAATTCTATTTCTATTTCTAATTCTAATTTTATTCTAAATCTAATTCTAATTCTAATTCTAATTCTATTCTAATTCTAAATCTAATTCTAATTCTAATTCTATTCTAATTCTATTCTAATTCTATTCTAATTCTAATTCTATTCTAATCCTAATTCTATTCTAAATCTAATTCTAATTCTAATTCTATTCTAATTCTAATTATAATTCTAATTCTATTCTAATTCTAATTCTATTCTAAATCTATTTCTAATTCTAATTCTATTCTAATTCTATTCTAATTCTATTCTAATTCTAACTCTATTCTAAATCTATTTCTAATTCTAATTCTATTCTAATTCTATTCTAATTCTATTCTAATTCTATTCTAATTCTAATTCTAATTCTAAATCTAATTCTAATTCTAATTCTATTCTAATTCTATTCTAATTCTATTCTAATTCTAATTCTATTCTAATTCTAATTCTATTCTAAATCTAATTCTAATTATAATTCTATTCTAATTCTATTCTAATTCTAATTCTAATTCTATTCTAATTCTAATTCTATTCTAATTCTAATTCTAATTCTATTTCTAATTCTAATTCTATTTCTAATTCTATTCTAATTCTATTCTAATTCTATTCTAATTCTATTTTAATTCTATTCTAATTCTAATTCTAATTCTATTTCTAATTCTATTCTAATTCTATTCTAATTCTAATTCTAATTCTATTCTAATTCTATTTCTAATTCTATTTCTAATTATAATTCTATTCTAATTCTATTCTAATTCCATTCTAATTCTATTCTAATTCTATTCTAATTTTATTTCTAATTCTATTTCTAATTCCAATCTAATTCTAATTCTATTCTAATTCTATTCTAATTCTATTTTAATTCTAATTCTAATTCTAATTCTAATTCTATTCTAATTCTATTCTAATTCTAAATCTAATTCTAATTCTATTCTAATTCTATTCTAATTCTCATTCTAATTCTAATTCTAATTCTATTCTAATTCTATTCTAATTCTATTCTAATTCTAATTCTAATTCTAATTCTAATTCTAATTCTAATTCTAATTCTATTTCTATTTCTAATTCTATTCTAAATCTAATTCTAATTCTAATTCTATTCTAATTCTATTCTAATTATAATTTTAATTCTATTTCTAATTTTATTCTAATTCTATTCTAATTCTAATTCTAATTCTATTCTAATTCTAGTTCTAATTATATTTCTAATTCTAATTCTATTATAATTCTATTCTAATTCTATTCTAATTCTATTCTAATTCTATTCTAATTCTATTTTAATTCTATTCTAATTCTATTTCTAATTCTATTTTTAATTCCAGTCTAATTCTAATCTATTCTAATTCTATTCTAATTCTATTCTAATTCTAATTCTAATTCTAATTTAATTCTAATTCTATTCTAATTCTAATTCTATTTCTAATTCTAATTCTATTTAGAATAAGAATTCTAATTTTATTCTAAATCTAATTCTAATTCTAATTCTAATTCTATTCTAATTCTAATTCTATTCTAATTCTAATTCTAATTCTAATTCTATTCTAATTCTATTCTAATTCTATTCTAATTCTATTCTAATTCTAATTCTATTCTAATTCTATTCTATTTCTAATTCTATTTCTAATTCTATTTCTAATTCTATTTCTAATTCTAATTCTATTCTAATTCTATTCTAATTCCTATTCTAATTCTAAATCTAATTCTAATTCTATTTCTAATTCTATTCTAATTCTATTCTAATTCTATTCTAATTCTATTTTAATTCTATTCTAATTCTAATTCTAATTCTATTTCTAATTCTATTCTAATTCTATTCTAATTCTAATTCTAATTCTATTCTAATTCTATTTCTAATTCTATTTCTAATTATAATTCTATTCTAATTCTATTCTAATTCCATTCTAATTCTATTCTAATTCTATTCTAATTCTAATTCTATTCTAATTTTATTTCTAATTCTATTTCTAATTCCAATCTAATTCTAATTCTATTCTAATTCTATTCTAATTCTATTTTAATTCTAATTCTAATTCTAATTCTAATTCTATTCTAATTCTATTCTAATTCTAATTCTAATTCTAATTCTATTCTAATTCTATTCTAATTCTCATTCTAATTCTAATTCTAATTCTATTCTAATTCTATTCTAATTATATTCTAATTCTAATTCTAATTCTAATTCTAATTCTAATTCTAATTCTAATTCTATTTCTATTTCTAATTCTATTCTAAATCTAATTCTAATTTTAATTCTATTCTAATTCTATTCTAATTATAATTTTAATTCTATTTCTAATTTTATTCTAATTCTATTCTAATTCTAATTCTAATTCTATTCTAATTCTAGTTCTAATTATATTTCTAATTCTAATTCTATTATAATTCTATTCTAATTCTATTCTAATTCTATTCTAATTCTATTTTAATTCTATTCTAATTCTATTTCTAATTCTATTTTTAATTCCAGTCTAATTCTAATCTATTCTAATTCTATTCTAATTCTAATTCTAATTCTAATTTAATTCTAATTCTATTCTAATTCTAATTCTATTTCTAATTCTAATTCTATTTAGAATAAGAATTCTAATTTTATTCTAAATCTAATTCTAATTCTAATTCTAATTCTATTCTAATTCTAATTCTATTCTAATTCTAATTCTAATTCTAATTCTATTCTAATTCTATTCTAATTCTATTCTAATTCTATTCTAATTCTAATTCTATTCTAATTCTATTCTATTTCTAATTCTATTTCTAATTCTATTTCTAATTCTATTTCTAATTCTAATTCTAATTCTATTCTAATTCAATTCTAATTCTATTCTAATTCTATTCTAAATCTAATTCTATTCTAATTCTATTCTAAATCTAATTCTAATTCTAATTCTAATTCTAATTCTATTCTAATTCTATTCTAATTCCTATTCTAATTCTAAATCTAATTCTAATTCTATTCTAGTTCTATTCTAATTCTATTATAATTCTAATTCTATTCTAATTCTAATTCTATTCTAAATCTAATTCTAATTCCAATTCTATTCTAATTCTAATTCTAATTCTATTCTAATTCTATTCTAATTATAATTCTATTCTAAATCTAATTCTAATTCTAATTCTATTCTAATTCTATTCTAATTCTATTCTAATTCTAATTCTAATTCTAAATCTAATTCTAATTTTAATTCTATTCTAATTCTATTCTAATTCTATTCTAATTCTAATTCTATTCTAATTCTAATTCTATTCTAAATCTAATTCTAAATCTAATTCTAATTCTAATTTTATTCTAATTCTATTCTAATTCTAATTCTAATTCTAATTCTATTCTAATTCTAATTCTAATTCTATTTCTATTTCTAATTCTAATTCTATTCTAAATCTAATTCTAATTCTAATTCTATTCTAATTCTATTCTAATTCTATTCTAATTCTATTCTAATTCTATTCTAATTCTAATTCTATTCTAAATCTAATTCTAATTCTAATTCTAATTCTATTCTAATTCTATTTTAATTCTATTCTAATTCTAATTCTATTCTAATTCTATTCTAATTCTATTCTAATTCTAATTCTATTCTAATTCTATTCTAATTCTATTCTAATTCTATTTCTAATTCTATTCTAATTATATTCTAATTCTAATTCTAATTCTATTCTAATTCTATTCTAATTCTATTCTAATTCTATTCTAATTCTATTCTAATTCTATTCTAATTCTATTCTAATTCTAATTCTAATTCTATTCTAATTCTAATTCTATTCTAATTCTAATTCTAATTCTATTTCTTATTCTAATTCTATTTCTAATTCTAATTCTATTCTAATTCTAATTCTATTCTAATTCTATTCTAATTCTATTTCTAATTCTATTCTAATTCTAATTCTAATTCTATTCTATTTCTAATTTTATTTCTAATTCTAATTCTATTCTAATTCTATTCTAATTCTAATTCTAATTCTATTCTAATTCCTATTCTAATTCTAAATCTAATTCTAATTCTATTCTAATTCTATTCTAATTCTATTATAATTCTAATTCTATTATAATTTTAATTCTATTCTAAATCTAATTCTAATTCCAATTCTATTCTAATTCTAATTCTAATTCTATTCTAATTCTATTCTAATTATAATTCTATTCTAAATCTAATTCTAATTCTAATTCTATTCTAATTCTATTCTAATTCTATTCTAATTCTAATTCTAATTCTAAATCTAATTCTAATTCTAATTCTATTCTAATTCTATTCTAATTCTATTCTAATTCTAATTCTATTCTAATTCTAATTCTATTCTAAATCTAATTCTAAATCTAATTCTAATTCTAATTTTATTCTAATTCTATTCTAATTCTAATTCTAATTCTAATTCTATTCTAATTCTAATTCTAATTCTATTTCTATTTCTAATTCTAATTCTATTCTAAATCTAATTCTAATTCTAATTCTAATTCTATTCTAATTCTATTCTAATTCTATTCTAATTCTAATTCTAATTCTATTCTAATTCTAATTCTATTCTAAATCTAATTCTAATTCTAATTCTAATTCTATTCTAATTCTATTCTAATTCTATTCTAATTCTAATTCTAATTCTAAATCTAATTCTAATTCTATTCTAATTCTATTCTAATTATAATTCTATTCTAATTCTAATTCTAATTCTAATTCTATTCTAATTCTATTCTAATTATAATTCTATTCTAAATCTAATTCTAATTCTAATTCTATTCTAATTCTATTCTAATTCTAATTCTAATTCTAATTCTAAATCTAATTCTAATTCTAATTCTATTCTAATTCTATTCTAATTCTATTCTAATTATATTCAAATTATATTCTAATTCTAATTCTAATTCTAATTCTAATTCTAATTCTAATTCTAATTCTATTTCTAATTCTATTCTAAATCTAATTCTAATTCTAATTCTAATTCTATTCTAATTCTAATTCTAATTCTATTCTAATTCTAATTCTATTCTAAATCTAATTCTAATTCTAATTCTAATTCTAATTCTATTCTAATTCTATTCTAATTCTATTCTAATTCTAATTCTAATTCTAAATCTAATTCTAATTCTATTCTAATTCTATTCTAATTCTAATTCTATTCTAATTCTATTCTAATTCTATTCTAATTCTAATTCTATTCTAATTCTATTCTAATTCTATTTCTAATTCTATTCTAATTATATTCTAATTCTAATTCTAATTCTATTCTAATTCTATTCTAATTCTATTCTAATTCTATTCTAATTCTATTCTAATTCTATTCTAATTCTATTCTAATTCTAATTCTAATTCTATTCTAATTCTAATTCTAATTCTATTTCTTATTCTAATTCTATTTCTAATTCTAATTCTATTCTAATTCTAATTCTATTCTAATTCTATTCTAATTCTATTTCTAATTCTATTCTAATTCTATTCTAATTCTAATTCTAATTCTATTCTATTTCTAATTTTATTTCTAATTCTAATTCTATTCTAATTCTATTCTAATTCTAATTCTAATTCTATTCTAATTCTATTCTAATTCTATTCTAATTCCTATTCTAATTCTAAATCTAATTCTAATTCTATTCTAATTCTATTCTAATTCTATTATAATTCTAATTCTATTCTAATTCTAATTCTATTCTAAATCTAATTCTAATTCCAATTCTATTCTAATTCTAATTCTAATTCTATTCTAATTCTATTCTAATTATAATTCTATTCTAAATCTAATTCTAATTCTAATTCTATTCTAATTCTATTCTAATTCTAATTCTAATTCTAAATCTAATTCTAATTCTAATTCTATTCTAATTCTATTCTAATTCTATTCTAATTCTAATTCTATTCTAATTCTAATTCTATTCTAAATCTAATTCTAAATCTAATTCTAATTCTAATTTTATTCTAATTCTATTCTAATTCTAATTCTAATTCTAATTCTATTCTAATTCTAATTCTAATTCTATTTCTATTTCTAATTCTAATTCTATTCTAAATCTAATTCTAATTCTAATTCTATTCTAATTCTATTCTAATTCTATTCTAATTCTATTCTAATTCTAATTCTAATTCTATTCTAATTCTAATTCTATTCTAAATCTAATTCTAATTCTAATTCTAATTCTATTCTAATTCTATTTTAATTCTATTCTAATTCTAATTCTAATTCTAAATCTAATTCTAATTCTATTCTAATTCTATTCTAATTATAATTCTATTCTAATTCTAATTCTAATTCTAATTCTATTCAAATTCTATTCTAATTATAATTCTATTCTAAATCTAATTCTAATTCTAATTCTATTCTAATTCTATTCTAATTCTAATTCTAATTCTAATTCTAATTCTAAATCTAATTCTAATTCTATTCTAATTCTATTCTAATTATAATTCTATTCTAATTCTAATTCTAATTCTAATTCTATTCTAATTCTATTCTAATTATAATTCTATTCTAAATCTAATTCTAATTCTAATTCTATTCTAATTCTATTCTAATTCTAATTCTAATTCTAATTCTAAATCTAATTCTAATTCTAATTCTATTCTAATTCTATTCTAATTCTATTCTAATTATATTCAAATTATATTCTAATTCTAATTCTAATTCTAATTCTAATTCTAATTCTAATTCTAATTCTAATTCTAATTCTAATTCTATTTCTAATTCTAATTCTTTTCTAATTCTAATTCTAATTCTATTCTAATTCTATTCTAATTCTAATTCTAATTCTATTCTAATTCTAATTCTATTTCTAATTCTAATTCTATTTCTAATTCTAATTCTAATTCTATTCTAATTCTTTTCTAATTCTATTCTAATTCTATTCTAAATCTAATTCTAATTCTAATTCTATTCTAATTCTATTCTAATTCTATTCTAATTCTAATTCTAATTCTAATTCTAATTCTATTCTAATTCTTACTCTATTCTAATTCTATTCTAATTCTATTTCTAATTCTATTCTAATTCTATTCTATTTCAATTCTAATTCTAATTCTAATTCTAATTCTATTCTAATTCTATTCTAATTCTATTCTAATTCTAATTCTAATTCTAATTCTATTCTAATTATATTCTAATTCTATTCTAATTCTAATTCTAATTCTAATTCTAATTCTAATTCTAATTCTAATTCTAATTCTATTTCTATTTCTATTTCTAATTCTAATTCTATTCTAAATCTAATTCTAATTCTAATTCTATTCTAATTCTATTCTAATTATAATTTTAATTATATTTCTAATTTTATTCTAATTCTATTCTAATTGTAATTCTAATTCTAAATCTAATTCTAATTCTAATTCTATTCTAATTCTATTCTAATTATAATTTTAATTATATTTCTAATTTTATTCTAATTCTATTCTAATTGTAATTCTAATTCTATTCTAATTTTATTTCTAATTCTATTTCTAATTCTAATTCTATTCTAATTCTATTCTAATTATATTCTAATTCTATTCTAATTCTATTCTAATTCTAATTCTAATTCTAATTCTATTCTAATTCTATTCTAATTATAATTCTATTCTAAATCTAATTCTAATTCTAATTCTATTCTAATTCTATTCTAATTCTAATTCTAATTCTAATTCTAAATCTAATTCTAATTCTAATTCTATTCTAATTCTATTCTAATTCTATTCTAATTATATTCAAATTATATTCTAATTCTAATTCTAATTCTAATTCTAATTCTAATTCTAATTCTAATTCTATTTCTAATTCTATTCTAAATCTAATTCTAATTCTAATTCTAATTCTATTCTAATTCTAATTCTAATTCTATTCTAATTCTAATTCTATTCTAAATCTAATTCTAATTCTAATTCTAATTCTAATTCTATTCTAATTCTATTCTAATTCTATTCTAATTCTAATTCTAATTCTAAATCTAATTCTAATTCTATTCTAATTCTATTCTAATTCTAATTCTATTCTAATTCTATTCTAATTCTATTCTAATTCTAATTCTATTCTAATTCTATTCTAATTCTATTTCTAATTCTATTCTAATTATATTCTAATTCTAATTCTAATTCTATTCTAATTCTATTCTAATTCTATTCTAATTCTATTCTAATTCTATTCTAATTCTATTCTAATTCTAATTCTAATTCTATTCTAATTCTAATTCTAATTCTATTTCTTATTCTAATTCTATTTCTAATTCTAATTCTATTCTAATTCTAATTCTATTCTAATTCTATTCTAATTCTATTTCTAATTCTATTCTAATTCTATTCTAATTCTAATTCTAATTCTATTCTATTTCTAATTTTATTTCTAATTCTAATTCTATTCTAATTCTATTCTAATTCTAATTCTAATTCTATTCTAATTCTATTCTAATTCTATTCTAATTCCTATTCTAATTCTAAATCTAATTCTAATTCTATTCTAATTCTATTCTAATTCTATTATAATTCTAATTCTATTCTAATTCTAATTCTATTCTAAATCTAATTCTAATTCCAATTCTATTCTAATTCTAATTCTAATTCTATTCTAATTCTATTCTAATTATAATTCTATTCTAAATCTAATTCTAATTCTAATTCTATTCTAATTCTATTCTAATTCTAATTCTAATTCTAAATCTAATTCTAATTCTAATTCTATTCTAATTCTATTCTAATTCTATTCTAATTCTAATTCTATTCTAATTCTAATTCTATTCTAAATCTAATTCTAAATCTAATTCTAATTCTAATTTTATTCTAATTCTATTCTAATTCTAATTCTAATTCTAATTCTATTCTAATTCTAATTCTAATTCTATTTCTATTTCTAATTCTAATTCTATTCTAAATCTAATTCTAATTCTAATTCTATTCTAATTCTATTCTAATTCTATTCTAATTCTATTCTAATTCTAATTCTAATTCTATTCTAATTCTAATTCTATTCTAAATCTAATTCTAATTCTAATTCTAATTCTATTCTAATTCTATTTTAATTCTATTCTAATTCTAATTCTAATTCTAAATCTAATTCTAATTCTATTCTAATTCTATTCTAATTATAATTCTATTCTAATTCTAATTCTAATTCTAATTCTATTCTAATTCTATTCTAATTATAATTCTATTCTAAATCTAATTCTAATTCTAATTCTATTCTAATTCTATTCTAATTCTAATTCTAATTCTAATTCTAATTCTAAATCTAATTCTAATTCTATTCTAATTCTATTCTAATTATAATTCTATTCTAATTCTAATTCTAATTCTAATTCTATTCTAATTCTATTCTAATTATAATTCTATTCTAAATCTAATTCTAATTCTAATTCTATTCTAATTCTATTCTAATTCTAATTCTAATTCTAATTCTAAATCTAATTCTAATTCTAATTCTATTCTAATTCTATTCTAATTCTATTCTAATTATATTCAAATTATATTCTAATTCTAATTCTAATTCTAATTCTAATTCTAATTCTAATTCTAATTCTAATTCTAATTCTAATTCTATTTCTAATTCTAATTCTTTTCTAATTCTAATTCTAATTCTATTCTAATTCTATTCTAATTCTAATTCTAATTCTATTCTAATTCTAATTCTATTTCTAATTCTAATTCTATTTCTAATTCTAATTCTAATTCTATTCTAATTCTTTTCTAATTCTATTCTAATTCTATTCTAAATCTAATTCTAATTCTAATTCTATTCTAATTCTATTCTAATTCTATTCTAATTCTAATTCTAATTCTAATTCTAATTCTAATTCTATTCTAATTCTAATTCTAATTCTAATTCTATTCTAATTCTATTCTAATTCTATTCTAATTCTAATTCTATTCTAATTCTATTCTAATTCTATTTCTAATTCTATTCTAATTATATTCTAATTCTAATTCTAATTCTATTCTAATTCTATTCTAATTCTATTCTAATTCTATTCTAATTCTATTCTAATTCTATTCTAATTCTATTCTAATTCTAATTCTAATTCTATTCTAATTCTAATTCTAATTCTATTTCTTATTCTAATTCTATTTCTAATTCTAATTCTATTCTAATTCTAATTCTATTCTAATTCTATTCTAATTCTATTTCTAATTCTATTCTAATTCTATTCTAATTCTAATTCTAATTCTATTCTATTTCTAATTTTATTTCTAATTCTAATTCTATTCTAATTCTATTCTAATTCTAATTCTAATTCTATTCTAATTCTATTCTAATTCTATTCTAATTCCTATTCTAATTCTAAATCTAATTCTAATTCTATTCTAATTCTATTCTAATTCTATTATAATTCTAATTCTATTCTAATTCTAATTCTATTCTAAATCTAATTCTAATTCCAATTCTATTCTAATTCTAATTCTAATTCTATTCTAATTCTATTCTAATTATAATTCTATTCTAAATCTAATTCTAATTCTAATTCTATTCTAATTCTATTCTAATTCTAATTCTAATTCTAAATCTAATTCTAATTCTAATTCTATTCTAATTCTATTCTAATTCTATTCTAATTCTAATTCTATTCTAATTCTAATTCTATTCTAAATCTAATTCTAAATCTAATTCTAATTCTAATTTTATTCTAATTCTATTCTAATTCTAATTCTAATTCTAATTCTATTCTAATTCTAATTCTAATTCTATTTCTATTTCTAATTCTAATTCTATTCTAAATCTAATTCTAATTCTAATTCTATTCTAATTCTATTCTAATTCTATTCTAATTCTATTCTAATTCTAATTCTAATTCTATTCTAATTCTAATTCTATTCTAAATCTAATTCTAATTCTAATTCTAATTCTATTCTAATTCTATTTTAATTCTATTCTAATTCTAATTCTAATTCTAAATCTAATTCTAATTCTATTCTAATTCTATTCTAATTATAATTCTATTCTAATTCTAATTCTAATTCTAATTCTATTCTAATTCTATTCTAATTATAATTCTATTCTAAATCTAATTCTAATTCTAATTCTATTCTAATTCTATTCTAATTCTAATTCTAATTCTAATTCTAATTCTAAATCTAATTCTAATTCTATTCTAATTCTATTCTAATTATAATTCTATTCTAATTCTAATTCTAATTCTAATTCTATTCTAATTCTATTCTAATTATAATTCTATTCTAAATCTAATTCTAATTCTAATTCTATTCTAATTCTATTCTAATTCTAATTCTAATTCTAATTCTAAATCTAATTCTAATTCTAATTCTATTCTAATTCTATTCTAATTCTATTCTAATTATATTCAAATTATATTCTAATTCTAATTCTAATTCTAATTCTAATTCTAATTCTAATTCTAATTCTAATTCTAATTCTAATTCTATTTCTAATTCTAATTCTTTTCTAATTCTAATTCTAATTCTATTCTAATTCTATTCTAATTCTAATTCTAATTCTATTCTAATTCTAATTCTATTTCTAATTCTAATTCTATTTCTAATTCTAATTCTAATTCTATTCTAATTCTTTTCTAATTCTATTCTAATTCTATTCTAAATCTAATTCTAATTCTAATTCTATTCTAATTCTATTCTAATTCTATTCTAATTCTAATTCTAATTCTAATTCTAATTCTATTCTAATTCTTACTCTATTCTAATTCTATTCTAATTCTATTTCTAATTCTATTCTAATTCTATTCTATTTCAATTCTAATTCTAATTCTAATTCTAATTCTATTCTAATTCTATTCTAATTCTATTCTAATTCTAATTCTAATTCTAATTCTATTCTAATTATATTCTAATTCTATTCTAATTCTAATTCTAATTCTAATTCTAATTCTAATTCTAATTCTAATTCTAATTCTATTTCTATTTCTATTTCTAATTCTAATTCTATTCTAAATCTAATTCTAATTCTAATTCTATTCTAATTCTATTCTAATTATAATTTTAATTATATTTCTAATTTTATTCTAATTCTATTCTAATTGTAATTCTAATTCTAAATCTAATTCTAATTCTAATTCTATTCTAATTCTATTCTAATTATAATTTTAATTATATTTCTAATTTTATTCTAATTCTATTCTAATTGTAATTCTAATTCTATTCTAATTTTATTTCTAATTCTATTTCTAATTCTAATTCTATTCTAATTCTATTCTAATTATATTCTAATTCTATTCTAATTCTATTCTAATTCTATTCTAATTCTATTCTAATTCTATTCTAATTTTATTCTAATTTTATTCTAATTCTATTCTAATTCTATTTCTAATTCTATTTTTAATTCCAATCTAATTCTAATTATATTCTAATTCTATTCTAATTCTATTCTAATTCTAATTCTAATTCTAATTCTAATTCTAATTCTATTCTAATTCTAATTCTAATTCTATTCTATTTCTAATTCTAATTCTAATTCTAATTCTATTTCTATTTCTAATTCTAATTCTAATTCTAATTCTATTCTAATTCTAAATCTAATTCTAATTCTAATTCTATTCTAATTCTATTCTAATTCTATTCTAATTCTAATTCTATTCTAATCCTAATTCTATTCTAAATCTAATTCTAATTCTAATTCTATTCTAATTCTAATTCTAATTCTAATTCTATTCTAATTCTATTCTAATTCTAATTCTATTCTAAATCTATTTCTAATTCTAATTCTATTCTAATTCTATTCTAATTCTATTCTAATTCTAACTCTATTCTAAATCTATTTCTAATTCTAATTCTATTCTAATTCTATTCTAATTCTATTCTAATTCTATTCTAATTCTAATTCTAATTCTAAATCTAATTCTAATTCTAATTCTATTCTAATTCTATTCTAATTCTAATTCTATTCTAATTCTAATTCTATTCTAAATCTAATTTTAATTATAATTCTATTCTAATTCTATTCTAATTCTAATTCTAATTCTATTCTAATTCTAATTCTAATTCTATTCTAATTCTAATTCTAATTCTATTTCTAATTCTAATTCTATTTCTAATTCTATTCTAATTCTATTCTAATTCTATTCTAATTCTATTTTAATTCTATTCTAATTCTAATTCTAATTCTATTTCTAATTCTATTCTAATTCTATTCTAATTCTAATTCTAATTCTATTCTAATTCTATTTCTAATTCTATTTCTAATTAAAATTCTATTCTAATTCTATTCTAATTCTATTCTAATTCTATTCTAATTCTATTCTAATTCTAATTCTATTCTAATTTTATTTCTAATTCTATTTCTAATTCCAATCTAATTCTAATTCTATTCTAATTCTATTCTAATTCTATTTTAATTCTAATTCTAATTCTAATTCTAATTCTATTCTAATTCTATTCTAATTCTAATTCTAATTCTAATTCTATTCTAATTCTATTCTAATTCTATTCTAATTCTCATTCTAATTCTAATTCTAATTCTATTCTAATTCTATTCTAATTCTATTCTAATTCTAATTCTAATTCTAATTCTAATTCTAATTCTAATTCTATTTCTATTTCTAATTCTATTCTAAATCTAATTCTAATTCTAATTCTATTCTAATTCTATTCTAATTATAATTTTAATTCTATTTCTAATTTTATTCTAATTCTATTCTAATTCTAATTCTAATTCTATTCTAATTCTATTTCTAATTCTATTCTAATTCTAATTCTATTCTAATTCTAATTCTATTCTAATTCTATTCTAATTCTATTCTAATTCTAATTCTAATTCTAAATCTAATTCTAATTCTATTCTAATTCTATTCTAATTCTAATTCTAATTCTAATTCTAATTCTAATTCTAATTCTAATTCTATTCTAATTCTATTTTAATTCTATTCTAATTCTAATTCTATTCTAATTCTATTCTAATTCTATTCTAATTCTAATTCTATTCTAATTCTATTCTAATTCTATTCTAATTCTATTTCTAATTCTATTCTAATTATATTCTAATTCTAATTCTAATTCTATTCTAATTCTATTCTAATTCTATTCTAATTCTATTCTAATTCTATTCTAATTCTATTCTAATTCTAATTCTAATTCTATTCTAATTCTAATTCTATTCTAATTCTAATTCTAATTCTATTTCTTATTCTAATTCTATTTCTAATTCTAATTCTATTCTAATTCTAATTCTATTCTAATTCTATTCTAATTCTATTTCTAATTCTATTCTAATTCTATTCTAATTCTAATTCTAATTCTATTCTATTTCTAATTTTATTTCTAATTCTAATTCTATTCTAATTCTATTCTAATTCTAATTCTAATTCTATTCTAATTCCTATTCTAATTCTAAATCTAATTCTAATTCTATTCTAATTCTATTTCTAATTCTATTCTAATTCTAATTCTATTCTAATTCTAATTCTATTCTAATTCTATTCTAATTCTATTCTAATTCTAATTCTAATTCTAAATCTAATTCTAATTCTATTCTAATTCTATTCTAATTCTAATTCTAATTCTAATTCTAATTCTATTCTAATTCTATTCTAATTCTAATTCTATTCTAATTCTATTCTAATTCCTATTCTAATTCTAAATCTAATTCTAATTCTATTCTAATTCTATTCTAATTCTATTATAATTCTAATTCTATTCTAATTCTAATTCTATTCTAAATCTAATTCTAATTCCAATTCTATTCTAATTCTAATTCTAATTCTATTCTAATTCTATTCTAATTATAATTCTATTCTAAATCTAATTCTAATTCTAATTCTATTCTAATTCTATTCTAATTCTAATTCTAATTCTAAATCTAATTCTAATTCTAATTCTATTCTAATTCTATTCTAATTCTATTCTAATTCTAATTCTATTCTAATTCTAATTCTATTCTAAATCTAATTCTAAATCTAATTCTAATTCTAATTTTATTCTAATTCTATTCTAATTCTAATTCTAATTCTAATTCTATTCTAATTCTAATTCTAATTCTATTTCTATTTCTAATTCTAATTCTATTCTAAATCTAATTCTAATTCTAATTCTATTCTAATTCTATTCTAATTCTATTCTAATTCTATTCTAATTCTAATTCTAATTCTATTCTAATTCTAATTCTATTCTAAATCTAATTCTAATTCTAATTCTAATTCTATTCTAATTCTATTTTAATTCTATTCTAATTCTAATTCTAATTCTAAATCTAATTCTAATTCTATTCTAATTCTATTCTAATTATAATTCTATTCTAATTCTAATTCTAATTCTAATTCTATTCTAATTCTATTCTAATTATAATTCTATTCTAAATCTAATTCTAATTCTAATTCTATTCTAATTCTATTCTAATTCTAATTCTAATTCTAATTCTAATTCTAAATCTAATTCTAATTCTATTCTAATTCTATTCTAATTATAATTCTATTCTAATTCTAATTCTAATTCTAATTCTATTCTAATTCTATTCTAATTATAATTCTATTCTAAATCTAATTCTAATTCTAATTCTATTCTAATTCTATTCTAATTCTAATTCTAATTCTAATTCTAAATCTAATTCTAATTCTAATTCTATTCTAATTCTATTCTAATTCTATTCTAATTATATTCAAATTATATTCTAATTCTAATTCTAATTCTAATTCTAATTCTAATTCTAATTCTAATTCTAATTCTAATTCTAATTCTATTTCTAATTCTAATTCTTTTCTAATTCTAATTCTAATTCTATTCTAATTCTATTCTAATTCTAATTCTATTTCTAATTCTATTCTAATTCTATTCTATTTCAATTCTAATTCTAATTCTAATTCTAATTCTATTCTAATTCTATTCTAATTCTATTCTAATTCTAATTCTAATTCTAATTCTATTCTAATTATATTCTAATTCTATTCTAATTCTAATTCTAATTCTTAATTCTAATTCTAATTCTAATTCTATTCTAATTCTTACTCTATTCTAATTCTATTCTAATTCTATTTCTAATTCTATTCTAATTCTATTCTATTTCAATTCTAATTCTAATTCTAATTCTAATTCTATTCTAATTCTATTCTAATTCTATTCTAATTCTAATTCTAATTCTAATTCTATTCTAATTATATTCTAATTCTATTCTAATTCTAATTCTAATTCTAATTCTAATTCTAATTCTAATTCTAATTCTAATTCTATTTCTATTTCTATTTCTAATTCTAATTCTATTCTAAATCTAATTCTAATTCTAATTCTATTCTAATTCTATTCTAATTATAATTTTAATTATATTTCTAATTTTATTCTAATTCTATTCTAATTGTAATTCTAATTCTAAATCTAATTCTAATTCTAATTCTATTCTAATTCTATTCTAATTATAATTTTAATTATATTTCTAATTTTATTCTAATTCTATTCTAATTGTAATTCTAATTCTATTCTAATTTTATTTCTAATTCTATTTCTAATTCTAATTCTATTCTAATTCTATTCTAATTATATTCTAATTCTATTCTAATTCTATTCTAATTCTATTCTAATTCTATTCTAATTCTATTCTAATTTTATTCTAATTTTATTCTAATTCTATTCTAATTCTATTTCTAATTCTATTTTTAATTCCAATCTAATTCTAATTATATTCTAATTCTATTCTAATTCTATTCTAATTCTAATTCTAATTCTAATTCTAATTCTAATTCTATTCTAATTCTAATTCTAATTCTATTCTATTTCTAATTCTATTTCTAATTCTAATTCTATTTCTATTTCTAATTCTAATTCTAATTCTAATTCTATTCTAATTCTAAATCTAATTCTAATTCTAATTCTATTCTAATTCTATTCTAATTCTATTCTAATTCTAATTCTATTCTAATCCTAATTCTATTCTAAATCTAATTCTAATTCTAATTCTATTCTAATTCTAATTCTAATTCTAATTCTATTCTAATTCTATTCTAATTCTAATTCTATTCTAAATCTATTTCTAATTCTAATTCTATTCTAATTCTATTCTAATTCTATTCTAATTCTAACTCTATTCTAAATCTATTTCTAATTCTAATTCTATTCTAATTCTATTCTAATTCTATTCTAATTCTATTCTAATTCTAATTCTAATTCTAAATCTAATTCTAATTCTAATTCTATTCTAATTCTATTCTAATTCTAATTCTATTCTAATTCTAATTCTATTCTAAATCTAATTCTAATTATAATTCTATTCTAATTCTATTCTAATTCTAATTCTAATTCTATTCTAATTCTAATTCTAATTCTATTCTAATTCTAATTCTAATTCTATTTCTAATTCTAATTCTATTTCTAATTCTATTCTAATTCTATTCTAATTCTATTCTAATTCTATTTTAATTCTATTCTAATTCTAATTCTAATTCTATTTCTAATTCTATTCTAATTCTATTCTAATTCTAATTCTAATTCTATTCTAATTCTATTTCTAATTCTATTTCTAATTAAAATTCTATTCTAATTCTATTCTAATTCTATTCTAATTCTATTCTAATTCTATTCTAATTCTAATTCTATTCTAATTTTATTTCTAATTCTATTTCTAATTCCAATCTAATTCTAATTCTATTCTAATTCTATTCTAATTCTATTTTAATTCTAATTCTAATTCTAATTCTAATTCTATTCTAATTCTATTCTAATTCTAATTCTAATTCTAATTCTATTCTAATTCTATTCTAATTCTATTCTAATTCTCATTCTAATTCTAATTCTAATTCTATTCTAATTCTATTCTAATTCTATTCTAATTCTAATTCTAATTCTAATTCTAATTCTAATTCTAATTCTATTTCTATTTCTAATTCTATTCTAAATCTAATTCTAATTCTAATTCTATTCTAATTCTATTCTAATTATAATTTTAATTCTATTTCTAATTTTATTCTAATTCTATTCTAATTCTAATTCTAATTCTATTCTAATTCTATTTCTAATTCTATTCTAATTCTAATTCTATTCTAATTCTAATTCTATTCTAATTCTATTCTAATTCTATTCTAATTCTAATTCTAATTCTAAATCTAATTCTAATTCTATTCTAATTCTATTCTAATTCTAATTCTAATTCTAATTCTAATTCTATTCTAATTCTATTCTAATTCTAATTCTATTCTAATTCTATTCTAATTCTATTCTAATTCTAATTCTATTCTAATTCTATTCTAATTCTATTTCTAATTCTATTCTAATTATATTCTAATTCTAATTCTAATTCTATTCTAATTCTATTCTAATTCTATTCTAATTCTATTCTAATTCTATTCTAATTCTATTCTAATTCTATTCTAATTCTAATTCTAATTCTATTCTAATTCTAATTCTAATTCTATTTCTTATTCTAATTCTATTTCTAATTCTAATTCTATTCTAATTCTAATTCTATTCTAATTCTATTCTAATTCTATTTCTAATTCTATTCTAATTCTATTCTAATTCTAATTCTAATTCTATTCTATTTCTAATTTTATTTCTAATTCTAATTCTATTCTAATTCTATTCTAATTCTAATTCTAATTCTATTCTAATTCTATTCTAATTCTATTCTAATTCCTATTCTAATTCTAAATCTAATTCTAATTCTATTCTAATTCTATTCTAATTCTATTATAATTCTAATTCTATTCTAATTCTAATTCTATTCTAAATCTAATTCTAATTCCAATTCTATTCTAATTCTAATTCTAATTCTATTCTAATTCTATTCTAATTATAATTCTATTCTAAATCTAATTCTAATTCTAATTCTATTCTAATTCTATTCTAATTCTAATTCTAATTCTAAATCTAATTCTAATTCTAATTCTATTCTAATTCTATTCTAATTCTATTCTAATTCTAATTCTATTCTAATTCTAATTCTATTCTAAATCTAATTCTAAATCTAATTCTAATTCTAATTTTATTCTAATTCTATTCTAATTCTAATTCTAATTCTAATTCTATTCTAATTCTAATTCTAATTCTATTTCTATTTCTAATTCTAATTCTATTCTAAATCTAATTCTAATTCTAATTCTATTCTAATTCTATTCTAATTCTATTCTAATTCTATTCTAATTCTAATTCTAATTCTATTCTAATTCTAATTCTATTCTAAATCTAATTCTAATTCTAATTCTAATTCTATTCTAATTCTATTTTAATTCTATTCTAATTCTAATTCTAATTCTAAATCTAATTCTAATTCTATTCTAATTCTATTCTAATTATAATTCTATTCTAATTCTAATTCTAATTCTAATTCTATTCTAATTCTATTCTAATTATAATTCTATTCTAAATCTAATTCTAATTCTAATTCTATTCTAATTCTATTCTAATTCTAATTCTAATTCTAATTCTAATTCTAAATCTAATTCTAATTCTATTCTAATTCTATTCTAATTATAATTCTATTCTAATTCTAATTCTAATTCTAATTCTATTCTAATTCTATTCTAATTATAATTCTATTCTAAATCTAATTCTAATTCTAATTCTATTCTAATTCTATTCTAATTCTAATTCTAATTCTAATTCTAAATCTAATTCTAATTCTAATTCTATTCTAATTCTATTCTAATTCTATTCTAATTATATTGAAATTATATTCTAATTCTAATTCTAATTCTAATTCTAATTCTAATTCTAATTCTAATTCTAATTCTAATTCTAATTCTATTTCTAATTCTAATTCTTTTCTAATTCTAATTCTAATTCTATTCTAATTCTATTCTAATTCTAATTCTAATTCTATTCTAATTCTAATTCTATTTCTAATTCTAATTCTATTTCTAATTCTAATTCTAATTCTATTCTAATTCTTTTCTAATTCTATTCTAATTCTATTCTAAATCTAATTCTAATTCTAATTCTATTCTAATTCTATTCTAATTCTATTCTAATTCTAATTCTAATTCTAATTCTAATTCTATTCTAATTCTTACTCTATTCTAATTCTATTCTAATTCTATTTCTAATTCTATTCTAATTCTATTCTATTTCAATTCTAATTCTAATTCTAATTCTAATTCTATTCTAATTCTATTCTAATTCTATTCTAATTCTAATTCTAATTCTAATTCTATTCTAATTATATTCTAATTCTATTCTAATTCTAATTCTAATTCTAATTCTAATTCTAATTCTAATTCTAATTCTAATTCTATTTCTATTTCTATTTCTAATTCTAATTCTATTCTAAATCTAATTCTAATTCTAATTCTATTCTAATTCTATTCTAATTATAATTTTAATTATATTTCTAATTTTATTCTAATTCTATTCTAATTGTAATTCTAATTCTAAATCTAATTCTAATTCTAATTCTATTCTAATTCTATTCTAATTATAATTTTAATTATATTTCTAATTTTATTCTAATTCTATTCTAATTGTAATTCTAATTCTATTCTAATTTTATTTCTAATTCTATTTCTAATTCTAATTCTATTCTAATTCTATTCTAATTATATTCTAATTCTATTCTAATTCTATTCTAATTCTATTCTAATTCTATTCTAATTCTATTCTAATTTTATTCTAATTTTATTCTAATTCTATTCTAATTCTATTTCTAATTCTATTTTTAATTCCAATCTAATTCTAATTATATTCTAATTCTATTCTAATTCTATTCTAATTCTAATTCTAATTCTAATTCTAATTCTAATTCTATTCTAATTCTAATTCTAATTCTATTCTATTTCTAATTCTATTTCTAATTATATTTCTAATTCTATTTCTAATTCTAATTCTAATTCTATTCTAATTCTATTCTAATTCTATTCTAATTCTATTCTAAATCTAATTCTATTCTAATTCTATTCTAAATCTAATTCTAATTCTAATTCTAATTCTAATTCTATTCTAATTCTATTCTAATTCTATTCTAATTCTAATTCTATTCTAATCCTAATTCTATTCTAAATCTAATTCTAATTCTAATTCTATTCTAATTCTAATTCTAATTCTAATTCTATTCTAATTCTATTCTAATTCTAATTCTATTCTAAATCTATTTCTAATTCTAATTCTATTCTAATTCTATTCTAATTCTATTCTAATTCTAACTCTATTCTAAATCTATTTCTAATTCTAATTCTATTCTAATTCTATTCTAATTCTATTCTAATTCTATTCTAATTCTAATTCTAATTCTAAATCTAATTCTAATTCTAATTCTATTCTAATTCTATTCTAATTCTAATTCTATTCTAATTCTAATTCTATTCTAAATCTAATTCTAATTATAATTCTATTCTAATTCTATTCTAATTCTAATTCTAATTCTATTCTAATTCTAATTCTAATTCTATTCTAATTCTAATTCTAATTCTATTTCTAATTCTAATTCTATTTCTAATTCTATTCTAATTCTATTCTAATTCTATTCTAATTCTATTTTAATTCTATTCTAATTCTAATTCTAATTCTATTTCTAATTCTATTCTAATTCTATTCTAATTCTAATTCTAATTCTATTCTAATTCTATTTCTAATTCTATTTCTAATTCTATTTCTAATTAAAATTCTATTCTAATTCTATTCTAATTCTATTCTAATTCTATTCTAATTCTATTCTAATTCTAATTCTATTCTAATTTTATTTCTAATTCTATTTCTAATTCCAATCTAATTCTAATTCTATTCTAATTCTATTCTAATTCTATTTTAATTCTAATTCTAATTCTAATTCTAATTCTATTCTAATTCTATTCTAATTCTAATTCTAATTCTAATTCTATTCTAATTCTATTCTAATTCTATTCTAATTCTCATTCTAATTCTAATTCTAATTCTATTCTAATTCTATTCTAATTCTATTCTAATTCTAATTCTAATTCTAATTCTAATTCTAATTCTAATTCTATTTCTATTTCTAATTCTATTCTAAATCTAATTCTAATTCTAATTCTATTCTAATTCTATTCTAATTATAATTTTAATTCTATTTCTAATTTTATTCTAATTCTATTCTAATTCTAATTCTAATTCTATTCTAATTCTATTTCTAATTCTATTCTAATTCTAATTCTATTCTAATTCTAATTCTATTCTAATTCTATTCTAATTCTATTCTAATTCTAATTCTAATTCTAAATCTAATTCTAATTCTATTCTAATTCTATTCTAATTCTATTCTAATTCTAATTCTAATTCTATTCTAATTCTAATTCTATTCTAATTCTAATTCTAATTCTATTTCTAATTCTAATTCTATTTCTAATTCTAATTCTATTTCTAATTCTAATTCTATTCTAATTCTATTCTAATTCTAATTCTATTCTAAATCTAATTCTAATTCTAATTCTAATTCTATTCTAATTCTATTCTAATTCTATTCTAATTCTAATTCTAATTCTATTCTAATTCTATTTCTAATTCTATTTCTAATTATAATTCTATTCTAATTCTATTCTAATTCTATTCTAATTCTATTCTAATTCTATTCTAATTCTAATTCTATTCTAATTTTATTTCTAATTCTATTTCTAATTCCAATCTAATTCTAATTCTATTCTAATTCTATTCTAATTCTATTTTAATTCTAATTCTAATTCTAATTCTAATTCTATTCTAATTCTATTCTAATTCTAATTCTAATTCTAATTCTATTCTAATTCTATTCTAATTCTCATTCTAATTTTAATTCTAATTCTATTCTAATTCTATTCTAATTCTATTCTAATTCTAATTCTAATTCTAATTCTATTCTAATTCTATTTCTAATTCTATTTCTAATTATAATTCTATTCTAATTCTATTCTAATTCTATTCTAATTCTATTCTAATTCTATTCTAATTCTAATTCTATTCTAATTTTATTTCTAATTCTATTTCTAATTCCAATCTAATTCTAATTCTATTCTAATTCTATTCTAATTCTATTTTAATTCTAATTCTAATTCTAATTCTAATTCTATTCTAATTCTATTCTAATTCTAATTCTAATTCTAATTCTATTCTAATTCTATTCTAATTCTCATTCTAATTTTAATTCTAATTCTATTCTAATTCTATTCTAATTCTATTCTAATTCTAATTCTAATTCTAATTCTAATTCTAATTCTAATTCTAATTCTATTTCTATTTCTAATTCTATTCTAAATCTAATTCTAATTCTAATTCTATTCTAATTCTATTCTAATTATAATTTTAATTCTATTTCTAATTCTATTCTAATTATAATTCTAATTCTATTCTAATCCTAATTCTATTCTAAATCTAATTCTAATTCTAATTCTATTCTAATTCTAATTCTAATTCTAATTCTATTCTAATTCTATTCTAATTCTAATTCTATTCTAAATCTATTTCTAATTCTAATTCTATTCTAATTCTATTCTAATTCTATTCTAATTCTAACTCTATTCTAAATCTATTTCTAATTCTAGTTCTATTCTAATTCTATTCTAATTCTATTCTAATTCTATTCTAATTCTAATTCTAATTCTAAATCTAATTCTAATTCTAATTCTATTCTAATTCTATTCTAATTCTATTCTAATTCTAATTCTATTCTAATTCTAATTCTATTCTAAATCTAATTCTAATTATAATTCTATTCTAATTCTATTCTAATTCTAATTCTAATTCTATTCTAATTCTAATTCTAATTCTATTCTAATTCTAATTCTAATTCTATTTCTAATTCTAATTCTATTTCTAATTCTATTCTAATTCTATTCTAATTCTATTCTAATTCTATTTTAATTCTATTCTAATTCTAATTCTAATTCTATTTCTAATTCTATTCTAATTCTATTCTAATTCTAATTCTAATTCTATTCTAATTCTATTTCTAATTCTATTTCTAATTAAAATTCTATTCTAATTCTATTCTAATTCTATTCTAATTCTATTCTAATTCTATTCTAATTCTAATTCTATTCTAATTTTATTTCTAATTCTATTTCTAATTCCAATCTAATTCTAATTCTATTCTAATTCTATTCTAATTCTATTTTAATTCTAATTCTAATTCTAATTCTAATTCTATTCTAATTCTATTCTAATTCTAATTCTAATTCTAATTCTATTCTAATTCTATTCTAATTCTCATTCTAATTCTAATTCTAATTCTATTCTAATTCTATTCTAATTCTATTCTAATTCTAATTCTAATTCTAATTCTAATTCTAATTCTATTTCTATTTCTAATTCTATTCTAAATCTAATTCTAATTCTAATTCTATTCTAATTCTATTCTAATTATAATTTTAATTCTATTTCTAATTTTATTCTAATTCTATTCTAATTCTAATTCTAATTCTATTCTAATTCTATTTCTAATTCTATTCTAATTCTAATTCTATTCTAATTCTAATTCTATTCTAATTCTATTCTAATTCTATTCTAATTCTAATTCTAATTCTAAATCTAATTCTAATTCTATTCTAATTCTATTCTAATTCTATTCTAATTCTAATTCTAATTCTATTCTAATTCTAATTCTATTCTAATTCTAATTCTAATTCTATTTCTAATTCTAATTCTATTTCTAATTCTAATTCTATTTCTAATTCTAATTCTATTTTAATTCTATTCTAATTCTAATTCTATTCTAAATCTAATTCTAATTCTAATTCTAATTCTATTCTAATTCTATTCTAATTCTATTCTAATTCTAATTCTAATTCTATTCTAATTCTATTTCTAATTCTATTTCTAATTATAATTCTATTCTAATTCTATTCTAATTCTATTCTAATTCTATTCTAATTCTATTCTAATTCTAATTCTATTCTAATTTTATTTCTAATTCCAATCTAATTCTAATTCTATTCTAATTCTATTCTAATTCTATTTTAATTCTAATTCTAATTCTAATTCTAATTCTATTCTAATTCTATTCTAATTCTAATTCTAATTCTAATTCTATTCTAATTCTATTCTAATTCTCATTCTAATTTTAATTCTAATTCTATTCTAATTCTATTCTAATTCTATTCTAATTCTAATTCTAATTCTAATTCTAATTCTAATTCTAATTCTAATTATATTTCTATTTCTAATTCTATTCTAAATCTAATTCTAATTCTAATTCTATTCTAATTCTATTCTAATTATAATTTTAATTCTATTTTTATTTCTATTCTAATTATAATTCTAATTCTATTCTAATTCTATTCTAATTCTATTCTAATTCTATTTTAATTCTATTCTAATTCTAATTCTAATTCTATTTCTAATTCTATTCTAATTCTATTCTAATTCTAATTCTAATTCTATTCTAATTCTATTTCTAATTCTATTTCTAATTATAATTCTATTCTAATTCTATTCTAATCCCATTCTAATTCTATTCTAATTCTATTCTAATTCTAATTCTATTCTAATTTTATTTCTAATTCTATTTCTAATTCCAATCTAATTCTAATTCTATTCTAATTCTATTCTAATTCTATTTTAATTCTAATTCTAATTCTAATTCTAATTCTATTCTAATTCTATTCTAATTCTAATTCTAATTCTAATTCTATTCTAATTCTATTCTAATTCTCATTCTAATTCTAATTCTAATTCTATTCTAATTCTATTCTAATTCTATTCTAATTCTAATTCTAATTCTAATTCTAATTCTAATTCTAATTCTAATTCTATTTCTATTTCTAATTCTATTCTAAATCTAATTCTAATTCTAATTATATTCTAATTCTATTCTAATTATAATTTTAATTCTATTTCTAATTTTATTCTAATTCTATTCTAATTCTAATTCTAATTCTATTCTAATTCTAGTTCTAATTATATTTCTAATTCTAATTCTATTATAATTCTATTCTAATTCTATTCTAATTCTATTCTAATTCTATTTTAAATCTATTCTAATTCTATTTCTAATTCTATTTTTAATTCCAGTCTAATTCTAATCTATTCTAATTCTATTCTAATTCTATTCTAATTCTAATTATAATTCTAATTTAATTCTAATTCTATTCTAATTCTAATTCTATTTCTAATTCTAATTCTATTTAGAATAAGAATTCTAATTTTATTCTAAATCTAATTCTAATTCTAATTCTAATTCTATTCTAATTCTAATTCTATTCTAATTCTAATTCTAATTCTAATTCTATTCTAATTCTATTCTAATTCTATTCTAATTCTATTCTAATTCTAATTCTATTCTAATTCTATTCTATTTCTAATTCTATTTCTAATTCTATTTCTAATTCTATTTCTAATTCTAATTCTAATTCTATTCTAATTCAATTCTAATTCTATTCTAATTCTATTCTAAATCTAATTCTATTCTAATTCTATTCTAAATCTAATTCTAATTCTAATTCTAATTCTAATTCTATTCTAATTCTATTCTAATTCCTATTCTAATTCTAAATCTAATTCTAATTCTATTCTAATTCTATTCTAATTCTATTATAATTCTAATTCTATTCTAATTCTAATTCTATTCTAAATCTAATTCTAATTCCAATTCTATTCTAATTCTAATTCTAATTCTATTCTAATTCTATTCTAATTATAATTCTATTCTAAATCTAATTCTAATTCTAATTCTATTCTAATTCTATTCTAATTCTATTCTAATTCTAATTCTAATTCTAAATCTAATTCTAATTTTAATTCTATTCTAATTCTATTCTAATTCTATTCTAATTCTAATTCTATTCTAATTCTAATTCTATTCTAAATCTAATTCTAAATCTAATTCTAATTCTAATTTTATTCTAATTCTATTCTAATTCTAATTCTAATTCTAATTCTATTCTAATTCTAATTCTAATTCTATTTCTAATTCTAATTCTAATTCTAATTCTAATTCTATTCTAATTCTAATTCTATTCTAATTCTAATTCTAATTCTATTTCTTATTCTAATTCTATTTCTAATTCTAATTCTATTCTAATTCTAATTCTATTCTAATTCTATTCTAATTCTATTTCTAATTCTATTCTAATTCTATTTTAATTCTAATTCTAATTCTATTCTATTTCTAATTTTATTTCTAATTCTAATTCTATTCTAATTCTATTCTAATTCTAATTCTAATTCTATTCTAATTCTATTCTAATTCTATTCTAATTCCTATTCTAATTCTAAATCTAATTCTAATTCTATTCTAATTCTATTCTAATTCTATTATAATTCTAATTCTATTCTAATTCTAATTCTATTCTAAATCTAATTCTAATTCCAATTCTATTCTAATTCTAATTCTAATTCTATTCTAATTCTATTCTAATTATAATTCTATTCTAAATCTAATTCTAATTCTAATTCTATTCTAATTCTATTCTAATTCTAATTCTAATTCTAAATCTAATTCTAATTCTAATTCTATTCTAATTCTATTCTAATTCTATTCTAATTCTAATTCTATTCTAATTCTAATTCTATTCTAAATCTAATTCTAAATCTAATTCTAATTCTAATTTTATTCTAATTCTATTCTAATTCTAATTCTAATTCTAATTCTATTCTAATTCTAATTCTAATTCTATTTCTATTTCTAATTCTAATTCTATTCTAAATCTAATTCTAATTCTAATTCTATTCTAATTCTATTCTAATTCTATTCTAATTCTAATTCTAATTCTATTCTAATTCTAATTCTATTCTAAATCTAATTCTAATTCTAATTCTAATTCTATTCTAATTCTATTTTAATTCTATTCTAATTCTAATTCTAATTCTAAATCTAATTCTAATTCTATTCTAATTATAATTCTATTCTAATTATAATTCTATTCTAATTCTAATTCTAATTCTAATTCTATTCTAATTCTATTCTAATTATAATTCTATTCTAAATCTAATTCTAATTCTAATTCTATTCTAATTCTATTCTAATTCTAATTCTAATTCTAATTCTAATTCTAAATCTAATTCTAATTCTATTCTAATTCTATTCTAATTATAATTCTATTCTAATTCTAATTCTAATTCTAATTCTATTCTAATTCTATTCTAATTATAATTCTATTCTAAATCTAATTCTAATTCTAATTCTATTCTAATTCTATTCTAATTCTAATTCTAATTCTAAATCTAATTCTAATTCTATTCTAATTTTATTTCTAATTCTATTTCTAATTCTAATTCTATTCTAATTCTATTCTAATTATATTCTAATTCTATTCTAATTCTATTCTAATTCTATTCTAATTCTATTCTAATTCTATTCTAATTTTATTCTAATTTTATTCTAATTCTATTCTAATTCTATTTCTAATTCTATTTTTAATTCCAATCTAATTCTAATTATATTCTAATTCTATTCTAATTCTATTCTAATTCTAATTCTAATTCTAATTCTAATTCTAATTCTATTCTAATTCTAATTCTAATTCTATTCTATTTCTAATTCTATTTCTAATTCTAATTCTATTTCTATTTCTAATTCTAATTCTAATTCTAATTCTATTCTAATTCTAAATCTAATTCTAATTCTAATTCTATTCTAATTCTATTCTAATTCTATTCTAATTCTAATTCTATTCTAATCCTAATTCTATTCTAAATCTAATTCTAATTCTAATTCTATTCTAATTCTAATTCTAATTCTAATTCTATTCTAATTCTATTCTAATTCTAATTCTATTCTAAATCTATTTCTAATTCTAATTCTATTCTAATTCTATTCTAATTCTATTCTAATTCTAACTCTATTCTAAATCTATTTCTAATTCTAATTCTATTCTAATTCTATTCTAATTCTATTCTAATTCTATTCTAATTCTAATTCTAATTCTAAATCTAATTCTAATTCTAATTCTATTCTAATTCTATTCTAATTCTAATTCTATTCTAATTCTAATTCTATTCTAAATCTAATTCTAATTATAATTCTATTCTAATTCTATTCTAATTCTAATTCTAATTCTATTCTAATTCTAATTCTAATTCTATTCTAATTCTAATTCTAATTCTATTTCTAATTCTAATTCTATTTCTAATTCTATTCTAATTCTATTCTAATTCTATTCTAATTCTATTTTAATTCTATTCTAATTCTAATTCTAATTCTATTTCTAATTCTATTCTAATTCTATTCTAATTCTAATTCTAATTCTATTCTAATTCTATTTCTAATTCTATTTCTAATTAAAATTCTATTCTAATTCTATTCTAATTCTATTCTAATTCTATTCTAATTCTATTCTAATTCTAATTCTATTCTAATTTTATTTCTAATTCTATTTCTAATTCCAATCTAATTCTAATTCTATTCTAATTCTATTCTAATTCTATTTTAATTCTAATTCTAATTCTAATTCTAATTCTATTCTAATTCTATTCTAATTCTAATTCTAATTCTAATTCTATTCTAATTCTATTCTAATTCTATTCTAATTCTCATTCTAATTCTAATTCTAATTCTATTCTAATTCTATTCTAATTCTATTCTAATTCTAATTCTAATTCTAATTCTAATTCTAATTCTAATTCTATTTCTATTTCTAATTCTATTCTAAATCTAATTCTAATTCTAATTCTATTCTAATTCTATTCTAATTATAATTTTAATTCTATTTCTAATTTTATTCTAATTCTATTCTAATTCTAATTCTAATTCTATTCTAATTCTATTTCTAATTCTATTCTAATTCTAATTCTATTCTAATTCTAATTCTATTCTAATTCTATTCTAATTCTATTCTAATTCTAATTCTAATTCTAAATCTAATTCTAATTCTATTCTAATTCTATTCTAATTCTATTCTAATTCTAATTCTAATTCTATTCTAATTCTAATTCTATTCTAATTCTAATTCTAATTCTATTTCTAATTCTAATTCTATTTCTAATTCTAATTCTATTTCTAATTCTAATTCTATTCTAATTCTATTCTAATTCTAATTCTATTCTAAATCTAATTCTAATTCTAATTCTAATTCTATTCTAATTCTATTCTAATTCTATTCTAATTCTAATTCTAATTCTATTCTAATTCTATTTCTAATTCTATTTCTAATTATAATTCTATTCTAATTCTATTCTAATTCTATTCTAATTCTATTCTAATTCTATTCTAATTCTAATTCTATTCTAATTTTATTTCTAATTCTATTTCTAATTCCAATCTAATTCTAATTCTATTCTAATTCTATTCTAATTCTATTTTAATTCTAATTCTAATTCTAATTCTAATTCTATTCTAATTCTATTCTAATTCTAATTCTAATTCTAATTCTATTCTAATTCTATTCTAATTCTCATTCTAATTTTAATTCTAATTCTATTCTAATTCTATTCTAATTCTATTCTAATTCTAATTCTAATTCTAATTCTATTCTAATTCTATTTCTAATTCTATTTCTAATTATAATTCTATTCTAATTCTATTCTAATTCTATTCTAATTCTATTCTAATTCTATTCTAATTCTAATTCTATTCTAATTTTATTTCTAATTCTATTTCTAATTCCAATCTAATTCTAATTCTATTCTAATTCTATTCTAATTCTATTTTAATTCTAATTCTAATTCTAATTCTAATTCTATTCTAATTCTATTCTAATTCTAATTCTAATTCTAATTCTATTCTAATTCTATTCTAATTCTCATTCTAATTTTAATTCTAATTCTATTCTAATTCTATTCTAATTCTATTCTAATTCTAATTCTAATTCTAATTCTAATTCTAATTCTAATTCTAATTCTATTTCTATTTCTAATTCTATTCTAAATCTAATTCTAATTCTAATTCTATTCTAATTCTATTCTAATTATAATTTTAATTCTATTTCTAATTCTATTCTAATTATAATTCTAATTCTATTCTAATCCTAATTCTATTCTAAATCTAATTCTAATTCTAATTCTATTCTAATTCTAATTCTAATTCTAATTCTATTCTAATTCTATTCTAATTCTAATTCTATTCTAAATCTATTTCTAATTCTAATTCTATTCTAATTCTATTCTAATTCTATTCTAATTCTAACTCTATTCTAAATCTATTTCTAATTCTAATTCTATTCTAATTCTATTCTAATTCTATTCTAATTCTATTCTAATTCTAATTCTAATTCTAAATCTAATTCTAATTCTAATTCTATTCTAATTCTATTCTAATTCTATTCTAATTCTAATTCTATTCTAATTCTAATTCTATTCTAAATCTAATTCTAATTATAATTCTATTCTAATTCTATTCTAATTCTAATTCTAATTCTATTCTAATTCTAATTCTAATTCTATTCTAATTCTAATTCTAATTCTATTTCTAATTCTAATTCTATTTCTAATTCTATTCTAATTCTATTCTAATTCTATTCTAATTCTATTTTAATTCTATTCTAATTCTAATTCTAATTCTATTTCTAATTCTATTCTAATTCTATTCTAATTCTAATTCTAATTCTATTCTAATTCTATTTCTAATTCTATTTCTAATTAAAATTCTATTCTAATTCTATTCTAATTCTATTCTAATTCTATTCTAATTCTATTCTAATTCTAATTCTATTCTAATTTTATTTCTAATTCTATTTCTAATTCCAATCTAATTCTAATTCTATTCTAATTCTATTCTAATTCTATTTTAATTCTAATTCTAATTCTAATTCTAATTCTATTCTAATTCTATTCTAATTCTAATTCTAATTCTAATTCTATTCTAATTCTATTCTAATTCTATTCTAATTCTCATTCTAATTCTAATTCTAATTCTATTCTAATTCTATTCTAATTCTATTCTAATTCTAATTCTAATTCTAATTCTAATTCTAATTCTATTTCTATTTCTAATTCTATTCTAAATCTAATTCTAATTCTAATTCTATTCTAATTCTATTCTAATTATAATTTTAATTCTATTTCTAATTTTATTCTAATTCTATTCTAATTCTAATTCTAATTCTATTCTAATTCTATTTCTAATTCTATTCTAATTCTAATTCTATTCTAATTCTAATTCTATTCTAATTCTATTCTAATTCTATTCTAATTCTAATTCTAATTCTAAATCTAATTCTAATTCTATTCTAATTCTATTCTAATTCTATTCTAATTCTAATTCTAATTCTATTCTAATTCTAATTCTATTCTAATTCTAATTCTAATTCTATTTCTAATTCTAATTCTATTTCTAATTCTAATTCTATTTCTAATTCTAATTCTATTTTAATTCTATTCTAATTCTAATTCTATTCTAAATCTAATTCTAATTCTAATTCTAATTCTATTCTAATTCTATTCTAATTCTATTCTAATTCTAATTCTAATTCTATTCTAATTCTATTTCTAATTCTATTTCTAATTATAATTCTATTCTAATTCTATTCTAATTCTATTCTAATTCTATTCTAATTCTATTCTAATTCTAATTCTATTCTAATTTTATTTCTAATTCCAATCTAATTCTAATTCTATTCTAATTCTATTCTAATTCTATTTTAATTCTAATTCTAATTCTAATTCTAATTCTATTCTAATTCTATTCTAATTCTAATTCTAATTCTAATTCTATTCTAATTCTATTCTAATTCTCATTCTAATTTTAATTCTAATTCTATTCTAATTCTATTCTAATTCTATTCTAATTCTAATTCTAATTCTAATTCTAATTCTAATTCTAATTCTAATTATATTTCTATTTCTAATTCTATTCTAAATCTAATTCTAATTCTAATTCTATTCTAATTCTATTCTAATTATAATTTTAATTCTATTTCTATTTCTATTCTAATTATAATTCTAATTCTATTCTAATTCTATTCTAATTCTATTCTAATTCTATTTTAATTCTATTCTAATTCTAATTCTAATTCTATTTCTAATTCTATTCTAATTCTATTCTAATTCTAATTCTAATTCTATTCTAATTCTATTTCTAATTCTATTTCTAATTATAATTCTATTCTAATTCTATTCTAATTCCATTCTAATTCTATTCTAATTCTATTCTAATTCTAATTCTATTCTAATTTTATTTCTAATTCTATTTCTAATTCCAATCTAATTCTAATTCTATTCTAATTCTATTCTAATTCTATTTTAATTCTAATTCTAATTCTAATTCTAATTCTATTCTAATTCTATTCTAATTCTAATTCTAATTCTAATTCTATTCTAATTCTATTCTAATTCTCATTCTAATTCTAATTCTAATTCTATTCTAATTCTATTCTAATTCTATTCTAATTCTAATTCTAATTCTAATTCTAATTCTAATTCTAATTCTAATTCTATTTCTATTTCTAATTCTATTCTAAATCTAATTCTAATTCTAATTATATTCTAATTCTATTCTAATTATAATTTTAATTCTATTTCTAATTTTATTCTAATTCTATTCTAATTCTAATTCTAATTCTATTCTAATTCTAGTTCTAATTATATTTCTAATTCTAATTCTATTATAATTCTATTCTAATTCTATTCTAATTCTATTCTAATTCTATTCTAATTCTATTTTAAATCTATTCTAATTCTATTTCTAATTCTATTTTTAATTCCAGTCTAATTCTAATCTATTCTAATTCTATTCTAATTCTATTCTAATTCTAATTCTAATTCTAATTTAATTCTAATTCTATTCTAATTCTAATTCTATTTCTAATTCTAATTCTATTTAGAATAAGAATTCTAATTTTATTCTAAATCTAATTCTAATTCTAATTCTAATTCTATTCTAATTCTAATTCTATTCTAATTCTAATTCTAATTCTAATTCTATTCTAATTCTATTCTAATTCTATTCTAATTCTATTCTAATTCTAATTCTATTCTAATTCTATTCTATTTCTAATTCTATTTCTAATTCTATTTCTAATTCTATTTCTAATTCTAATTCTAATTCTATTCTAATTCAATTCTAATTCTATTCTAATTCTATTCTAAATCTAATTCTATTCTAATTCTATTCTAAATCTAATTCTAATTCTAATTCTAATTCTAATTCTATTCTAATTCTATTCTAATTCCTATTCTAATTCTAAATCTAATTCTAATTCTATTCTAATTCTATTCTAATTCTATTATAATTCTAATTCTATTCTAATTCTAATTCTATTCTAAATCTAATTCTAATTCCAATTCTATTCTAATTCTAATTCTAATTCTATTCTAATTCTATTCTAATTCTATTCTAATTATAATTCTATTCTAAATCTAATTCTAATTCTAATTCTATTCTAATTCTATTCTAATTCTATTCTAATTCTAATTCTAATTCTAAATCTAATTCTAATTTTAATTCTATTCTAATTCTATTCTAATTCTATTCTAATTCTAATTCTATTCTAATTCTAATTCTATTCTAAATCTAATTCTAAATCTAATTCTAATTCTAATTTTATTCTAATTCTATTCTAATTCTAATTCTAATTCTAATTCTATTCTAATTCTAATTCTAATTCTATTTCTAATTCTAATTCTAATTCTAATTCTAATTCTATTCTAATTCTAATTCTATTCTAATTCTAATTCTAATTCTATTTCTTATTCTAATTCTATTTCTAATTCTAATTCTATTCTAATTCTAATTCTATTCTAATTCTATTCTAATTCTATTTCTAATTCTATTCTAATTCTATTCTAATTCTAATTCTAATTCTATTCTATTTCTAATTTTATTTCTAATTCTAATTCTATTCTAATTCTATTCTAATTCTAATTCTAATTCTATTCTAATTCTATTCTAATTCTATTCTAATTCCTATTCTAATTCTAAATCTAATTCTAATTCTATTCTAATTCTATTCTAATTCTATTATAATTCTAATTCTATTCTAATTCTAATTCTATTCTAAATCTAATTCTAATTCCAATTCTATTCTAATTCTAATTCTAATTCTATTCTAATTCTATTCTAATTATAATTCTATTCTAAATCTAATTCTAATTCTAATTCTATTCTAATTCTATTCTAATTCTAATTCTAATTCTAAATCTAATTCTAATTCTAATTCTATTCTAATTCTATTCTAATTCTATTCTAATTCTAATTCTATTCTAATTCTAATTCTATTCTAAATCTAATTCTAAATCTAATTCTAATTCTAATTTTATTCTAATTCTATTCTAATTCTAATTCTAATTCTAATTCTATTCTAATTCTAATTCTAATTCTATTTCTATTTCTAATTCTAATTCTATTCTAAATCTAATTCTAATTCTAATTCTATTCTAATTCTATTCTAATTCTATTCTAATTCTAATTCTAATTCTATTCTAATTCTAATTCTATTCTAAATCTAATTCTAATTCTAATTCTAATTCTATTCTAATTCTATTTTAATTCTATTCTAATTCTAATTCTAATTCTAAATCTAATTCTAATTCTATTCTAAATATAATTCTATTCTAATTATAATTCTATTCTAATTCTAATTCTAATTCTAATTCTATTATAATTCTATTCTAATTATAATTCTATTCTAAATCTAATTCTAATTCTAATTCTATTCTAATTCTATTCTAATTCTAATTCTAATTCTAATTCTAATTCTAAATCTAATTCTAATTCTATTCTAATTCTATTCTAATTATAATTCTATTCTAATTCTAATTCTAATTCTAATTCTATTCTAATTCTATTCTAATTATAATTCTATTCTAAATCTAATTCTAATTCTAATTCTATTCTAATTCTATTCTAATTCTAATTCTAATTCTAAATCTAATTCTAATTCTAATTCTATTCTAATTCTATTCTAATTCTATTCTAATTATATTCAAATTATATTCTAATTCTAATTCTAATTCTAATTCTAATTCTAATTCTAATTCTAATTCTAATTCTATTTCTAATTCTAATTCTATTCTAATTCTAATTCTAATTCTATTCTAATTCTATTCTAATTCTAATTCTAATTCTATTCTAATTCTAATTCTATTTCTAATTCTAATTCTATTTCTAATTCTAATTCTAATTCTATTCTAATTATTTTCTAATTCTATTCTAATTCTAATTCTATTCTAAATCTAATTCTAATTCTAATTCTATTCTAATTCTATTCTAATTCTATTCTAATTCTAATTCTAATTCTAATTCTAATTCTATTCTAATTCTTACTCTATTCTAATTCTATTCTAATTCTATTTCTAATTCTATTCTAATTCTATTCTATTTCTATTATAATTCTAATTCTAATTCTAATTCTATTCTAATTCTATTCTAATTCTATTCTAATTCTAATTCTAATTCTAATTCTATTCTAATTATATTCTAATTCTATTCTAATTCTAATTCTAATTCTAATTCTAATTCTAATTCTAATTCTAATTCTAATTCTATTTCTATTTCTATTTCTAATTCTAATTCTATTCTAAATCTAATTCTAATTCTAATTCTATTCTAATTCTATTCTAATTATAATTTTAATTCTATTTCTAATTTTATTCTAATTCTATTCTAATTGTAATTCTAATTCTATTCTAATTTTATTTCTAATTCTATTTCTAATTCTAATTCTATTCTAATTCTATTCTAATTCTATTCTAATTCTATTCTAATTCTATTCTAATTCTATTCTAATTCTATTCTAATTCTATTCTAATTTTATTCTAATTTTATTCTAATTCTATTCTAATTCTATTTCTAATTCTATTTTTAATTCCAATCTAATTCTAATTATATTCTAATTCTATTCTAATTCTATTCTAATTCTAATTCTAATTCTAATTCTAATTCTAATTCTATTCTAATTCTAATTCTAATTCTATTCTATTTCTAATTCTATTTCTAATTCTAATTCTATTTCTATTTCTATTTCTAATTCTAATTCTAATTCTATTCTAATTCTAAATCTAATTCTAATTCTAATTCTATTCTAATTCTATTCTAATTCTATTCTAATTCTAATTCTATTCTAATCCTAATTCTATTCTAAATCTAATTCTAATTCTAATTCTATTCTAATTCTAATTCTAATTCTAATTCTATTCTAATTCTATTCTAATTCTAATTCTATTCTAAATCTATTTCTAATTCTAATTCTATTCTAATTCTATTCTAATTCTATTCTAATTCTAACTCTATTCTAAATCTATTTCTAATTCTAATTCTATTCTAATTCTATTCTAATTCTATTCTAATTCTATTCTAATTCTAATTCTAATTCTAAATCTAATTCTAATTCTAATTCTATTCTAATTCTATTCTAATTCTATTCTAATTCTAATTCTATTCTAATTCTAATTCTAATTCTATTCTAATTCTATTCTAATTCTATTTTAATTCTAATTCTAATTCTAATTCTAATTCTATTCTAATTCTATTCTAATTCTAATTCTAATTCTAATTCTATTCTAATTCTATTCTAATTCTATTCTAATTCTCATTCTAATTCTAATTCTAATTCTATTCTAATTCTATTTTAATTCTATTCTAATTCTAATTCTAATTCTATTTCTAATTCTATTCTAATTCTATTCTAATTCTAATTCTAATTCTATTCTAATTCTATTTCTAATTCTATTTCTAATTAAAATTCTATTCTAATTCTATTCTAATTCTATTCTAATTCTATTCTAATTCTATTCTAATTCTAATTCTATTCTAATTTTATTTCTAATTCTATTTCTAATTCCAATCTAATTCTAATTCTATTCTAATTCTATTCTAATTCTATTTTAATTCTAATTCTAATTCTAATTCTAATTCTATTCTAATTCTATTCTAATTCTAATTCTAATTCTAATTCTATTCTAATTCTATTCTAATTCTATTCTAATTCTCATTCTAATTCTAATTCTAATTCTATTCTAATTCTATTCTAATTCTATTCTAATTCTAATTCTAATTCTAATTCTAATTCTAATTCTATTTCTATTTCTAATTCTATTCTAAATCTAATTCTAATTCTAATTCTATTCTAATTCTATTCTAATTATAATTTTAATTCTATTTCTAATTTTATTCTAATTCTATTCTAATTCTAATTCTAATTCTATTCTAATTCTATTTCTAATTCTATTCTAATTCTAATTCTATTCTAATTCTAATTCTATTCTAATTCTATTCTAATTCTATTCTAATTCTAATTCTAATTCTAAATCTAATTCTAATTCTATTCTAATTCTATTCTAATTCTATTCTAATTCTAATTCTAATTCTATTCTAATTCTAATTCTATTCTAATTCTAATTCTAATTCTATTTCTAATTCTAATTCTATTTCTAATTCTAATTCTATTTCTAATTCTAATTCTATTCTAATTCTATTCTAATTCTAATTCTATTCTAAATCTAATTCTAATTCTAATTCTAATTCTATTCTAATTCTATTCTAATTCTATTCTAATTCTAATTCTAATTCTATTCTAATTCTATTTCTAATTCTATTTCTAATTATAATTCTATTCTAATTCTATTCTAATTCTATTCTAATTCTATTCTAATTCTATTCTAATTCTAATTCTATTCTAATTTTATTTCTAATTCTATTTCTAATTCCAATCTAATTCTAATTCTATTCTAATTCTATTCTAATTCTATTTTAATTCTAATTCTAATTCTAATTCTAATTCTATTCTAATTCTATTCTAATTCTAATTCTAATTCTAATTCTATTCTAATTCTATTCTAATTCTCATTCTAATTTTAATTCTAATTCTATTCTAATTCTATTCTAATTCTATTCTAATTCTAATTCTAATTCTAATTCTATTCTAATTCTATTTCTAATTCTATTTCTAATTATAATTCTATTCTAATTCTATTCTAATTCTATTCTAATTCTATTCTAATTCTATTCTAATTCTAATTCTATTCTAATTTTATTTCTAATTCTATTTCTAATTCCAATCTAATTCTAATTCTATTCTAATTCTATTCTAATTCTATTTTAATTCTAATTCTAATTCTAATTCTAATTCTATTCTAATTCTATTCTAATTCTAATTCTAATTCTAATTCTAATTCTAATTTTAATTCTAATTCTATTCTAATTCTATTCTAATTCTATTCTAATTCTAATTCTAATTCTAATTCTAATTCTAATTCTAATTCTAATTCTATTTCTATTTCTATTTCTATTTCTAATTCTATTCTAAATCTAATTCTAATTCTAATTCTATTCTAATTCTATTCTAATTATAATTTTAATTCTATTTCTAATTCTATTCTAATTATAATTCTAATTCTATTCTAATCCTAATTCTATTCTAAATCTAATTCTAATTCTAATTCTATTCTAATTCTAATTCTAATTCTAATTCTATTCTAATTCTATTCTAATTCTAATTCTATTCTAAATCTATTTCTAATTCTAATTCTATTCTAATTCTATTCTAATTCTATTCTAATTCTAACTCTATTCTAAATCTATTTCTAATTCTAATTCTATTCTAATTCTATTCTAATTCTATTCTAATTCTATTCTAATTCTAATTCTAATTCTAAATCTAATTCTAATTCTAATTCTATTCTAATTCTATTCTAATTCTATTCTAATTCTAATTCTATTCTAATTCTAATTCTATTCTAAATCTAATTCTAATTATAATTCTATTCTAATTCTATTCTAATTCTAATTCTAATTCTATTCTAATTCTAATTCTAATTCTATTCTAATTCTAATTCTAATTCTATTTCTAATTCTAATTCTATTTCTAATTCTATTCTAATTCTATTCTAATTCTATTCTAATTCTATTTTAATTCTATTCTAATTCTAATTCTAATTCTATTTCTAATTCTATTCTAATTCTATTCTAATTCTAATTCTAATTCTATTCTAATTCTATTTCTAATTCTATTTCTAATTAAAATTCTATTCTAATTCTATTCTAATTCTATTCTAATTCTATTCTAATTCTATTCTAATTCTAATTCTATTCTAATTTTATTTCTAATTCTATTTCTAATTCCAATCTAATTCTAATTCTATTCTAATTCTATTCTAATTCTATTTTAATTCTAATTTTAATTCTAATTCTAATTCTATTCTAATTCTATTCTAGTTCTAATTCTAATTCTAATTCTATTCTAATTCTATTCTAATTCTATTCTAATTCTCATTCTAATTCTAATTCTAATTCTATTCTAATTCTATTCTAATTCTATTCTAATTCTAATTCTAATTCTAATTCTAATTCTAATTCTATTTCTATTTCTAATTCTATTCTAAATCTAATTCTAATTCTAATTCTATTCTAATTCTATTCTAATTATAATTTTAATTCTATTTCTAATTTTATTCTAATTCTATTCTAATTCTAATTCTAATTCTATTCTAATTCTATTTCTAATTCTATTCTAATTCTAATTCTATTCTAATTCTAATTCTATTCTAATTCTATTCTAATTCTATTCTAATTCTAATTCTAATTCTAAATCTAATTCTAATTCTATTCTAATTCTATTCTAATTCTATTCTAATTCTAATTCTAATTCTATTCTAATTCTAATTCTATTCTAATTCTAATTCTAATTCTATTTCTAATTCTAATTCTATTTCTAATTCTAATTCTATTTCTAATTCTAATTCTATTCTAATTCTATTCTAATTCTAATTCTATTCTAAATCTAATTCTAATTCTAATTCTAATTCTATTCTAATTCTATTCTAATTCTATTCTAATTCTAATTCTAATTCTATTCTAATTCTATTTCTAATTCTATTTCTAATTCTAATTCTATTCTAATTCTATTCTAATTCTATTCTAATTCTATTCTAATTCTAATTCTATTCTAATTTTATTTCTAATTCCAATCTAATTCTAATTCTATTCTAATTCTATTCTAATTCTATTTTAATTCTAATTCTAATTCTAATTCTAATTCTATTCTAATTCTATTCTAATTCTAATTCTAATTCTAATTCTATTCTAATTCTATTCTAATTCTCATTCTAATTTTAATTCTAATTCTATTCTAATTCTATTCTAATTCTATTCTAATTCTAATTCTAATTCTAATTCTAATTCTAATTCTAATTCTAATTCTATTTCTATTTCTAATTCTATTCTAAATCTAATTCTAATTCTAATTCTATTCTAATTCTATTCTAATTATAATTTTAATTCTATTTCTATTTCTATTCTAATTATAATTCTAATTCTATTCTAATTCTATTCTAATTCTATTCTAATTCTATTTTAATTCTATTCTAATTCTAATTCTAATTCTATTTCTAATTCTATTCTAATTCTATTCTAATTCTAATTCTAATTCTATTCTAATTCTATTTCTAATTCTATTTCTAATTATAATTCTATTCCAATTCTATTCTAATTCCATTCTAATTCTATTCTAATTCTATTCTAATTCTAATTCTATTCTAATTTTATTTCTAATTCTATTTCTAATTCCAATCTAATTCTAATTCTATTCTAATTCTATTCTAATTCTAATTCTAATTCTAATTCTAATTCTATTCTAATTCTAATTCTAATTCTAATTCTATTCTAATTCTATTCTAATTCTAATTCTAATTCTAATTCTATTCTAATTCTATTCTAATTCTCATTCTAATTCTAATTCTAATTCTATTCTAATTCTATTCTAATTCTATTCTAATTCTAATTCTAATTCTAATTCTAATTCTAATTCTAATTCTAATTCTATTTCTATTTTTAATTCTATTCTAAATCTAATTCTAATTCTAATTCTATTCTAATTCTATTCTAATTATAATTTTAATTCTATTTCTAATTTTATTCTAATTCTATTCTAATTCTAATTCTAATTCTATTCTAATTCTAGTTCTAATTATATTTCTAATTCTAATTCTATTATAATTCTATTCTAATTCTATTCTAATTCTATTCTAATTCTATTTTAATTCTATTCTAATTCTATTTCTAATTCTATTTTTAATTCCAGTCTAATTCTAATCTATTCTAATTCTATTCTAATTCTATTCTAATTCTAATTCTAATTCTAATTTAATTCTAATTCTATTCTAATTCTAGTTCTATTTCTAATTCTAATTCTATTTAGAATAAGAATTCTAATTTTATTCTAAATCTAATTCTAATTCTAATTCGAATTCTATTCTAATTCTAATTCTATTCTAATTCTAATTCTAATTCTAATTCTATTCTAATTCTATTCTAATTCTATTCTAATTCTAATTCTATTCTAATTCTATTCTATTTCTAATTCTATTTCTAATTCTATTTCTAATTCTATTTCTAATTCTAATTCTAATTCTATTCTAATTCAATTCTAATTCTATTCTAATTCTATTCTAAATCTAATTCTATTCTAATTCTATTCTAAATCTAATTCTAATTCTAATTCTAATTCTAATTCTATTCTAATTCTATTCTAATTCCTATTCTAATTCTAAATCTAATTCTAATTCTATTCTAATTCTATTCTAATTCTATTATAATTCTAATTCTATTCTAATTCTAATTCTATTCTAAATCTAATTCTAATTCCAATTCTATTCTAATTCTAATTCTAATTCTATTCTAATTCTATTCTAATTATAATTCTATTCTAAATCTAATTCTAATTCTAATTCTATTCTAATTCTATTCTAATTCTATTCTAATTCTAATTCTAATTCTAAATCTAATTCTAATTTTAATTCTATTCTAATTCTATTCTAATTCTATTCTAATTCTAATTCTATTCTAATTCTAATTCTATTCTAAATCTAATTCTAAATCTAATTCTAATTCTAATTTTATTCTAATTCTATTCTAATTCTAATTCTAATTCTAATTCTATTCTAATTCTAATTCTAATTCTATTTCTAATTCTAATTCTAATTCTAATTCTAATTCTATTCTAATTCTAATTCTATTCTAATTCTAATTCTAATTCTAATTCTATTTCTTATTCTAATTCTATTTCTAATTCTAATTCTATTCTAATTCTAATTCTATTCTAATTCTATTCTAATTCTATTTCTAATTCTATTCTAATTCTATTCTAATTCTAATTCTAATTCTATTCTATTTCTAATTTTATTTCTAATTCTAATTCTATTCTAATTCTATTCTAATTCTAATTCTAATTCTATTCTAATTCTATTCTAATTCTATTCTAATTCCTATTCTAATTCTAAATCTAATTCTAATTCTATTCTAATTCTATTCTAATTCTATTATAATTCTAATTCTATTCTAATTCTAATTCTATTCTAAATCTAATTCTAATTCCAATTCTATTCTAATTCTAATTCTAATTCTATTCTAATTCTATTCTAATTATAATTCTATTCTAAATCTAATTCTAATTCTAATTCTATTCTAATTCTATTCTAATTCTAATTCTAATTCTAAATCTAATTCTAATTCTAATTCTATTCTAATTCTATTCTAATTCTATTCTAATTCTAATTCTATTCTAATTCTAATTCTATTCTAAATCTAATTCTAAATCTAATTCTAATTCTAATTTTATTCTAATTCTATTCTAATTCTAATTCTAATTCTAATTCTAATTCTATTCTAATTCTAATTCTAATTCTATTTCTATTTCTAATTCTAATTCTATTCTAAATCTAATTCTAATTCTAATTCTATTCTAATTCTATTCTAATTCTATTCTAATTCTAATTCTAATTCTATTCTAATTCTAATTCTATTCTAAATCTAATTCTAATTCTAATTCTAATTCTATTCTAATTCTATTTTAATTCTATTCTAATTCTAATTCTAATTCTAAATCTAATTCTAATTCTATTCTAATTATAATTCTATTCTAATTATAATTCTATTCTAATTCTAATTCTAATTCTAATTCTATTCTAATTCTATTCTAATTATAATTCTATTCTAAATCTAATTCTAATTCTAATTCTATTCTAATTCTATTCTAATTCTAATTCTAATTCTAATTCTAATTCTAAATCTAATTCTAATTCTATTCTAATTCTATTCTAATTATAATTCTATTCTAATTCTAATTCTAATTCTAATTCTATTCTAATTCTATTCTAATTATAATTCTATTCTAAATCTAATTCTAATTCTAATTCTATTCTAATTCTATTCTAATTCTAATTCTAATTCTAATTCTAAATCTAATTCTAATTCTAATTCTATTCTAATTCTATTCTAATTCTATTCTAATTATATTCAAATTATATTCTAATTCTAATTCTAATTCTAATTCTAATTCTAATTCTAATTCTAATTCTAATTCTATTTCTAATTCTATTTCTAATTCTAATTCTAATTCTAATTCTAATTCTAATTCTATTCTAATTCTAATTCTAATTCTATTCTAATTCTAATTCTATTTCTAATTCTAATTCTATTTCTAATTCTAATTCTAATTCTAATTCTAATTCTATTCTAATTATTTTCTAATTCTATTCTAATTCTAATTCTATTCTAATTCTAATTCTATTCTAATTCTATTCTAATTCTATTCTAATTCTAATTCTAATTCTAATTCTAATTCTAATTCTATTCTAATTCTTACTCTATTCTAATTCTATTCTAATTCTATTTCTAATTCTATTCTAATTCTATTCTATTTCTATTATAATTCTAATTCTAATTCTAATTCTATTCTAATTCTATTCTAATTCTATTCTAATTCTAATTCTAATTCTAATTCTATTCTAATTATATTCTAATTCTATTCTAATTCTAATTCTAATTCTAATTCTAATTCTAATTCTAATTCTAATTCTAATTCTAATTCTAATTCTATTTCTATTTCTATTTCTAATTCTAATTCTATTCTAAATCTAATTCTAATTCTAATTCTATTCTAATTCTATTCTAATTATAATTTTAATTCTATTTCTAATTTTATTCTAATTCTATTCTAATTGTAATTCTAATTCTATTCTAATTTTATTTCTAATTCTATTTCTAATTCTAATTCTATTCTAATTCTATTCTAATTCTATTCTAATTCTATTCTAATTCTATTCTAATTCTATTCTAATTCTATTCTAATTCTATTCTAATTTTATTCTAATTTTATTCTAATTCTATTCTAATTCTATTTCTAATTCTATTTTTAATTCCAATCTAATTCTAATTATATTCTAATTCTATTCTAATTCTATTCTAATTCTAATTCTAATTCTAATTCTAATTCTAATTCTATTCTAATTCTAATTCTAATTCTATTCTATTTCTAATTCTATTTCTAATTCTAATTCTATTTCTATTTCTAATTCTAATTCTAATTCTAATTCTATTCTAATTCTAAATCTAATTCTAATTCTAATTCTATTCTAATTCTATTCTAATTCTATTCTAATTCTAATTCTATTCTAATCCTAATTCTATTCTAAATCTAATTCTAATTCTAATTCTATTCTAATTCTAATTCTAATTCTAATTCTATTCTAATTCTATTCTAATTCTAATTCTATTCTAAATCTATTTCTAATTCTAATTCTATTCTAATTCTATTCTAATTCTATTCTAATTCTAACTCTATTCTAAATCTATTTCTAATTCTAATTCTATTCTAATTCTATTCTAATTCTATTCTAATTCAATTCTAATTCTAATTCTAATTCTAAATCTAATTCTAATTCTAATTCTATTCTAATTCTATTCTAATTCTATTCTAATTCTAATTCTATTCTAATTCTAATTCTATTCTAAATCTAATTCTAATTATAATTCTATTCTAATTCTATTCTAATTCTAATTCTAATTCTATTCTAATTCTAATTCTAATTCTATTCTAATTCTATTTCTAATTCTAATTCTATTTCTAATTCTATTCTAATTCTATTCTAATTCTATTCTAATTCTATTTTAATTCTATTCTAATTCTAATTCTAATTCTATTTCTAATTCTATTCTAATTCTATTCTAATTCTAATTCTAATTCTATTCTAATTCTATTTCTAATTCTATTTCTAATTAAAATTCTATTCTAATTCTATTCTAATTCTATTCTAATTCTATTCTAATTCTATTCTAATTCTAATTCTATTCTAATTTTACTTCTAATTCTATTTCTAATTCCAATCTAATTCTAATTCTATTCTAATTCTATTCTAATTCTATTTTAATTCTAATTCTAATTCTAATTCTAATTCTATTCTAATTCTATTCTAATTCTAATTCTAATTCTAATTCTATTCTAATTCTATTCTAATTCTATTCTAATTCTCATTCTAATTCTAATTCTAATTCTATTCTAATTCTATTCTAATTCTATTCTAATTCTAATTCTAATTCTAATTCTAATTCTAATTCTATTTCTATTTCTAATTCTATTCTAAATCTAATTCTAATTCTAATTCTATTCTAATTCTATTCTAATTATAATTTTAATTCTATTTCTAATTTTATTCTAATTCTATTCTAATTCTAATTCTAATTCTATTCTAATTCTATTTCTAATTCTATTCTAATTCTAATTCTATTCTAATTCTAATTCTATTCTAATTCTATTCTAATTCTATTCTAATTCTAATTCTAATTCTAAATCTAATTCTAATTCTATTCTAATTCTATTCTAATTCTATTCTAATTCTAATTCTAATTCTATTCTAATTCTAATTCTATTCTAATTCTAATTCTAATTCTATTTCTAATTCTAATTCTATTTCTATTTCTAATTCTATTTCTAATTCTAATTCTATTCTAATTCTATTCTAATTCTAATTCTATTCTAAATCTAATTCTAATTCTAATTCTAATTCTATTCTAATTCTATTCTAATTCTATTCTAATTCTAATTCTAATTCTATTCTAATTCTATTTCTAATTCTATTTCTAATTATAATTCTATTCTAATTCTATTCTAATTCTATTCTAATTCTATTCTAATTCTATTCTAATTCTAATTCTATTCTAATTTTATTTCTAATTCTATTTCTAATTCCAATCTAATTCTAATTCTATTCTAATTCTATTCTAATTCTATTTTAATTCTAATTCTAATTCTAATTCTAATTCTATTCTAATTCTATTCTAATTCTAATTCTAATTCTAATTCTATTCTAATTCTCATTCTAATTTTAATTCTAATTCTATTCTAATTCTATTCTAATTCTATTCTAATTCTAATTCTAATTCTAATTCTAATTCTAATTCTAATTCTAATTCTATTTCTATTTCTAATTCTATTCTAAATCTAATTCTAATTCTAATTCTATTCTAATTCTATTCTAATTATAATTTTAATTCTATTTCTAATTTTATTCTAATTCTATTCTAATTCTAATTCTAATTCTATTCTAATTCTATTTCTAATTCTATTTCTAATTCTAATTCTATTATAATTCTATTCTAATTCTATTCTAATTCTATTCTAATTCTATTCTAATTCTATTTTAATTCTATTCTAATTCTATTTCTAATTCTATTTTTAATGCCAGTCTAATTCTAATCTATTCTAATTCTATTCTAATTCTATTCTAATTCTAATTCTAATTCTAATTTAATTCTAATTCTATTCTAATTCTAATTCTATTTCTAATTCTAATTCTATTTAGAATAAGAATTCTAATTTTATTCTAAATCTAATTCTAATTCTAATTCTAATTCTATTCTAATTCTAATTCTATTCTAATTCTAATTCTAATTCTAATTCTATTCTAATTCTATTCTAATTCTATTCTAATTCTATTCTAATTCTAATTCTATTCTAATTCTATTCTATTTCTAATTCTATTTCTAATTCTATTTCTAATTCTATTTCTAATTCTAATTCTAATTCTATTCTAATTCAATTCTAATTCTATTCTAATTCTATTCTAAATCTAATTCTATTCTAATTCTATTCTAAATCTAATTCTAATTCTAATTCTATTCTAATTCCTATTCTAATTCTAAATCTAATTCTAATTATATTCTAATTCTATTCTAATTCTATTATAATTCTAATTCTATTCTAATTCTAATTCTATTCTAAATCTAATTCTAATTCCAATTCTATTCTAATTCTAATTCTAATTCTATTCTAATTCTATTCTAATTATAATTCTATTCTAAATCTAATTCTAATTCTAATTCTATTCTAATTCTATTCTAATTCTATTCTAATTCTAATTCTAATTCTAAATCTAATTCTAATTCTAATTCTATTCTAATTCTATTCTAATTCTATTCTAATTCTAATTCTATTCTAATTCTAATTCTATTCTAAATCTAATTCTAAATCTAATTCTAATTCTAATTTTATTCTAATTCTATTCTAATTCTAATTCTAATTCTAATTCTATTCTAATTCTAATTCTAATTCTATTTCTATTTCTAATTCTAATTCTATTCTAAATCTAATTCTAATTCTAATTCTATTCTAATTCTATTCTAATTCTATTCTAATTCTATTCTAATTCTAATTCTAATTCTATTCTAATTCTAATTCTATTCTAAATCTAATTCTAATTCTAATTCTAATTCTATTCTAATTCTATTCTAATTCTATTCTAATTCTAATTCTATTCTAATTCTATTCTAATTCTATTCTAATTCTAATTCTATTCTAATTCTATTCTAATTCTATTTCTAATTCTATTCTAATTATATTCTAATTCTAATTCTAATTCTATTCTAATTCTATTATAATTCTATTCTAATTCTATTCTAATTCTATTCTAATTCTATTCTAATTCTAATTCTAATTCTATTCTAATTCTAATTCTATTCTAATTCTAATTCTAATTCTATTTCTTATTCTAATTCTATTTCTAATTCTAATTCTATTCTAATTCTAATTCTATTCTAATTCTATTCTAATTCTATTTCTAATTCTATTCTAATTCTATTCTAATTCTAATTCTAATTCTATTCTATTTCTAATTTTATATCTAATTCTAATTCTATTCTAATTCTATTCTAATTCTAATTCTAATTCTATTCTAATTCTATTCTAATTCCTATTCTAATTCTAAATCTAATTCTAATTCTATTCTAATTCTATTCTAATTCTATTATAATTCTAATTCTATTCTAATTCTAATTCTATTCTAAATCTAATTCTAATTCCAATTCTATTCTAATTCTAATTCTAATTCTATTCTAATTCTATTCTAATTATAATTCTATTCTAAATCTAATTCTAATTCTAATTCTATTCTAATTCTATTCTAATTCTATTCTAATTCTAATTCTAATTCTAAATCTAATTCTAATTCTAATTCTATTCTAATTCTATTCTAATTCTATTCTAATTCTAATTCTATTCTAAATCTAATTCTAAATCTAATTCTAATTCTAATTTTATTCTAATTCTATTCTAATTCTAATTCTAATTCTAATTCTATTCTAATTCTAATTCTAATTCTATTTCTATTTCTAATTCTAATTCTATTCTAAATCTAATTCTAATTCTAATTCTAATTCTATTCTAATTCTATTCTAATTCTATTCTAATTCTAATTCTAATTCTATTCTAAATCTAATTCTAATTCTAATTCTAATTCTATTCTAATTCTATTCTAATTCTATTCTAATTCTATTCTAATTCTAATTCTAGTTCTAAATCTAATTCTAATTCTATTCTAATTCTATTCTAATTATAATTCTATTCTAATTCTAATTCTAATTCTAATTCTATTCTAATTCTATTCTAATTATAATTCTATTCTAAATCTAATTCTAATTCTAATTCTATTCTAATTCTATTCTAATTCTAATTCTAATTCTAATTCTAAATCTAATTCTAATTCTAATTCTATTCTAATTCTATTCTAATTCTATTCTAATTATATTCAAATTATATTCTAATTCTAATTCTAATTCTAATTCTAATTCTAATTCTAATTATAATTCTATTCTAATTATAATTCTAATTCTATTTCTAATTCTATTCTAATTCTATTCTAATTCTAATTCTAATTATAATTCTAATTCTATTTCTAATTCTATTCTAATTCTATTCTAATTCTAATTCTAATTCTATTCTAATTCTATTTCTAATTCTATTTCTAATTATAATTCTATTCTAATTCTATTCTAATTATATTCTAATTCTATTCTAATTCTATTCTAATTCTATTCTAATTCTATTCTAATTCTAATTCTATTCTAATTCTATTCTAATTCTATTTCTAATTCTATTTCTAATTCCAATCTAATTCTAATTCTATTCTAATTTTATTCTAATTCTATTCTAATTCTAATTCTAATTCTAATTCTAATTCTATTCTAATTCTAATTCTAATTCTATTTCTATTTCTAATTCTAATTCTATTCTAAATCTAATTCTAATTCTAATTCTAATTCTATTCTAATTCTATTCTAATTCTATTCTAATTCTATTCTAATTCTAATTCTAATTCTATTCTAATTCTAATTCTATTCTAATTTTATTCTATTTCTAATTCTATTTCTAATTCTATTTCTAATTCTAATTCTATTCTAATTCTAATTCTAATTCTATTTCTATTTCTAGTTCTAATTCTATTCTAATTCTAATTCTAATTCTAATTCTATTCTAATTCTTACTCTATTCTAATTCCATTCTAATTCTATTTCTAATTCCAATCTAATTCTAATTCTATTCTAATTTTAATCTAATTCTATTCTAATTCTAATTCTAATTCTAATTCTAATTCTATTTTAATTCTAATTCTAATTCTATTTCTATTTCTAATTCTAATTCTATTCTAAATCTAATTCTAATTCTAATTCTAATTCTAATTCTATTCTAATTCTATTCTAATTCTATTCTAATTCTAATTCTAATTCTAAATCTAATTCTAATTCTATTCTAATTCTAACTCTATTCTAATTCTATTCTAATTCTATTCTAATTCTAATTCTATTCTAATTCTATTCTAATTCTATTTCTAATTCTATTCTAATTATATTCTAATTCTAATTCTAATTCTATTCTAATTCTATTCTAATTCTATTCTAATTCTATTCTAATTCTATTCTAATTCTATTCTAATTCTAATTCTAATTCTATTCTAATTCTAATTCTATTCTAATTCTAATTCTAATTCTATTTCTTATTCTAATTCTATTTCTAATTCTAATTCTATTCTAATTCTAATTCTATTCTAATTCTATTCTAATTCTATTTCTAATTCTATTTCTAATTCTATTCTAATTCTATTCTAATTCTAATTCTAATTCTATTCTATTTCAAATTTTATTTCTAATTCTAATTCTATTCTAATTCTATTCTAATTCTAATTCTAATTCTATTCTAATTCTATTCTAATTTTATTCTAATTCCTATTCTAATTCTAAATCTAATTCTAATTCTATTCTAATTCTATTCTAATTCTATTATAATTCTAATTCTATTCTAATTCTAATTCTATTCTAAATCTAATTCTAATTCCAATTCTATTCTAATTCTAATTCTAATTCTATTCTAATTCTATTCTAATTATAATTCTATTCTAAATCTAATTCTAATTCTAATTCTATTCTAATTCTATTCTAATTCTAATTCTAATTCTAAATCTAATTCTAATTCTAATTCTATTCTAATTCTATTCTAATTCTAATTCTATTCTAATTCTAATTCTATTCTAAATCTAATTCTAAATCTAATTCTAATTCTAATTTTATTCTAATTCTATTCTAATTCTAATTCTAATTCTAATTCTATTCTAATTCTAATTCTAATTCTATTTCTATTTCTAATTCTAATTCTATTCTAAATCTAATTCTAATTCTAATTCTATTCTAATTCTATTCTAATTCTATTCTAATTCTAATTCTAATTCTATTCTAATTCTAATTCTATTCTAAATCTAATTCTAATTCTAATTCTATTCTAAATCTAATTCTAATTCTAATTCTAATTCTATTCTAATTCTATTTTAATTCTATTCTAATTCTAATTCTAATTCTAAATCTAATTCTAATTCTATTCTAATTCTATTCTAATTATAATTCTATTCTAATTCTAATTCTAATTCTAATTCTATTCTAATTCTATTCTAATTATAATTCTATTCTAAATCTAATTCTAATTCTAATTCTATTCTAATTCTATTCTAATTCTAATTCTAATTCTAATTCTAAATCTAATTCTAATTCTAATTCTATTCTAATTCTATTCTAATTCTATTCTAATTATATTCAAATTATATTCTAATTCTAATTCTAATTCTAATTCTAATTCTAATTCTAATTCTAATTCTAATTCTAATTCTAATTCTATTTCTAATTCTAATTCTATTCTAAATCTAATTCTAATTCTAATTCTAATTCTATTCTAATTCTATTCTAATTCTAATTCTAATTCTATTCTAATTCTAATTCTATTTCTAATTCTAATTCTATTTCTAATTCTAATTCTATTCTAATTCTTACTCTATTCTAATTCTAATTCTAATTCTATTTCTATTTCTAATTCTAATTCTATTATAAATCTAATTCTAATTCTAATTCTAATTCTATTCTAATTCTATTCTAATTCTATTCTAATTCTAATTCTAATTCTAAATCTAATTCTAATTCTATTCTAATTCTATTCTAATTATAATTCTATTCTAATTCTAATTCTAATTCTAATTCTATTCTAATTCTATTCTAATTATAATTCTATTCTAAATCTAATTCTAATTCTAATTCTATTCTAATTCTATTCTAATTCTAATTCTAATTCTAATTCTAAATCTAATTCTAATTCTAATTCTATTCTAATTCTATTCTAATTCTATTCTAATTATATTCAAATTATATTCTAATTCTAATTCTAATTCTAATTCTAATTCTAATTCTAATTATAATTCTATTTCTAATTCTAATTCTATTCTAAATCTAATTCTAATTCTAATTCTAATTCTATTCTAATTCTATTCTAATTCTAATTCTAATTCTATTCTAATTCTAATTCTATTCTAAATCTAATTCTAATTCTAATTCTAATTCTAATTCTATTCTAATTCTATTCTAATTCTATTCTAATTCTAATTCTAATTCTAAATCTAATTCTAATTCTATTCTAATTCTATTCTAATTCTAATTCTATTCTAATTCTATTTCTAATTCTATTCTAATTCTATTCTAATTCTAATTCTAATTCTATTCTATTTCAAATTTTATTTCTAATTCTAATTCTATTCTAATTCTATTCTAATTCTAATTCTAATTCTATTCTAATTCTATTCTAATTCTATTCTAATTCCTATTCTAATTCTAAATCTAATTCTAATTCTATTCTAATTCTATTCTAATTCTATTATAATTCTAATTCTATTCTAATTCTAATTCTATTCTAAATCTAATTCTAATTCCAATTCTATTCTAATTCTAATTCTAATTCTATTCTAATTCTATTCTAATTATAATTCTATTCTAAATCTAATTCTAATTCTAATTCTATTCTAATTCTATTCTAATTCTAATTCTAATTCTAAATCTAATTCTAATTCTAATTCTATTCTAATTCTATTCTAATTCTATTCTAATTCTAATTCTATTCTAATTCTAATTCTATTCTAAATCTAATTCTAAATCTAATTCTAATTCTAATTTTATTCTAATTCTATTCTAATTCTAATTCTAATTCTAATTCTATTCTAATTCTAATTCTAATTCTATTTCTATTTCTAATTCTAATTCTATTCTAAATCTAATTCTAATTCTAATACTATTCTAATTCTATTCTAATTCTATTCTAATTCTAATTCTAATTCTATTCTAATTCTAATTCTATTCTAAATCTAATTCTAATTCTAATTCTAATTCTATTCTAATTCTATTTTAATTATATTCTAATTCTAATTCTAATTCTAAATCTAATTCTAATTCTATTCTAATTCTATTCTAATTATAATTCTATTCTAATTCTAATTCTAATTCTAATTCTATTCTAATTCTATTCTAATTATAATTCTATTCTAAATCTAATTCTAATTCTAATTCTATTCTAATTCTATTCTAATTCTAATTCTAATTCTAATTCTAAATCTAATTCTAATTCTAATTCTATTCTAATTCTATTCTAATTCTATTCTAATTATATTCTAATTATATTCTAATTCTAATTCTAATTCTAATTCTAATTCTAATTCTAATTCTAATTCTAATTCTAATTCTAATTCTAATTCTATTTCTAATTCTAATTCTATTCTAAATCTAATTCTAATTCTAATTCTAATTCTATTCTAATTCTATTCTAATTCTAATTCTAATTCTATTCTAATTCTAATTCTATTTCTAATTCTAATTCTATTTCTAATTCTAATTCTAATTCTATTCTAATTCTTTTCTAATTCTATTCTAATTCTAATTCTATTCTAAATCTAATTCTAATTCTAATTCTATTCTAATTCTATTCTAATTCTATTCTAATTCTAATTCTAATTCTAATTCTATTCTAATTCTTACTCTATTCTAATTCTATTCTAATTCTATTTCTAATTCTATTCTAATTCTATTCTATTTCTATTCTAATTCTAATTCTAATTCTAATTCTATTCTAATTCTATTCTAATTCTATTCTAATTCTAATTCTAATTCTAATTCTATTCTAATTATATTCTAATTCTATTCTAATTCTAATTCTAATTCTAATTCTAATTCTAATTCTAATTCTAATTCTAATTCTAATTCTAATTCTATTTCTATTTCTATTTCTAATTCTAATTCTATTCTAAATCTAATTCTAATTCTAATTCTATTCTAATTCTATTCTAATTATAATTTTAATTCTATTTCTAATTTTATTCTAATTCTATTCTAATTGTAATTCTAATTCTATTCTAATTTTATTTCTAATTCTATTTCTAATTCTAATTCTATTCTAATTCTATTCTAATTCTATTCTAATTCTATTCTAATTCTATTCTAATTTTATTCTAATTTTATTCTAATTCTATTCTAATTCTATTCTAATTCTATTTCTAATTCTATTTTTAATTCCAATCTAATTCTAATTATATTCTAATTCTATTCTAATTCTATTCTAATTCTAATTCTAATTCTAATTCTAATTCTAATTCTATTCTAATTCTAATTCTAATTCTATTCTATTTCTAATTCTATTTCTAATTCTAATTCTATTTCTATTTCTAATTCTAATTCTAATTCTAATTCTATTCTAATTCTAAATCTAATTCTAATTCTAATTCTATTCTAATTCTATTCTAATTCTATTCTAATTCTAATTCTATTCTAATCCTAATTCTATTCTAAATCTAATTCTAATTCTAATTCTATTCTAATTCTAATTCTAATTCTAATTCTATTCTAATTCTATTCTAATTCTAATTCTATTCTAAATCTATTTCTAATTCTAATTCTATTCTAATTCTATTCTAATTCTATTCTAATTCTAACTCTATTCTAAATCTATTTCTAATTCTAATTCTATTCTAATTCTATTCTAATTCTATTCTAATTCTATTCTAATTCTAATTCTAATTCTAAATCTAATTCTAATTCTAATTCTATTCTAATTCTATTCTAATTCTATTATAATTCTAATTCTATTCTAATTCTAATTCTATTCTAAATCTAATTCTAATTATAATTCTATTCTAATTCTATTCTAATTCTAATTCTAATTCTATTCTAATTCTAATTCTAATTCTATTCTAATTCTAATTCTAATTCTATTTCTATTTCTAATTCTATTTCTAATTCTATTCTAATTCTATTCTAATTCTAATTATATTCTAATTCTATTCTAATTCTATTCTAATTCTAATTCTAATTCTAATTCTAATTCTAATTCTATTCTAATTCTAATTCTAATTCTATTCTATTTCTAATTCTATTTCTAATTCTAATTTTATATCTATTTCTAATTCTAATTCTAATTCTAATTCTATTCTAATTCTAAATCTAATTCTAATTCTAATTCTATTCTAATTCTATTCTAATTCTAATTCTATTCTAATCCTAATTCTATTCTAAATCTAATTCTAATTCTAATTCTATTCTAATTCTAATTCTAATTCTAATTCTATTCTAATTCTATTCTAATTCTAATTCTATTCTAAATCTATTTCTAATTCTAATTCTATTTCTAATTCTATTCTAATTCTATTCTATTTCTATTCTAATTCTAATTCTAATTCTAATTCTATTCTAATTCTATTCTAATTCTAATTATAATTCTAATTCTAATTCTAATTCTATTCTAATTATATTCTAATTCTATTCTAATTCTAATTCTAATTCTAATTCTAATTCTAATTCTAATTCTAATTCTAATTCTAATTCTAATTCTATTTCTATTTCTATTTCTAATTCTAATTCTATTCTAAATCTAATTCTAATTCTAATTCTATTCTAATTCTATTCTAATTATAATTTCTAATTTTATTCTAATTCTATTCTAATTGTAATTCTAATTCTATTCTAATTTTATTTCTAATTCTATTTCTAATTCTAATTCTATTCTAATTCTATTCTAATTCTATTCTAATTATATTCTAATTCTATTCTAATTCTAATTCTAATTCTAATTCTAATTCTAATTCTAATTCTAATTCTAATTCTAATTCTAATTCTATTTCTATTTCTATTTCTAATTCTAATTCTATTCTAAATCTAATTCTAATTCTAATTCTATTCTAATTCTATTCTAATTATAATTTTAATTTCTATTTCTATTTCTATTTCTAATTCTAATTCTATTCTAAATCTAATTCTAATTCTAATTCTATTCTAATTCTATTCTAATTCTAATTCTAATTCTAATTCTAATTCTAATTCTAATTCTAATTCTAATTCTATTTCTATTTCTATTTCTAATTCTAATTCTATTCTAAATCTAATTCTAATTCTAATTCTATTCTAAATCTAATTCTAATTCTAATTCTATTCTAATTCTATTCTAATTCTATTTCTAATTTTATTCTAATTCTATTCTAATTGTAATTCTAATTCTATTCTAATTTTATTTCTAATTCTATTTCTAATTCTAATTCTATTCTAATTCTATTCTAATTCTATTCTAATTCTATTCTAATTCTATTCTAATTCTATTCTAATTTTATTCTAATTCTATTCTAATTCTATTCTAATTCTATTTCTAATTCTATTTTTAATTCCAATCTAATTCTAATTATATTCTAATTCTATTCTAATTCTATTCTAATTCTAATTCTAATTCTAATTCTAATTCTAATTCTATTCTAATTCTAATTCTAATTCTATTCTATTTCTAATTCTATTTCTAATTCTAATTCTATTTCTATTTCTAATTCTAATTCTAATTCTAATTCTATTCTAATTCTAAATCTAATTCTAATTCTAATTCTATTCTAATTCTATTCTAATTCTATTCTAATTCTAATTCTATTCTAATCCTAATTCTATTCTAAATCTAATTCTAATTCTAATTCTATTCTAATTCTAATTCTAATTCTAATTCTATTCTAATTCTATTCTAATTCTAATTCTATTCTAAATCTATTTCTAATTCTAATTCTATTCTAATTCTATTCTAATTCTATTCTAATTCTAACTCTATTCTAAATCTATTTCTAATTCTAATTCTATTCTAATTCTATTCTAATTCTATTATAATTCTATTCTAATTCTAATTCTAATTCTAAATCTAATTCTAATTCTAATTCTATTCTAATTCTATTCTAATTCTATTCTAATTCTAATTCTATTCTAATTCTAATTCTATTCTAAATCTAATTCTAATTATAATTCTATTCTAATTCTATTCTAATTCTAATTCTAATTCTATTCTAATTCTAATTCTAATTCTATTCTAATTCTAATTCTAATTCTATTTCTATTTCTAATTCTATTTCTAATTCTATTCTAATTCTATTCTAATTCTAATTATATTCTAATTCTATTCTAATTCTATTCTAATTCTAATTCTAATTCTAATTCTAATTCTAATTCTATTCTAATTCTAATTCTAATTCTATTCTATTTCTAATTCTATTTCTAATTCTAATTCTATTTCTATTTCTAATTCTAATTCTAATTCTAATTCTATTCTAATTCTAAATCTAATTCTAATTCTAATTCTATTCTAATTCTATTCTAATTCTATTCTAATTCTAATTCTATTCTAATCCTAATTCTATTCTAAATCTAATTCTAATTCTAATTCTATTCTAATTCTAATTCTAATTCTAATTCTATTCTAATTCTATTCTAATTCTAATTCTATTCTAAATCTATTTCTAATTCTAATTCTATTCTAATTCTATTCTAATTCTATTCTAATTCTAACTCTATTCTAAATCTATTTCTAATTCTAATTCTATTCTAATTCTATTCTAATTCTATTCTAATTCTAATTCTAATTCTAAATCTAATTCTAATTCTAATTCTATTCTAATTCTATTCTAATTCTATTCTAATTCTAATTCTATTCTAATTCTAATTCTATTCTAAATCTAATTCTAATTATAATTCTATTCTAATTCTATTCTAATTCTAATTCTAATTCTATTCTAATTCTAATTCTAATTCTATTCTAATTCTAATTCTAATTCTATTTCTAATTCTAATTCTATTTCTAATTCTATTCTAATTCTATTCTAATTCTATTCTAATTCTATTTTAATTCTATTCTAATTCTAATTCTAATTCTATTTCTAATTCTATTCTAATTCTATTCTAATTCTAATTCTAATTCTATTCTAATTCTATTTCTAATTCTATTTCTAATTATAATTCTATTCTAATTCTATTCTAATTCTATTCTAATTCTATTCTAATTCTATTCTAATTCTAATTCTATTCTAATTTTATTTCTAATTCTATTTCTAATTCCAATCTAATTCTAATTCTATTCTAATTCTATTCTAATTCTATTTTAATTCTAATTCTAATTCTAATTCTAATTCTAATTCTAATTCTATTCTAATTCTATTCTAATTCTATTCTAATTCTAATTCTAATTCTAATTCTAATTCTAATTCTAATTCTATTTCTATTTCTAATTCTATTCTAAATCTAATTCTAATTCTAATTCTATTCTAATTCTATTCTAATTATAATTTTAATTCTATTTCTAATTTTATTCTAATTTTATTCTAATTTTATTCTAATTCTATTCTAATTCTAATTCTAATTCTATTCTAATTCTATTTCTAATTCTATTCTAATTCTAATTCTATTCTAATTCTAATTCTATTCTAATTCTATTCTAATTCTATTCTAATTCTAATTCTAATTCTAAATCTAATTCTAATTCTATTCTAATTCTATTCTAATTCTATTCTAATTCTAATTCTAATTCTATTCTAATTCTAATTCTATTCTAATTCTAATTCTAATTCTATTTCTAATTCTAATTCTATTTCTAATTCTAATTCTATTTCTAATTCTAATTCTATTCTAATTCTATTCTAATTCTAATTCTATTCTAAATCTAATTCTAATTCTAATTCTAATTCTATTCTAATTTTATTTCTAATTTTATTTCTAATTCTAATTCTATTCTAATTCTATTCTAATTCTATTCTAATTCTATTCTAATTCTATTCTAATTCTATTCTAATTCTATTCTAATTTTATTCTAATTCTATTCTAATTCTATTCTAATTCTATTTCTAATTCTATTTTTAATTCCAATCTAATTCTAATTATATTCTAATTCTATTCTAATTCTATTCTAATTCTAATTCTAATTCTAATTCTAATTCTATTCTAATTCTAATTCTAATTCTATTCTATTTCTAATTCTATTTCTAATTCTAATTCTATTTCTATTTCTAATTCTAATTCTAATTCTAATTCTATTCTAATTCTAAATCTAATTCTAATTCTAATTCTATTCTAATTCTATTCTAATTCTATTCTAATTCTAATTCTATTCTAATCCTAATTCTATTCTAAATCTAATTCTAATTCTAATTCTATTCTAATTCTAATTCTAATTCTAATTCTATTCTAATTCTATTCTAATTCTAATTCTATTCTAAATCTATTTCTAATTCTAATTCTATTCTAATTCTATTCTAATTCTATTCTAATTCTAACTCTATTCTAAATCTATTTCTAATTCTAATTCTATTCTAATTCTATTCTAATTCTATTCTAATTCTATTCTAATTCTAATTCTAATTCTAAATCTAATTCTAATTCTAATTCTATTCTAATTCTATTCTAATTCTATTCTAATTCTATTCTAATTCAATTCTAATTCTAATTCTATTCTAATTCTAATTCTATTCTAAATCTAATTCTAACTATAATTCTATTCTAATTCTATTCTAATTCTAATTCTAATTCTATTCTAATTCTAATTCTATTCTAATTCTAATTCTAATTCTATTTCTAATTCTAATTCTATTTCTAATTCTATTCTAATTCTATTCTAATTCTATTCTAATTCTATTTTAATTCTATTCTAATTCTAATTCTAATTCTATTTCTAATTCTATTCTAATTCTATTCTAATTCTAATTCTAATTCTATTCTAATTCTATTTCTAATTCTATTTCTAATTATAATTCTATTCTAATTCTATTCTAATTCTATTCTAATTCTATTATAATTCTATTCTAATTCTAATTCTATTCTAATTTTATTTCTAATTCTATTTCTAATTCCAATCTAATTCTAATTCTATTCTAATTCTATTCTAATTCTATTTTAATTCTAATTCTAATTCTAATTCTAATTCTATTCCAATTCTATTCTAATTCTAATTCTAATTCTAATTCTATTCTAATTCTATTCTAATTCTCATTCTAATTCTAATTCTAATTCTATTCTAATTCTATTCTAATTCTATTCTAATTCTAATTCTAATTCTAATTCTAATTCTAATTCTAATTCTAATTCTATTTCTAATTCTATTCTAAATCTAATTCTAATTCTAATTCTATTCTAATTCTATTCTAATTATAATTTTAATTCTATTTCTAATTTTATTCTAATTTTATTCTAATTCTAATTCTAACTCTATTCTAATTCTATTTCTAATTCTATTTCTAATTCTAATTCTATTATAATTCTATTCTAATTCTATTCTAATTCTATTATAATTCTATTCTAATTCTATTCTAATTCTAATTCTAATTCTAATTCTAATTCTATTCTAATTCTTACTCTATTCTAATTCTATTCTAATTCTATTTCTAATTCTATTCTAATTCTATTCTATTTCTATTCTAATTCTAATTCTAATTCTAATTCTATTCTAATTCTATTCTAATTCTATTCTAATTCTAATTCTAATTCTAAATCTAATTCTAATTCTAATTCTATTCTAATTCTATTCTAATTCTATTCTAATTCTAATTCTATTCTAATTCTAATTCTATTCTAAATCTAATTCTAAATCTAATTCTAATTCTAATTTTATTCTAATTCTATTCTAATTCTAATTCTAATTCTAATTCTATTCTAATTCTAATTCTAATTCTATTTCTATTTCTAATTCTAATTCTATTCTAAATCTAATTCTAATTCTAATTCTATTCTAATTCTATTCTAATTCTATTCTAATTCTATTCTAATTCTAATTCTAATTCTATTCTAATTCTAATTCTATTCTAAATCTAATTCTAATTCTAATTCTAATTCTATTCTAATTCTAATTCTATTCTAATTCTAATTCTAATTCTAAATCTAATTCTAATTCTATTTTAATTCTATTCTAATTATAATTCTATTCTAATTCTAATTCTAATTCTAATTCTATTCTAATTCTATTCTAATTATAATTCTATTCTAAATCTAATTCTAATTCTAATTCTATTCTAATTCTATTCTAATTCTAATTCTAATTCTAATTCTAAATCTAATTCTAATTCTAATTCTATTCTAATTCTATTCTTATTATATTCAAATTATATTCTAATTCTAATTCTAATTCTAATTCTAATTCTAATTCTAATTCTAATTCTAATTCTAATTCTAATTCTATTTCTAATTCTAATTCTATTCTAAATCTAATTCTAATTCTAATTCTAATTCTATTCTAATTCTATTCTAATTCTAATTCTAATTCTATTCTAATTCTAATTCTATTTCTAATTCTAATTCTATTTCTAATTCTAATTCTAATTCTATTCTAATTCTTTTCTAATTCTATTCTAATTCTAATTTTATTCTAAATATAATTCTAATTCTAATTCTATTCTAATTCTATTCTAATTCTATTCTAATTCTAATTCTAATTCTAATTCTAATTCTATTCTAATTCTTACTCTATTCTAATTCTATTCTAATTCTATTTCTAATTCTATTCTAATTCTATTCTATTTCTATTCTAATTCTAATTCTAATTCTAATCCTATTCTAATTCTATTCTAATTCTATTCTAATTCTAATTCTAATTCTAATTCTATTCTAATTATATTCTAATTCTATTCTAATTCTAATTCTAATTCTAATTCTAATTCTAATTCTAATTCTAATTCTAATTCTAATTCTAATTCTATTTCTATTTCTAATTCTCATTCTATTCTAAATCTAATTTTAATTCTAATTCTATTCTAATTCTATTCTAATTCTATTCTAATTATAATTTTAATTCTATTTCTAATTTTATTCTAATTCTATTCTAATTGTAATTCTAATTCTATTCTAATTTTATTTCTAATTCTATTTCTAATTCTAATTCTATTCTAATTCTATTCTAATTCTATTCTAATTCTATTCTAATTCTATTCTAATTCTATTCTAATTTTATTCTAATTCTATTCTAATTCTATTCTAGTTCTATTCTAATTCTATTTCTAATTCTATTTTTAATTCCAATCTAATTCTAATTATATTCTAATTCTATTCTAATTCTATTCTAATTCTAATTCTAATTCTAATTCTAATTCTATTCTAATTCTAATTCTAATTCTATTATATTTCTAATTCTATTTCTAATTCTAATTCTATTTCTATTTCTAATTCTAATTCTAATTCTAATTCTATTCTAATTCTAAATCTAATTCTAATTCTAATTCTATTCTAATTCTATTCTAATTCTATTCTAATTCTAATTCTATTCTAATCCTAATTCTATTCTAAATCTAATTCTAATTCTAATTATATTCTAATTCTAATTCTAATTCTAATTCTATTCTAATTCTATTCTAATTCTAATTCTATTCTAAATCTATTTCTAATTCTAATTCTATTCTAATTCTATTCTAATTCTAACTCTATTCTAAATCTATTTCTAATTCTAATTCTATTCTAATTCTATTCTAATTCTATTCTAATTCTATTCTAATTCTAATTCTAATTCTAAATCTAATTCTAATTCTAATTCTATTCTAATTCTATTCTAATTCTATTCTAATTCTAATTCTATTCTAATTCTAATTCTATTCTAAATCTAATTCTAATTATAATTCTATTCTAATTCTATTCTAATTATAATTCTAATTCTATTCTAATTCTAATTCTATTCTAATTCTATTTCTAATTCTATTTCTAATTCTAATTCTATTTCTAATTCTATTCTAATTCTATTCTAATTCTATTCTAATTCTATTTTAATTCTATTCTAATTCTAATTCTAATTCTATTTCTAATTCTATTCTAATTCTATTCTAATTCTAATTCTAATTCTATTCTAATTCTATTTCTAATTCTATTTCTAATTATAATTCTATTCTAATTCTATTCTAATTCTATTCTAATTCTATTCTAATTCTATTCTAATTCTAATTCTATTCTAATTTTATTTCTAATTCTATTTCTAATTCCAATCTAATTCTAATTCTATTCTAATTCTATTCTAATTCTATTTTAATTCTAAATCTAATTCTAATTCTAATTCTATTCTAATTCTATTCTAATTATAATTTTAATTCTATTTCTAATTTTATTCTAATTCTATTCTAATTCTAATTCTAATTCTATTCTAATTCTATTTCTAATTCTATTTCTAATTCTAATTCTATTATAATTCTATTCTAATTCTATTCTAATTCTATTCTAATTCTATTCTAATTCTAATTCTATTCTAATTCTATTCTAATTCTATTTCTAATTCTATTTTTAATTCCAGTCTAATTCTAATCTATTCTAATTCTATTCTAATTCTAATTCTAATTCTAATTTAATTCTAATTCTATTCTAATTCTAATTCTATTTCTAATTCTAATTCTATTTAGAATAAGAATTCTAATTTTATTCTAAATCTAATTCTAATTCTAATTCTAATTCTATTCTAATTCTAATTCTATTCTAATTCTAATTCTAATTCTAATTCTATTCTAATTCTATTCTAATTCTATTCTAATTCTATTCTAATTCTAATTATATTCTATTTCTAATTCTATTTCTAATTCTATTTCTAATTCTATTTCTAATTCTATTTCTAATTCTATTCTAATTCAATTCTAATTCTATTCTAATTCTATTCTAAATCTAATTCTATTCTAATTCTATTCTAAATCTAATTCTAATTCTAATTCTAATTCTAATTCTATTCTAATTCTATTCTAATTCTATTCTAATTCCTATTCTAATTCTAAATCTAATTCTAATTCTATTCTAATTCTATTCTAATTATATTATAATTCTAATTCTATTCTAATTCTAATTCTATTATAAATCTAATTCTAATTCCAATTCTATTCTAATTCTAATTCTAATTCTATTCTAATTATAATTCTATTCTAAATCTAATTCTAATTCTAATTCTATTCTAATTCTATTCTAATTCTATTCTAATTCTAATTCTAATTCTAAATCTAATTCTAATTCTAATTCTATTCTAATTCTATTCTAATTCTATTCTAATTCTAATTCTATTCTAATTCTAATTCTATTCTAAATCTAATTCTAAATCTAATTCTAATTCTAATTTTATTCTAATTCTATTCTAATTCTAATTCTAATTCTAATTCTATTCTAATTCTAATTCTAATTCTATTTCTATTTCTAATTCTAATTCTATTCTAATTCTAATTCTAATTCTATTCTAATTCTATTCTAATTCTATTCTAATTCTAATTCTAATTCTATTCTAATTCTAATTCTATTCTAAATCTAATTCTAATTCTAATTCTAATTCTATTCTAATTCTATTCTAATTCTATTCTAATTCTAATTCTATTCTAATTCTATTCTAATTCTATTCTAATTCTAATTCTATTCTAATTCTATTCTAATTCTATTTCTAATTCTATTCTAATTATATTCTAATTCTAATTCTAATTCTATTCTAATTCTATTCTAATTCTATTCTAATTCTATTCTAATTCTATTCTAATTCTATTCTAATTCTAATTCTAATTCTATTCTAATTCTAATTCTATTTTAATTCTAATTCTAATTCTATTTCTTATTCTAATTCTATTTCTAATTCTAATTCTATTCTAATTCTAATTCTATTCTAATTCTATTCTAATTCTATTTCTAATTCTATTCTAATTCTATTCTAATTCTAATTCTAATTCTAATTCTATTCTAATTCTAATTCTATTTCTAATTCTAATCTAATTCTATTCTAATTCTAATTCTAATTCTATTCTAATTCTAATTCTATTTCTAATTCTAATTCTACTCTAAATCTAATTCTAATTCCAATTCTATTCTAATTCTAATTCTAATTTTATTCTAATTCTATTCTAATTATAATTCTATTCTAAATCTAATTCTAATTCTAATTCTATTCTAATTCTATTCTAATTCTATTCTAATTCTAATTCTATTCTAAATCTATTCTAATTCTAATTCTATTCTAATTCTATTCTAATTCTATTCTAATTCTAATTCTAAATCTAATTCTAATTCTAATTATATTCTAATTCTATTCTAATTCTATTCTATTTCTAATTCTATTCTAATTCTATTCTAATTCTATTCTAATTCTATTCTAATTCTAATTCTAATTCTATTCTAATTCTATTCTATTTCTAATTATATTTCTAATTGTATTTCTAATTCTATTTCTAATTCTAATTCTAATTCTATTTTACTTCTAATTCTAATTCTATTTCTATTTCTATTTATAGTTCTAATTCTATTCTAATTCTAATTCTAATTCTAATTCTATTCTAATTCTTACTCTATTCTAATTCTATTCTAATTCTATTTCTAATTCTATTCTAATTCTATTCTAATTCTAATTCTAATTCTAATTCTATTCTAATTCTATTCTAATTCTAATTCTAATTCTAATTCTAATTCTATTCTAATTCTATTCTAATTCTATTCTAATTCTAATTCTAATTCTAATTCTAATTCTAATTCTAATTCTAATTCTATTTCTAATTCTAATTCTAATTCTATTCTAAATCTAATTCTAATTCTAATTCTATTCTAATTCTATTCTAATTATAATTTTAATTCTATTTCTAATTTTGTTCTAATTCTATTCTAATTCTAATTCTAATTCTATTCTAATTCAATTTCTAATTCTATTTCTAATTCTAATTCTATTCTAATTCTATTCTAATTCTATTCTAATTCTATTCTAATTCTAATTCTATTCTAATTCTATTCTAATTCTATTTCTAATTCTATTTTTAATTCCAATCTAATTCTAATTCTATTCTAATTCTATTCTAATTCTAATTCTAATTCTAATTCTAATTCTATTCTAATTCTAATTCTAATTCTATTCTATTTCTAATTCTATTTCTAATTCTAATTCTATTTCTAATTCTAATTTTATTCTAAATCTAATTCTAATTCTAATTATAATTCTATTCTAATTCTAATTCTATTCTAATTCTAATTCTAATTCTAATTCTAATTCTAATTCTAATTCTATTCTAATTCTAATCTAATTCTATTCTATTTCTAATTCTATTCTAATTCTATTCTATTTCTAATTCTATTTCTAATTCTATTTCTAATTCTATTCTAATTCTATTTCTAATTCTATTATTAATTCCAATCTAATTCTAATTCTATTCTAATTCTATTCTAATTCTAATTCTAATTCTAATTCTAATTCTATTCTAATTCTAATTCTAATTCTATTCTATTTCTAATTCTATTTCTAATTCTAATACTATTTCTAATTCTAATTTTATTCTAAATCTAATTCTAATTCTAATTATAATTCTATTCTAATTCTAATTCTATTCTAATTCTAATTCTAATTCTAATTCTATTCTAATTCTATTCTAATTCTATTCTATTTCTAATTATATTCTAATTCTAATCTATTTCTAATTCTATTTCTAATTATATTTCTAATTCTATTTCTAATTCTAATTCTAATTATATTCTAATTCTATTCTAAATCTAATTCTATTCTAAATCTAATTCTAATTCTAATTCTAATTCTAATTCTATTCTAATTCTATTCTAATTCTATTCTAATTCTAATTCTATTTCTAATTCTATTCTAATTCTATTCTAATTCTATTCTAATTCTATTCTAATTCTATTCTAATTCTATTCTAATTCTAATTCTAATTCTATTCTAATTCTAATTCTATTCTAATTCTAAATCTAATTCTAATTCTAATTCTATTCTAATTCTATTCTAATTCTAATTCTATTCTAATCCTAATTCTATTCTAAATCTAATTATAATTCTAATTCTATTCTAATTCTAATTCTAATTCTAATTCTATTCTAATTCTATTCTAATTCTAATTCTAATTCTATTCTAATTCTAATTCTATTTCTAATTCTAATTCTATCTAAATCTAATTCTAATTCCAATTCTATTCTAATTCTAATTCTAATTCTATTCTAATTATAATTCTATTCTAAATCTAATTCTAATTCTAATTCTATTCTAATTCTATTCTAATTCTATTCTAATTCTAATTCTATTCTAAATCTAATTCTAATTCTAATTCTATTCTAATTCTATTCTAATTCTATTCTAATTCTAATTCTAAATCTAATTCTAATTCTAATTCTATTCTAATTCTATTTCTAATTATATTTCTAATTCTAATTCTAATTCTATTTCTAATTCTAATTCTATTCTAATTCTATTCTAATTCTATTCTAATTCTATTCTAATTCTAATTCTAATTCTATTCTAATTCTATTCTATTTCTAATTCTATTTCTAATTGTATTTCTAATTCTATTTCTAATTCTAATTCTAATTCTATTTTAATTCTAATTATAATTCTATTTCTATTTATATTTCTAGTTCTAATTCTATTCTAATTCTAATTCTAATTCTAATTCTATTCTAATTCTTACTCTATTCTAATTTTATTCTAATTCTATTTCTAATTCTATTCTAATTCTATTCTAATTCTATTCTAATTCTATTCTAATTCTAATTCTAATTCTAATTCTATTCTAATTCTATTCTAATTCTAATTCTAATTCTAATTCTAATTCTATTCTAATTATATTCTAATTCTATTCTAATTCTATTCTAATTCTAATTCTAATTCTAATTCTAATTCTAATTCTAATTCTAATTCTATTTCTATTTCTATTTCTAATTCTAATTCTATTCTAAATCTAATTCTAATTCTAATTCTATTCTAATTCTAATTATATTCTAATTCTATTCTAATTTTATTCTAATTATAATTTTAATTCTATTTCTAATTTTATTCTAATTCTATTCTAATTCTAATTCTAATTCTAAATCTAATTCTAAATCTAATTCTATTCTAATTCTAATTCTAATTCTAATTCTATTCTAATTCTATTCTAATTCTAATTCTAATTCTAATTCTAATTCTATTCTAATTCTATTCTAATTCTATTCTAATTCTAATTCTATTCTAATTCTATTCTATTTCTAATTCTATTTCTAATTCTATTTCTAATTCTATTTCTAATTCTAATTCTAATTCTATTCTAATTCTATTCTAATTCTATTCTAATTCTAATTCTAATTCTAAATCTAATTCTAAATCTAATTATATTCTAATTCTAATTCTAATTCTAATTCTATTCTAATTCTATTCTAATTCTAATTCTAATTCTAATTCTAATTCTAATTCTAATTCTATTCTAATTCTATTCTAATTCTATTCTAATTCTATTCTAATTCTAATTCTATTCTAATTCTATTCTATTTCTAATTCTATTTCTAATTCTATTTCTAATTCTATTTCTAATTCTAATTCTAATTCTATTCTAATTCTATTCTAATTCTATTCTAATTCTAATTCTAATTCTAATTCTATTCTAATTCTATTCTAATTCTATTCTAATTCTAATTCTATTCTAATTCTATTCTATTTCTAATTCTATTTCTAATTCTATTTCTAATTCTATTTCTAATTCTAATTCTAATTTTATTCTAATTCTATTCTAATTCTATTCTAATTCTATTCTAAATCTAATTCTATTCTAATTCTATTCTAAATCTAATTCTAATTCTAATTCTAATTCTAATTCTATTCTAATTCTATTCTAATTCTATTCTAATTCTAATTCTAATTCTAATTCTAAATCTAATTCTAATTCTATTCTAATTCTATTCTAATTATATTCTAATTCTAATTCTATTCTAATTCTAATTCTATTCTAAATCTAATTCTAATTCCAATTCTATTCTAATTCTAATTCTAATTCTATTCTAATTCTATTCTAATTATAATTCTATTCTAAATCTAATTCTAATTCTAATTCTATTCTAATTCTATTCTAATTCTATTCTAATTCTAATTCTAATTCTAAATCTAATTCTAAATCTAATTCTATTCTAATTCTATTATAATTCTATTCTAATTCTAATTCTATTCTAATTCTAATTCTATTCTAAATCTAATTCTAATTCTAATTCTATTCTAATTCTATTCTAATTCTAATTCTAATTCTATTTCTAATTCTATTCTAATTCTATTTTAATTCTAATTCTAATTCTATTCTAATTCTAATTCTAATTCTAATTCTAATTCTAATTCTAATTCTAATTCTGTTCTAATTCTAATTCTAATTCTAATTCTAATTCTAATTCTATTCTAATTCTATTCTAATTCTATTCTAATTCTAATTCTATTCTAATTCTAATTCTATTCTAATTCTATTCTAATCCTAATTCTATTTCTAATTCTATTTCTAATTCTAATTCTAATTCTATTTCTAATTCTATTCTAATTCTAATTCTATTCTATTTCTAATTCTAATTCTATTTCTATTCTAATTCTAATTCTAATTCTAATTTTATTCTAATTCTATTCTAATTCTAATTCTAATTCTAATTCTATTCTATTTCTAATTCTATTTCTAATTCTAATTCTAATCTAATTCTATTCTAATTCTATTCTAATTCTATTCTAATTCTAATTCTAATTCTAATTCTATTTTAATTCTATTCTAATTCTATTCTAATTCTATTCTAATTCTATTCTAATTCTAATTCTAATTCTATTCTAATTCTAATTCTATTTCTAATTCTATTTATAATTCTATTCTAATTATAATTCTAATTCTATTCTAATTCTAATATTAATTCTATTCTAATTCTATTCTAATTCTATTCTAATTCTATTCTAATTCTAATTCTATTCTAATTCTAATTCTATTTCTAATTCTAATTCTATTCTAATTCTAATTCTAATTCTAATTCTAATTGTAATTCTAATTCTAAATCTATTCTAATTCTAATTCTAATTCTAATTCTAATTCTAATTCTAATTCTATTCTAATTCTATTTCTAATTCTAATTCTAATTCTATTCTAATTCTATTCTAATTCTATTCTAATTCTAATTCTATTCTAATTCTAATTCTATTTCTAATTTTAATTCTATTCTAATTCTATTCTAATTCTATTCTAATTCTATTCTAATTCTAATTCTATTCTAATTCTAATTCTATTTCTAATTCTAATTCTATTCTAATTCTAATTCTATTCTAATTCTAATTCTATTTCTAATTCTAATTCTATTCTAATTCTATTCTAATTCTAATTCTATTCTAATTCTAATTCTATTTGTAATTCTATTTCTAATTCTAATTCTAATTCTATTTCTAATTCTATTCTAATTCTAATACTATTCTATTTCTATTCTAATTCTATTCTAATTCTAATTCTAATTCTAATTCTATTTCTAATTCTATTCTAATTATAATTCTAATTCTAATTCTAATTCTAATTCTAATTCTATTCTAATTCTATTCTAATTCTATTCTAATTCTAATTCTATTCTAATTCTAATTCTATTTCTAATTCTAATTCTATTCTAATTCTAATTCTATTTCTAATTCTATTCTAATTCTAATTCTATTTCTAATTCTATTCTAATTCTATTCTAATTCTAATTTTAATTCTATTCTAATTCTAATTCTATTTCTAATTCTATTCTAATTATAATTCTAATTCTATTCTAATTCTAATTCTAATTCTATTCTAATTCTATTCTAATTCTATTCTAATTCTATTCTAATTCTAATTCTATTCTAATTCTAATTCTATTTCTAATTCTAATTCTATTCTAATTCTAATTCTAATTCTAATTCTAATTCTAATTCTAATTCTAATTCTAAATCTATTCTAATTCTAATTCTAATTCTAATTCTAATTCTAATTCTATTCTAATTCTATTCTAATTCTAATTCTATTCTAATTCTAATTCTATTTCTAATTCTAATTTTATTCTAATTCTAATTCTAATTCTAATTCTAATTCTAATATTAATTATAATTCTAATTCTATTCTAATTCTAATTCTAATTCTAATTCTATTCTAATTCTATTCTAATTCTAATTCTATTCTATTCTAATTCTAATTCTAATTCTAATTCTATTCTAATTCTATTCTCATTCTATTCTAATTCTAATTCTAATTCTAATTCTATTTCTAATTCTATTCTAATTATAATTCTAATTCTATTCTAATTCTATTCTATTTCTAATTCTAATTCTATTCTAATTCTATTCTAATTCTAATTCTAATTCTAATTCTATTCTATTTCTAATTCTATTTCTAATTCTAATTCTAATCTAATTCTATTCTAATTCTATTCTAATTCTATTCTAATTCTAATTCTAATTCTAATTCTATTCTAATTCTATTCTAATTCTATTCTAATTCTAATTCTAATTCTAATTCTATTCTAATTCTAATTCTATTTCTAATTCTATTCTAATTCTATTTTAATTCTAATTCTATTTTAATTCTAATTCTAATTCTATTCTAATTCTAATTCTAATTCTAATTCTATTCTAATTCTATTCTCATTCTATTCTAATTCTAATTCTAATTCTAATTCTATTTCTAATTCTATTCTAATTATAATTCTAATTCTATTCTAATTCTATTCTATTTCTAATTCTAATTCTATTCTAATTCTATTCTAATTCTAATTCTAATTCTAATTCAATTCTATTTCTAATTCTATTTCTAATTCTAATTCTAATCTAATTCTATTCTAATTCTATTCTAATTCTATTCTAATTCTAATTCTAATTCTAATTCTATTCTAATTCTATTCTAATTCTATTCTAATTCTAATTCTAATTCTAATTCTATTCTAATTCTAATTCTATTTCTAATTCTATTCTAATTCTATTCTAATTCTATTCTAATTCTAATTCTATTCTAATTCTAATTCTATTTCTAATTCTAATTCTATTCTAATTCTAATTCTAATTCTAATTCTAATTGTAATTCTAATTCTAAATCTATTCTAATTCTAATTCTAATTCTAATTCTAATTCTAATTCTAATTCTATTCTAATTCTATTCTAATTCTAATTCTAATTCTAATTCTAATTCTATTCTAATTCTATTCTAATTCTAATTCTATTTCTAATTCTAATTCTAATTCTATTCTAATTCTATTCTAATTCTATTCTAGTTCTAATTCTAATTCTAATTCTATTTCTAATTCTATTCTAATTATAATTATAATTGTAATTCTAATTCTAATTCTAATTCTATTCTAATTCTATTTCTAATTCTATTTCTAATTCTAATTCTAATTCTATTTCTAATTCTAATTCTAATTCTAATTCTATTATAATTCTATTCTAATTCTAATTCTATTCTCATTCTAATTCTATTTCTAATTTTAATTCTATTCTAATTCTATTCTAATTCTATTCTAATTCTAATTCTATTCTAATTCTAATTCTATTTCTAATTCTAATTCTATTCTAATTCTAATTCTATTCTAATTCTAATTCTATTTCTAATTCTAATTCTAATTCTAATTCTATTCTAATTCTAATTCTATTCTAATTCTATTCTAATTCTAATATTAATTCTATTCTAATTCTATTCTAATTCTAATTCTATTCTAATTCTAATTCTATTCTAATTCTAATTCTATTTCTAATTCTAATTCTATTCTAATTCTAATTCTAATTATAATTTTAATTCTAAATCTATTCTAATTCTAATTCTAATTCTAATTCTAATTCTAATTCTAATTCTATTCTAATTCTAATTCTAATTCTATTCTAATTCTAATTCTAATTCTAATTCTAATTCTAATTCTATTCTAATTCTATTCTAATTTTATTCTAATTCTAATTCTATTCTAATTCTAATTCTATTCTAATTCTATTCTAATTCTAATTCTATTTCTAATTCTATTTCTAATTCTAATTCTATTCTAATTCTAATTCTAATTCTAATTCTATTCTAATTCTATTCTAATTCTATTCTAATTCTAATTCTAATTCTAATTCTAATTCTATTCTAATTCTAATTCTATTTCTAATTCTATTCTAATTCTATTTTAATTCTAATTCTATTTTAATTCTAATTCTAATTCTATTCTAATTCTAATTCTAATTCTAATTCTATTCTAATTCTATTCTCATTCTATTCTAATTCTAATTCTAATTCTAATTCTATTTCTAATTCTATTCTAATTATAATTCTAATTCTAATTCTAATTCTATTCTATTTCTAATTCTAATTCTATTCTAATTCTATTCTAATTCTAATTCTAATTCTAATTCTATTCTATTTCTAATTCTATTTCTAATTCTAATTCTAATCTAATTCTATTCTAATTCTATTCTAATTCTATTCTAATTCTAATTCTAATTCTAATTCTATTCTAATTCTATTCTAATTCTATTCTAATTCTAATTCTAATTCTAATTCTATTCTAATTCTAATTCTATTTCTAATTCTATTCTAATTCTATTCTAATTCTATTCTAATTATAATTCTATTCTAATTCTAATTCTATTTCTAATTCTAATTCTATTCTAATTCTAATTCTAATTCTAATTCTAATTGTAATTCTAATTCTAAATCTATTCTAATTCTAATTCTAATTCTAATTCTAATTCTAATTCTAATTCTATTCTAATTCTATTCTAATTCTAATTCTAATTCTAATTCTATTCTAATTCTATTCTAATTCTAATTCTATTTCTAATTCTAATTCTAATTCTATTCTAATTCTATTCTAATTCTATTCTAGTTCTAATTCTAATTCTAATTCTATTTCTAATTCTATTCTAATTATAATTATAATTATAATTCTAATTCTAATTCTAATTCTATTCTAATTCTATTTCTAATTCTATTTCTAATTCTAATTCTAATTCTATTTCTAATTCTAATTCTAATTCTAATTCTATTCTAATTCTATTCTAATTCTATTCTAATTCTAATTCTATTCTAATTCTAATTCTATTTCTAATTTTAATTCTATTCTAATTCTATTCTAATTCTATTCTAATTCTAATTCTATTCTATTCTAATTCTATTCTAATTCTATTCTAATTCTAATTCTATTCTAATTCTAATTCTATTTCTAATTCTAATTCTATTCTAATTCTAATTCTATTCTAATTCTAATTCTATTTCTAATTCTAATTCTAATTCTAATTCTATTCTAATTCTAATTCTATTCTAATTCTATTCTAATTCTAATATTAATTCTATTCTAATTCTATTCTAATTCTAATTCTATTCTAATTCTAATTCTATTCTAATTCTAATTCTATTTCTAATTCTAATTCTATTCTAATTCTAATTCTAATTATAATTCTAATTCTAAATCTATTCTAATTCTAATTCTAATTCTAATTCTAATTCTAATTCTAATTCTAATTCTATTCTAATTCTAATTCTAATTCTATTCTAATTCTAATTCTAATTCTAATTCTAATTCTAATTCTAATTCTAATTCTATTCTAATTTTATTCTAATTCTAATTCTATTCTAATTCTAATTCTATTCTAATTCTATTCTAATTCTATTCTAATTCTAATTCTATTTCTAATTCTATTTCTAATTCTAATTCTAATTCTATTTCTAATTCTATTCTAATTCTAATTCTATTCTATTTCTAATTCTAATTCTATTTCTATTCTATTTCTAATTCTATTTCTAATTCTAATTCTAATCTAATTCTATTCTAATTCTATTCTAATTCTATTCTAATTCTAATTCTAATTCTAATTCTATTCTAATTCTATTCTAATTCTAATTCTATTATAATTCTAATTCTATTTCTAATTCTAATTCTAATTCTAATTCTATTCTAATTCTAATTCTATTCTAATTCTATTCTAATTCTAATATTAATTCTATTCTAATTCTATTCTAATTCTAATTCTATTCTAATTCTAATTCTATTCTAATTCTAATTCTAAATATAATTTTAATTCTAAATCTATTCTAATTCTAATTCTAATTCTAATTCTAATTCTAATTCTAATTCTATTCTAATTCTAATTCTAATTCTATTCTAATTCTAATTCTAATTCTAATTCTAATTCTAATTCTATTCTAATTCTATTCTAATTTTATTCTAATTCTAATTCTATTCTAATTCTAATTCTATTCTAATTCTATTCTAATTCTAATTCTATTTCTAATTCTATTTCTAATTCTAATTCTATTCTAATTCTAATTCTAATTCTAATTCTATTCTAATTCTATTCTAATTCTATTCTAATTCTAATTCTAATTCTAATTCTAATTCTATTCTAATTCTAATTCTATTTCTAATTCTATTCTAATTCTATTTTAATTCTAATTCTATTTTAATTCTAATTCTAATTCTATTCTAATTCTAATTCTAATTCTAATTCTATTCTAATTCTATTCTCATTCTATTCTAATTCTAATTCTAATTCTAATTCTATTTCTAATTCTATTCTAATTATAATTCTAATTCTAATTCTAATTCTATTCTATTTCTAATTCTAATTCTATTCTAATTCTATTCTAATTCTAATTCTAATTCTAATTCTATTCTATTTCTAATTCTATTTCTAATTCTAATTCTAATCTAATTCTATTCTAATTCTATTCTAATTCTATTCTAATTCTAATTCTAATTCTAATTCTATTCTAATTCTATTCTAATTCTATTCTAATTCTAATTCTAATTCTAATTCTATTCTAATTCTAATTCTATTTCTAATTCTATTCTAATTCTATTCTAATTCTATTCTAATTATAATTCTATTCTAATTCTAATTCTATTTCTAATTCTAATTCTATTCTAATTCTAATTCTAATTCTAATTCTAATTGTAATTCTAATTCTAAATCTATTCTAATTCTAATTCTAATTCTAATTCTAATTCTAATTCTAATTCTATTCTAATTCTATTCTAATTCTAATTCTAATTCTAATTCTATTCTAATTCTATTCTAATTCTAATTCTATTTCTAATTCTAATTCTAATTCTATTCTAATTCTATTCTAATTCTATTCTAGTTCTAATTCTAATTCTAATTCTATTTCTAATTCTATTCTAATTATAATTATAATTATAATTCTAATTCTAATTCTAATTCTATTCTAATTCTATTTCTAATTCTATTTCTAATTCTAATTCTAATTCTATTTCTAATTCTAATTCTAATTCTAATTCTATTCTAATTCTATTCTAATTCTATTCTAATTCTAATTCTATTCTAATTCTAATTCTATTTCTAATTTTAATTCTATTCTAATTCTATTCTAATTCTATTCTAATTCTAATTCTATTCTATTCTAATTCTATTCTAATTCTATTCTAATTCTAATTCTATTCTAATTCTAATTCTATTTCTAATTCTAATTCTATTCTAATTCTAATTCTATTCTAATTCTAATTCTATTTCTAATTCTAATTCTAATTCTAATTCTATTCTAATTCTAATTCTATTCTAATTCTATTCTAATTCTAATATTAATTCTATTCTAATTCTATTCTAATTCTAATTCTATTCTAATTCTAATTCTATTCTAATTCTAATTCTATTTCTAATTCTAATTCTATTCTAATTCTAATTCTAATTATAATTCTAATTCTAAATCTATTCTAATTCTAATTCTAATTCTAATTCTAATTCTAATTCTAATTCTAATTCTATTCTAATTCTAATTCTAATTCTATTCTAATTCTAATTCTAATTCTAATTCTAATTCTAATTCTAATTCTAATTCTATTCTAATTTTATTCTAATTCTAATTCTATTCTAATTCTAATTCTATTCTAATTCTATTCTAATTCTATTCTAATTCTAATTCTATTTCTAATTCTATTTCTAATTCTAATTCTAATTCTATTTCTAATTCTATTCTAATTCTAATTCTATTCTATTTCTAATTCTAATTCTATTTCTATTCTATTTCTAATTCTATTTCTAATTCTAATTCTAATCTAATTCTATTCTAATTCTATTCTAATTCTATTCTAATTCTAATTCTAATTCTAATTCTATTCTAATTCTATTCTAATTCTAATTCTATTATAATTCTAATTCTATTTCTAATTCTAATTCTAATTCTAATTCTATTCTAATTCTAATTCTATTCTAATTCTATTCTAATTCTAATATTAATTCTATTCTAATTCTATTCTAATTCTAATTCTATTCTAATTCTAATTCTATTCTAATTCTAATTCTAATTATAATTTTAATTCTAAATCTATTCTAATTCTAATTCTAATTCTAATTCTAATTCTAATTCTAATTCTATTCTAATTCTAATTCTAATTCTATTCTAATTCTAATTCTAATTCTAATTCTAATTCTAATTCTATTCTAATTCTATTCTAATTTTATTCTAATTCTAATTCTATTCTAATTCTAATTCTATTCTAATTCTATTCTAATTCTAATTCTATTTCTAATTCTATTTCTAATTCTAATTCTATTCTAATTCTAATTCTAATTCTAATTCTATTCTAATTCTATTCTAATTCTATTCTAATTCTAATTCTAATTCTAATTCTATTCTAATTCTAATTTTATTTCTAATTCTATTCTAATTCTATTTTAATTCTAATTCTATTTTAATTCTAATTCTAATTCTATTCTAATTCTAATTCTAATTCTAATTCTATTCTAATTCTATTCTCATTCTATTCTAATTCTAATTCTAATTCTAATTCTATTTCTAATTCTATTCTAATTATAATTCTAATTCTATTCTAATTCTATTCTATTTCTAATTCTAATTCTGTTCTAATTCTATTCTAATTCTAATTCTAATTCTAATTCTATTCTATTTCTAATTCTATTTCTAATTCTATTTCTAATTCTGTTCTAATTCTAATTCTATTTCTAATTCTAATTCTAATTCTATTCTAATTCTATTCTAATTCTATTCTAGTTCTAATTCTAATTCTAATTCTATTTCTAATTCTATTCTAATTATAATTATAATTCTAATTCTAATTCTAATTCTAATTCTATTCTAATTCTATTTCTAATTCTATTTCTAATTCTAATTCTAATTCTATTTCTAATTCTAATTCTAATTCTAATTCTATTCTAATTCTATTCTAATTCTATTCTAATTCTAATTCTATTCTAATTCTAATTCTATTTCTAATTTTAATTCTATTCTAATTCTATTCTAATTCTATTCTAATTCTAATTCTATTATAATTCTAATTCTATTTCTAATTCTAATTCTATTCTAATTCTAATTCTATTCTAATTCTAATTCTATTTCTAATTCTAATTCTAATTCTAATTCTATTCTAATTCTAATTCTATTCTAATTCTATTCTAATTCTAATATTAATTCTATTCTAATTCTATTCTAATTCTATTTCTATTCTAATTCTAATTCTATTCTAATTCTAATTCTATTTCTAATTCTAATTCTATTCTAATTCTAATTCTAATTATAATTCTAATTCTAAATCTATTCTAATTCTAATTCTAATTCTAATTCTAATTCTATTCTAATTCTAATTCTAATTCTATTCTAATTCTAATTCTAATTCTAATTCTAATTCTAATTCTAATTCTAATTCTAATTCTATTCTAATACTATTCTAATTCTATTCTAATTCTAATTCTATTCTAATTCTAATTCTATTCTAATTATATTCTAATTCTAATTCTATTTCTAATTCTATTTCTAATTCTAATTCTAATTCTATTTCTAATTCTATTCTAATACTAATTCTATTCTATTTCTAATTCTAATTATATTTTTATTCTAATTCTAATTCTATTCTAATTCTATTCTAATTCTATTCTAATTCTAATTCTAATTCTAATTCTATTCTATTTCTAATTCTATTTCTAATTCTAATTCTAATCTAATTCTATTCTAATTCTATTCTAATTCTAATTCTAATTCTAATTCTAATTCTATTCTAATTCTATTCTAATTCTATTCTAATTCTAATTCTAATTCTATTCTAATTCTAATTCTATTTCTAATTCTATTTCTAATTCTATTCTAATTATAATTCTAATTCTATTCTAATTCTAATATTAATTCTATTCTAATTCTATTCTAATTCTATTCTAATTCTAATTCTATTCTAATTCTAATTCTATTTCTAATTCTAATTCTATTCTAATTCTAGTTCTAATTATAATTCTAATTCTAAATCTATTCTAATTCTAATTCTAATTATAATTCTAATTCTAATTCTAATTCTATTCTAATTCTAATTCTAATTCTATTCTAATTCTAATTCTAATTCTAATTCTAATTCTAATTCTATTCTAATTCTATTCTAATTTTATTCTAATTCTAATTCTATTCTAATTCTAATTCTATTCTAATTCTATTCTAATTCTAATTCTATTTCTAATTCTATTTCTAATTCTAATTCTAATTCTATTTCTAATTCTATTCTAATTCTAATTCTATTCTATTTCTAATTCTAATTCTATTTCTATTCTAATTCTAATTCTAATTCTAATTCTATTCTAATTCTATTCTAATTCTAATTCTAATTCTAATTCTATTCTATTTCTAATTCTATTTCTAATTCTAATTCTAATCTAATTCTATTCTAATTCTATTCTAATTCTATTCTAATTCTAATTCTAATTCTAATTCTATTCTAATTCTATTCTAATTCTATTCTAATTCTAATTCTAATTCTAATTCTATTCTAATTCTAATTCTATTTCTAATTCTATTCTAATTCTATTTTAATTCTAATTCTAATTCTATTCTAATTCTAATTCTAATTCTAATTCTAATTCTAATTCTAATTCTAATTCTAATTCTGTTCTAATTCTAATTCTAATTCTAATTCTAATTCTAATTCTATTCTAATTCTATTCTAATTCTATTCTAATTCTAATTCTATTCTAATTCTAATTCTATTTCTAATTCTATTTCTAATTCTAATTCTAATTCTATTTCTATTCTAATTCTAATTCTATTCTATTTCTAATTCTAATTCTATTTCTATTCTAATTCTAATTCTAATTCTATTCTAATTCTATTCTAATTCTAATTCTAATTCTAATTCTATTCTATTTCTAATTCTATTTCTAATTCTAATTCTAATCTAATTCTATTCTAATTCTATTCTAATTCTATTCTAATTCTAATTCTAATTCTAATTCTATTCTAATTCTATTCTAATTCTATTCTAATTCTAATTCTAATTCTATTCTAATTCTAATTCTATTTCTAATTCTATTCTAATTATAATTCTAATTCTATTCTAATTCTAATATTAATTCTATTCTAATTCTATTCTAATTCTATTCTAATTCTATTCTAATTCTAATTATATTCTAATTCTATTCTAATTCTAATTCTATTTCTAATTCTAATTCTATTCTAATTCTAATTCTAATTCTAATTCTAATTGTAATTCTAATTCTAAATCTATTCTAATTCTAATTCTAATTCTAATTCTAATTCTAATTCTAATTCTAATTCTATTCTAATTCTATTCTAATTCTAATTCTAATTCTAATTCTAATTCTATTCTAATTCTATTCTAATTCTAATTCTATTTCTAATTCTAATTCTAATTCTATTCTAATTCTATTCTAATTATATTCTAATTCTAATTCTAATTCTAATTCTATTTCTAATTCTATTCTAATTATAATTCTAATTCTAATTCTAATTCTAATTCTAATTCTATTCTAATTCTATTTCTAATTATATTTCTAATTCTAATTCTAATTCTATTTCTAATTCTAATTCTAATTCTAATTCTATTCTAATTCTATTCTAATTCTATTCTAATTCTAATTCTATTCTAATTCTAATTCTATTTCTAATTTTAATTCTATTCTAATTCTATTCTAATTCTATTCTAATTCTATTCTTATTCTAATTCTATTCTAATTCTAATTCTATTTCTAATTCTAATTCTATTCTAATTCTAATTCTATTCTAATTCTAATTCTATTTCTAATTCTAATTCTAATTCTAATTCTATTCTAATTCTAATTCTATTCTAATTCTATTCTAATTCTAATATTAATTCTATTCTAATTCTATTCTAATTCTATTCTAATTCTATTCTAATTCTAATTCTATTCTAATTCTAATTCTATTTCTAATTCTAATTCTATTCTAATTCTAATTCTAATTATAATTCTAATTCTAAATCTATTCTAATTCTAATTCTAATTCTAATTCTAATTCTAATTCTATTCTAATTATATTCTAATTCTAATTCTAATTCTAATTCTATTCTATTTCTAATTCTATTTCTAATTCTAATTCTAATCTAATTCTATTCTAATTCTATTCTAATTCTATTCTAATTCTAATTCTAATTCTAATTCTATTCTAATTCTATTCAAATTCTATTCTAATTTTAATTCTAATTCTATTCTAATTCTAATTCTATTTCTAATTTTATTTCTAATTCTATTCTAATTATAATTCTAATTCTATTCTAATTCTAATATTAATTCTATTCTAATTCTATTCTAATTCTATTCTAATTCTATTCTAATTCTAATTCTATTCTAATTCTAATTCTATTTCTAATTCTAATTCTATTCTAATTCTAATTCTAATTCTAATTCTAATTGTAATTCTAATTCTAAATCTATTCTAATTCTAATTCTAATTCTAATTCTAATTCTAATTCTATTCTAATTCTATTCTAATTCTAATTCTAATTCTAATTCTATTCTAATTCTATTCTAATTCTAATTCTATTTCTAATTCTAATTCTAATTCTATTCTAATTCTATTCTAATTCTATTCTAATTCTAATTCTAATTCTAATTCTATTTCTAATTCTATTCTAATTATAATTCTAATTCTAATTCTAATTCTAATTCTAATTCTATTCTAATTCTATTTCTAATTCTATTTCTAATTCTAATTCTAATTCTATTTCTAATTCTAATTCTAATTCTAATTCTATTCTAATTCTATTCTAATTCTATTCTAATTCTAATTCTATTCTAATTCTAATTCTATTTCTAATTTTAATTCTATTCTAATTCTATTCTAATTCTATTCTAATTCTAATTCTATTCTAATTCTAATTCTATTTCTAATTCTAATTCTATTCTAATTCTAATTCTATTCTAATTCTAATTCTATTTCTAATTCTAATTCTAATTCTAATTCTATTCTAATTCTAATTCTATTCTAATTCTATTCTAATTCTAATATTAATTTTATTCTAATTCTATTCTAATTCTAATTCTATTCTAATTCTAATTCTATTCTAATTCTAATTCTATTTCTAATTCTAATTCTATTCTAATTCTAATTCTAATTATAATTCTAATTCTAAATCTATTCTAATTCTAATTCTAATTCTAATTCTAATTCTAATTCTAATTCTATTCTAATTCTAATTCTAATTCTATTCTAATTCTAATTCTAATTCTAATTCTATTCTAATTCTATTCTAATTTTATTCTAATTCTAATTCTATTCTAATTCTAATTCTATTCTAATTCTATTCTAATTCTAATTCTATTTCTAATTCTATTTCTAATTCTAATTCTAATTCTATTTCTAATTCTATTCTAATTCTAATTCTATTCTATTTCTAATTCTAATTCTATTTCTATTCTATTTCTAATTCTATTTCTAATTCTAATTCTAATCTAATTCTATTCTAATTCTATTCTAATTCTATTCTAATTCTATTCTAATTCTATTCTAATTCTAATTCTAATTCTAATTCTATTCTAATTCTATTCTAATTCTATTCTAATTCTAATTCTATTCTAATCCTAATTCTATTCTAAATCTAATTCTAATTCTAATTCTATTCTAATTCTAATTCTAATTCTAATTCTATTCTAATTCTATTCTAATTCTAATTCTAATTCTAATTCTAATTCTATTCTAATTCTATTCTAATTCTATTCTAATTCTAATTCTAATTCTAATTCTAATTCTAATTCTAATTCTAATTCTATTTGTAATTCTAATTCTAATTCTATTCTAAATCTAATTCTAATTCTAATTCTATTCTAATTCTATTCTAATTCTATTCTAATTCTAATTCTATTCTAATTCTATTCTAATTCTATTCTAATTCTAATTCTAATTCTAATTCTATTCTAATTCTATTCTAATTCTAATTCTATTTCTAATTCTAATTCTAATTCTATTCTAATTCTATTCTAATTCTATTCTAATTCTAATTCTAATTCTAATTCTATTTCTAATTCTATTCTAATTATAATTCTAATTCTAATTCTAATTCTAATTCTAATTCTAATTCTAATTCTATTCTAATTCTATTTCTAATTCTATTTCTAATTCTAATTCTAATTCTATTTCTAATTCTAATTCTAATTCTAATTCTATTCTAATTCTATTCTAATTCTATTCTAATTCTATTCTAATTCTAATTCTATTCTAATTCTATTCTAATTCTATTCTAATTCTAATTCTAATTCTAATTCTATTCTAATTCTATTCTAATTCTAATTCTATTTCTAATTCTAATTCTAATTCTATTCTAATTCTATTCTAATTCTATTCTAATTCTAATTCTAATTCTAATTCTATTTCTAATTCTATTCTAATTATAATTCTAATTCTAATTCTAATTCTAATTCTAATTCTAATTCTAATTCTATTCTAATTCTATTTCTAATTCTATTTCTAATTCTAATTCTAATTCTATTTCTAATTCTAATTCTAATTCTAATTCTATTCTAATTATATTCTAATTCTATTCTAATTCTAATTCTATTCTAATTCTAATTCTATTTCTAATTTTAATTCTATTCTAATTCTATTCTAATTCTATTCTAATTCTAATTCTATTCTAATTCTAATTCTATTTCTAATTCTAATTCTATTCTAATTCTAATTCTATTCTAATTCTAATTCTATTTCTATTTCTAATTCTAATTCTAATTCTAATTCTATTCTAATTCTAATTCTATTCTAATTCTAATATTAATTTTATTCTAATTCTATTCTAATTCTAATTCTATTCTAATTCTAATTCTATTCTAATTCTAATTCTATTTCTAATTCTAATTCTATTCTAATTCTAATTCTAATTATAATTCTAATTCTAAATCTATTCTAATTCTAATTCTAATTCTAATTCTAATTCTAATTCTAATTCTATTCTAATTCTAATTCTAATTCTATTCTAATTCTAATTCTAATTCTAATTCTAATTCTATTCTAATTCTATTCTAATTTTATTCTAATTCTAATTCTATTCTAATTCTAATTCTATTCTAATTCTAATTCTATTCTAAATCTAATTCTAATTCTAATTCTATTCTAATTCTATTCTAATTCTATTCTAATTATAATTTTAATTCTATTTCTAATTTTATTCTAATTCTATTCTAATTCTAATTCTAATTCTATTCTAATTCAATTTCTAATTCTATTTCTAATTTTAATTCTATTCTAATTCTATTCTAATTCTATTCTAATTCTATTCTAATTCTAATTCTATTCTAATTCTATTCTAATTCTATTTCTAATTCTATTTTTAATTCCAATCTAATTCTAATTCTATTCTAATTCTATTCTAATTCTAATTCTAATTCTAATTCTAATTCTATTCTAATTCTAATTCTAATTATATTCTATTTCTAATTCTATTTCTAATTCTAATTCTATTTCTAATTCTAATTTTATTCTAAATCTAATTCTAATTCTAATTATAATTCTATTCTAATTCTAATTCTATTCTAATTCTAATTCTAATTCTAATTCTAATTCTATTCTAATTCTAATCTAATTCTATTCTATTTCTAATTCTATTCTAATTCTATTCTATTTCTAATTCTATTTCTAATTCTATTTCTAATTCTATTCTAATTCTATTTCTAATTCTATTTTTAATTCCAATCTAATTCTAATTCTATTCTAATTCTATTCTAATTTTAATTCTAATTCTAATTCTAATTCTATTCTAATTCTAATTCTAATTCTATTCTATTTCTAATTCTATTCTAATTCTAATTCTATTCTAATTCTATTCTAATTCTATTCTAATTCTAATTCTAAATCTAATTCTAATTCTAATTATATTCTAATTCTATTCTAATTCTATTCTATTTCTAATTCTATTCTAATTCTATTCTAATTCTATTCTAATTCTATTCTAATTCTAATTCTAATTCTATTCTAATTCTATTCTATTTCTAATTATATTTCTAATTGTATTTCTAATTCTATTTCTAATTCTAATTCTAATTCTATTTTACTTCTAATTCTAATTCTATTTCTATTTCTATTTATAGTTCTAATTCTATTCTAATTCTAATTCTAATTCTAATTCTATTCTAATTCTATTCTAATTCTAATTCTAATTCTAATTCTATACTAATTCTATTCTAATTCTAATTCTAATTCTAATTCTAATTCTATTCTAATTCTATTCTAATTCTATTCTAATTCTAATTCTAATTCTAATTCTAATTCTAATTCTAATTCTAATTCTAATTCTAATTCTAATTCTATTCTAAATCTAATTCTAATTCTAATTCTAATTCTATTTCTAATTCTAATTCTATTCTAATTCTATTCTAATTCTAATTCTAATTCTAATTCTATTCTAATTCTAATTCTAATTATATTCTATTTCTAATTCTATTTCTAATTCTAATTCTATTTCTAATTCTAATTTTATTCTAAATCTAATTCTAATTCTAATTATAATTCTATTCTAATTCTAATTCTATTCTAATTCTAATTCTAATTCTAATTCTAATTCTAATTCTATTCTAATTCTAATCTAATTCTATTCTATTTCTAATTCTATTCTAATTCTATTCTATTTCTAATTCTATTTCTAATTCTATTTCTAATTCTATTCTAATTCTATTTCTAATTCTATTTTTAATTCCAATCTAATTCTAATTCTATTCTAATTCTATTCTAATTCTAATTATAATTCTAATTCTAATTCTATTCTAATTCTAATTCTAATTCTATTCTATTTCTAATTCTATTTCTAATTCTAATACTATTTCTAATTCTAATTTTATTCTAAATCTAATTCTAATTCTAATTATAATTCTATTCTAATTCTAATTCTATTCTAATTCTAATTCTAATTCTAATTCTATTCTAATTCTATTCTAATTCTATTCTATTTCTAATTCTATTCTAATTCTAATCTATTTCTAATTCTATTTCTAATTATATTTCTAATTCTATTTCTAATTCTAATTCTAATTCTATTCTAATTCTATTCTAATTCTATTCTAATTCTATTCTAAATCTAATTCTATTCTAATTCTATTCTAAATCTAATTCTAATTCTAATTCTAATTCTAATTCTATTCTAATTCTATTCTAATTCTATTCTAATTCTATTCTAAATCTAATTCTATTCTAAATCTAATTCTAATTCTAATTCTAATTCTAATTCTATTCTAATTCTATTCTAATTCTATTCTAATTCTAATTCTATTTCTAATTCTATTCTAATTCTATTCTAATTCTATTCTAATTCTATTCTAATTCTATTCTAATTCTAATTCTAATTCTATTCTAATTCTAATTCTATTCTAATTCTATTCTAATTCTAATTCTATTCTAATTCTATTCTAATTCTAATTCTATTCTAATCCTAATTCTATTCTAAATCTAATTCTAATTCTAATTCTATTCTAATTCTAATTCTAATTCTAATTCTATTCTAATTCTATTCTAATTCTAATTCTAATTCTATTCTAATTCTAATTCTATTTCTAATTCTAATTCTATTCTAAATCTAATTCTAATTCCAATTCTATTCTAATTCTAATTCTAATTCTATTCTAATTCTATTCTAATTATAATTCTATTCTAAATCTAATTCTAATTCTAATTCTATTCTAATTCTATTGTAATTCTAATTCTATTCTAAATCTAATTCTAATTCTAATTCTATTCTAATTCTATTCTAATTCTATTCTAATTCTAATTCTAAATCTAATTCTAATTCTAATTCGATTCTAATTCTATTCTAATTCTATTCTATTTCTAATTCTATTCTAATTCTATTCTAATTCTATTCTAATTCTATTCTAATTCTATTCTAATTCTAATTCTAATTCTATTCTAATTCTATTCTATTTCTAATTCTATTTCTAATTGTATTTCTAATTCTATTTCTAATTCTAATTCTAATTCTATTTTAATTCTAATTATAATTCTATTTCTATTTCTATTTCTAGTTCTAATTCTATTCTAATTCTAATTCTAATTCTAATTCTATTCTAATTCTTACTCTATTCTAATTTTATTCTAATTCTATTTCTAATTCTATTCTAATTCTATTCTAATTCTATTCTAATTCTAATTCTAATTCTAATTCTATTCTAATTCTATTCTATTCTAATTCTAATTCTAATTCTAATTCTAATTCTATTCTAATTCTATTCTAATTCTATTCTAATTCTATTCTAATTCTAATTCTAATTCTAATTCTAATTCTAATTCTAATTCTAATTCTATTTCTATTTCTATTTCTAATTCTAATTCTATTCTAAATCTAATTCTAATTCTAATTCTATTCTAATTCTAATTCTATTCTAATTCTATTCTAATTTTATTCTAATTATAATTTTAATTCTATTTCTAATTTTATTCTAATTCTATTCTAATTCTAATTCTAAATCTAATTCTAAATCTAATTCTATTCTAATTCTAATTCTAATTCTAATTCTATTCTAATTCTATTCTAATTCTAATTCTAATTCTAATTCTAATTCTATTCTAATTCTATTCTAATTCTATTCTAATTCTAATTCTATTCTAATTCTATTCTATTTCTAATTCTATTTCTAATTCTATTTCTAATTCTATTTCTAATTCTAATTCTAATTCTATTCTAATTCTATTCTAATTCTATTCTAATTCTAATTCTAATTCTAAATCTAATTCTAAATCTAATTCTATTCTAATTCTAATTCTAATTCTAATTCTATTCTAATTCTATTCTAATTCTAATTCTAATTCTAATTCTAATTCTAATTCTATTCTAATTCTATTCTAATTCTATTCTAATTCTAATTCTATTCTAATTCTATTCTATTTCTAATTCTATTTCTAATTCTATTTCTAATTCTATTTCTAATTCTAATTCTAATTCTATTCTAATTCTATTCTAATTCTATTCTAATTCTATTCTAATTCTAATTATATTCTATTTCTAATTCTATTTCTAATTCTAATTCTATTTCTAATTCTAATTTTATTCTAAATCTAATTCTAATTCTAATTATAATTCTATTCTAATTCTAATTCTATTCTAATTCTAATTCTAATTCTAATTCTAATTCTAATTCTATTCTAATTCTAATCTAATTCTATTCTATTTCTAATTCTATTCTAATTCTATTCTATTTCTAATTCTATTTCTAATTCTATTTCTAATTCTATTCTAATTCTATTTCTAATTCTATTTTTAATTCCAATCTAATTCTAATTCTATTCTAATTCTATTCTAATTCTAATTATAATTCTAATTCTAATTCTATTCTAATTCTAATTCTAATTCTATTCTATTTCTAATTCTATTTCTAATTCTAATACTATTTCTAATTCTAATTTTATTCTAAATCTAATTCTAATTCTAATTATAATTCTATTCTAATTCTAATTCTATTCTAATTCTAATTCTAATTCTAATTCTATTCTAATTCTATTCTAATTCTATTCTATTTCTAATTCTATTCTAATTCTAATCTATTTCTAATTCTATTTCTAATTATATTTCTAATTCTATTTCTAATTCTAATTCTAATTCTATTCTAATTCTATTCTAATTCTATTCTAATTCTATTCTAAATCTAATTCTATTCTAATTCTATTCTAAATCTAATTCTAATTCTAATTCTAATTCTAATTCTATTCTAATTCTATTCTAATTCTATTCTAATTCTATTCTAAATCTAATTCTATTCTAAATCTAATTCTAATTCTAATTCTAATTCTAATTCTAATTTTAATTCTATTCTAATTCTATTCTAATTCTATTCTAATTCTAATTCTATTTCTAATTCTATTCTAATTCTATTCTAATTCTATTCTAATTCTATTCTAATTCTATTCTAATTCTAATTCTAATTCTATTCTAATTCTAATTCTATTCTAATTCTATTCTAATTCTAATTCTATTCTAATTCTATTCTAATTCTAATTCTATTCTAATCCTAATTCTATTCTAAATCTAATTCTAATTCTAATTCTATTCTAATTCTAATTCTAATTCTAATTCTATTCTAATTCTATTCTAATTCTAATTCTAATTCTATTCTAATTCTAATTCTATTTCTAATTCTAATTCTATTCTAAATCTAATTCTAATTCCAATTCTATTCTAATTCTAATTCTAATTCTATTCTAATTCTATTCTAATTCTAATTCTATTCTAAATCTAATTCTAATTCTAATTCTATTCTAATTCTATTGTAATTCTAATTCTATTCTAAATCTAATTCTAATTCTAATTCTATTCTAATTCTATTCTAATTCTATTCTAATTCTAATTCTAAATCTAATTCTAATTCTAATTCGATTCTAATTCTATTCTAATTCTATTCTATTTCTAATTCTATTCTAATTCTATTCTAATTCTATTCTAATTCTATTCTAATTCTATTCTAATTCTAATTCTAATTCTATTCTAATTCTATTCTATTTCTAATTCTATTTCTAATTGTATTTCTAATTCTATTTCTAATTCTAATTCTAATTCTATTTTAATTCTAATTATAATTCTATTTCTATTTCTATTTCTAGTTCTAATTCTATTCTAATTCTAATTCTAATTCTAATTCTATTCTAATTCTTACTCTATTCTAATTTTATTCTAATTCTATTTCTAATTCTATTCTAATTCTATTCTAATTCTATTCTAATTCTAATTCTAATTCTAATTCTATTCTAATTCTATTCTATTCTAATTCTAATTCTAATTCTAATTCTAATTCTATTCTAATTCTATTCTAATTCTATTCTAATTCTATTCTAATTCTAATTCTAATTCTAATTCTAATTCTAATTCTAATTCTAATTCTATTTCTATTTCTATTTCTAATTCTAATTCTATTCTAAATCTAATTCTAATTCTAATTCTATTCTAATTCTAATTCTATTCTAATTCTATTCTAATTTTATTCTAATTATAATTTTAATTCTATTTCTAATTTTATTCTAATTCTATTCTAATTCTAATTCTAAATCTAATTCTAAATCTAATTCTATTCTAATTCTAATTCTAATTCTAATTCTATTCTAATTCTATTCTAATTCTAATTCTAATTCTAATTCTAATTCTATTCTAATTCTATTCTAATTCTATTCTAATTCTAATTCTATTCTAATTCTATTCTATTTCTAATTCTATTTCTAATTCTATTTCTAATTCTATTTCTAATTCTAATTCTAATTCTATTCTAATTCTATTCTAATTCTATTCTAATTCTAATTCTAATTCTAAATCTAATTCTAAATCTAATTCTATTCTAATTCTAATTCTAATTCTAATTCTATTCTAATTCTATTCTAATTCTAATTCTAATTCTAATTCTAATTCTAATTCTATTCTAATTCTATTCTAATTCTATTCTAATTCTAATTCTATTCTAATTCTATTCTATTTCTAATTCTATTTCTAATTCTATTTCTAATTCTATTTCTAATTCTAATTCTAATTCTATTCTAATTCTATTCTAATTCTATTCTAATTCTAATTCTAATTCTAATTCTATTCTAATTCTATTCTAATTCTATTTCTAATTCTAATTCTAATTTTATTCTAATTCTATTCTAATTCTATTCTAATTCTATTCTAAATCTAATTCTATTCTAATTCTATTCTAAATCTAATTCTAATTCTAATTCTAATTCTAATTCTATTCTAATTCTATTCTAATTCTAATTCTAATTCTAATTCTAAATCTAATTCTAATTCTATTCTAATTCTATTCTAATTATATTCTAATTCTAATTCTATTCTAATTCTAATTCTATTCTAAATCTAATTCTAATTCCAATTCTATTCTAATTCTAATTCTAATTCTATTCTAATTCTATTCTAATTATAATTCTATTCTAAATCTAATTCTAATTCTAATTCTATTCTAATTCTATTCTAATTTTATTCTAATTCTAATTCTAATTCTAAATCTAATTCTAAATCTAATTCTATTCTAATTCTATTATAATTCTATTCTAATTCTAATTCTATTCTAATTCTAATTCTATTCTAAATCTAATTCTAATTCTAATTATATTCTAATTCTAATTCTAATTCTAATTCTAATTCTAATTCTATTCTAATTCTAATTCTATTCTAATTCTATTTCTAATTCTAATTCTATTTCTAATTCTATTCTAATTCTATTCTAATTCTATTCTAATTCTATTCTAATTCTATTCTAATTCTAATTCTAATTCTATTCTAATTCTAATTCTAATTCTATTCTAATTCTATTCTAATTCTATTTCTAATTCTATTTTTAATTCCAATCTAATTCTAATTCTATTCTAATTCTATTCTAATTCTAATTCTAATTCTAATTCTATTTTTAATTCCAATCTAATTCTAATTCTATTCTAATTCTATTCTAATTCTAATTCTAATTCTATTCTAATTCTATTCTAATTCTAATTCTATTCTAATTCTAATTCTAATTCTAATTCTATTCTAATTCTATTCTAATTCTAATTCTAATTCTAATTCTAATTCTATTCTAATTCTATTCTAATTCTATTCTAATTCTAATTCTATTCTATTTCTAATTCTATTTCTAATTCTATTTCTAATTCTATTTCTAATTCTAATTCTAATTCTATTCTAATTCTAATTCTAATTATATTCTATTTCTAATTCTATTTCTAATTCTAATTCTATTTCTATTTCTAATTCTAATTTTATTCTAAATCTAATTCTAATTCTAATTATAATTGTATTCTAATTCTAATTCTATTCTAATTCTAATTCTAATTCTAATTCTATTCTAATTCTATTCTAATTCTAATTCTATTCTAATTCTATTCTATTTCTAATTCTATTTCTAATTCTAATTCTAATTCTATTCTAATTCTATTCTAATTCTATTCTAATTCTAATTCTAATTCTAAATCTAATTCTAAATCTATTCTAATTCTAATTCTAATTCTAATTCTATTCTAATTCTATTCTAATTCTAATTCTAATTCTAATTCTAATTCTATTCTAATTCTATTCTAATTCTATTCTAATTCTAATTCTATTCTAATTCTATTCTATTTCTAATTCTATTTCTAATTCTATTTCTAATTCTATTTCTAATTCTAATTCTAATTCTATTCTAATTCTATTCTAATTCTATTCTAATTCTAATTCTAATTCTAATTCTATTCTAATTCTATTCTAATTCTATTCTAATTCTAATTCTATTCTAATTCTATTCTATTTCTAATTCTATTTCTAATTCTATTTCTAATTCTATTTCTAATTCTAATTCTAATTTTATTCTAATTTTATTCTAATTCTATTCTAATTCTATTCTAAATCTAATTCTATTCTAAATCTAATTCTAATTCTAATTCTAATTCTAATTCTATTGTAATTCTATTCTAATTCTAATTCTAATTCTAATTCTAAATCTAATTCTAATTCTATTCTAATTCTATTCTAATTATATTCTAATTCTATTCTAATTCTAATTCTATTCTAAATCTAATTCTAATTCCAATTCTATTCTAATTCTAATTCTAATTCTATTATAATTCTATTCTAATTATAATTCTATTCTAAACCTAATTCCAATTCTAATTCTATTCTAATTCTATTCTAATTCTATTCTAATTCTATTCTAATTCTAATTCTAATTCTAATTCTAATTCTATTCTAATTCTAATTCTAATTCTATTCTATTTCTAATTCTATTTCTAATTCTATTTCTAATTCTAAATCTAATTCTATTCTAAATCTAATTCTAATTCTAATTATAATTCTATTCTAATTCTAATTCTATTCTAATTCTAATTCTAATTCTAATTCTAATTCTATTCTAATTCTAATCTAATTCTATTCTATTTCTAATTCTATTCTAATTCTATTCTATTTCTAATTCTATTTCTAATTCTATTTCTAATTCTATTCTAATTCTATTTCTAATTCTATTTTTAATTCCAATCTAATTCTAATTCTATTCTAATTCTATTCTAATTCTAATTCTAATTCTAATTCTAATTCTAATTCTATTCTAATTCTAATTCTAATTCTATTCTATTTCTAATTCTATTTCTAATTCTAATACTATTTCTAATTCTAATTTTATTCTAAATCTAATTCTAATTCTAATTATAATTCTATTTTAATTCTAATTCTATTCTAATTCTAATTCTAATTCTAATTATATTCTAATTCTATTCTAATTCTATTCTATTTCTAATTCTATTCTAATTCTAATCTATTTCTAATTCTATTTCTAATTATATTTCTAATTCTATTTCTAATTCTAATTCTAATTCTATTCTAATTCTATTCTAATTCTATTCTAATTCTATTCTAAATCTAATTCTATTCTAATTCTATTCTAAATCTAATTCTAATTCTAATTCTAATTCTAATTCTATTCTAATTCTATTCTAATTCTAATTCTATTTCTAATTCTATTCTAATTCTATTCTAATTCTATTCTAATTCTATTCTAATTCTAATTCTAATTCTATTCTAATTCTAATTCTATTCTAATTCTAAATCTAATTCTAATTCTAATTCTATTCTAATTCTATTCTAATTCTAATTCTATTCTAATCCTAATTCTATTCTAAATCTAATTCTAATTCTAATTCTATTCTAATTCTAATTCTAATTCTAATTCTATTCTAATTCTATTCTAATTCTAATTCTAATTCTATTCTAATTCTAATTCTATTTCTAATTCTAATTCTATTCTAAATCTAATTCTAATTCCAATTCTATTCTAATTCTAATTCTAATTCTATTCTAATTCTATTCTAATTATAATTCTATTCTAAATCTAATTCTAATTCTAATTCTATTCTAATTCTATTGTAATTCTAATTCTATTCTAAATCTAATTCTAATTCTAATTCTATTCTAATTCTATTCTAATTCTAATTCTATTCTAATTCTATTCTATTTCTAATTCTATTTCTAATTCTATTTCTAATTCTATTTCTAATTCTAATTCTAATTTTATTCTAATTTTATTCTAATTCTATTCTAATTCTATTCTAAATCTAATTCTATTCTAATTCTATTCTAAATCTAATTCTAATTCTAATTCTAATTCTAATTCTATTGTAATTCTATTCTAATTCTAATTCTAATTCTAATTCTAAATCTAATTCTAATTCTATTCTAATTCTATTCTAATTATATTCTAATTCTATTCTAATTCTAATTCTATTCTAAATCTAATTCTAATTCCAATTCTATTCTAATTCTAATTCTAATTCTATTATAATTCTATTCTAATTATAATTCTATTCTAAACCTAATTCTAATTCTAATTCTATTCTAATTCTATTCTAATTCTATTCTAATTCTATTCTAATTCTAATTCTAATTCTAATTCTAATTCTATTCTAATTCTAATTCTAATTCTATTCTATTTCTAATTCTATTTCTAATTCTATTTCTAATTCTAAATCTAATTCTATTCTAAATCTAATTCTAATTCTAATTATAATTCTATTCTAATTCTAATTCTATTCTAATTCTAATTCTAATTCTAATTCTAATTCTATTCTAATTCTAATCTAATTCTATTCTATTTCTAATTCTATTCTAATTCTATTCTAATTCTAATTCTAATTCTAATTCTAATTCTAATTCTAATTCTAATTCTATTCTAATTCTATTCTAATTCTATTCTAATTCTATTCTAATTCTAATTCTATTCTAATTCTATTCTATTACTAATTCTATTTCTAATTCTAATTCTAATTCTATTCTAATTCTATTCTAATTCTATTCTAATTCTAATTCTAATTCTAAATCTAATTCTAAATCTATTCTAATTCTAATTCTAGTTCTAATTCTATTCTAATTCTATTCTAATTCTAATTCTAATTCTAATTCTAATTCTATTCTAATTCTATTCTAATTCTATTCTAATTCTAATTCTATTCTAATTCTATTCTATTTCTAATTCTATTTCTAATTCTATTTCTAATTCTATTTCTAATTCTAATTCTAATTCTATTCTAATTCTATTCTAATTCTATTCTAATTCTAATTCTAATTCTAATTCTATTCTAATTCTATTCTAATTCTATTCTAATTCTAATTCTATTCTAATTCTATTCTAATTCTAAATCTATTTCTAATTCTATTCTAATTCTATTCTAATTATATTCTAATTCTATTCTAATTCTAATTCTATTCTAAATCTAATTCTAATTCCAATTCTATTCTAATTCTAATTCTAATTCTATTATAATTCTATTCTAATTATAATTCTATTCTAAACCTAATTCTAATTCTAATTCTATTCTAATTCTATTCTAATTCTATTCTAATTCTATTCTAATTCTAATTCTAATTCTAATTCTAATTCTATTCTAATTCTAATTCTAATTCTAATTCTATTCTATTTCTAATTCTATTTCTAATTCTATTTCTAATTCTAAATCTAATTCTATTCTAAATCTAATTCTAATTCTAATTATAATTCTATTCTAATTCTAATTCTATTCTAATTCTAATTCTAATTCTAATTCTAATTCTATTCTAATTCTAATCTAATTCTATTCTATTTCTAATTCTATTCTAATTCTATTCTATTTCTAATTCTATTTCTAATTCTATTTCTAATTCTATTCTAATTCTATTTCTAATTCTATTTTTAATTCCAATCTAATTCTAATTCTATTCTAATTCTATTCTAATTCTAATTCTAATTCTAATTCTAATTCTAATTCTATTCTAATTCTAATTCTAATTCTATTCTATTTCTAATTCTATTTCTAATTCTAATACTATTTCTAATTCTAATTTTATTCTAAATCTAATTCTAATTCTAATTATAATTCTATTTTAATTCTAATTCTATTCTAATTCTAATTCTAATTCTAATTATATTCTAATTCTATTCTAATTCTATTCTATTTCTAATTCTATTCTAATTCTAATCTATTTCTAATTCTATTTCTAATTATATTTCTAATTCTATTTCTAATTCTAATTCTAATTCTATTCTAATTCTATTCTAATTCTATTCTAATTCTATTCTAAATCTAATTCTATTCTAATTCTATTCTAAATCTAATTCTAATTCTAATTCTAATTCTAATTCTATTCTAATTCTATTCTAATTCTAATTCTATTTCTAATTCTATTCTAATTCTATTCTAATTCTATTCTAATTCTATTCTAATTCTATTCTAATTCTAATTCTAATTCTATTCTAATTCTAATTCTATTCTAATTCTAAATCTAATTCTAATTCTAATTCTATTCTAATTCTATTCTAATTCTAATTCTATTCTAATCCTAATTCTATTCTAAATCTAATTCTAATTCTAATTCTATTCTAATTCTAATTCTAATTCTAATTCTATTCTAATTCTATTCTAATTCTAATTCTAATTCTATTCTAATTCTAATTCTATTTCTAATTCTAATTCTATTCTAAATCTAATTCTAATTCCAATTCTATTCTAATTCTAATTCTAATTCTATTCTAATTCTATTCTAATTATAATTCTATTCTAAATCTAATTCTAATTCTAATTCTATTCTAATTCTATTGTAATTCTAATTCTATTCTAAATCTAATTCTAATTCTAATTCTATTCTAATTCTATTCTAATTCTAATTCTATTCTAATTCTATTCTATTTCTAATTCTATTTCTAATTCTATTTCTAATTCTATTTCTAATTCTAATTCTAATTTTATTCTTATTTTATTCTAATTCTATTCTAATTCTATTCTAAATCTAATTCTATTCTAATTCTATTCTAAATCTAATTCTAATTCTAATTCTAATTCTAATTCTATTGTAATTCTATTCTAATTCTAATTCTAATTCTAATTCTAAATCTAATTCTAATTCTATTCTAATTCTATTCTAATTATATTCTAATTCTATTCTAATTCTAATTCTATTCTAAATCTAATTCTAATTCCAATTCTATTCTAATTCTAATTCTAATTCTATTATAATTCTATTCTAATTATAATTCTATTCTAAACCTAATTCTAATTCTAATTCTATTCTAATTCTATTCTAATTCTATTCTAATTCTATTCTAATTCTAATTCTAATTCTAATTCTAATTCTATTCTAATTCTAATTCTAATTCTATTCTATTTCTAATTCTATTTCTAATTCTATTTCTAATTCTAAATCTAATTCTATTCTAAATCTAATTCTAATTCTAATTATAATTCTATTCTAATTCTAATTCTATTCTAATTCTAATTCTAATTCTAATTCTAATTCTATTCTAATTCTAATCTAATTCTATTCTATTTCTAATTCTATTCTAATTCTATTCTATTTCTAATTCTATTTCTAATTCTATTTCTAATTTTATTCTAATTCTATTTCTAATTCTATTTTTAATTCCAATCTAATTCTAATTCTATTCTAATTCTACTCTAATTCTAATTCTAATTCTAATTCTAATTCTAATTCTATTCTAATTCTAATTCTAATTCTATTCTATTTCTAATTCTATTTCTAATTCTAATACTATTTCTAATTCTAATTTTATTCTAAATCTAATTCTAATTCTAATTATAATTCTATTCTAATTCTAATTCTATTCTAATTCTAATTCTAATTCTAATTCTATTCTAATTCTATTCTAATTCTATTCTATTTCTAATTCTATTCTAATTCTAATCTATTTCTAATTCTATTTCTAATTATATTTCTAATTCTATTTCTAATTCTAATTCTAATTCTATTCTAATTCTATTCTAATTCTATTCTAATTCTATTCTAAATCTAATTCTATTCTAAATCTAATTCTAATTCTAATTCTAATTCTAATTCTATTCTAATTCTATTCTAATTCTATTCTAATTCTAATTCTATTTCTAATTCTATTCTAATTCTATTCTAATTCTATTCTAATTCTATTCTAATTCTATTCTAATTCTATTCTAATTCTAATTCTAATTCTATTCTAATTCTAATTCTATTCTAATTCTAAATCTAATTCTAATTCTAATTCTATTCTAATTCTATTCTAATTCTAATTCTATTCTAATCCTAATTCTATTCTAAATCTAATTCTAATTCTAATTCTATTCTAATTCTAATTCTAATTCTAATTCTAATTCTATTCTAATTCTATTCTAATTCTATTCTAATTCTAATTCTATTCTAATTCTATTCTATTTCTAATTCTATTTCTAATTCTATTTCTAATTCTATTTCTAATTCTAATTCTAATTCTATTCTAATTCTATTCTAATTCTATTCTAATTCTAATTCTAATTCTAATTCTATTCTAATTCTATTCTAATTCTATTCTAATTCTAATTCTATTCTAATTCTATTCTATTTCTAATTCTATTTCTAATTCTATTTCTAATTCTATTTCTAATTCTAATTCTAATTCTATTCTAATTCTATTCTAATTCTATTCTAATTCTAATTCTAATTCTAATTCTATTCTAATTCTATTCTAATTCTATTTCTAATTCTAATTCTAATTTTATTCTAATTCTATTCTAATTCTATTCTAATTCTATTCTAAATCTAATTCTATTCTAATTCTATTCTAAATCTAATTCTAATTCTAATTCTAATTCTAATTCTATTCTAATTCTATTCTAATTCTATTCTAATTCTATTCTAATTCTAATTCTATTCTAATTCTAATTCTAATTCTATTTCTAATTCTAATTCTAATTTTATTCTAATTCTATTCTCATTCTATTCTAATTCTATTCTAAATCTAATTCTATTCTAATTCTATTCTAAATCTAATTCTAATTCTAATTCTAATTCTAATTCTATTCTAATTCTATTCTAATTCTATTCTAATTCTAATTCTAATTCTATTATAATTCTATTCTAATTATAATTCTATTCTAAACCTAATTCTAATTCTAATTCTATTCTAATTCTATTCTAATTCTATTCTAATTCTATTCTAATTCTAATTCTAATTCTAATTCTAATTCTATTCTAATTCTAATTCTAATTCTATTCTATTTCTAATTCTATTTCTAATTCTATTTCTAATTCTAAATCTAATTCTATTCTAAATCTAATTCTAATTCTAATTATAATTCTATTCTAATTCTAATTCTATTCTAATTCTAATTCTAATTCTAATTCTAATTCTATTCTAATTCTAATCTAATTCTATTCTATTTCTAATTCTATTCTAATTCTATTCTATTTCTAATTCTATTTCTAATTCTATTTCTAATTCTATTCTAATTCTATTTCTAATTCTATTTTTAATTCCAATCTAATTCTAATTCTATTCTAATTCTACTCTAATTCTAATTCTAATTCTAATTCTAATTCTAATTCTATTCTAATTCTAATTCTAATTCTATTCTATTTCTAATTCTATTTCTAATTCTAATACTATTTCTAATTCTAATTTTATTCTAAATCTAATTCTAATTCTAATTATAATTCTATTCTAATTCTAATTCTATTCTAATTCTAATTCTAATTCTAATTCTATTCTAATTCTATTCTAATTCTATTCTATTTCTAATTCTATTCTAATTCTAATCTATTTCTAATTCTATTTCTAATTATATTTCTAATTCTATTTCTAATTCTAATTCTAATTCTATTCTAATTCTATTCTAATTCTATTCTAATTCTATTCTAAATCTAATTCTATTCTAAATCTAATTCTAATTCTAATTCTAATTCTAATTCTATTCTAATTCTATTCTAATTCTATTCTAATTCTAATTCTATTTCTAATTCTATTCTAATTCTATTCTAATTCTATTCTAATTCTATTCTAATTCTATTCTAATTCTATTCTAATTCTAATTCTAATTCTATTCTAATTCTAATTCTATTCTAATTCTAAATCTAATTCTAATTCTAATTCTATTCTAATTCTATTCTAATTCTAATTCTATTCTAATCCTAATTCTATTCTAAATCTAATTCTAATTCTAATTCTATTCTAATTCTAATTCTAATTCTAATTCTAATTCTATTCTAATTCTATTCTAATTCTATTCTAATTCTAATTCTATTCTAATTCTATTCTATTTCTAATTCTATTTCTAATTCTATTTCTAATTCTATTTCTAATTCTAATTCTAATTCTATTCTAATTCTATTCTAATTCTATTCTAATTCTAATTCTAATTCTAATTCTATTCTAATTCTATTTCTAATTCTAATTCTAATTTTATTCTAATTCTATTCTAATTCTATTCTAATTCTATTCTAATTCTATTCTAATCCTAATTCTATTCTAAATCTAATTCTAATTCTAATTCTATTCTAATTCTAATTCTAATTCTAATTCTATTCTAATTCTATTCTAATTCTAATTCTAATTCTATTCTAATTCTAATTCTATTTCTAATTCTAATTCTATTCTAAATCTAATTCTAATTCCAATTCTATTCTAATTCTAATTCTAATTCTATTCTAATTCTATTCTAATTATAATTCTATTCTAAATCTAATTCTAATTCTAATTCTATTCTAATTCTATTGTAATTCTAATTCTATTCTAAATCTAATTCTAATTCTAATTCTATTCTAATTCTATTCTAATTCTAATTCTATTCTAATTCTATTCTATTTCTAATTCTATTTCTAATTCTATTTCTAATTCTATTTCTAATTCTAATTCTAATTTTATTCTTATTTTATTCTAATTCTATTCTAATTCTATTCTAAATCTAATTCTATTCTAATTCTATTCTAAATCTAATTCTAATTCTAATTCTAATTCTAATTCTATTGTAATTCTATTCTAATTCTAATTCTAATTCTAATTCTAAATCTAATTCTAATTCTATTCTAATTCTATTCTAATTATATTCTAATTCTATTCTAATTCTAATTCTATTCTAAATCTAATTCTAATTCCAATTCTATTCTAATTCTAATTCTAATTCTATTATAATTCTATTCTAATTATAATTCTATTCTAAACCTAATTCTAATTCTAATTCTATTCTAATTCTATTCTAATTCTATTCTAATTCTATTCTAATTCTAATTCTAATTCTAATTCTAATTCTATTCTAATTCTAATTCTAATTCTATTCTATTTCTAATTCTATTTCTAATTCTATTTCTAATTCTAAATCTAATTCTATTCTAAATCTAATTCTAATTCTAATTATAATTCTATTCTAATTCTAATTCTATTCTAATTCTAATTCTAATTCTAATTCTAATTCTATTCTAATTCTAATCTAATTCTATTCTATTTCTAATTCTATTCTAATTCTATTCTATTTCTAATTCTATTTCTAATTCTATTTCTAATTTTATTCTAATTCTATTTCTAATTCTATTTTTAATTCCAATCTAATTCTAATTCTATTCTAATTCTACTCTAATTCTAATTCTAATTCTAATTCTAATTCTAATTCTATTCTAATTCTAATTCTAATTCTATTCTATTTCTAATTCTATTTCTAATTCTAATACTATTTCTAATTCTAATTTTATTCTAAATCTAATTCTAATTCTAATTATAATTCTATTCTAATTCTAATTCTATTCTAATTCTAATTCTAATTCTAATTCTATTCTAATTCTATTCTAATTCTATTCTATTTCTAATTCTATTCTAATTCTAATCTATTTCTAATTCTATTTCTAATTATATTTCTAATTCTATTTCTAATTCTAATTCTAATTCTATTCTAATTCTATTCTAATTCTATTCTAATTCTATTCTAAATCTAATTCTATTCTAAATCTAATTCTAATTCTAATTCTAATTCTAATTCTATTCTAATTCTATTCTAATTCTATTCTAATTCTAATTCTATTTCTAATTCTATTCTAATTCTATTCTAATTCTATTCTAATTCTATTCTAATTCTATTCTAATTCTATTCTAATTCTAATTCTAATTCTATTCTAATTCTAATTCTATTCTAATTCTAAATCTAATTCTAATTCTAATTCTATTCTAATTCTATTCTAATTCTAATTCTATTCTAATCCTAATTCTATTCTAAATCTAATTCTAATTCTAATTCTATTCTAATTCTAATTCTAATTCTAATTCTAATTCTATTCTAATTCTATTCTAATTCTATTCTAATTCTAATTCTATTCTAATTCTATTCTATTTCTAATTCTATTTCTAATTCTATTTCTAATTCTATTTCTAATTCTAATTCTAATTCTATTCTAATTCTATTCTAATTCTATTCTAATTCTAATTCTAATTCTAATTCTATTCTAATTCTATTCTAATTCTATTCTAATTCTAATTCTATTCTAATTCTATTCTATTTCTAATTCTATTTCTAATTCTATTTCTAATTCTATTTCTAATTCTAATTCTAATTCTATTCTAATTCTATTCTAATTCTATTCTAATTCTAATTCTAATTCTAATTCTATTCTAATTCTATTCTAATTCTATTTCTAATTCTAATTCTAATTTTATTCTAATTCTATTCTAATTCTATTCTAATTCTATTCTAAATCTAATTCTATTCTAATTCTATTCTAAATCTAATTCTAATTCTAATTCTAATTCTAATTCTATTCTAATTCTATTCTAATTCTATTCTAATTCTATTCTAATTCTAATTCTATTCTAATTCTAATTCTAATTCTATTTCTAATTCTAATTCTAATTTTATTCTAATTCTATTCTCATTCTATTCTAATTCTATTCTAAATCTAATTCTATTCTAATTCTATTCTAAATCTAATTCTAATTCTAATTCTAATTCTAATTCTATTCTAATTCTATTCTAATTCTATTCTAATTCTAATTCTAATTCTATTATAATTCTATTCTAATTATAATTCTATTCTAAACCTAATTCTAATTCTAATTCTATTCTAATTCTATTCTAATTCTATTCTAATTCTATTCTAATTCTAATTCTAATTCTAATTCTAATTCTATTCTAATTCTAATTCTAATTCTATTCTATTTCTAATTCTATTTCTAATTCTATTTCTAATTCTAAATCTAATTCTATTCTAAATCTAATTCTAATTCTAATTATAATTCTATTCTAATTCTAATTCTATTCTAATTCTAATTCTAATTCTAATTCTAATTCTATTCTAATTCTAATCTAATTCTATTCTATTTCTAATTCTATTCTAATTCTATTCTATTTCTAATTCTATTTCTAATTCTATTTCTAATTCTATTCTAATTCTATTTCTAATTCTATTTTTAATTCCAATCTAATTCTAATTCTATTCTAATTCTACTCTAATTCTAATTCTAATTCTAATTCTAATTCTAATTCTATTCTAATTCTAATTCTAATTCTATTCTATTTCTAATTCTATTTCTAATTCTAATACTATTTCTAATTCTAATTTTATTCTAAATCTAATTCTAATTCTAATTATAATTCTATTCTAATTCTAATTCTATTCTAATTCTAATTCTAATTCTAATTCTATTCTAATTCTATTCTAATTCTATTCTATTTCTAATTCTATTCTAATTCTAATCTATTTCTAATTCTATTTCTAATTATATTTCTAATTCTATTTCTAATTCTAATTCTAATTCTATTCTAATTCTATTCTAATTCTATTCTAATTCTATTCTAAATCTAATTCTATTCTAAATCTAATTCTAATTCTAATTCTAATTCTAATTCTATTCTAATTCTATTCTAATTCTATTCTAATTCTAATTCTATTTCTAATTCTATTCTAATTCTATTCTAATTCTATTCTAATTCTATTCTAATTCTATTCTAATTCTATTCTAATTCTAATTCTAATTCTATTCTAATTCTAATTCTATTCTAATTCTAAATCTAATTCTAATTCTAATTCTATTCTAATTCTATTCTAATTCTAATTCTATTCTAATCCTAATTCTATTCTAAATCTAATTCTAATTCTAATTCTATTCTAATTCTAATTCTAATTCTAATTCTAATTCTATTCTAATTCTATTCTAATTCTATTCTAATTCTAATTCTATTCTAATTCTATTCTATTTCTAATTCTATTTCTAATTCTATTTCTAATTCTATTTCTAATTCTAATTCTAATTCTATTCTAATTCTATTCTAATTCTATTCTAATTCTAATTCTAATTCTAATTCTATTCTAATTCTATTCTAATTCTATTCTAATTCTAATTCTATTCTAATTCTATTCTATTTCTAATTCTATTTCTAATTCTATTTCTAATTCTATTTCTAATTCTAATTCTAATTCTATTCTAATTCTATTCTAATTCTATTCTAATTCTAATTCTAATTCTAATTCTATTCTAATTCTATTCTAATTCTATTTCTAATTCTAATTCTAATTTTATTCTAATTCTATTCTAATTCTATTCTAATTCTATTCTAAATCTAATTCTATTCTAATTCTATTCTAAATCTAATTCTAATTCTAATTCTAATTCTAATTCTATTCTAATTCTATTCTAATTCTATTCTAATTCTATTCTAATTCTAATTCTATTCTAATTCTAATTCTAATTCTATTTCTAATTCTAATTCTAATTTTATTCTAATTCTATTCTCATTCTATTCTAATAATATATTCTAAATCTAATTCTATTCTAATTCTATTCTAAATCTAATTCTAATTCTAATTCTAATTCTAATTCTATTCTAATTCTATTCTAATTCTATTCTAATTCTAATTCTAATTCTAATTCTAAATCTAATTCTAATTCTATTCTAATTCTATTCTAATTATATTCTAATTCTAATTCTATTCTAATTCTAATTCTATTCTAAATCTAATTCTAATTCCAATTCTATTCTAATTCTAATTCTAATTCTATTCTAATTATAATTCTATTCTAAATCTAATTCTAATTCTAATTCTATTCTAATTCTATTCTAATTCTATTCTAATTCTAATTCTAATTCTAAATCTAATTCTAAATCTAATTCTATTCTAATTCTATTATAATTCTATTCTAATTCTAATTCTATTCTAATTCTAATTCTATTCTAAATCTAATTCTAATTCTAATTCTATTCTAATTCTATTCTAATTCTAATTCTAATTCTAATTCTATTCTAATTCTAATTCTATTCTAATTCTATTTCTAATTCTAATTCTATTTCTAATTCTATTCTAATTCTATTCTAATTCTATTCTAATTCTATTCTAATTCTATTCTAATTCTAATTCTAATTCTATTCTAATTCTAATTCTATTCTAATTCTAAATCTAATTCTAATTCTAATTCTATTCTAATTATAATTTTAATTCTATTCTAATTCTAATTCTATTCTAATTCTATTCTAATTCTATTTCTAATTCTATTTTTAATTCCAATCTAATTCTAATTCTATTCTAATTCTTTTCTAATTCTAATTCTAATTCTATTCTAATTCTATTCTAATTCTAATTCTATTCTAATTCTAATTCTAATTCTAATTCTATTCTAATTCTATTCTAACTCTAATTCTAATTCTAATTCTAATTCTATTCTAATTCTATTCTAATTCTATTCTAATTCTAATTCTATTCTATTTCTAATTCTATTTCTAATTCTATTTCTAATTCTATTTCTAATTCTAATTCTAATTCTATTCTAATTCTAATTCTAATTCTATTCTATTTCTAATTCTATTTCTAATTCTAATTCTATTTCTATTTCTAATTCTAATTCTATTCTAATTCTATTCTATTTCTAATTCTATTTCTAATTCTAATTCTAATTCTATTCTAATTCTATTCTAATTCTATTCTAATTCTAATTCTAATTCTAAATCTAATTCTAAATCTATTCTAATTCTAATTCTAATTCTAATTCTATTCTAATCCTATTCTAATTCTAATTCTAATTCTAATTCTAATTCTATTCTAATTCTATTCTAATTCTATTCTAATTCTAATTCTATTCTAATTCTATTCTATTTCTAATTCTATTTCTAATTATATTTCTAATTCTATTTCTAATTCTAATTCTAATTCTATTCTAATTCTATTCTAATTCTATTCTAATTCTAATTCTAATTCTAATTCTATTCTAATTCTATTCTAATTCTAATTCTATTCTAATTCTATTCTATTTCTAATTCTATTTCTAATTCTATTTCTAATTCTATTTCTAATTCTAATTCTAATTTTATTCTAATTCTATTCTAATTCTATTCTAATTCTATTCTAAATCTAATTCTATTCTAATTCTATTCTAAATCTAATTCTAATTCTAATTCTAATTCTAATTCTATTGTAATTCTATTCTAATTCTAATTCTAATTCTAATTCTAAATCTAATTCTAATTCTATTCTAATTCTATTCTAATTATATTCTAATTCTAATTCTATTCTAATTCTAATTCTATTCTAAATCTAATTCTAATTCCAATTCTATTCTAATTCTAATTCTAATTCTATTCTAATTCTATTCTAATTATAATTCTATTCTAAATCTAATTCTAATTCTAATTCTATTCTAATTCTATTCTAATTCTATTCTAATTCTATTCTAATTCTAATTCTAATTCTAATTCTAATTCTATTCTAATTCTAATTCTAATTCTATTCTATTTCTAATTCTATTTCTAATTCTAATTCTATTTCTAATTCTAATTTTATTCTAAATCTAATTCTAATTCTAATTATAATTCTATTCTAATTCTAATTCTAATTCTAATTCTAATTCTATTCTAATTCTAATCTAATTCTATTCTATTTCTAATTCTATTCTAATTCTATTCTATTTCTAATTCTATTTCTAATTCTATTTCTAATTCTATTCTAATTCTATTTCTAATTCTATTTTTAATTCCAATCTAATTCTAATTCTATTCTAATTCTATTCTAATTCTAATTCTAATTCTAATTCTAATTCTATTCTAATTCTAATTCTAATTCTATTCTATTTCTAATTCTATTTCTAATTCTAATACTATTTCTAATTCTAATTTTATTCTAAATCTAATTCTAATTCTAATTATAATTCTATTCTAATTCTAATTCTATTCTAATTCTAATTCTAATTCTAATTCTATTCTAATTCTATTCTAATTCTATTCTATTTCTAATTCTATTCTAATTCTAATCTATTTCTAATTCTATTTCTAATTCTATTTCTAATTATATTTCTAATTCTATTTCTAATTCTAATTCTAATTCTATTCTAATTCTATTCTAATTCTATTCTAATTCTATTCTAAATCTAATTCTATTCTAATTCTATCCTAAATCTAATTCTAATTCTAATTCTAATTCTATTCTAATTCTATTCTAATTCTATTTTAATTCTATTCTAATTCTATTCTAATTCTATTCTATTTCTAATTCTATTTCTAATTCTAATTCTATTTCTATTTCTAATTCTAATTTTATTCTAAATCTAAATCTAATTCTAATTCTAATTCTATTCTAGTTCTAATTCTATTCTAATTCTAATTCTAATTCTAATTCTATTCTAATTCTATTCTAATTCTATTCTAATTCTAATTCTATTCTAATTCTATTCTATTTCTAATTCTATTTCTAATTCTATTTCTAATTCTATTTCTAATTCTAATTCTAATTCTATTCTAATTCTATTCTAATTATATTCTAATTCTATTCTAAATCTAATTCTATTCTAATTTTATTCTAAATCTAATTCTAATTCTAATTCTAATTCTAATTCTATTCTAATTCTAATTCTATTCTAATTCTACTCTAATTCTATTCTAATTCTAATTCTAATTCTAATTCTAAATCTAATTCTAATTCTATTCTAATTCTATTCTAATTCTAATTCTATTCTAATTCTAATTCTATTCTAAATCTAATTCTAATTCCAATTCTATTCTAATTCTAATTCTAATTCTATTCTAATTCTATTCTAATTATAATTCTATTCTAAATCTAATTCTAATTCTAATTCTGTTCTAATTCTATTCTAATTCTATTCTAATTCTAATTCTAATTCTAAATCTAATTCTAATTCTAATTCTATTCTAATTCTATTCTAATTCTATTCTAATTCTAATTCTATTCTAATTCTAAATCTAATTCTAATTCTAATTCTATTCTAATTCTATTCTAATTCTATTCTAATTCTAATTCTATTCTAATCCTAATTCTATTCTAAATCTAAATCTAATTCTAATTCTATTCTAATTCTAATTCTAATTCTAATTCTAATCTAATTCTATTCTAATTCTAATTCTAATTCTATTCTAATTCTAATTCTATTTCTAATTCTAATTCTACTCTAAATCTAATTCTAATTCCAATTCTATTATAATTCTAATTCTAATTCTATTCTAATTCTATTCTAATTATAATTCTATTCTAAATCTAATTCTAATTCTAATTCTATTCTAATTCTATTCTAATTCTAATTCTATTCTAAATCTAATTCAAATTCTAATTCTATTCTAATTCTATTCTAATTCTATTCTAATTCTAATTCTAAATCTAATTCTAATTCTAATTATATTCTAATTCTATTCTAATTCTATTCTATTTCTAATTCTATTCTAATTCTATTCTAATTCTATTCTAATTCTATTCTAATTCTAATTCTAATTCTATTCTAATTCTATTCTATTTCTAATTATATTTCTAATTGTATTTCTAATTCTATTTCTAATTCTAATTCTAATTCTATTTTACTTCTAATTCTAATTCTATTTCTATTTCTATTTATAGTTCTAATTCTATTCTAATTCTAATTCTAATTCTAATTCTATTCTAATTCTATTCTAATTCTAATTCTAATTCTAATTCTATACTAATTCTATTCTAATTCTAATTCTAATTCTAATTCTATTCTAATTCTATTCTAATTCTATTCTAATTCTAATTCTAATTCTAATTCTAATTCTAATTCTAATTCTAATTCTAATTCTAATTCTAATTCTATTCTAAATCTAATTCTAATTCTAATTCTAATTCTATTTCTAATTCTAATTCTATTCTAATTCTAATTCTAATTCTAATTCTATTCTAATTCTAATTCTAATTATATTCTATTTCTAATTCTATTTCTAATTCTAATTCTATTTCTAATTCTAATTTTATTCTAAATCTAATTCTAATTCTAATTATAATTCTATTCTAATTCTAATTCTATTCTAATTCTAATTCTAATTCTAATTCTAATTCTAATTCTATTCTAATTCTAATCTAATTCTATTCTATTTCTAATTCTATTCTAATTCTATTCTATTTCTAATTCTATTTCTAATTCTATTTCTAATTCTATTCTAATTCTATTTCTAATTCTATTTTTAATTCCAATCTAATTCTAATTCTATTCTAATTCTATTCTAATTCTAATTCTAATTCTAATTCTAATTCTATTCTAATTCTAATTCTAATTTTATTCTATTTCTAATTCTATTTCTAATTCTATTTCTAATTCTAATACTATTTCTAATTCTAATTTTATTCTAAATCTAATTCTAATTCTAATTATAATTCTATTCTAATTCTAATTCTATTCTAATTCTAATTCTAATTCTAATTCTATTCTAATTCTATTCTAATTCTATTCTATTTCTAATTCTATTCTAATTCTAATCTATTTCTAATTCTATTTCTAATTATATTTCTAATTCTATTTCTAATTCTAATTCTAATTCTATTCTAATTCTATTCTAATTCTATTCTAATTCTATTCTAAATCTAATTCTATTCTAATTCTATTCTAAATCTAATTCTAATTCTAATTCTAATTCTAATTCTATTCTAATTCTATTCTAATTCTATTCTAATTCTAATTCTATTTCTAATTCTATTCTAATTCTATTCTAATTCTATTCTAATTCTATTCTAATTCTATTCTAATTCTAATTCTAATTCTATTCTAATTCTAATTCTATTCTAATTCTAAATCTAATTCTAATTCTAATTCTATTCTAATTCTATTCTAATTCTAATTCTATTCTAATCCTAATTCTATTCTAAATCTAATTCTAATTCTAATTCTATTCTAATTCTAATTCTAATTCTAATTCTATTTTAATTCTATTCTAATTCTAATTCTAATTCTATTCTAATTCTAATTCTATTTCTAATTCTAATTCTATTCTAAATCTAATTCTAATTCCAATTCTATTCTAATTCTAATTCTAATTCTATTCTAATTCTATTCTAATTATAATTCTATTCTAAATCTAATTCTAATTCTAATTCTATTCTAATTCTATTGTAATTCTAATTCTATTCTAAATCTAATTCTAATTCTAATTCTATTCTAATTCTATTCTAATTCTATTCTAATTCTAATTCTAAATCTAATTCTAATTCTAATTCGATTCTAATTCTATTCTAATTCTATTCTATTTCTAATTCTATTCTAATTCTATTCTAATTCTATTCTAATTCTATTCTAATTCTATTCTAATTCTAATTCTAATTCTATTCTAATTCTATTCTATTTCTAATTCTATTTCTAATTGTATTTCTAATTCTATTTCTAATTCTAATTCTAATTCTATTTTAATTCTAATTATAATTCTATTTCTATTTCTATTTCTAGTTCTAATTCTATTCTAATTCTAATTCTAATTCTAATTCTATTCTAATTCTTACTCTATTCTAATTTTATTCTAATTCTATTTCTAATTCTATTCTAATTCTATTCTAATTCTGTTCTAATTCTAATTCTAATTCTAATTCTATTCTAATTCTATTCTATTCTAATTCTAATTCTAATTCTAATTCTAATTCTATTCTAATTCTATTCTAATTCTATTCTAATTCTATTCTAATTCTAATTCTAATTCTAATTCTAATTCTAATTCTAATTCTAATTCTAATTCTATTTCTATTTCTATTTCTAATTCTAATTCTATTCTAAATCTAATTCTAATTCTAATTCTATTCTAATTCTAATTCTATTCTAATTCTATTCTAATTTTATTCCAATTATAATTTTAATTCTATTTCTAATTTTATTCTAATTCTATTCTAATTCTAATTCTAAATCTAATTCTAAATCTAATTCTATTCTAATTCTAATTCTAATTCTAATTCTATTCTAATTCTATTCTAATTCTAATTCTAATTCTAATTCTAATTCTATTCTAATTCTATTCTAATTCTATTCTAATTCTAATTCTATTCTAATTCTATTCTATTTCTAATTCTATTTCTAATTCTATTTCTAATTCTATTTCTAATTCTATTTCTAATTCTATTCTAATTCTATTCTAATTCTATTCTAATTCTAATTCTAATTCTAAATCTAATTCTAAATCTAATTCTATTCTAATTCTAATTCTAATTCTAATTCTATTTCTAATTCTATTTTTAATTCCAATCTAATTCTAATTCTATTCTAATTCTATTCTAATTCTAATTCTAATTCTAATTCTAATTCTATTCTAATTCTAATTCTAATTCTATTCTATTTCTAATTCTATTTCTAATTCTAATACTATTTCTAATTCTAATTTTATTCTAAATCTAATTCTAATTCTAATTATAATTCTATTCTAATTCTAATTCTATTCTAATTCTAATTCTAATTCTAATTCTATTCTAATTCTATTCTAATTCTATTCTATTTCTAATTCTATTCTAATTCTAATCTATTTCTAATTCTATTTCTAATTCTATTTCTAATTATATTTCTAATTCTATTTCTAATTCTAATTCTAATTCTATTCTAATTCTATTCTAATTCTATTCTAATTCTATTCTAAATCTAATTCTATTCTAATTCTATCCTAAATCTAATTCTAATTCTAATTCTAATTCTATTCTAATTCTATTCTAATTCTATTTTAATTCTATTCTAATTCTATTCTAATTCTATTCTATTTCTAATTCTATTTCTAATTCTAATTCTATTTCTATTTCTAATTCTAATTTTATTCTAAATCTAAATCTAATTCTAATTCTAATTCTATTCTAGTTCTAATTCTATTCTAATTCTAATTCTAATTCTAATTCTATTCTAATTCTATTCTAATTCTATTCTAATTCTAATTCTATTCTAATTCTATTCTATTTCTAATTCTATTTCTAATTCTATTTCTAATTCTATTTCTAATTCTAATTCTAATTCTATTCTAATTCTATTCTAATTATATTCTAATTCTATTCTAAATCTAATTCTATTCTAATTTTATTCTAAATCTAATTCTAATTCTAATTCTAATTCTAATTCTATTCTAATTCTAATTCTATTCTAATTCTACTCTAATTCTATTCTAATTCTAATTCTAATTCTAATTCTAAATCTAATTCTAATTCTATTCTAATTCTATTCTAATTCTATTCTAATTCTAATTCTATTCTAATTCTAATTCTATTCTAAATCTAATTCTAATTCCAATTCTATTCTAATTCTAATTCTAATTCTATTCTAATTCTATTCTAATTATAATTCTATTCTAAATCTAATTCTAATTCTAATTCTGTTCTAATTCTATTCTAATTCTATTCTAATTCTAATTCTAATTCTAAATCTAATTCTAATTCTAATTCTATTCTAATTCTATTCTAATTCTATTCTAATTCTAATTCTATTCTAATTCTAAATCTAATTCTAATTCTAATTCTATTCTAATTCTATTCTAATTCTATTCTAATTCTAATTCTATTCTAATCCTAATTCTATTCTAAATCTAAATCTAATTCTAATTCTATTCTAATTCTAATTCTAATTCTAATTCTAATCTAATTCTATTCTAATTCTAATTCTAATTCTATTCTAATTCTAATTCTATTTCTAATTCTAATTCTACTCTAAATCTAATTCTAATTCCAATTCTATTCTAATTCTAATTCTAATTCTATTCTAATTCTATTCTAATTATAATTCTATTCTAAATCTAATTCTAATTCTAATTCTATTCTAATTCTATTCTAATTCTAATTCTATTCTAAATCTAATTCAAATTCTAATTCTATTCTAATTCTATTCTAATTCTATTCTAATTCTAATTCTAAATCTAATTCTAATTCTAATTATATTCTAATTCTATTCTAATTCTATTCTATTTCTAATTCTATTCTAATTCTATTCTAATTCTATTCTAATTCTATTCTAATTCTAATTCTAATTCTATTCTAATTCTATTCTATTTCTAATTATATTTCTAATTGTATTTCTAATTCTATTTCTAATTCTAATTCTAATTCTATTTTACTTCTAATTCTAATTCTATTTCTATTTCTATTTATAGTTCTAATTCTATTCTAATTCTAATTCTAATTCTAATTCTATTCTAATTCTATTCTAATTCTAATTCTAATTCTAATTCTATACTAATTCTATTCTAATTCTAATTCTAATTCTAATTCTATTCTAATTCTATTCTAATTCTATTCTAATTCTAATTCTAATTCTAATTCTAATTCTAATTCTAATTCTAATTCTAATTCTAATTCTAATTCTATTCTAAATCTAATTCTAATTCTAATTCTAATTCTATTTCTAATTCTAATTCTATTCTAATTCTAATTCTAATTCTAATTCTATTCTAATTCTAATTCTAATTATATTCTATTTCTAATTCTATTTCTAATTCTAATTCTATTTCTAATTCTAATTTTATTCTAAATCTAATTCTAATTCTAATTATAATTCTATTCTAATTCTAATTCTATTCTAATTCTAATTCTAATTCTAATTCTAATTCTAATTCTATTCTAATTCTAATCTAATTCTATTCTATTTCTAATTCTATTCTAATTCTATTCTATTTCTAATTCTATTTCTAATTCTATTTCTAATTCTATTCTAATTCTATTTCTAATTCTATTTTTAATTCCAATCTAATTCTAATTCTATTCTAATTCTATTCTAATTCTAATTCTAATTCTAATTCTAATTCTATTCTAATTCTAATTCTAATTTTATTCTATTTCTAATTCTATTTCTAATTCTAATACTATTTCTAATTCTAATTTTATTCTAAATCTAATTCTAATTCTAATTATAATTCTATTCTAATTCTAATTCTATTCTAATTCTAATTCTAATTCTAATTCTATTCTAATTCTATTCTAATTCTATTCTATTTCTAATTCTATTCTAATTCTAATCTATTTCTAATTCTATTTCTAATTATATTTCTAATTCTATTTCTAATTCTAATTCTAATTCTATTCTAATTCTATTCTAATTCTATTCTAATTCTATTCTAAATCTAATTCTATTCTAATTCTATTCTAAATCTAATTCTAATTCTAATTCTAATTCTAATTCTATTCTAATTCTATTCTAATTCTATTCTAATTCTAATTCTATTTCTAATTCTATTCTAATTCTATTCTAATTCTATTCTAATTCTATTCTAATTCTATTCTAATTCTAATTCTAATTCTATTCTAATTCTAATTCTATTCTAATTCTAAATCTAATTCTAATTCTAATTCTATTCTAATTCTATTCTAATTCTAATTCTATTCTAATCCTAATTCTATTCTAAATCTAATTCTAATTCTAATTCTATTCTAATTCTAATTCTAATTCTAATTCTATTTTAATTCTATTCTAATTCTAATTCTAATTCTATTCTAATTCTAATTCTATTTCTAATTCTAATTCTATTCTAAATCTAATTCTAATTCCAATTCTATTCTAATTCTAATTCTAATTCTATTCTAATTCTATTCTAATTATAATTCTATTCTAAATCTAATTCTAATTCTAATTCTATTCTAATTCTATTGTAATTCTAATTCTATTCTAAATCTAATTCTAATTCTAATTCTATTCTAATTCTATTCTAATTCTATTCTAATTCTAATTCTAAATCTAATTCTAATTCTAATTCGATTCTAATTCTATTCTAATTCTATTCTATTTCTAATTCTATTCTAATTCTATTCTAATTCTATTCTAATTCTATTCTAATTCTATTCTAATTCTAATTTTATTCTAAATCTAATTCTAATTCTAATTATAATTCTATTCTAATTCTAATTCTATTCTAATTCTAATTCTAATTCTAATTCTATTCTAATTCTATTCTAATTCTATTCTATTTCTAATTCTATTCTAATTCTAATCTATTTCTAATTCTATTTCTAATTATATTTCTAATTCTATTTCTAATTCTAATTCTAATTCTATTCTAATTCTATTCTAATTCTATTCTAATTCTATTCTAAATCTAATTCTATTCTAATTCTATTCTAAATCTAATTCTAATTCTAATTCTAATTCTAATTCTATTCTAATTCTATTCTAATTCTATTCTAATTCTAATTCTATTTCTAATTCTATTCTAATTCTATTCTAATTCTATTCTAATTCTATTCTAATTCTATTCTAATTCTAATTCTAATTCTATTCTAATTCTAATTCTATTCTAATTCTAAATCTAATTCTAATTCTAATTCTATTCTAATTCTATTCTAATTCTAATTCTATTCTAATCCTAATTCTATTCTAAATCTAATTCTAATTCTAATTCTATTCTAATTCTAATTCTAATTCTAATTCTATTTTAATTCTATTCTAATTCTAATTCTAATTCTATTCTAATTCTAATTCTATTTCTAATTCTAATTCTATTCTAAATCTAATTCTAATTCCAATTCTATTCTAATTCTAATTCTAATTCTATTCTAATTCTATTCTAATTATAATTCTATTCTAAATCTAATTCTAATTCTAATTCTATTCTAATTCTATTGTAATTCTAATTCTATTCTAAATCTAATTCTAATTCTAATTCTATTCTAATTCTATTCTAATTCTATTCTAATTCTAATTCTAAATCTAATTCTAATTCTAATTCGATTCTAATTCTATTCTAATTCTATTCTATTTCTAATTCTATTCTAATTCTATTCTAATTCTATTCTAATTCTATTCTAATTCTATTCTAATTCTAATTCTAATTCTATTCTAATTCTATTCTATTTCTAATTCTATTTCTAATTGTATTTCTAATTCTATTTCTAATTCTAATTCTAATTCTATTTTAATTCTAATTATAATTCTATTTCTATTTCTATTTCTAGTTCTAATTCTATTCTAATTCTAATTCTAATTCTAATTCTATTCTAATTCTTACTCTATTCTAATTTTATTCTAATTCTATTTCTAATTCTATTCTAATTCTATTCTAATTCTGTTCTAATTCTAATTCTAATTCTAATTCTATTCTAATTCTATTCTATTCTAATTCTAATTCTAATTCTAATTCTAATTCTATTCTAATTCTATTCTAATTCTATTCTAATTCTATTCTAATTCTAATTCTAATTCTAATTCTAATTCTAATTCTAATTCTAATTCTAATTCTATTTCTATTTCTATTTCTAATTCTAATTCTATTCTAAATCTAATTCTAATTCTAATTCTATTCTAATTCTAATTCTATTCTAATTCTATTCTAATTTTATTCTAATTATAATTTTAATTCTATTTCTAATTTTATTCTAATTCTATTCTAATTCTAATTCTAAATCTAATTCTAAATCTAATTCTATTCTAATTCTAATTCTAATTCTAATTCTATTCTAATTCTATTCTAATTCTAATTCTAATTCTAATTCTAATTCTATTCTAATTCTATTCTAATTCTATTCTAATTCTAATTCTATTCTAATTCTATTCTATTTCTAATTCTATTTCTAATTCTATTTCTAATTCTATTTCTAATTCTATTTCTAATTCTATTCTAATTCTATTCTAATTCTATTCTAATTCTAATTCTAATTCTAAATCTAATTCTAAATCTAATTCTATTCTAATTCTAATTCTAATTCTAATTCTATTTCTAATTCTATTTTTAATTCCAATCTAATTCTAATTCTATTCTAATTCTATTCTAATTCTAATTCTAATTCTAATTCTAATTCTATTCTAATTCTAATTCTAATTCTATTCTATTTCTAATTCTATTTCTAATTCTAATACTATTTCTAATTCTAATTTTATTCTAAATCTAATTCTAATTCTAATTATAATTCTATTCTAATTCTAATTCTATTCTAATTCTAATTCTAATTCTAATTCTATTCTAATTCTATTCTAATTCTATTCTATTTCTAATTCTATTCTAATTCTAATCTATTTCTAATTCTATTTCTAATTCTATTTCTAATTATATTTCTAATTCTATTTCTAATTCTAATTCTAATTCTATTCTAATTCTATTCTAATTCTATTCTAATTCTATTCTAAATCTAATTCTATTCTAATTCTATCCTAAATCTAATTCTAATTCTAATTCTAATTCTATTCTAATTCTATTCTAATTCTATTTTAATTCTATTCTAATTCTATTCTAATTCTATTCTATTTCTAATTCTATTTCTAATTCTAATTCTATTTCTATTTCTAATTCTAATTTTATTCTAAATCTAAATCTAATTCTAATTCTAATTCTATTCTAGTTCTAATTCTATTCTAATTCTAATTCTAATTCTAATTCTATTCTAATTCTATTCTAATTCTATTCTAATTCTAATTCTATTCTAATTCTATTCTATTTCTAATTCTATTTCTAATTCTATTTCTAATTCTATTTCTAATTCTAATTCTAATTCTATTCTAATTCTATTCTAATTATATTCTAATTCTATTCTAAATCTAATTCTATTCTAATTTTATTCTAAATCTAATTCTAATTCTAATTCTAATTCTAATTCTATTCTAATTCTAATTCTATTCTAATTCTACTCTAATTCTATTCTAATTCTAATTCTAATTCTAATTCTAAATCTAATTCTAATTCTATTCTAATTCTATTCTAATTCTATTCTAATTCTAATTCTATTCTAATTCTAATTCTATTCTAAATCTAATTCTAATTCCAATTCTATTCTAATTCTAATTCTAATTCTATTCTAATTCTATTCTAATTATAATTCTATTCTAAATCTAATTCTAATTCTAATTCTGTTCTAATTCTATTCTAATTCTATTCTAATTCTAATTCTAATTCTAAATCTAATTCTAATTCTAATTCTATTCTAATTCTATTCTAATTCTATTCTAATTCTAATTCTATTCTAATTCTAAATCTAATTCTAATTCTAATTCTATTCTAATTCTATTCTAATTCTATTCTAATTCTAATTCTATTCTAATCCTAATTCTATTCTAAATCTAAATCTAATTCTAATTCTATTCTAATTCTAATTCTAATTCTAATTCTAATCTAATTCTATTCTAATTCTAATTCTAATTCTATTCTAATTCTAATTCTATTTCTAATTCTAATTCTACTCTAAATCTAATTCTAATTCCAATTCTATTCTAATTCTAATTCTAATTCTATTCTAATTCTATTCTAATTATAATTCTATTCTAAATCTAATTCTAATTCTAATTCTATTCTAATTCTATTCTAATTCTAATTCTATTCTAAATCTAATTCAAATTCTAATTCTATTCTAATTCTATTCTAATTCTATTCTAATTCTAATTCTAAATCTAATTCTAATTCTAATTATATTCTAATTCTATTCTAATTCTATTCTATTTCTAATTCTATTCTAATTCTATTCTAATTCTATTCTAATTCTATTCTAATTCTAATTCTAATTCTATTCTAATTCTATTCTATTTCTAATTATATTTCTAATTGTATTTCTAATTCTATTTCTAATTCTAATTCTAATTCTATTTTACTTCTAATTCTAATTCTATTTCTATTTCTATTTATAGTTCTAATTCTATTCTAATTCTAATTCTAATTCTAATTCTATTCTAATTCTATTCTAATTCTAATTCTAATTCTAATTCTATACTAATTCTATTCTAATTCTAATTCTAATTCTAATTCTATTCTAATTCTATTCTAATTCTATTCTAATTCTAATTCTAATTCTAATTCTAATTCTAATTCTAATTCTAATTCTAATTCTAATTCTAATTCTATTCTAAATCTAATTCTAATTCTAATTCTAATTCTATTTCTAATTCTAATTCTATTCTAATTCTAATTCTAATTCTAATTCTATTCTAATTCTAATTCTAATTATATTCTATTTCTAATTCTATTTCTAATTCTAATTCTATTTCTAATTCTAATTTTATTCTAAATCTAATTCTAATTCTAATTATAATTCTATTCTAATTCTAATTCTATTCTAATTCTAATTCTAATTCTAATTCTAATTCTAATTCTATTCTAATTCTAATCTAATTCTATTCTATTTCTAATTCTATTCTAATTCTATTCTATTTCTAATTCTATTTCTAATTCTATTTCTAATTCTATTCTAATTCTATTTCTAATTCTATTTTTAATTCCAATCTAATTCTAATTCTATTCTAATTCTATTCTAATTCTAATTCTAATTCTAATTCTAATTCTATTCTAATTCTAATTCTAATTTTATTCTATTTCTAATTCTATTTCTAATTCTAATACTATTTCTAATTCTAATTTTATTCTAAATCTAATTCTAATTCTAATTATAATTCTATTCTAATTCTAATTCTATTCTAATTCTAATTCTAATTCTAATTCTATTCTAATTCTATTCTAATTCTATTCTATTTCTAATTCTATTCTAATTCTAATCTATTTCTAATTCTATTTCTAATTATATTTCTAATTCTATTTCTAATTCTAATTCTAATTCTATTCTAATTCTATTCTAATTCTATTCTAATTCTATTCTAAATCTAATTCTATTCTAATTCTATTCTAAATCTAATTCTAATTCTAATTCTAATTCTAATTCTATTCTAATTCTATTCTAATTCTATTCTAATTCTAATTCTATTTCTAATTCTATTCTAATTCTATTCTAATTCTATTCTAATTCTATTCTAATTCTATTCTAATTCTAATTCTAATTCTATTCTAATTCTAATTCTATTCTAATTCTAAATCTAATTCTAATTCTAATTCTATTCTAATTCTATTCTAATTCTAATTCTATTCTAATCCTAATTCTATTCTAAATCTAATTCTAATTCTAATTCTATTCTAATTCTAATTCTAATTCTAATTCTATTTTAATTCTATTCTAATTCTAATTCTAATTCTATTCTAATTCTAATTCTATTTCTAATTCTAATTCTATTCTAAATCTAATTCTAATTCCAATTCTATTCTAATTCTAATTCTAATTCTATTCTAATTCTATTCTAATTATAATTCTATTCTAAATCTAATTCTAATTCTAATTCTATTCTAATTCTATTGTAATTCTAATTCTATTCTAAATCTAATTCTAATTCTAATTCTATTCTAATTCTATTCTAATTCTATTCTAATTCTAATTCTAAATCTAATTCTAATTCTAATTCGATTCTAATTCTATTCTAATTCTATTCTATTTCTAATTCTATTCTAATTCTATTCTAATTCTATTCTAATTCTATTCTAATTCTATTCTAATTCTAATTCTAATTCTATTCTAATTCTATTCTATTTCTAATTCTATTTCTAATTGTATTTCTAATTCTATTTCTAATTCTAATTCTAATTCTATTTTAATTCTAATTATAATTCTATTTCTATTTCTATTTCTAGTTCTAATTCTATTCTAATTCTAATTCTAATTCTAATTCTATTCTAATTCTTACTCTATTCTAATTTTATTCTAATTCTATTTCTAATTCTATTCTAATTCTATTCTAATTCTGTTCTAATTCTAATTCTAATTCTAATTCTATTCTAATTCTATTCTATTCTAATTCTAATTCTAATTCTAATTCTAATTCTATTCTAATTCTATTCTAATTCTATTCTAATTCTATTCTAATTCTATTCTAATTCTAATTCTAATTCTAATTCTAATTCTAATTCTAATTCTAATTCTATTTCTATTTCTATTTCTAATTCTAATTCTATTCTAAATCTAATTCTAATTCTAATTCTATTCTAATTCTAATTCTATTCTAATTCTATTCTAATTTTATTCTAATTATAATTTTAATTCTATTTCTAATTTTATTCTAATTCTATTCTAATTCTAATTTTAAATCTAATTCTAAATCTAATTCTATTCTAATTCTAATTCTAATTCTAATTCTATTCTAATTCTATTCTAATTCTAATTCTAATTCTAATTCTAATTCTATTCTAATTCTATTCTAATTCTATTCTAATTCTAATTCTATTCTAATTCTATTCTATTTCTAATTCTATTTCTAATTCTATTTCTAATTCTATTTCTAATTCTAATTCTAATTCTATTCTAATTCTATTCTAATTCTATTCTAATTCTAATTCTAATTCTAAATCTAATTCTAAATCTAATTCTATTCTAATTCTAATTCTAATTCTAATTCTATTCTAATTCTATTCTAATTCTAATTCTAATTCTAATTCTAATTCTAATTCTATTCTAATTCTATTCTAATTCTATTCTAATTCTAATTCTATTCTAATTCTATTCTATTTCTAATTCTATTTCTAATTCTATTTCTAATTCTATTTCTAATTCTAATTCTAATTCTATTCTAATTCTATTCTAATTCTATTCTAATTCTAATTCTAATTCTAATTCTATTCTAATTCTATTCTAATTCTATTTCTAATTCTAATTCTAATTTTATTCTAATTCTATTCTAATTCTATTCTAATTCTATTCTAAATCTAATTCTATTCTAATTCTATTCTAAATCTAATTCTAATTCTAATTCTAATTCTAATTCTATTCTAATTCTATTCTAATTCTATTCTAATTCTAATTCTAATTCTAATTCTAAATCTAATTCTAATTCTATTCTAATTCTATTCTAATTATATTCTAATTCTAATTCTATTCTAATTTTAATTCTATTCTAAATCTAATTCTAATTCCAATTCTATTCTAATTCTAATTCTAATTCTATTCTAATTCTATTCTAATTATAATTCTATTCTAAATCTAATTCTAATTCTAATTCTATTCTAATTCTATTCTAATTCTATTCTAATTCTAATTCTAATTCTAAATCTAATTCTAAATCTAATTCTATTCTAATTCTATTATAATTCTATTCTAATTCTAATTCTATTCTAATTCTAATTCTATTCTAAATCTAATTCTAATTCTAATTCTATTCTAATTCTAATTCTAATTCTAATTCTAATTCTAATTCTATTCTAATTCTAATTCTATTCTAATTCTATTTCTAATTCTAATTCTATTTCTAATTCTATTCTAATTCTATTCTAATTCTATTCTAATTCTATTCTAATTCTATTCTAATTCTAATTCTAATTCTATTCTAATTCTAATTCTAATTCTATTCTAATTCTATTCTAATTCTATTTCTAATTCTATTTTTAATTCCAATCTAATTCTAATTCTATTCTAATTCTATTCTAATTCTAATTCTAATTCTAATTCTATTTTTAATTCCAATCTAATTCTAATTCTATTCTAATTCTATTCTAATTCTAATTCTAATTCTATTCTAATTCTATTCTAATTCTAATTCTATTCTAATTCTAATTCTAATTCTAATTCTATTCTAATTCTATTCTAATTCTAATTCTAATTCTAATTCTAATTCTATTCTAATTCAATTCTAATTCTATTCTAATTCTAATTCTATTCTATTTCTAATTCTATTTCTAATTCTATTTCTAATTCTATTTCTAATTCTAATTCTAATTCTATTCTAATTCTAATTCTAATTATATTCTATTTCTAATTCTATTTCTAATTCTAATTCTATTTCTATTTCTAATTCTAATTTTATTCTAAATCTAATTCTAATTCTAATTATAATTGTATTCTAATTCTAATTCTATTCTAATTCTAATTCTAATTCTAATTCTATTCTAATTCTATTCTAATTCTAATTCTATTCTAATTCTATTCTATTTCTAATTCTATTTCTAATTCTAATTCTAATTCTATTCTAATTCTATTCTAATTCTATTCTAATTCTAATTCTAATTCTAAATCTAATTCTAAATCTATTCTAATTCTAATTCTAATTCTAATTCTATTCTAATTCTATTCTAATTCTAATTCTAATTCTAATTCTAATTCTATTCTAATTCTATTCTAATTCTATTCTAATTCTAATTCTATTCTAATTCTATTCTATTTCTAATTCTATTTCTAATTCTATTTCTAATTCTATTTCTAATTCTAATTCTAATTCTATTCTAATTCTATTCTAATTCTATTCTAATTCTAATTCTAATTCTAATTCTATTCTAATTCTATTCTAATTCTATTCTAATTCTAATTCTATTCTAATTCTATTCTATTTCTAATTCTATTTCTAATTCTATTTCTAATTCTATTTCTAATTCTAATTCTAATTTTATTCTAATTTTATTCTAATTCTATTCTAATTCTATTCTAAATCTAATTCTATTCTAATTCTATTCTAAATCTAATTCTAATTCTAATTCTAATTCTAATTCTATTGTAATTCTATTCTAATTCTAATTCTAATTCTAATTCTAAATCTAATTCTAATTCTATTCTAATTCTATTCTAATTATATTCTAATTCTATTCTAATTCTAATTCTATTCTAAATCTAATTCTAATTCCAATTCTATTCTAATTCTAATTCTAATTCTATTATAATTCTATTCTAATTATAATTCTATTCTAAACCTAATTCCAATTCTAATTCTATTCTAATTCTATTCTAATTCTATTCTAATTCTATTCTAATTCTAATTCTAATTCTAATTCTAATTCTATTCTAATTCTAATTCTAATTCTATTCTATTTCTAATTCTATTTCTAATTCTATTTCTAATTCTAAATCTAATTCTATTCTAAATCTAATTCTAATTCTAATTATAATTCTATTCTAATTCTAATTCTATTCTAATTCTAATTCTAATTCTAATTCTAATTCTATTCTAATTCTAATCTAATTCTATTCTATTTCTAATTCTATTCTAATTCTATTTTATTTCTAATTCTATTTCTAATTCTATTTCTAATTCTATTCTAATTCTATTTCTAATTCTATTTTTAATTCCAATCTAATTCTAATTCTATTCTAATTCTATTCTAATTCTAATTCTAATTCTAATTCTAATTCTAATTCTATTATAATTCTAATTCTAATTCTATTCTATTTCTAATTCTATTTCTAATTCTAATACTATTTCTAATTCTAATTTTATTCTAAATCTAATTCTAATTCTAATTATAATTCTATTTTAATTCTAATTCTATTCTAATTCTAATTCTAATTCTAATTATATTCTAATTCTATTCTAATTCTATTCTATTTCTAATTCTATTCTAATTCTAATCTATTTCTAATTCTATTTCTAATTATATTTCTAATTCTATTTCTAATTCTAATTCTAATTCTATTCTAATTCTATTCTAATTCTATTCTAATTCTATTCTAAATCTAATTCTATTCTAATTCTATTCTAAATCTAATTCTAATTCTAATTCTAATTCTAATTCTATTCTAATTCTATTCTAATTCTATTCTAATTCTAATTCTATTTCTAATTCTATTCTAATTCTATTCTAATTCTATTCTAATTCTATTCTAATTCTATTCTAATTCTAATTCTAATTCTATTCTAATTCTAATTCTATTCTAATTCTAAATCTAATTCTAATTCTAATTCTATTCTAATTCTATTCTAATTCTAATTCTATTCTAATCCTAATTCTATTCTAAATCTAATTCTAATTCTAATTCTAATTCTATTCTAATTCTATTCTAATTCTAATTCTAATTCTATTCTAATTCTAATTCTATTTCTAATTCTAATTCTATTCTAAATCTAATTCTAATTCCAATTCTATTCTAATTCTAATTCTAATTCTATTCTAATTCTATTCTAATTATAATTCTATTCTAAATCTAATTCTAATTCTAATTCTATTCTAATTCTATTGTAATTCTAATTCTATTCTAAATCTAATTCTAATTCTAATTCTATTCTAATTCTATTCTAATTCTAATTCTATTCTAATTCTATTCTATTTCTAATTCTATTTCTAATTCTATTTCTAATTCTATTTCTAATTCTAATTCTAATTTTATTCTAATTTTATTCTAATTCTATTCTAATTCTATTCTAAATCTAATTCTATTCTAATTCTATTCTAAATCTAATTCTAATTCTAATTCTAATTCTAATTCTATTGTAATTCTATTCTAATTCTAATTCAAATTCTAATTCTAAATCTAATTCTAATTCTATTCTAATTCTATTCTAATTATATTCTAATTCTATTCTAATTCTAATTCTATTCTAAATCTAATTCTAATTCCAATTCTATTCTAATTCTAATTCTAATTCTATTATAATTCTATTCTAATTATAATTCTATTCTAAACCTAATTCTAATTCTAATTCTATTCTAATTCTATTCTAATTCTATTCTAATTCTATTCTAATTCTAATTCTAATTCTAATTCTAATTCTAATTCTATTCTAATTCTAATTCTAATTCTAATTCTATTCTATTTCTAATTCTATTTCTAATTCTATTTCTAATTCTAAATCTAATTCTATTCTAAATCTAATTCTAATTCTAATTATAATTCTATTCTAATTCTAATTCTATTCTAATTCTAATTCTAATTCTAATTCTAATTCTATTCTAATTCTAATCTAATTCTATTCTATTTCTAATTCTATTCTAATTCTATTCTATTTCTAATTCTATTTCTAATTCTATTTCTAATTCTATTCTAATTCTATTTCTAATTCTATTTTTAATTCCAATCTAATTCTAATTCTATTCTAATTCTATTCTAATTCTAATTCTAATTCTAATTCTAATTCTAATTCTATTCTAATTCTAATTCTAATTCTATTCTATTTCTAATTCTATTTCTAATTCTAATACTATTTCTAATTCTAATTTTATTCTAAATCTAATTCTAATTCTAATTATAATTCTATTTTAATTCTAATTCTATTCTAATTCTAATTCTAATTCTAATTATATTCTAATTCTATTCTAATTCTATTCTATTTCTATTTCTATTCTAATTCTAATCTATTTCTAATTCTATTTCTAATTATATTTCTAATTCTATTTCTAATTCTAATTCTAATTCTATTCTAATTCTATTCTAATTCTATTCTAATTCTATTCTAAATCTAATTCTATTCTAATTCTATTCTAAATCTAATTCTAATTCTAATTCTAATTCTAATTCTATTCTAATTCTATTCTAATTCTATTCTAATTCTAATTCTATTTCTAATTCTATTCTAATTCTATTCTAATTCTATTCTAATTCTATTCTAATTCTATTCTAATTCTAATTCTAATTCTATTCTAATTCTAATTCTATTCTAATTCTAAATCTAATTCTAATTCTAATTCTATTCTAATTCTATTCTAATTCTAATTCTATTCTAATCCTAATTCTATTCTAAATCTAATTCTAATTCTAATTCTATTCTAATTCTAATTCTAATTCTAATTCTATTCTAATTCTATTCTAATTCTAATTCTAATTCTAATTCTATTCTAATTCTAATTCTATTTCTAATTCTAATTCTATTCTAAATCTAATTCTAATTCCAATTCTATTCTAATTCTAATTCTAATTCTATTCTAATTCTATTCTAATTATAATTCTATTCTAAATCTAATTCTATTTCTAATTCTATTTCTAATTCTATTTCTAATTCTAATTCTAATTTTATTCTAATTTTATTCTAATTCTATTCTAATTCTATTCTAAATCTAATTCTATTCTAATTCTATTCTAAATCTAATTCTAATTCTAATTCTAATTCTAATTCTATTGTAATTCTATTCTAATTCTAATTCAAATTCTAATTCTAAATCTAATTCTAATTCTATTCTAATTCTATTCTAATTATATTCTAATTCTATTCTAATTCTAATTCTATTCTAAATCTAATTCTAATTCCAATTCTATTCTAATTCTAATTCTAATTCTATTATAATTCTATTCTAATTATAATTCTATTCTAAACCTAATTCTAATTCTAATTCTATTCTAATTCTATTCTAATTCTATTCTAATTCTATTCTAATTCTAATTCTAATTCTAATTCTAATTCTATTCTAATTCTAATTCTAATTCTAATTCTATTCTATTTCTAATTCTATTTCTAATTCTATTTCTAATTCTAAATCTAATTCTATTCTAAATCTAATTCTAATTCTAATTATAATTCTATTCTAATTCTAATTCTATTCTAATTCTAATTCTAATTCTAATTCTAATTCTATTCTAATTCTAATCTAATTCTATTCTATTTCTAATTCTATTCTAATTCTATTCTATTTCTAATTCTATTTCTAATTCTATTTCTAATTCTATTCTAATTCTATTTCTAATTCTATTTTTAATTCCAATCTAATTCTAATTCTATTCTAATTCTATTCTAATTCTAATTCTAATTCTAATTCTAATTCTAATTCTATTCTAATTCTAATTCTAATTCTATTCTATTTCTAATTCTATTTCTAATTCTAATACTATTTCTAATTCTAATTTTATTCTAAATCTAATTCTAATTCTAATTATAATTCTATTTTAATTCTAATTCTATTCTAATTCTAATTCTAATTCTAATTATATTCTAATTCTATTCTAATTCTATTCTATTTCTAATTCTATTCTAATTCTAATCTATTTCTAATTCTATTTCTAATTATATTTCTAATTCTATTTCTAATTCTAATTCTAATTCTATTCTAATTCTATTCTAATTCTATTCTAATTCTATTCTAAATCTAATTCTATTCTAATTCTATTCTAAATCTAATTCTAATTCTAATTCTAATTCTAATTCTATTCTAATTCTATTCTAATTCTATTCTAATTCTAATTCTATTTCTAATTCTATTCTAATTCTATTCTAATTCTATTCTAATTCTATTCTAATTCTATTCTAATTCTAATTCTAATTCTATTCTAATTCTAATTCTATTCTAATTCTAAATCTAATTCTAATTCTAATTCTATTCTAATTCTATTCTAATTCTAATTCTATTCTAATCCTAATTCTATTCTAAATCTAATTCTAATTCTAATTCTATTCTAATTCTAATTCTAATTCTAATTCTATTCTAATTCTATTCTAATTCTAATTCTAATTCTAATTCTATTCTAATTCTAATTCTATTTCTAATTCTAATTCTATTCTAAATCTAATTCTAATTCCAATTCTATTCTAATTCTAATTCTAATTCTATTCTAATTCTATTCTAATTATAATTCTATTCTAAATCTAATTCTAATTCTAATTCTTTTCTAATTCTATTGTAATTCTAATTCTATTCTAAATCTAATTCTAATTCTAATTCTATTCTAATTCTATTCTAATTCTATTCTAATTCTAATTCTAAATCTAATTCTAATTCTAATTCGATTCTAATTCTATTCTAATTCTATTCTATTTCTAATTCTATTCTAATTCTATTCTAATTCTATTCTAATTCTATTCTAATTCTATTCTAATTCTAATTCTAATTCTATTCTAATTCTATTCTATTTCTAATTCTATTTCTAATTGTATTTCTAATTCTATTTCTAATTCTAATTCTAATTCTATTTTAATTCTAATTATAATTCTATTTCTATTTCTATTTCTAGTTCTAATTCTATTCTAATTCTAATTCTAATTCTAATTCTATTCTAATTCTTACTCTATTCTAATTTTATTCTAATTCTATTTCTAATTCTATTCTAATTCTATTCTAATTCTATTCTAATTCTAATTCTAATTCTAATTCTATTCTAATTCTATTCTATTCTAATTCTAATTCTAATTCTAATTCTAATTCTATTCTAATTCTATTCTAATTCTATTCTAATTCTATTCTAATTCTAATTCTAATTCTAATTCTAATTCTAATTCTAATTCTAATTCTAATTCTATTTCTATTTCTATTTCTAATTCTAATTCTATTCTAAATCTAATTCTAATTCTAATTCTATTCTAATTCTAATTCTATTCTAATTCTATTCTAATTTTATTCTAATTATAATTTTAATTCTATTTCTAATTTTATTCTAATTCTATTCTAATTCTAATTCTAAATCTAATTCTAAATCTAATTCTATTCTAATTCTAATTCTAATTCTAATTCTATTCTAATTCTATTCTAATTCTAATTCTAATTCTAATTCTAATTCTAATTCTAATTCTATTCTAATTCTATTCTAATTCTAATTCTATTCTAATTCTATTCTATTTCTAATTCTATTTCTAATTCTATTTCTAATTCTATTTCTAATTCTAATTCTAATTCTATTCTAATTCTATTCTAATTCTATTCTAATTCTAATTCTAATTCTAAATCTAATTCTAAATCTAATTCTATTCTAATTCTAATTCTAATTCTAATTCTATTCTAATTCTATTCTAATTCTAATTCTAATTCTAATTCTAAATCTAATTCTATTCTAATTCTATTCTAATTCTATTCTAATTCTAATTCTATTCTAATTCTATTCTATTTCTAATTCTATTTCTAATTCTATTTCTAATTCTATTTCTAATTCTAATTCTAATTCTATTCTAATTCTATTCTAATTCTATTCTAATTCTAATTCTAATTCTAATTCTATTCTAATTCTATTCTAATTCTATTTCTAATTCTAATTCTAATTTTATTCTAATTCTATTCTAATTCTATTCTAATTCTATTCTAAATCTAATTCTATTCTAATTCTATTCTAAATCTAATTCTAATTCTAATTCTAATTCTAATTCTATTCTAATTCTATTCTAATTCTATTCTAATTCTAATTCTAATTCTAATTCTAAATCTAATTCTAATTCTATTCTAATTCTATTCTAATTATATTCTAATTCTAATTCGATTCTAATTCTAATTCTATTCTAAATCTAATTCTAATTCCAATTCTATTCTAATTCTAATTCTAATTCTATTCTAATTCTATTCTAATTATAATTCTATTCTAAATCTAATTCTAATTCTAATTCTATTCTAATTCTATTCTAATTCTATTCTAATTCTAATTCTAATTCTAAATCTAATTCTAAATCTAATTCTATTCTAATTCTATTATAATTCTATTCTAATTCTAATTCTATTCTAATTCTAATTCTATTCTAAATCTAATTCTAATTCTAATTCTATTCTAATTCTATTCTAATTCTAATTCTAATTCTAATTCTATTCTAATTCTAATTCTATTCTAATTCTATTTCTAATTCTAATTCTATTTCTAATTCTATTCTAATTCTATTCTAATTCTATTCTAATTCTATTCTAATTCTATTCTAATTCTAATTCTAATTCTATTCTAATTCTAATTCTATTCTAATTCTAAATCTAATTCTAATTCTAATTCTATTCTAATTATAATTTTAATTCTATTCTAATTCTAATTCTATTCTAATTCTATTCTAATTCTATTTCTAATTCTATTTTTAATTCCAATCTAATTCTAATTCTATTCTAATTCTATTCTAATTCTATTCTAATTCTATTCTAATTCTAATTCTATTCTAATTCTAATTCTAATTCTAATTCTATTCTAATTCTATTCTAATTCTAATTCTAATTCTAATTCTAATTCTATTCTAATTCTATTCTAATTCTATTCTAATTCTAATTCTATTCTATTTCTAATTCTATTTCTAATTCTATTTCTAATTCTATTTCTAATTCTAATTCTAATTCTATTCTAATTCTAATTCTAATTATATTCTATTTCTAATTCTATTTCTAATTCTAATTCTATTTCTATTTCTAATTCTAATTTTATTCTAAATCTAATTCTAATTCTAATTATAATTGTATTCTAATTCTAATTCTATTCTAATTCTAATTCTAATTCTAATTCTATTCTAATTCTATTCTAATTCTAATTCTATTCTAATTCTATTCTATTACTAATTCTATTTCTAATTCTAATTCTAATTCTATTCTAATTCTATTCTAATTCTATTCTAATTCTAATTCTAATTCTAAATCTAATTCTAAATCTATTCTAATTCTAATTCTAATTCTAATTCTATTCTAATTCTATTCTAATTCTAATTCTAATTCTAATTCTAATTCTATTCTAATTCTATTCTAATTCTATTCTAATTCTAATTCTATTCTAATTCTATTCTATTTCTAATTCTATTTCTAATTCTATTTCTAATTCTATTTCTAATTCTAATTCTAATTCTATTCTAATTCTATTCTAATTCTATTCTAATTCTAATTCTAATTCTAATTCTATTCTAATTCTATTCTAATTCTATTCTAATTCTAATTCTATTCTAATTCTATTCTAATTCTAAATCTATTTCTAATTCTATTCTAATTCTATTCTAATTATATTCTAATTCTATTCTAATTCTAATTCTATTCTAAATCTAATTCTAATTCCAATTCTATTCTAATTCTAATTCTAATTCTATTATAATTCTATTCTAATTATAATTCTATTCTAAACCTAATTCTAATTCTAATTCTATTCTAATTCTATTCTAATTCTATTCTAATTCTATTCTAATTCTAATTCTAATTCTAATTCTAATTCTATTCTAATTCTAATTCTAATTCTAATTCTATTCTATTTCTAATTCTATTTCTAATTCTATTTCTAATTCTAAATCTAATTCTATTCTAAATCTAATTCTAATTCTAATTATAATTCTATTCTAATTCTAATTCTATTCTAATTCTAATTCTAATTCTAATTCTAATTCTATTCTAATTCTAATCTAATTCTATTCTATTTCTAATTCTATTCTAATTCTATTCTATTTCTAATTCTATTTCTAATTCTATTTCTAATTCTATTCTAATTCTATTTCTAATTCTATTTTTAATTCCAATCTAATTCTAATTCTATTCTAATTCTATTCTAATTCTAATTCTAATTCTAATTCTAATTCTAATTCTATTCTAATTCTAATTCTAATTCTATTCTATTTCTAATTCTATTTCTAATTCTAATACTATTTCTAATTCTAATTTTATTCTAAATCTAATTCTAATTCTAATTATAATTCTATTTTAATTCTAATTCTATTCTAATTCTAATTCTAATTCTAATTATATTCTAATTCTATTCTAATTCTATTCTATTTCTAATTCTATTCTAATTCTAATCTATTTCTAATTCTATTTCTAATTATATTTCTAATTCTATTTCTAATTCTAATTCTAATTCTATTCTAATTCTATTCTAATTCTATTCTAATTCTATTCTAAATCTAATTCTATTCTAATTCTATTCTAAATCTAATTCTAATTCTAATTCTAATTCTAATTCTATTCTAATTCTATTCTAATTCTATTCTAATTCTAATTCTATTTCTAATTCTATTCTAATTCTATTCTAATTCTATTCTAATTCTATTCTAATTCTATTCTAATTCTAATTCTAATTCTATTCTAATTCTAATTCTATTCTAATTCTAAGTCTAATTCTAATTCTAATTCTATTCTAATTCTATTCTAATTCTAATTCTATTCTAATCCTAATTCTATTCTAAATCTAATTCTAATTCTAATTCTATTCTAATTCTAATTCTAATTCTAATTCTATTCTAATTCTATTCTAATTCTAATTCTAATTCTATTCTAATTCTAATTCTATTTCTAATTCTAATTCTATTCTAAATCTAATTCTAATTCCAATTCTATTCTAATTCTAATTCTAATTCTATTCTAATTCTATTCTAATTATAATTCTATTCTAAATCTAATTCTAATTCTAATTCTATTCTAATTCTATTGTAATTCTAATTCTATTCTAAATCTAATTCTAATTCTAATTCTATTCTAATTCTATTCTAATTCTATTCTAATTCTAATTCTAAATCTAATTCTAATTCTAATTCGATTCTAATTCTATTCTAATTCTATTCTATTTCTAATTCTATTCTAATTCTATTCTAATTCTATTCTAATTCTATTCTAATTCTATTCTAATTCTAATTCTAATTCTATTCTAATTCTATTCTATTTCTAATTCTATTTCTAATTGTATTTCTAATTCTATTTCTAATTCTAATTCTAATTCTATTTTAATTCTAATTATAATTCTATTTCTATTTCTATTTCTAGTTCTAATTCTATTCTAATTCTAATTCTAATTCTAATTCTATTCTAATTCTTACTCTATTCTAATTTTATTCTAATTCTATTTCTAATTCTATTCTAATTCTATTCTAATTCTATTCTAATTCTAATTCTAATTCTAATTCTATTCTAATTCTATTCTATTCTAATTCTAATTCTAATTCTAATTCTAATTCTATTCTAATTCTATTCTAATTCTATTCTAATTCTATTCTAATTCTAATTCTAATTCTAATTCTAATTCTAATTCTAATTCTAATTCTAATTCTATTTCTATTTCTATTTCTAATTCTAATTCTATTCTAAATCTAATTCTAATTCTAATTCTATTCTAATTCTAATTCTATTCTAATTCTATTCTAATTTTATTCTAATTATAATTTTAATTCTATTTCTAATTTTATTCTAATTCTATTCTAATTCTAATTCTAAATCTAATTCTAAATCTAATTCTATTCTAATTCTAATTCTAATTCTAATTCTATTCTAATTCTATTCTAATTCTAATTCTAATTCTAATTCTAATTCTATTCTAATTTTATTCTAATTCTATTCTAATTCTAATTCTATTCTAATTCTATTCTATTTCTAATTCTATTTCTAATTCTATTTCTAATTCTATTTCTAATTCTAATTCTAATTCTATTCTAATTCTATTCTAATTCTATTCTAATTCTAATTCTAATTCTAAATCTAATTCTAAATCTAATTCTATTCTAATTCTAATTCTAATTCTAATTCTATTCTAATTCTATTCTAATTCTAATTCTAATTCTAATTCTAAATCTAATTCTATTCTAATTCTATTCTAATTCTATTCTAATTCTAATTCTATTCTAATTCTATTCTATTTCTAATTCTATTTCTAATTCTATTTCTAATTCTATTTCTAATTCTAATTCTAATTCTATTCTAATTCTATTCTAATTCTATTCTAATTCTAATTCTAATTCTAATTCTATTCTAATTCTATTCTAATTCTATTTCTAATTCTAATTCTAATTTTATTCTAATTCTATTCTAATTCTATTCTAATTCTATTCTAAATCTAATTCTATTCTAATTCTATTCTAAATCTAATTCTAATTCTAATTCTAATTCTAATTCTATTCTAATTCTATTCTAATTCTAATTCTAATTCTAATTCTAAATCTAATTCTAATTCTATTCTAATTCTATTCTAATTATATTCTAATTCTAATTCTATTCTAATTCTAATTCTATTCTAAATCTAATTCTAATTCCAATTCTATTCTAATTCTAATTCTAATTCTATTCTAATTCTATTCTAATTATAATTCTATTCTAAATCTAATTCTAATTCTAATTCTATTCTAATTCTATTCTAATTCTATTCTAATTCTAATTCTAATTCTAAATCTAATTCTAAATCTAATTCTATTCTAATTCTATTATAATTCAATTCTAATTCTAATTCTATTCTAATTCTAATTCTATTCTAAATCTAATTCTAATTCTAATTCTATTCTAATTCTATTCTAATTCTAATTCTAATTCTAATTCTATTCTAATTCTAATTCTATTCTAATTCTATTTCTAATTCTAATTCTATTTCTAATTCTATTCTAATTCTATTCTAATTCTATTCTAATTCTATTCTAATTCTATTCTAATTCTAATTCTAATTCTATTCTAATTCTAATTCTATTCTAATTCTAAATCTAATTCTAATTCTAATTCTATTCTAATTATAATTTTAATTCTATTCTAATTCTAATTCTATTCTAATTCTATTCTAATTCTATTTCTAATTCTATTTTTAATTCCAATCTAATTCTAATTCTATTCTAATTCTATTCTAATTCTAATTCTAATTCTATTCTAATTCTATTCTAATTCTAATTCTATTCTAATTCTAATTCTAATTCTAATTCTATTCTAATTCTATTCTAATTCTAATTCTAATTCTAATTCTAATTCTATTCTAATTCTATTCTAATTCTATTCTAATTCTAATTCTATTCTATTTCTAATTCTATTTCTAATTCTATTTCTAATTCTAATTCTAATTCTATTCTAATTCTAATTCTAATTATATTCTATTTCTAATTCTATTTCTAATTCTAATTCTATTTCTATTTCTAATTCTAATTTTATTCTAAATCTAATTCTAATTCTAATTATAATTGTATTCTAATTCTAATTCTATTCTAATTCTAATTCTAATTCTAATTCTATTCTAATTCTATTCTAATTCTAATTCTATTCTAATTCTATTCTATTTCTAATTTTATTTCTAATTCTAATTCTAATTCTATTCTAATTCTATTCTAATTCTATTCTAATTCTAATTCTAATTCTAAATCTAATTCTAAATCTATTCTAATTCTAATTCTAATTCTAATTCTATTCTAATTCTATTCTAATTCTAATTCTAATTCTAATTCTAATTCTATTCTAATTCTATTCTAATTCTATTCTAATTCTAATTCTATTCTAATTCTATTCTATTTCTAATTCTATTTCTAATTCTATTTCTAATTCTATTTCTAATTCTAATTCTAATTCTATTCTAATTCTATTCTAATTCTATTCTAATTCTAATTCTAATTCTAATTCTATTCTAATTCTATTCTAATTCTATTCTAATTCTAATTCTATTCTAATTCTATTCTATTTCAAATTGTATTTCTAATTCTATTTCTAATTCTATTTCTAATTCTAATTCTAATTTTATTCTAATTTTATTCTAATTCTATTCTAATTCTATTCTAAATCTAATTCTATTCTAATTCTATTCTAAATCTAATTCTAATTCTAATTCTAATTCTAATTCTATTGTAATTCTATTCTAATTCTAATTCTAATTCTAATTCTAAATCTAATTCTAATTCTATTCTAATTCTATTCTAATTATATTCTAATTCTATTCTAATTCTAATTCTATTCTAAATCTAATTCTAATTCCAATTCTATTCTAATTCTAATTCTAATTCTATTATAATTCTATTCTAATTATAATTCTATTCTAAACCTAATTCTAATTCTAATTCTATTCTAATTCTATTCTAATTCTATTCTAATTCTATTCTAATTCTAATTCTAATTCTAATTCTAATTCTATTCTAATTCTAATTCTAATTCTATTCTATTTCTAATTCTATTTCTAATTCTATTTCTAATTCTAAATCTAATTCTATTCTAAATCTAATTCTAATTCTAATTATAATTCTATTCTAATTCTAATTCTATTCTAATTCTAATTCTAATTCTAATTCTAATTCTATTCTAATTCTAATCTAATTCTATTCTATTTCTAATTCTATTCTAATTCTATTCTATTTCTAATTCTATTTCTAATTCTATTTCTAATTCTATTCTAATTCTATTTCTAATTCTATTTTTAATTCCAATCTAATTCTAATTCTATTCTAATTCTATTCTAATTCTAATTCTAATTCTAATTCTAATTCTATTCTAATTCTAATTCTAATTCTATTCTATTTCTAATTCTATTTCTAATTCTAATACTATTTCTAATTCTAATTTTATTCTAAATCTAATTCTAATTCTAATTATAATTCTATTTTAATTCTAATTCTATTCTAATTCTAATTCTAATTCTAATTATATTCTAATTCTATTCTAATTCTATTCTATTTCTAATTCTATTCTAATTCTAATCTATTTCTAATTCTATTTCTAATTCTATTTCTAATTCTATTTCTAATTCTAATTCTAATTCTATTCTAATTCTATTCTAATTCTATTCTAATTCTATTCTAAATCTAATTCTATTCTAATTCTATTCTAAATCTAATTCTAATTCTAATTCTAATTCTATTCTAATTCTATTCTAATTCTATTTTAATTCTATTCTAATTCTATTCTAATTCTAATTCTATTTCTAATTCTATTCTAATTCTATTCTAATTCTATTCTAATTCTATTCTAATTCTATTCTAATTCTAATTCTAATTATATTCTAATTCTAATTCTATTCTAATTCTAAATCTAATTCTAATTCTAATTCTATTCTAATTCTATTCTAATTCTAATTCTATTCTAATCCTAATTCTATTCTAAATCTAATTCTAATTCTAATTCTATTCTAATTCTAATTCTAATTCTAATTCTATTCTAATTCTATTCTAATTCTAATTCTAATTCTATTCTAATTCTAATTCTATTCTAAATCTAATTCTAATTCCAATTCTATTCTAATTCTAATTCTAATTCTATTCTAATTCTATTCTAATTATAATTCTATTCTAAATCTAATTCTAATTCTAATTCTATTCTAATTCTATTCTAATTCTATTCTAATTCTATTCTAATTCTAATTCTATTCTAAATCTAATTCTAATTCTAATTCTATTCTAATTCTATTCTAATTCTATTCTAATTCTAATTCTAAATCTAATTCTAATTCTAATTCTATTCTAATTCTATTCTAATTCTATTCTATTTCTAATTCTATTCTAATTCTATTCTAATTCTATTCTAATTCTATTCTAATTCTAATTCTAATTCTATTCTAATTCTATTCTATTTCTAATTCTATTTCTAATTGTATTTCTAATTCTATTTCTAATTCTAATTCTAATTCTATTTTAATTCTAATTATAATTCTATTTCTATTTCTATTTCTAGTTCTAATTCTATTCTAATTCTAATTCTAATTCTAATTCTATTCTAATTCTTACTCTATTCTAATTTTATTCTAATTCTATTTCTAATTCTATTCTAATTCTATTCTAATTCTATTCTAATTCTAATTCTAATTCTAATTCTATTCTAATTCTATTCTAATTCTAATTCTAATTCTAATTCTAATTCTAATTCTATTCTAATTCTATTCTAATTCTATTCTAATTCTATTCTAATTCTAATTCTAATTCTAATTCTAATTCTAATTCTAATTCTAATTCTATTTCTATTTCTATTTCTAATTCTAATTCTATTCTAAATCTAATTCTAATTCTAATTCTATTCTAATTCTAATTCTATTCTAATTCTATTCTAATTCTATTCTAATTATAATTTTAATTCTATTTCTAATTTTATTCTAATTCTATTCTAATTCTAATTCTAATTCTATTCTAATTTTATTTCTAATTCTATTTCTAATTCTAATTCTATTCTAATTCTATTCTAATTATATTCTAATTATATTCTAATTCTATTCTAATTCTAATTCTATTCTAATTCTATTCTAATTCTATTTCTAATTCTATTCTAATTCTATTTCTAATTCTATTTTTAATTCCAATCTAATTCTAATTCTATTCTAATTCTATTCTAATTCTAATTCTAATTCTAATTCTATTTCTATTCTAATTCTAATTCTAATTCTATTCTATTTCTAATTCTATTTCTAATTCTAATACTATTTCTAATTCTAATTTTATTCTAAATCTAATTCTAATTCTAATTATAATTCTATTCTAATTCTAATTCTATTCTAATTCTAATTCTAATTCTAATTCTATTCTAATTCTATTCTAATTCTATTCTATTTCTAATTCTATTCTAATTCTAATCTATTTCTAATTCTATTTCTAATTATATTTCTAATTCTATTTCTAATTCTAATTCTAATTCTATTCTAATTCTATTCTAATTCTATTCTAATTCTATTCTAAATCTAATTCTATTCTAATTCTATTCTAAATCTAATTCTAATTCTAATTCTAATTCTAATTCTATTCTAATTCTATTCTAATTCTATTCTAATTCTATTCTAATTCTATTCTAATTCTAATTCTATTTCTAATTCTATTCTAATTCTATTCTAATTCTATTCTAATTCTATTCTAATTCTATTCTAATTCTAATTCTAATTCTATTCTAATTCTAATTCTATTCTAATTCTAAATCTAATTCTAATTCTAATTCTATTCTAATTCTATTCTAATTCTATTCTAATTCTAATTCTATTCTAATCCTAATTCTATTCTAAATCTAATTCTAATTCTAATTCTATTCTAATTCTAATTCTAATTCTAATTCTATTCTAATTCTATTCTAATTCTAATTCTAATTCTATTCTAATTCTAATTCTATTTCTAATTCTAATTCTATTCTAAATCTAATTCTAATTCCAATTCTATTCTAATTCTAATTCTAATTCTATTCTAATTCTATTCTAATTATAATTCTATTCTAAATCTAATTCTAATTCTAATTCTATTCTAATTCTATTCTAATTCTATTCTAATTCTAATTCTATTCTAAATCTAATTCTAATTCTAATTCTATTCTAATTCTATTCTAATTCTATTCTAATTCTAATTCTAAATCTAATTCTAATTCTAATTCTATTCTAATTCTATTCTAATTCTATTCTATTTCTAATTCTATTCTAATTCTATTCTAATTCTATTCTAATTCTATTCTAATTCTATTCTAATTCTAATTCTAATTCTATTCTAATTCTATTCTATTTCTAATTCTATTTCTAATTGTATTTCTAATTCTATTTCTAATTCTAATTCTAATTCTATTTTAATTCTAATTATAATTCTATTTCTATTTCTATTTCTAGTTCTAATTCTATTCTAATTCTAATTCTAATTCTAATTCTATTCTAATTCTTACTCTATTCTAATTTTATTCTAATTCTATTTCTAATTCTATTCAAATTCTATTCTAATTCTATTCTAATTCTAATTCTAATTCTAATTCTATTCTAATTCTATTCTAATTCTAATTCTAATTCTAATTCTAATTCTATTCTAATTCAATTCTAATTCAATTCTAATTCTATTCTAATTCTAATTCTAATTCTAATTCTAATTCTAATTCTAATTCTAATTCTAATTCTATTTCTATTTCTATTTCTAATTCTAATTCTATTCTAAATCTAATTCTAATTCTAATTCTATTCTAATTCTAATTCTATTCTAATTCTATTCTAATTTTATTCTAATTATAATTTTAATTCTATTTCTAATTTTATTCTAATTCTATTCTAATTCTAATTCTAATTCTAAATCTAATTCTAAATCTAATTCTATTCTAATTCTAATTCTAATTCTAATTCTATTCTAATTCTATTCTAATTCTAATTCTAATTCTAATTCTAATTCTATTCTAATTCTATTCTAATTCTATTCTAATTCTAATTCTATTCTAATTCTATTCTATTTCTAATTCTATTTCTAATTCTATTTCTAATTCTATTTCTAATTCTATTTCTAATTCTAATTCTAATTCTATTCTAATTCTATTCTAATTCTATTCTAATTCTAATTCTAATTCTAAATCTAATTCTAAATCTAATTCTATTCTAATTCTAATTCTAATTCTAATTCTATTCTAATTCTATTCTAATTCTAATTCTAATTCTAATTCTAATTCTAATTCTATTCTAATTCTATTCTAATTCTATTCTAATTCTAATTCTATTCTAATTCTATTCTATTTCTAATTCTATTTCTAATTCTATTTCTAATTCTATTTCTAATTCTAATTCTAATTCTATTCTAATTCTATTCTAATTCTATTCTAATTCTAATTCTAATTCTAATTCTATTCTAATTCTATTCTAATTCTATTCTAATTCTAATTCTATTCTAATTCTATTCTATTTCTAATTCTATTTCTAATTCTATTTCTAATTCTATTTCTAATTCTAATTCTAATTTTATTCTAATTCTATTCTAATTCTATTCTAATTCTATTCTAAATCTAATTCTATTCTAATTCTATTCTAATTCTATTCTAAATCTAATTCTAATTCTAATTTTAATTCTAATTCTATTCTAATTCTATTCTAATTCTATTCTAATTCTAATTCTAATTCTAATTCTAAATCTAATTCTAATTCTATTCTAATTCTATTCTAATTATATTCTAATTCTATTCTAATTCTATTCTAATTCTATTCTAATTCTAATTCTAATTCTATTCTAATTCTAATTCTATTCTAATTCTAAATCTAATTCTAATTCTAATTCTATTCTAATTATAATTTTAATTCTATTCTAATTCTAATTCTATTCTAATTCTATTCTAATTATAATTCTATTCTAAATCTAATTATAATTCTAATTTTATTCTAATTCTATTCTAATTCTAATTCTAATTCTAAATCTAATTCTAAATCTAATTCTATTCTAATTTTATTATAATTCTATTCTAATTCTAATTCTATTCTAATTCTAATTCTATTCTAAATCTAATTCTAATTCTAATTCTATTCTAATTCTATTCTAATTCTAATTCTAATTCTAATTCTATTCTAATTCTAATTCTATTCTAATTCTATTTCTAATTCTAATTCTATTTCTAATTCTATTCTAATTCTATTCTAATTCTATTCTAATTCTAATTCTAATTCTATTCTAATTCTAATTCTATTCTAAATCTAATTCTAATTCTAATTCTATTCTAATTCTATTCTATTCTAATTCTATTTCTAATTCTAATTCTATTTCTAATTCTATTCTAATTCTATTCTAATTCTATTCTAATTCTAATTCTAATTCTATTCTAATTCTAATTCTATTCTAAATCTAATTCTAATTCTATTTATATTATATTCTATTCTATTTTATTCTATTCTATTTCTATTCTATTCTATTCTATTCTATATTATTCTATTTTATTATATTCTATTCTATTCTATTCTATTTCTATTATATTTCTATTATATTCTATTCTATTTATATTCTATTCTATTCTATTTTATTTCTATTCTATTTCTATTATATTTTATTCTATTTCTATTCTATTCTATTCTATTCTATTATATTCTATTATATTATATTCTATTCTATTTCTATTCTATTTCTATTATATTTTATTCTATTTCTATTTTATTCTATTTTATTTTATTATATTTTATTCTATTTTATTCTATTATATTCTATTCTATTCTATTCTATTTGTATTCTATTTCTACTATATTCTATTCTATTTCTATTCTATTCTGGTATATTCTATTTTTATTATATTCTATTATATTTCTATTTTATTTTATATTATTCTATTATATTCTATTATATTCTATTATATTATATTCTATTCTATTCTATATAATTCAATTCTATTCTATTCTATTATATTATATTCTATTCTATTCTATTCTATTTCTATTTTATTCTATTATATTTTTATTTATATTCTATACTATTCTATTATATTATATTATATTCTATTCTTTTTCTATTTTATTTCTATTTCTATTCTATTATATTCTATTTTATTCTATTCTATTCTATTCTATTCTATTCTATTCTATTCTATTCTATTCTATTCTATTTCTATTTTTATTCTATTCTATTCTATTCTATTTTATTCTATTCTATTTTATTCTATTTTATTCTATATTATTCTATTTTATTCTATTATATTATATTTTATTCTATTCCATTCTATTTTATTTTATTTCTATTTTATTCTATTATATTTATATTTATATTCTATACTATTCTATTATATTATATTATATTCTATTTTATTTTTTTCTTTTCTATTTTATATCTATTTCTGTTATATTCTATTCTATTCTATTCTATTTTATTCTATTCTATTATTTTTCTATTTTATTTATGTTTCTATTTCTATTATATTATATTCTATTCTATTCTATTCTATTCTTTTTCTATTCTATTTCTATTTATATTCTATTTCTATTATATTCTATTATATTCTATTCTATTATATTCTATTTTTATTCTATTCTATTTTGTTTCTATTCTATTTTATTCTATTCTATTCTATTCTATTCTATTCTATTTATTCTATTCTATTATATTCTATTCTATTCCTTTTCTATTCTATTGCTATTTCTAATCTATTTTATTTTATTCTATTATATTTTATTATATTCTATTATATTCTATTCTATTCTATTCTATTCTTATTTTATTCTGTTCTATTCTATTCTGTTCTATTCTATTCTATTCTATTCTATTTTATTATATTCTATTTCTATTCTGTTTTATTCTATTCTATTATATTTTTATTCTATTATATTCTATTCTATACTATTTTATTTTATTCTATTCTATTATATTATATTCTATTCTATTCTATTCTATTCTATTCTATTATATTATATAATATTCTATTTTATTTCTATTCTATTTCTATTATATTCTATTCTATTCTATTTTATTCTATTCTATTTCTATTCTATTATATTCTAATCTATTTCTATTCTATTATATTCTATTCTATTTTATTTTATTTTATTCAATTCTATTCTATTCTATTTTATTCTATTCTATTCTATTCTATTTTATTTTATTCTATTTTATTTTTATTCTATTCTATTATATTCTATTTTATTCTTTTTCTATTTTATTTTTATTTCTATTTCTATTTTATTATGTTCTATTCTATTCTATTTTATTCTATTCTATTCTATTTTATTTTATTCTATTATATTCTATTCTATTTTATTCTATTCTATTCTATTTCTATTCTATTCTATTCTATTCTATACTATTCTATTCTATTATATTCTATTCTATTCTATTCTATTTCTATTATATTTCTATTATATTCTATTCTATTCTATTTCTAATTCTATTTCTATTCTATTCTATTATACTCTATTCTATTCTATTCTATTTCTATTCTACTCTATTATATTCTATTCTATTTATATTCTATTCTATTTTATTTTATTTTTATTCTATTTCTATTATATTTTATTCTATTTCTATTCTATTCTATTCTATTCTATTATATTTTATTATATTATATTCTATTCTATTCTATTTCTATTCTATTTCTATTATATTTTATTCTATTTCTATTCTATTCTATTTTATTCTATTATATTTTATTCTGTTTTATTCTATTATATTCTATTCTATTCTATTATATTTCTATTCTATTTCTACTATATTCTATTCTATTTCTATTCTATTCTGGTATATTCTATTTTTATTATATTCTATTATATTTCTCTTTAATTCTATATTATTTTATTATTATTCTATTCTATTCTATTATATTCTATTCTATTATATTCTATATTATTCTATTCTATTCTATTCTATTATATTCTATTATATTCTATTCTATTCTATTCTATTCTATTTCTATTTTATTCTATTATATTTCTATTTATATTCTATACTATTCTATTATATTATATTCTATTCTATTCTTTTTCTATTTTATTTCTATTTCTATTCTATTATATTCTATTTTATTCTATTCTATTCTATTCTATTCTATTCTATTCTATTCTATTCTATTCTATTCTATTCTATTTCTATTTCTATTCTATTCTATTCTATTCTATTCTATTCTATTCTATTCTATTCTATTCTATTTTATTCTATTTTATTCTATATTATTCTATTTTATTCTATTATATTATATTTTATTCTATTCTATTTTATTTTATTTTATTTCTATTTTATTTTATTATATTTATATTTATATTCTATACTATTCTATTATATTATATTCTATTCTATTCTATTCTATTCTTTTCTATTTTATATCTATTTCCATTCTATTCTATTCTATTCTATTGTATTTTATTCTATTCTATTATTTTTCTATTTTATTTCTGTTTCTATTTCTATTATATTCTATTCTATTCTATTCTATTCTTTTTCTATTCTATTTCTATTTCTATTATATTTCTATTATATTCTATTCTATTCTATTCTATTTTTATTCTATTCTATTTTATTTCTATTCTATTTTATTCTATTCTGTTCTATTCTATTCTATTCTATTCTATTTATTCTATTCTATTATATTCTATTCTATTCCTTTTCTATTCTATTGCTATTTCTATTCTATTTTATTTTATTCTATTATATTTTATTATATTCTATTCTATTCTATTCTATTTTATTCTATTCTATTCTTATTTTATTCTATTCTATTCTATTCTATTCTATTATATTCTATTATATTCTATTCTATTCTATTTCTATTCTATTTTATTCTATTCTATTATATTTCTATTCTATTCTATTCTATTCTATACTATTTTATTCTATTCTATTCTATTATATTCTATTCTATTCTATTCTATTTTATTTTATTCTATTTCTATTCTATTCTATTATATTTCTATTTATATTCTATACTATTCTATTATATTATATTATATTCTATTCTTTTTCTATTCTAATTATATTCTAATTCTATTCTAATTCTATTCTAATTATATTCTAATTCTAATTCTATTCTAATTCTAATTCTATTCTAAATCTAATTCTAATTCCAATTCTATTCTAATTCTAATTCTAATTCTATTCTAATTCTATTCTAATTATAATTCTATTCTAAATCTAATTCTAATTCTAATTCTATTCTAATTCTATTCTAATTCTATTCTAATTCTAATTCTAATTCTAAATCTAATTCTAAATCTAATTCTATTCTAATTCTATTATAATTCTATTCTAATTCTAATTCTATTCTAATTCTAATTCTATTCTAAATCTAATTCTAATTCTAATTCTATTCTAATTCTATTCTAATTCTAATTCTAATTCTAATTCTATTCTAATTCTAATTCTATTCTAATTCTATTTCTAATTCTAATTCTATTTCTAATTCTATTCTAATTCTATTCTAATTCTATTCTAATTCTAATTCTAATTCTATTCTAATTCTAATTCTATTCTAATTCTAAATCTAATTCTAATTCTAATTCTATTCTAATTATAATTTTAATTCTATTCTAATTCTAATTCTATTCTAATTCTATTCTAATTCTATTTCTAATTCTATTTTTAATTCCAATCTAATTCTAATTCTATTCTAATTCTATTCTAATTCTAATTCTAATTCTATTCTAATTCTATTCTAATTCTAATTCTATTCTAATTCTAATTCTAATTCTAATTCTATTCTAATTCTATTCTAATTCTAATTCTAATTCTAATTCTAATTCTATTCTAATTCTATTCTAATTCTATTCTAATTCTAATTCTATTCTATTTCTAATTCTATTTCTAATTCTATTTCTAATTCTATTTCTAATTCTAATTCTAATTCTATTCTAATTCTAATTCTAATTATATTCTATTTCTAATTCTATTTCTAATTCTAATTCTATTTCTATTTCTAATTCTAATTTTATTCTAAATCTAATTCTAATTCTAATTATAATTGTATTCTAATTCTAATTCTATTCTAATTCTAATTCTAATTCTAATTCTATTCTAATTCTATTCTAATTCTAATTCTATTCTAATTCTATTCTATTTCTAATTCTATTTCTAATTCTAATTCTAATTCTATTCTAATTCTATTCTAATTCTATTCTAATTCTAATTCTAATTCTAAATCTAATTCTAAATCTATTCTAATTCTAATTCTAATTCTAATTCTATTATAATTCTAATTCTATTCTAATTCTAATTATAATTCTATTCTAATTCTATTCTATTTCTAATTCTATTTCTAATTCTATTTCTAATTCTAATTCTAATTCTATTCTAATTCTATTCTAATTCTATTCTAATTCTAATTCTAATTCTAATTCTATTCTAATTCTATTCTAATTCTATTCTAATTCTAATTCTATTCTAATTCTATTCTATTTCTAATTCTATTTCTAATTCTATTTCTAATTCTATTTCTAATTCTAATTCTAATTTTATTCTAATTTTATTCTAATTCTATTCTAATTCTATTCTAAATCTAATTCTATTCTAATTCTATTCTAAATCTAATTCTAATTCTAATTCTAATTCTAATTCTATTGTAATTCTATTCTAATTCTAATTCTAATTCTAATTCTAAATCTAATTCTAATTCTATTCTAATTCTATTCTAATTATATTCTAATTCTATTCTAATTCTAATTCTATTCTAAATCTAATTCTAATTCCAATTCTATTCTAATTCTAATTCTAATTCTATTATAATTCTATTCTAATTATAATTCTATTCTAAACCTAATTCTAATTCTAATTCTATTCTAATTCTATTCTAATTCTATTCTAATTCTATTCTAATTCTAATTCTAATTCTAATTCTAATTCTATTCTAATTCTAATTCTAATTCTATTCTATTTCTAATTCTATTTCTAATTCTATTTCTAATTCTAAATCTAATTCTATTCTAAATCTAATTCTAATTCTAATTATAATTCTATTCTAATTCTAATTCTAAATCTAATTCTATTCTAAATCTAATTCTAATTCTAATTATAATTCTATTCTAATTCTAATTCTATTCTAATTCTAATTCTAATTCTAATTCTAATTCTATTCTAATTCTAATCTAATTCTATTCTATTTCTAATTCTATTCTAATTCTATTCTATTTCTAATTCTATTTCTAATTCTATTTCTAATTCTATTCTAATTCTATTTCTAATTCTATTTTTAATTCCAATCTAATTCTAATTCTATTCTAATTCTATTCTAATTCTAATTCTAATTCTAATTCTAATTCTATTCTAATTCTAATTCTAATTCTATTCTATTTCTAATTCTATTTCTAATTCTAATACTATTTCTAATTCTAATTTTATTCTAAATCTAATTCTAATTCTAATTATAATTCTATTTTAATTCTAATTCTATTCTAATTCTAATTCTAATTCTAATTATATTCTAATTCTATTCTAATTCTATTCTATTTCTAATTCTATTCTAATTCTAATCTATTTCTAATTCTATTTCTAATTCTATTTCTAATTCTATTTCTAATTCTAATTCTAATTCTATTCTAATTCTATTCTAATTCTATTCTAATTCTATTCTAAATCTAATTCTATTCTAATTCTATTCTAAATCTAATTCTAATTCTAATTCTAATTCTATTCTAATTCTATTCTAATTCTATTTTAATTCTATTCTAATTCTATTCTAATTCTAATTCTATTTCTAATTCTATTCTAATTCTATTCTAATTCTATTCTAATTCTATTCTAATTCTAATTCTAATTATATTCTAATTCTAATTCTATTCTAATTCTAAATCTAATTCTAATTCTAATTCTATTCTAATTCTATTCTAATTCTAATTCTATTCTAATCCTAATTCTATTCTAAATCTAATTCTAATTCTAATTCTATTCTAATTCTAATTCTAATTCTAATTCTATTCTAATTCTATTCTAATTCTAATTCTAATTCTATTCTAATTCTAATTCTATTCTAAATCTAATTCTAATTCCAATTCTATTCTAATTCTAATTCTAATTCTATTCTAATTCTATTCTAATTATAATTCTATTCTAAATCTAATTCTAATTCTAATTCTATTCTAATTCTATTCTAATTCTATTCTAATTCTATTCTAATTCTAATTCTATTCTAAATCTAATTCTAATTCTAATTCTATTCTAATTCTATTCTAATTCTATTCTAATTCTAATTCTAAATCTAATTCTAATTCTAATTCTATTCTAATTCTATTCTAATTCTATTCTATTTCTAATTCTATTCTAATTCTATTCTAATTCTATTCTAATTCTATTCTAATTCTAATTCTAATTCTATTCTAATTCTATTCTATTTCTAATTCTATTTCTAATTGTATTTCTAATTCTATTTCTAATTCTAATTCTAATTCTATTTTAATTCTAATTATAATTCTATTTCTATTTCTATTTCTAGTTCTAATTCTATTCTAATTCTAATTCTAATTCTAATTCTATTCTAATTCTTACTCTATTCTAATTTTATTCTAATTCTATTTCTAATTCTATTCTAATTCTATTCTAATTCTATTCTAATTCTAATTCTAATTCTAATTCTATTCTAATTCTATTCTAATTCTAATTCTAATTCTAATTCTAATTCTAATTCTATTCTAATTCTATTCTAATTCTATTCTAATTCTATTCTAATTCTAATTCTAATTCTAATTCTAATTCTAATTCTAATTCTAATTCTATTTCTATTTCTATTTCTAATTCTAATTCTATTCTAAATCTAATTCTAATTCTAATTCTATTCTAATTCTAATTCTATTCTAATTCTATTCTAATTCTATTCTAATTATAATTTTAATTCTATTTCTAATTTTATTCTAATTCTATTCTAATTCTAATTCTAATTCTATTCTAATTTTATTTCTAATTCTATTTCTAATTCTAATTCTATTCTAATTCTATTCTAATTATATTCTAATTCTATTCTAATTCTATTCTAATTCTAATTCTATTCTAATTCTATTCTAATTCTATTTCTAATTCTATTCTAATTCTATTTCTAATTCTATTTTTAATTCCAATCTAATTCTAATTCTATTCTAATTCTATTCTAATTCTAATTCTAATTCTAATTCTATTTCTATTCTAATTCTAATTCTAATTCTATTCTATTTCTAATTCTATTTCTAATTCTAATACTATTTCTAATTCTAATTTTATTCTAAATCTAATTCTAATTCTAATTATAATTCTATTCTAATTCTAATTCTATTCTAATTCTAATTCTAATTCTAATTCTATTCTAATTCTATTCTAATTCTATTCTATTTCTAATTCTATTCTAATTCTAATCTATTTCTAATTCTATTTCTAATTATATTTCTAATTCTATTTCTAATTCTAATTCTAATTCTATTCTAATTCTATTCTAATTCTATTCTAATTCTATTCTAAATCTAATTCTATTCTAATTCTATTCTAAATCTAATTCTAATTCTAATTCTAATTCTAATTCTATTCTAATTCTATTCTAATTCTATTCTAATTCTATTCTAATTCTATTCTAATTCTAATTCTATTTCTAATTCTATTCTAATTCTATTCTAATTCTATTCTAATTCTATTCTAATTCTAATTCTAATTCTATTCTAATTCTAATTCTATTCTAATTCTAAATCTAATTCTAATTCTAATTCTATTCTAATTCTATTCTAATTCTATTCTAATTCTAATTCTATTCTAATCCTAATTCTATTCTAAATCTAATTCTAATTCTAATTCTATTCTAATTCTAATTCTAATTCTAATTCTATTCTAATTCTATTCTAATTCTAATTCTAATTCTATTCTAATTCTAATTCTATTTCTAATTCTAATTCTATTCTAAATCTAATTCTAATTCCAATTCTATTCTAATTCTAATTCTAATTCTATTCTAATTCTATTCTAATTATAATTCTATTCTAAATCTAATTCTAATTCTAATTCTATTCTAATTCTATTCTAATTCTATTCTAATTCTAATTCTATTCTAAATCTAATTCTAATTCTAATTCTATTCTAATTCTATTCTAATTCTATTCTAATTCTAATTCTAAATCTAATTCTAATTCTAATTCTATTCTAATTCTATTCTATTTCTAATTCTATTCTAATTCTATTCTAATTCTATTCTAATTCTATTCTAATTCTATTCTAATTCTAATTCTAATTCTATTCTAATTCTATTCTATTTCTAATTCTATTTCTAATTCTATTTCTAATTCTATTTCCAATTCTAATTCTAATTCTATTTTAATTCTAATTATAATTCTATTTCTATTTCTATTTCTAGTTCTAATTCTATTCTAATTCTAATTCTAATTCTAATTCTATTCTAATTCTTACTCTATTCTAATTTTATTCTAATTCTATTTCTAATTCTATTCAAATTCTATTCTAATTCTATTCTAATTCTAATTCTAATTCTAATTCTATTCTAATTCTATTCTAATTCTAATTCTAATTCTAATTCTAATTCTATTCTAATTCAATTCTAATTCTATTCTAATTCTATTCTAATTCTAATTCTAATTCTAATTCTAATTCTAATTCTAATTCTAATTCTAATTCTATTTCTATTTCTATTTCTAATTCTAATTCTATTCTAAATCTAATTCTAATTCTAATTCTATTCTAATTCTAATTCTATTCTAATTCTATTCTAATTTTATTCTAATTATAATTTTAATTCTATTTCTAATTTTATTCTAATTCTATTCTAATTCTAATTCTAATTCTAAATCTAATTCTAAATCTAATTCTATTCTAATTCTAATTCTAATTCTAATTCTATTCTAATTCTATTCTAATTCTAATTCTAATTCTAATTCTAATTCTATTCTAATTCTATTCTAATTCTATTCTAATTCTAATTCTATTCTAATTCTATTCTATTTCTAATTCTATTTCTAATTCTATTTCTAATTCTATTTCTAATTCTAATTCTAATTCTATTCTAATTCTATTCTAATTCTATTCTAATTCTAATTCTAATTCTAAATCTAATTCTAAATCTAATTCTATTCTAATTCTAATTCTAATTCTAATTCTATTCTAATTCTATTCTAATTCTAATTCTAATTCTAATTCTAATTCTAATTCTATTCTAATTCTATTCTAATTCTATTCTAATTCTAATTCTATTCTAATTCTATTCTATTTCTAATTCTATTTCTAATTCTATTTCTAATTCTATTTCTAATTCTAATTCTAATTCTATTCTAATTCTATTCTAATTCTATTCTAATTCTAATTCTAATTCTAATTCTATTCTAATTCTATTCTAATTCTATTCTAATTCTAATTCTATTCTAATTCTATTCTATTTCTAATTCTATTTCTAATTCTATTTCTAATTCTATTTCTAATTCTAATTCTAATTTTATTCTAATTCTATTCTAATTCTATTCTAATTCTATTCTAAATCTAATTCTATTCTAATTCTATTCTAATTCTATTCTAAATCTAATTCTAATTCTAATTTTAATTCTAATTCTATTCTAATTCTATTCTAATTCTATTCTAATTCTAATTCTAATTCTAATTCTAAATCTAATTCTAATTCTATTCTAATTCTATTCTAATTATATTCTAATTCTATTCTAATTCTATTCTAATTCTATTCTAATTCTAATTCTAATTCTATTCTAATTCTAATTCTATTCTAATTCTAAATCTAATTCTAATTCTAATTCTATTCTAATTATAATTTTAATTCTATTCTAATTCTAATTCTATTCTAATTCTATTCTAATTATAATTCTATTCTAAATCTAATTATAATTCTAATTTTATTCTAATTCTATTCTAATTCTAATTCTAATTCTAAATCTAATTCTAAATCTAATTCTATTCTAATTTTATTATAATTCTATTCTAATTCTAATTCTATTCTAATTCTAATTCTATTCTAAATCTAATTCTAATTCTAATTCTATTCTAATTCTATTCTAATTCTAATTCTAATTCTAATTCTATTCTAATTCTAATTCTATTCTAATTCTATTTCTAATTCTAATTCTATTTCTAATTCTATTCTAATTCTATTCTAATTCTATTCTAATTCTAATTCTAATTCTATTCTAATTCTAATTCTATTCTAAATCTAATTCTAATTCTAATTCTATTCTAATTCTATTCTATTCTAATTCTATTTCTAATTCTAATTCTATTTCTAATTCTATTCTAATTCTATTCTAATTCTATTCTAATTCTAATTCTAATTCTATTCTAATTCTAATTCTATTCTAAATCTAATTCTAATTCTATTTATATTATATTCTATTCTATCTTATTCTATTCTATTTCTATTCTATTCTATTCTATTCTATATTATTCTATTTTATTATATTCTATTCTATTCTATTCTATTTCTATTATATTTCTATTATATTCTATTCTATTTATATTCTATTCTATTCTATTTTATTTCTATTCTATTTCTATTATATTTTATTCTATTTCTATTCTATTCTATTCTATTCTATTATATTCTATTATATTATATTCTATTCTATTTCTATTCTATTTCTATTATATTTTATTCTATTTCTATTTTATTCTATTTTATTTTATTATATTTTATTCTATTTTATTCTATTATATTCTATTCTATTCTATTCTATTTGTATTCTATTTCTACTATATTCTATTCTATTTCTATTCTATTCTGGTATATTCTATTTTTATTATATTCTATTATATTTCTATTTTATTTTATATTATTCTATTATATTCTATTATATTCTATTATATTATATTCTATTCTATTCTATATTATTCAATTCTATTCTATTCTATTATATTATATTCTATTCTATTCTATTCTATTTCTATTTTATTCTATTATATTTCTATTTATATTCTATACTATTCTATTATATTATATTATATTCTATTCTTTTTCTATTTTATTTCTATTTCTATTCTATTATATTCTATTTTATTCTATTCTATTCTATTCTATTCTATTCTATTCTATTCTATTTCTATTTCTATTCTATTCTATTCTATTCTATTTTATTCTATTCTATTTTATTCTATTTTATTCTATATTATTCTATTTTATTCTATTATATTATATTTTATTCTATTCCATTCTATTTTATTTTATTTCTATTTTATTCTATTATATTTATATTTATATTCTATACTATTCTATTATATTATATTATATTCTATTTTATTCTTTTCTTTTCTATTTTATATCTATTTCTGTTATATTCTATTCTATTCTATTCTATTTTATTCTATTCTATTATTTTTCTATTTTATTTCTGTTTCTATTTCTATTATATTATATTCTATTCTATTCTATTCTATTCTTTTTCTATTCTATTTCTATTTATATTCTATTTCTATTATATTCTATTATATTCTATTCTATTATATTCTATTTTTATTCTATTCTATTTTGTTTCTATTCTATTTTATTCTATTCTATTCTATTCTATTCTATTCTATTTATTCTATTCTATTATATTCTATTCTATTCCTTTTCTATTCTATTGCTATTTCTAATCTATTTTATTTTATTCTATTATATTTTATTATATTCTATTATATTCTATTCTATTCTATTCTATTCTTATTTTATTCTGTTCTATTCTATTCTATTCTATTCTATTCTATTCTATTCTATTCTATTATATTCTATTTCTATTCTGTTTTATTCTATTCTATTATATTTTTATTCTATTATATTCTATTCTATACTATTTTATTCTATTCTATTCTATTATATTATATTCTATTCTATTCTATTCTATTCTATTCTATTATATTATATAATATTCTATTTTATTTCTATTCTATTTCTATTATATTCTATTCTATTCTATTTTATTCTATTCTATTTCTATTCTATTATATTCTAATCTATTTCTATTCTATTATATTCTATTCTATTTTATTTTATTTTATTCAATTCTATTCTATTCTATTTTATTCTATTCTATTCTATTCTATTTTATTTTATTTTATTTTATTTTTATTCTATTCTATTATATTCTATTTTATTCTTTTTCTATTTTATTTTTATTTCTATTTCTATTTTATTATGTTCTATTCTATTCTATTTTATTCTATTCTATTCTATTTTATTTTATTCTATTATATTCTATTCTATTTTATTCTATTCTATTCTATTTCTATTCTATTCTATTCTATTCTATACTATTCTATTCTATTATATTCTATTCTATTCTATTCTATTTCTATTATATTTCTATTATATTCTATTCTATTCTATTTCTAATTCTATTTCTATTCTATTCTATTATACTCTATTCTATTCTATTATATTTCTATTCTACTCTATTATATTCTATTCTATTTATATTCTATTCTATTTTATTTTATTTTTATTCTATTTCTATTATATTTTATTCTATTTCTATTCTATTCTATTCTATTCTATTATATTTTATTATATTATATTCTATTCTATTCTATTTCTATTCTATTTCTATTATATTTTATTCTATTTCTATTCTATTCTATTTTATTCTATTATATTTTATTCTGTTTTATTCTATTATATTCTATTCTATTCTATTATATTTCTATTCTATTTCTACTATATTCTATTCTATTTCTATTCTATTCTGGTATATTCTATTTTTATTATATTCTATTATATTTCTCTTTAATTCTATATTATTTTATTATATTCTATTCTATTCTATTATATTCTATTCTATTATATTCTATATTATTCTATTCTATTCTATTCTATTATATTCTATTATATTCTATTCTATTTCTATTTTATTCTATTATATTTCTATTTATATTCTATACTATTCTATTATATTATATTCTATTCTATTCTTTTTCTATTTTATTTCTATTTCTATTCTATTATATTCTATTTTATTCTATTCTATTCTATTCTATTCTATTCTATTCTATTCTATTCTATTCTATTCTATTCTATTCTATTCTATTTCTATTTCTATTCTATTCTATTCTATTCTATTCTATTCTATTCTATTCTATTCTATTTTATTCTATTTTATTCTATATTATTCTATTTTATTCTATTATATTATATTTTATTCTATTCTATTTTATTTTATTTTATTTCTATTTTATTTTATTATATTTATATTTATATTCTATACTATTCTATTATATTATATTCTATTCTATTCTATTTTATTCTTTTCTATTTTATATCTATTTCCATTCTATTCTATTCTATTCTATTGTATTTTATTCTATTCTATTATTTTTCTATTTTATTTCTGTTTCTATTTCTATTATATTCTATTCTATTCTATTCTATTCTTTTTCTATTCTATTTCTATTTCTATTATATTTCTATTATATTCTATTCTATTCTATTCTATTTTTATTCTATTCTATTTTATTTCTATTCTATTTTATTCTATTCTGTTCTATTCTATTCTATTCTATTCTATTTATTCTATTCTATTATATTCTATTCTATTCCTTTTCTATTCTATTGCTATTTCTATTCTATTTTATTTTATTCTATTATATTTTATTATATTCTATTCTATTCTATTTTATTTTATTCTATTCTATTCTTATTTTATTCTATTCTATTCTATTCTATTCTATTATATTCTATTATATTCTATTCTATTCTATTTCTATTCTATTTTATTCTATTCTATTATATTTCTATTCTATTCTATTCTATTCTATACTATTTTATTCTATTCTATTCTATTATATTCTATTCTATTCTATTCTATTTTATTTTATTCTATTTCTATTCTATTCTATTATATTTCTATTTATATTCTATACTATTCTATTATATTATATTATATTCTATTCTTTTTCTATTTTATTTCTATTTCTATTCTATTCTATTCTATTATATTCTATTCTATTTTATTCTATTTTATTTTATTCTATTTCTATTTCTATTCTATTCTATTCTATTCTATTCTATTCTATTCTATTTTATTCTATTCTATTCTATATTATTCTATTATATTATATTCTATTCTATTCTATTCTATTCTATTCTATTCTATTTCTATTTTATTCTATTTTATTTCTATTTATATTCTAAACTATTCTATTGTATTATATTATATTATATTCTATTCTATTCTTTTTCTATTTTATTTTTATTTTTATTTTATTCTATTATATTATATTCTATTCTATTCTATTTTATTTTATTCTATTCTATTCTATTCTATTTCTATTTGTATTCTATTATATTCTATTCTATTCTATTCTATTTCTATTCTATTTCTATTATATTCTATTCTATTTCTATTTCTATTATATTATATTCTATTTTATTCTATTTCTATTTCTATTCTATTTTATTCTATTCTATTTCTATTTATATTCTATTATATTCTATTTTATTTTATTCTATTCTATTTCTATTCTATTCTATTCTATTCTATTTTATTATATTTTATTATTTTTCTATTTTATTTCTGTTTCTATTTCTATTCTATTCTATTATATTCTATTCTATTCTATTCTATTCTATTCTTTTTCTATTCTATTTCTATTTATATTCTATTTCTATTATATTCTATTATATTATATTCTATTCTATTCTATTTATATTCTATTCTATTCTATTTATATTCTATTCTATTCTATTCTATTTTATTCTATTTTATTATATTCTATTCTATTCTTTTTTTATTCTATTTCTATTTCTATTCTATTTTATTTTATTTTATTCTATTATATTCTATTCTATTCTATTCTATTATATTCTATTCTATTCTATTCCTATTTTATTCTATTCTATTCTATTATATTCTATTCTATTCTATTTCTATTCTATTTTATTCTATTCTATTCTATTTTTATTATATTATATTATATTCTATATTATTCTATTCTATTATATTCTATTCTATTTGTATTCTATTTCTATTATATTATATTCTATTTCTATTCTATTCTATTCTATTTTATTCTATTTTATTTTATTCTATTCTATTCTATTCTATTCTATTCTATTCTATTCTATTTTTAATATATTTTATTATATTTCTATTCTATTCTATTCTATTCTATTATATTCTATTCTATTTTATTCTATTTTATTCTATTATATTATATTTTATTCTATTTTATTCTATTTTATTCTATTCTATTTTATTTTATTCTATTTTATTTTATTCTATTATATTCTACTGTGAACAAGTGTGAACGCAAAATATTTATTATTATTTTATTGAACAGTAGTGTGAACGCGCAGGAGGGCGTGTATGATTTTAGCACTAGTCGTACTCAGTTGTATTTGTATTATTCAGTTATATTCTCAAAGTCAGTTGTATTCTCAAAATTCAGTTGTATACGTTATTTACATAGTTGTATTCAGTTGTATTTTTACAACTGAGTTGTACTAAGTTGTACACATAATTGTACTAAGTTGTATTCGTACTTTTCAATTGTATAATTTAAACATAATTGTACCCAATTATATTTGTACTATTTAATTGTATTTGTGAAAAATAGTTACACGAACCATCACATAAAACCAAATAAAATCAAAATAGAGCCAAAAGTACGTAAAAAAGTATAACCAAAATTCTGCAAAAAGGCCGATACAACTAGAAAAAGTGATAAAAATACTAATATAACTAAAAAAACCTGAAAGTAGCAATTATACAAGTATATGTAATCTGATAACTAGTATTACTCGTATAACTATATATTAGAAAATATAATTGTGTATTACTGGTACAACTATATTGTAGGGTTTAGGGTTTAGGGATTAAGGATTAGGGTTTGGGCTAAAAGTTTAGGTTTTATGGGTTATAATCACGTATTTGTGATATTAAAACCAATGTTTACCCTATTAAATATGATATTCAATTATTAATCTAGAAAAAGTGAAAAATAACATGTTTTAATCTTAGAAACCCTAAATATATATGTGTTGTTAACTTGTTTGATCATTAGTATGTGAATTGTTGGAGATGCGGCCATTGTTGGAGTTTCCGCCATAATTTATAAAATAAATTTAATTTAATTATAATTTATATATAAATGTAATTAAAAATAATTATTATTATAATTTATTAACTAATTGAATTTTTAAATATATAAGTGTTTATAATATTTACAAAAAAACACATTAGATCAATTGGTTAACTCTTCATTCTTTAAATTTTAGGGTAATGAGTTTAACTCCTTTTTTTTTTAATTTTTAATAATTCTACATTATATATATTAAATATGTTAAATATATACAAAACTTTGATTTGGTCTAGTGGTTCATGGTATTTGTTTTCTTATAAGGGAACCTAGGTTCAAGTGTAGGTGTGTGCATTATTTTTTAGAAGAAAAAAATGGTGGACCCATATGTAGAAAAAAAAAAGTTCGCGTAAAAAAAGAGAAAGTTTAAAAGTTTTTGAAAATTGATTTGAAGAAGAGAAATTGGTAGGCTCACCATAAATTTTTAATTTTTAATTTATTGTTTTGACCCAGTTTGATTTGGATCAATACCGGTAACCCAGTAGATTGCGGTATGGGTCATAAATAAATTTAAGTTGATTAGTTTTTTTGTAATTATATAAATTTTAAGTATGAAAAAAAATCAAAAATAAAATAAAAAAGAAGAAAGAGTATTTGAGAAACGATTTTAAGTTTGAGAAGTATTTTAGAAATTGATTGAAAGATAAACCCTAATTCAATTCCTCAGAATTTCGAGATTACGCAACTCTTTTGGTTTTACAGAGCACCATCGATTCGAGTAGCCATGGGGATTCTGTCGTGGTTCACAGGAAGCCCTAAGCCTTCGTCGCCCGAGACGTCGAAGACGGAGATAATTCAGACGCCGAAATCGGAAACTCCGGCTCCGGGGATGAACGGAGCCATAGAAGTTCCTCGTCCTGATCGCGCGACGGTTTTCGAGTTTGGCTCCGTGGCGGCGACCGGAGACAGAGTCACTCTCGCTGGATACTGCCCCGTTTCCGACGATCTGGAACCTTGCCGGTGGGAGATTCTTCCAGCCGACGGGAAAGACGCGCCACAGTTTCGCGTCGTCTTCTGAAGAATTAAAGTATCATCTATTCACAGGCTGGGTTTCTAGAAAAATTCGTATTGGTCTGGTAATGTCATCGCTCTTTTTATCTCTTTAAAAATATACACTTTTTTCACTTGAACTGAACAAGTTCTCACCTTTATCGCAGCTGATTAATCTGCGATGTTAAACTGGTTAAGAAACTTAAACCAAATTGATAATTGGATTGGGTATACAATTGATGTCAACGTTTGCTCTTCATAAACCCTAGTATCATTTTGGGATTCCACCATCTCCAGGTTGTATTTCTATTTTAATAATTAAGCTTCATTTTTAGTCCATTAATAGATTCGCTAATGTTGATTAGTTAATTTTGCTTATTTTTAATCAATTGAATTAAAGTGATTTAATATAAGGGAATTAAGTGATTATCCGTGTTTTACTGCTCCAAATGACAATTAGTGCCAACGAAATCTTTTAATCCATAAACGAAAACCGATTAAAAAAAGACTTTGGAGAGAGAAAAAAAAAACATCACGATCGTTCCTCTTCTTTCAATTTTCAATCTTTCAACCATTTTTTTTTATCCGTTTCGTCTTTCGTCTTCTTCAACACAATTGACGAATTTTCCTAACGATGCAATGTGGGTTTGATCCTTAATTGATCTGGGGTTCTCTGCGAGATCAAAATCATGGAGAACGTCGCCGCGCAATTGAAGCGCGGGATATCGAGACAATTCTCGACAGGATCAATGCGACGAACACTAAGCCGACAATTCACACGCCAATCCTCTCTCGACCCACGCCGTAACAATATGAGATTCAGCTTCGGCCGTCAATCTTCGCTCGATCCGATCAGACGGAGCCCTGAATCCCTTGGCTGCGAGCCAAAGATGTCTGTGCCGGAGAATCTCGATTCCACGATGCAACTTCTCTTTATGGCAAGTAAAGGCGACGTTAATGGCCTCCAGGAGCTGCTCAACGAAGGAATTGATGTGAATAGCATCGATCTTGATGGCCGTACGGCTCTTCACATCGCTTCCTGTGAAGGTCATTACGACGTCGTTAAGGTTCTTCTCAGCCGGAGAGCTAACATTGATGCTCGTGACCGTTGGGGTAGTACGGTCTGTTCCTCCCTCTGCAAACTTTCCAATCTGGTTTTTGGTTCGGTTTTTGTGTAAACCCAATATCATTCGGCTCGGTCTGCTAAGTATTTGGTTGTTTACCGGAATTGAGTTTGAATTAATTTCCGGTTAGATTCGTTCTAGCTATGGTTTGTACGGATGTAGAAAAACGAACCCAATTGGTTAATAATTCCCTCTTTGGTTTAGTTATGGTTTAACCGAATTGATCACCCTTGAGACATTTTGACACTAGATTATTGTGCAGGCGGCTGTTGATGCGAAGTATTATGGGAATGTTGAAGTGTATAATCTCTTGAAAGCTCGAGGAGCCAAAGCTCCGGTATGGTATTAACATAAAAAGGATTTTTCTTTTATGTTCTTAAGATAATTGGTCTCCCTCTTAGGTGGATTGGCTTCATCTTCAACATTTGTTTGTGGTAAACTGTAGAAAACCAGAAAAACTCCAATGACGGTGGGGAATCCAAAAGAAGTCCCTGAGTATGAGCTTAATCCACTCGAGCTTCAAGTCCGAAAAGTTGATGGCATCTCAAAGGTTGTCTAATCTCACAAGAACTGAGATTTTATCTCCTGAATCTCTTGTTCTGATTTTTGTTTTGTTTTGCTTTTGTTTTACTTAATTTGTAGGGAACATATCAAGTTGCTAAATGGAATGGCACACGAGTCTCGGTAAAAATATTCGAGAAAGATAGTTATTCAGTTCCGGAACGAGTGTATGCATTCTTCTTGTTCTTGAGTTTCTCTGTCTAAGTTGTTTGATCACATGAAATCATCTAACACTGAGTTTTTTCTTTCTGGTATTTTTTTTATACGAGCAGAAATGCCTTCACACATGAATTAACATTACTAGCTAAAGCTCGGCATCCAAATATTGTTCAATTTGTTGGAGCTGTCACTCAAAATCTACCAATGATGATTGTAGTTGAGTATAATCCAAAAGTAAGCATTAGGTTTTTTTACTTCATTTCCTTCCTGCACATCGAATCACAAGTGTAGTAATCTTGTAGTCATCTAAATTTCAGGGTGATCTAAGTGTTTATCTTCAAAAAAAAGGTCGTCTTTCTCCTTCAAAGGCTCTGAGATTTGCTCTTGATATTGCCAGAGGCATGAACTATCTTCATGAATGTAAACCAGACCCTATCATACACTGCAATTTAAGGCCAAAGTAAGACAAAGCCGAGAGAAGATGAGATAATAACGCAAAAAATAGTTTGGATAATATTTTGAAAATTTTCTGTAAGGTGCCAGAAATATTTTGCTGGATAGAGGAGGACAATTGAAGATCTCTGGATTTGGTTTGATAAAGTTGTCCAAGATTTCAGAAGATAATGCCAAAGTAGTGAACCACGAAGCTCATATCGATAAATCAAGTAAGAAAAAGGCTTGCATTTTTCTGTTAGAAACAGGTTCATTATATAAAAAATCATTGTTCTTGTGCTTATTACTTTTCGAACTGCAGATTACTATATTGCACCCGAAATATACAAAGACGAAATCTTCGATAAAAGGGTTGATGTGCATTCGTTTGGTGTCATTTTGTATGAGGTAGTAACGTACAAAGCTTTCGCCTTTTTGATAGTGAAATAAATATCTGAGTCTTAAACTCTGCAATTTTTTTTTGGGTTTTATATGTGAAGATGAGTGAGGGAGTATCGATTTTTCATCCCAAATCGCCTGAAGATGTTGCAGAGTCGATATGTATAGAAGGAAAGAGACCAATAATCAAGACGAAATCGAAGAGTTACCCTCCGGAATTGAAAGAGTAAGCATTTGAAAATCTTGTTGATGTTTAAAACCACTATCAGCTGTTATTGCATTTTACGAAGTTTATAGACATTAACAACTCAAGAATCATGAATGATAATCTGTAGGTTGATTGAGGAATGTTGGCATCCAGATATCGGTGTGAGGCCAACATTCTCTGAGATTATTATTCGGCTCGACAAAATAGTTGCAAACTGTTCTAAGCAGGGTTGGTGGAAAGACACATTTAAGTTTCCCTGGTAAAACAAGTTTTATCTGAATGAACAATCTTTAAGTTAAAACAAAGATTTATGTTCATCATGTTCCTTTTTGTTTTGCAGGAAATAAAAGGGAACGAATGAATCAGTCAACCCTGATACAGGAAACCCCCGGGAAATGAAAGAAACAGCAAGATGAGAGTGAGATTTTGCAGACACAAGCAGATTTACAAATTAACTCCCTTTGTAAAAACATAATATCACTGATCTGTTTTTTTTTTTTTTTTTTAAATACCTTTTTCATGTTTGTTTGTTTGTTTGATATCACAAGTTTTTGCATTATTTTGTAAGTATATTTTATGAGAACCAACATACACATCACTTGTTCATATCAAAATTAGACGCAAATATTAATATTTAGATAAAATTCATAAATTTCTGGTAAAACAAATGCAAGTGCCCAGGGTGTATAGAGACTTTTTTTAAAAAGTAGATATTATGGAAAAGCATTTGTCAAGATCAAATTTAACAAGTTTTATGATGAATGTAAATCTGAATTTTTTTCTTTTGTTAAGAACAGGACCTTATTACCAATGTAAATCTGTAATTTTTAATATATATATTAAGTATCTTATAATCATAATGACTATATTTTTTTTTTGTTTGGTGAAGAAGAAAACTATTATTAAAAGATAAAGAAAAATATTCCAAGCGTCTTTGCCCTTGGGGTTCAAGTATTACATCTAGGCCTGGGCATTCGGATAATTGGGTCGGATTCGGTTCGGGTATTTCGGGTTTCAGGTATTTTGGATTCGAGGTTAAAGATCCATTCGGCTATTTTTTTTATTTCGGATCGGGTTCGATTCGGATCCGGTTCTTTCGGATATTTGATAAAAGATCCGAAATTTATCCGATACTAAGTTGTATGATTTCGGTTCTAGTATTTTAGTACTCGTAAAACCCGTAATATCCGAAATACCCGAAGTACCCGAAATACCCGACTATTATATTATCCAAAATATCAAAAATATATGAATTTTATTCGAAATACTAACATATATTTTTAAATGATAACAATTAAATATAATATAAATCAAATTTGAAACATTAAAAAATTGTAATATTCATCAAACAAAAAGTAAATGTAATAAACAAGAAACAAATATGACAAAGGAAATCAAATATGACATAGTTTACATTCTATAATGTATTTAGAATTCAAAACTACAAAAAAACAAATATGAATGGCCGTCTTTAAACTATGAATATTAGATGAACTCTACACTTGCTAATATAAAATATGATACTAGAAAAACATATTAAATTAGTACTTATTAACTAATAAGTCAGTGAAAACCAACCAATTAAAGTTACAAAACAAATAAATTAGTAATTAACTCTAAACATAAATATATGTAAAATTGAATTTGGTTCTAAAAAATACTAATTCAGGTATCGGTTCGGATCGGGTATTACCCGATACCCGAAGTATTGGAAGACAAGATCCATTCGGGTTTTTTAATACTAAAAAAGTATATCCATTCGGGTATTTTTAGATCGGATCCAGTTCGGATCTTCGGATCCGGATATTTTGCCCAAATCATCTGATTGTGGATTTGTCTACGCTATTACAATCAGAGAGGCATGGGACCCAGATATAATCCAACGGCGTACATGTCTCCGTAAAATCTTTATTTTATTTTACGTTTTTTCGTTCAGAAATCTTTATTTCTTCTGTCCTCAAAGAGACAAAAATAAAATAGAAAAAGGAATATAAAACCCTTCTCACGATTCATTTGCCGCATCTCTAAAACCTCTCAAATTTATCCGGCGTGTTTTCTGGTTCACTCTCACCGGTAAACAGAGTTCTTGATCTTCAGATTCCTCCCTCTGCCCTGGAATCCGGGTCATCTGTAAGTGTTCATATCTTCTTCGAATTCGTCTTCATAGTACTCGAATCAAGGGGTTTCCATTTCCTGAGATTTTTTCTTATTGTAAACATTGTGCTTCTTCACCTACCGATTTCGGTGGACCGTCTGGTTTTTCTACGGTTCTCGGTTCGCCGAAGTTTTCAGTTTTTCCTTAATTAGTGATTTTCCCTCTTCCGAATATCAGAGTGAGGTCTGTTCTCTTATTGGAGATGTACAGCTGATTCCTCTGTCGACAACAAGGGTATCAAGAAAATGGAGTCAAGAGCGATCGTTAGGAGAAAGAGTATCATTTCTTATTACTTGAGTGTCTATGCTCGTTCAGCTCAGAGCTTTCAGTCCATTGGAAACTCTGCTCAGACGGTTGATTCACATGCTTATCACTCTCTTATTAACCATCCTCCCGTGAAATCTGACCGTGTAACCAAACACAAGTCCTTTACAGGAGGATATGGTCTTCTATTGTCTACTGGAAACGGTTATTTCGACCGTAGATTCCATGGTTCTTCTCACTTGTCGGGCATCGGTTTTGGAAGTTCAGAAATTGGTCCTTCTCTGGGGATGAGATATATGAGCATATCCATCCGTAATGCTACCACAGCTGCAGTTAAGAAACCGGAAGAAGAGGAGAAAAAAGATGATGGGGTTACTATGAATAGGAAAGAGGCATCTCCTGAGGAATGTGACCAAGCTGTTGAAAGTCTGAGCAGTGTTAAAGCAAAGGCGAAAGCTAAACGTCTACAAGAATCCAAAAAGGTTGCTCGATCGATAGTACAGAGGACATGGGCATTTATTCTTGAGATCGGTCCTGCTTTAAGAGCTGTTGCCTCCATGAGCAGGTTTAGCTTTCTTCTGATATTGTGTGTATTTAATCTCCAGGCTTGTAATCAGTTATTGCAGTGTACTTAATTTTCTGTTTTCTACAGGGCGGATTGGGCAAAAAAGCTCACACACTGGAAACAAGAGTTTGTTTCAACATTGAAACATTATTGGCTGGGGACCAAACTACTCTGGGCAGACACTAGAATCAGTTCAAGATTGCTGCTCAAGTTGGCTGGTGGAAAGAGTCTCTCCAGAAGAGAAAGGCAACAGCTAACTCGAACAACAGCTGATATCTTCAGATTAGTGCCATTTGCAGTGTTCATCCTTGTGCCGTTTATGGAGTTTCTGCTACCAGTTTTCCTGAAGCTCTTCCCTAATATGTTACCGTCAACTTTCCAGGACAAGATGAAAGAAGAGGTATGTTTCCAAGGAGTGTCGGCTTTACACGTTCGTTTATTACCTTGTTGCCTTCTGGGTCACTTTTTCCATGTTTCTCTTTTGTTATGTACAGGAAGCATTGAAAAGGAAGTTACTTGCAAGGATAGAATACGCTAAGTTTCTTCAGGAAACGGCCAAAGAGATGGCTAAGGAAGTCAAACATTCAAGAACTGGTGAAGCAAAGAAAACCGCTGAAGACCTGGTTGAGTTTCTAGACAAGGCAAGTCATGGATTTTCTGTTGGCTCCGATACTTCTCTTTCTTTCAGTTTTTGAATTTGAATTTCATTCCCCACGTTCTCAAAATCTTGCCTTGCAGGTTCGAAAAGGTCGACTAGTCCAAAATGATGAAATTTTGGGCTTTGCAAAGCTTTTCAACGATGAGCTTACTTTAGATAACATTAGCAGGTTTGTTGCTCCTTTTTTTTTTCTGAATCTCAAAGATGTGTTGTGCTCGTAAAGGGTCACATGTTCTGACAGTAATTACATCTTTGTTTTCAATAACAGGCCTCGCTTAGTTAGTATGTGCAGAATTATGGGTATAAGCCCATATGGAACAGATGCTTATCTGCGATATATGCTCAGAAAAAGACTGAGGAGGTAAGATGCTTCCACGTCTCATTGTTATTGAAATTTTAACCTTGCTTTGATGTTTACTTTTTACTCCTTTCCAATGCAGCATTAAGGAAGATGATAAACTGATTAGATCTGAGGGTGTGGATTCCCTTTCAGAAGCTGAGCTACGCGAAGATTGCAGGGAACGGGGAATGCTGGGGACGCTTACAGTTGAAGAGATGAGGCAACAGGTTTTTTTTATATGTTTATTAAACTCCAATTGGAAAAGATAATGTTGCAGCGTTAATTTTTTATATCGAAACGATCTTGCAGCTTCGCGACTGGATGGACTTGTCACTTAATCATTCTGTCCCCTCGTCGTTACTGATCCTTTCTAGGTAGGTTCCAGAACTAATTTTTTCTCATTATTTTGTTCTTTTATTGGTTTTATTGCGAATAAGTTTCTGATAGCAGTTTATATTCAGGGCATTCACGGTTGCTGGAAGAGTTGAGGCAGATGCTGTCCGGGCAACTCTTTCTTCTCTTCCGGACGAGGTTGTGGATACTGTTGGTATTACTTCTCTGCCATCTGAAGACCTTGTATCTGAGCGACTAAGGAAATTAGAGTACCTTGAGATGCAAGACGAACTGATCAAGGTCTAATATAAATCATTGATTGTGTATTTTTATATTTTCTTGAGGAAGAGAACTCTGTTTTATATGTTTCCCATTTTACATTGATATATATGTAGAAAGAAGAAGAGAAAGAAGAAGAAGAGCTTACAAGGATTAAGGATGTTAAAGGTGGTGAAGAGGATAAGCCGCTACAAGAGATGACCATACCAACGGCCAGAGAAGCACAAGAACAGGCCAGAGCTAGAGTTCTTGAACAGCAAGATGATCTTTGCAAACTTAGCCGTGCGCTGGGCGTTTTAGCTTCTGCTTCTGTAAGAAAAAATGAGTCTATGGTTTTCAATGATGAATATGCAGAGCACTTTAGTTCGGTACCTGTTTGATACTATCTTTGTTTTTGATCTAAACAGTCGGTATGTAGAGAGCGCGAAGAATTCCTGAGACTGGTCAAGAAAGAGGTACAGTGTCCACAAGAGTAGTAGTTTGCTTGACTAGCATTTTGTGTCCTAGATGAAAATGTTTTTCTGTTTCTCCAGTTGGAGTTTTATAACACAATGGTCGAGAGAGAAGATGTAGATGGTGAAAAAGCTGCAATGAAGGCATACAAAGCAGCTAGAGAAGATAGTGACCAAGGTAATGAAGTTGCTGAAGCAGACGAGGTTTCCTCTGCATTAATGGAAAAGGTAAAAAGACTTAAAATCGTATTTAAAGAATCTTTGAAGTCCCATGAGTTTTGTGGCTGAGCTAACTCTTCAGGTATACTTTATAAGGTTGATGGTCTGATACAAAACCTCGAGAAGGAGATTGATGATGTGGATATCAAAATTGGCAAAGGCTGGCAGCTTCTTGACAGGTATATAGACATATTATATAACCTCCACTTTTTTCGTTTTATGAGACTAAAATTATAATGTTGTAACGTTTTGAATGCACACAACACAGGGATCGAGATGGAAAGGTCACACCTGATGAAGTTGCAGCTGCTGCGATGTACCTGAAGGACACACTTGCTAAGGAAGGCCTTCAACAACTAATCAGTAGTCTCTCCAAAGATAAAGGTAAAGAACAGAACGATCCTCTCCTTGAGCTCTTAAGCTCTCTGAAGTTAATTTGTTAATTGATCTTTGTATTGAATCTGGTTTTTCTACAGAGGGAAGAATTATGGTGGAAGACATTGTAAGGTTGGGTAGGTTGGGAAGTAAGCCAGAAGAAGATGCAACAGAAGAAGAATCAAATTAAAAGAAAGATACTCTGATTTTTTTTTAAAAACCAGACAAGACACTACACTACTACTCTTAGTTGTAATGAAGTTAGCTTTTTTTACTGAGAGAAAACTCTACTTCAGGTTTTACTGCTTAGACAAAAGCAGTTACATAATAGAAGAGGGCTACGATTGAGTGAGACCTTTTGCTAGTTTTTGTGGAAAGAGGTTAATACAAAAACAAAAACAAATAAAGGTTTTTAGAGATTATTTCAACTGAAACATTGATATCTATGGATCTCCTACATTGAGCCAAGTTTCTCTACCTTTTTGCATTCTTCCTCACCACTATATGTGATTCTCTCTACACAATCTGACTAACCGGTTTAATCACTGATCAGCCTTCCTAGTAGCTGCAAAATCAAATTTGTTTACATTGTACAAATCACAAGTAATTAGGTTAGTTTGCTCACTTTTAATCCCGGATCCTCAACTTGGCAAATAAATGACGCATGCTATTACCATGCTTGTCACAAATTCATTTCAGAAAAACAAACATTTTTGATACATGTCAATCGTCAAGTGCAATAACTCTTTTAGAAAGAGGTCAAAGAAGATAGCATCTATAAGATGGCCATTGATGATGATGATGAATCAGGAAGGGTCTAGGCTCCGTCCGCCAAAGTTCTCTTCACCGTACTGATGTAAAGAACTGCACCCAAAGAAAACAACGAAACTATATATATATATATATATATATACATATGCATAAAGCGAACGATATACATTAAAGAAGAAGACTGAGAGAAGACTAAGAGATTTTCGTTACCATTGTTTCCACGGATAAAGGCATCACCGTATTTGTTCTTGAGCTGCCCGTTTACATACTCCTCTGTCTGCTCCATTGCTATGTTCATATACCCATCAAGACAAGCAAGAATGCCTGCGTAAAAGAGAAAGAAGCAATTCTTAATCAAGAACTTAATATTAAGCTTGACCAGAACCTAGAAAAACTGATCAGGGCAACAAGAGAAACAAGTTGAGAAGAATGAAATAAGTAGTCTCTCATGTGTACTTGAAACAGAATAATTAGTCACGGATAAATACCCGGTCTAGAACTCTATATTGAGCTCGAAAACCAGGGAAACTATCAATCTAGAGAATGGTACGGATTATAGAAACCCACTCTCGAAGATATGAAGGTTCTTTAATGGTGGATAAAGATGACAATGAAAGAGGGAGAGAGAGAGAGAGAGGAAGAGGTTTGTTAAAAAGATTCCTTATGTTTTTCACAGAGCCCGTGGGCATTACATAAGCATGACTCGATTGGTTTACAAGCAAACCGTATTCGAGTTGTTTTAATTATTTAAACCGAAATTAAAATAGCATAAACCGGAAAATTAAAAACCCCCGCCAATATGAAAGGCGCTTACTGAATTCCGTGAGGAATACGGTAACAATACTCCCTGCTGCAGATGATACTTGTCCTCAAGTATCTAGCTCAAACTCTGGGTATTTAGCGACGAAATCTTGGTAGAACTCCCAACTAGCCTTCTCAATTGGTTCACCCTTCCATTTGATAAGTACCTTAGTAACCGCTTTGTTTTGCCTCTTAGTCATTTTAGTTTCTAAGATCGCTTCGGGATCCTTGTCTAACCCTTGATCACGAAGATACTGAGGAAGAAATGGAGTGGAAGAAGGAGGATTTGGACACAGTTTTAGTTGGCTTACATGGAAGACCGGGTGTATAGCAGAGTCCAGAGGTAGCTCTAGCTTATAGGCGGCAGAGCCGACTTTATCTATCACTTGAAAGGGCCCATAAAAACGAGGAGATAACTTATGAGGGACGTGACGCTGTCTGAGAGAATGCTGGCGATATGGTTGTAATTTGAGATAAACGAAGTCACCCACTGAGAATTCCCGAACCGAACGATGAGCATCAGCATATTGTTTCATTCTATTCTGAGCTCGGAGAAGGTGAAATTTCAGCATAGATATAACCTCCTCGCGTTTAGCCAAGTTGCGATTGATGACGGCGGAAGAACTCTCCCCTGGTAAATAGGGTAAGTGCAGAGGAGGGGGTTGACCGAAAACAATCTCGTAGGGAGTACAGTGAATAGCCGAATGATAAGTTGTATTATACCACCATTCGGCTAATGGTAACCATTGTGACCAGGTAGATGGAGCATCGGAGACCATACATCGCAGGTAAGTCTCAAGCGTACGGTTTGTTACCTCCGTCTGGCCATCTGTTTGAGGATGGTAGGATGTAGAAAACTTAAGATCAACCCCGTGCACGCGGAATAACTCAGACCAAGCCTCACTGAGGAAGGATGGGTCCCTGTCACTGACGATGTCTTTCGGCATCCCATGAAGGCGGAACACCTGATCCAGATAAAGACGCGCAACATCTAGTGCAGTATACGGGTGCGACAAAGCCAAGAAATGTGCATTTTTACTTAAGCGATCCACAACCACCAATATACAGTGTTTACCTGATGAAGCAGGGAGACCTTCAATGAAATCCAAACTGATGGATTCCCAGATACCTTGAGGAATAGGTAGCGGTTGAAGTAATCCGGGTTTAGCTGCAGTGTCATACTTATTACGTTGACAAACTGTGCAGTTACGGACGTAATCCCTGACTTCCAAACTCATTCGCGGCCAAAAGAAGAGAGATTTGATTCTCTGTAACATTGCGTCTCGACCAGAGTGTCCTCCAATAGCAGAGTCATGGAGCCATTTGAAAATATGAAGCTTAACATCGGAATCGTTTCCCACCACTAATTTTCCTTTCCGACGTAATTCACCGTTAACGAATGTATAATGAGGGTGAGAGGATCTATCCATACGAAGATCGGAAATGATTTTGAGAAGATTAACATCCGTGTCCCAAAGCTTTTGCAGGGATGAGTAAAACGCATCATGGGCTTGTGATAGAGTGATTTGAAGTAAATCACCTCCCGTCACACGGGAAAGAGCATCCGCAACCAGATTCTCCTTGCCCTCTTTATATTGAATCTCGAAATCATATCCCATTAGTTTGGAGAGCCACATATGTTGGAAAGGAGTCGTGACTTTCTGTGAATTCAAAAACTTGAGACTGCGTTGATCCGTTTTGATAATAAAATGGCGATGCGCGAGATATGCGCCCCAAGCTTGTACCGCATGTACCACGGCCATCATTTCCTTCTCATAAACCGATAAATGTTGATGTCGTGGACCAAGAGTGCGGCTGATGAAGCATATTGGATGGTTATCTTGCATCAAAACCGCACCAATTCCCTGATTCGAGGCATCCGTTTCCACCACAAATAGTTTGTTGAAATCAGGAAGTGCCAAGACAGGAGTTGATGTCAAAGCTAATTTCAATGATCCAAAGGCAAGAGTAGCTTCAGTCGTCCATTCGAAGTTATCTTTCTTCAACAAGTGGAACAAAGGTTTGGCGATGATTCCATAAGACCGAATGAACCGACGATAGTAATTAGCCAACCCGAGGAAACTGCGTAATTGCTTTACAGTAGTTGGTATTGGCCATTCTTTGATAGATTTGATCTTCGACGGGTCAGTACTTACACCTTCAGCGGAGATAAAATGACCCAAATACTCTATTTTTGTGGTGCCGAAAGTACATTTGGAGGCCTTGAGATATAGTTGGTGATGGCGCAGAAGATTGAATACCACGGCTAAGTGAGTAAGATGTTCATCCCATGAAGCGCTATAAACCAAAATATCGTCGAAAAAGACGAGAACGAACTTGCGAGTAACCTCTTGGAACACGTGATTCATCAAGCTCTGAAATGTGGAAGGCGCATTGGTAAGGCCAAAAGGCATAACCAAGTACTCGAAGTGACCCGCATGAGTTTTAAAAGCTGTTTTAAACACGTCTTGCGGATCCATCCTGAGTTGGTGAAAGCCTGATCGTAGGTCCAGTTTTGAGTAGAACATTGATCCTCCTAACTCGTCCAACAGATCATCCAGCAAGGGAATGGGGTATTTATCTTTTACTGTCTGTTTATTCAAACCCCTGTAATCCACGCATAATCTCCAATTACCATCCTTCTTCTTCACCAAAACGATCGGAGAAGCGTAAGGACTTGAGCTATGTTGAATGATTCCCTGATTCAACATTTCCTTGATCATTTGATCGACAACATCCTTCTGCATTGATGAATACCGGTAAGGACGTTGGCTGATTGGTGTTGAATTCGCTACCAAAGGTATTCTATGATCAAACCCCTCCCGGAATGGTGGTAAGGAATCAGGTTCAGTAAAAACGTCTGCATAGGATGTGAGTAGAGATTCCAGTTCCGGGGATTCCATTTTTCCCGTGAGTGACGCCGAGATATGAAACAGAGAGAATTGAAAACTTGTGTCGAGGTCGTTTTTATCCTCTTGGAATTCCCGGACTTGCAACATTGCAATTTGAGGAGTCTGTAATAGTATCTTGTTGAGCTTACTTCCTTTAACCATCTTCCCACTTGATTTTTCTGAACCACGAAGGACATGTTTGACCCCTTGCCACGTAAATTCCATCCTCAAATTGGAGAAATCCCACCAAATGGGTCCTAAGGTAGTCAACCATTGCACCCCAAGAACGAGATCACAACAAGATAACGGTAACACTCGTACCTCAGAGTGAAATTTATAACCCTGCATACTCCAGACAAAGTCGGAACACTTGTAGGATGTGATCAAGTTATCGCCATGAGCTGCTGATACTGCCATGGGTTTGGTCTCCTCTAGAAGGCAACCAAGTTCCTTTGCCTTCCCAATATCTAGGAAATTATGTGTGCTACCCGGATCGATGAGTACAAATAACTTCTTTTTACCGAAAAGGCCCAGTAGACGCATACAATTGAACGTTGATGAACCGTTGATCGCATGAAGGGATAACACTGGTCCTCCTTCTGGGATGTCGTTTGATTGTATGGTCGGAACTTCTTCCAACTCTACTGAAAGAGGCTCGTCTTCTTCACACTCCATAACATAGATTTGAGCTCTTCGATGTTTTTGTTGATGGCCAGGAACGAATTTTTCATCACAGAACATACAAAGGCCTTTGTTTTTCCTTTCCTGCATTTCCTCATATGAATACTTCTTTGGATATTTATCATTAGCAACCCGAGGAGTAACGCTTGATCGGACAACTTCCGGGACCTTATATGGAGTTGGCGAGATCGGTTTAGACATAGGAATGACCTTGGAGCTATTTGGAGCGAAGGAAGCTCTGAATCTGTTTTGACTTGTATGGGTTAGATAACCTTCGTGTAGTCTCGCTATTCTCGCAGCCTCCGCAATGTTATTGACCTCAAACTGTCGGATATGTAATGCTAGGTGAGGACTCAGATTAGCCAGGAATATGCTTAATGCATTACTGGATGGTAGTGATAACCGAGTCAACACGTTTTCGAACTTCTCGAGAAAATCATCGACAGAATCTCCGCCTTGCTTTAACGTTACTAGTTCCGATAGAGGATCATCATAATGTTCGCCAAAACGTTGAGATAATGCAATAATATACTCAGACCAAGTAGGGAAAACTCCATACCTTTCCCCCATGAAGTTATGATGCCATTTTAGCGCTTTACCGGACATGTGTATAGAGGCCAACTGTACCCGTTGCTCCGGTGGTGTATTATCCAGTAGAAAGAACTGATCACATTTATAGAGCCAATCTCTCATGAAATTCCCATCAAAATCCGGGAACCCGATCTTATTAGATAGTCGACTCATCGTTGTATTATGTTGAAAATGGTTATTATTCATAACTCCTGCTGCGGAACGATTGAATGGAGAGAGGTCAGGGGGTTTGGGTGTTTGAAGGATAGATCCCATCCCCGATGATTCCGTGGAGGGTTGTTCACGTCGTTTATCGGGGTCCTTCGGAAAAATCTCTGTCAACATGTCCTTGATCCCCATAGTGAAACTCGCCAGTTTATCGTTCATCCCCTCTTGAATCTCCGAAAAACGTTTTTCAAAACCATCCTTGAAACCCATTAGTTCCATTCGTACCGCATTTGCTTCTTCTCGTTGATGGAGCTTCATTTCTTCCAGTTGTTTATTCATTTCTATTAGCGATTGAGCTCTTGTGTCCATGATTACCCAAAGTCACGGAGAACGATAGCTCTGATACCAATGAAACAGAATAATTAGTCACGGATAAATACCCGGTCTAGAACTCTATATTGAGCTCGAAAACCAGGGAAACTATCAATCTAGAGAATGGTACGGATTATAGAAACCCACTCTCGAAGATATGAAGGTTCTTTAATGGTGGATAAAGATGACAATGAAAGAGGGAGAGAGAGAGAGAGAGGAAGAGGTTTGTTAAAAAGATTCCTTATGTTTTTCACAGAGCCCGTGGGCATTACATAAGCATGACTCGATTGGTTTACAAGCAAACCGTATTCGAGTTGTTTTAATTATTTAAACCGAAATTAAAATAGCATAAACCGGAAAATTAAAAACCCCCGCCAATATGAAAGGCGCTTACTGAATTCCGTGAGGAATACGGTAACAGTACTAGTTTAGGACAAAGATCTCTCTTACATGGCCTTTTGAGCCTCGATCATAAAACCACAAAGCAAAGATCTGAAAACCCAAGCTCAAAATTCTCCTAGCCAATTGTAGCTCTATTGCAGGCACATCGATAAAAGGAGATATAGTATGAGAATTGGCAAGCAGAGAAGATAAAATCAGCCAAATTGGTTACTGTGATCCAACAGTAGCTTGCCTTTGACTACTTAATAAACCAAATGTCAAATTTCTCTAATTTCTCACGGCTATATTGATTTATCCCTCTCTAAAACAGATCGGCTATCGCAACAACATAGTTTGTTCGGAGTAGATAATAAAATATTCTAAAAAAAAACAATTGGTAATGTCCTTAAGAAAACCATTGAATATGTGAGAAAACCGATTCGATAAAGCCTTCAAATGTTTATGAGTTAAGTTACTAGAGTGGGCTTGACAAGCAACTCTTTGGTTCCAATTAACATGGCCAAAGAAACAAGTCCTAAGTCAAGACTTCTAACCTAAAGAGCATATACGATATCTACAAAGAAAGAGGGTATCACCTCGATAATCAACACCAGAATTAAGCTTCACAACAACAGGTCTTCCACGGATAGATTTGAGGAAATCTGCAGGTGTCTTTGTGGTTCCAGAAACTTTATCTCCACTTCCACTCATCTTTTTTGTTCTTCTGAGCACGATCCTTTACGTAAATGCAGACACAAATTGAGATCTGAAATCAACTGCGTCGCTCTGAATTTTCCCCACAAAGACGAAAACGAGACTACAACTCAGATACACGACCAAAATCATCTAAGTGGAACATTCATCGTCAAGTTTAAGCAAAATCCGTAAACAACAAAACTCAGACGTAACCTATTTCAAGTGTAAGTTCGTGGTTCATCAACAATCTCTCAATTAACAATAAAGACTCCGAACTCAAAAACTCTTCACTTTCGACCCAATGGAAGCTAATAGATTGAACGAGTAAAGAAAAAATTGAAACTTTCCGATGGATTCAAGGAACTAAGAAGAAAACCATACCTGACCTGCTCGAGTCGACAACTCTTCGATTTTTCGCAAAAAGAGAGAGAGAGAGTGAGAGAGGATTATTCAAAACTATATAGTATAAAATGATATATCTTTCAGATAAAATTGATAATATTGCATATTGGTCCTTTATTATAACTAAATTTTAATTTGGGGTGAAATTACATCTCCAGTGCGTTTCGGTTCGGCCTCACAGTTCTCGTCTCTTTCTCTCTCTCTCGCTCGCTTTCTCTACAGATCCCTAAATCCTTCCATCTGGACCGTAAATCCCAAACCATAGATTTAACATCGAAAAAGAATCTTCTTCATCCTCAATCTCTCTACTCGTGTATCTCCTTTCAAATTCGTTTTATCCCTGGAAGAAAATTTCCGGACTTTTTTCTTCTGGGCAAATCTTAGCTATGGGGAAGAATCAAGCTTACAAGGCGATGCAGAGATCTAGGGTTGGCTCCAGCTCGGCGCAGCCGGAGGAGGTTGAAGACGGGATGGTTTGTACCCTTTCATACTGTTTTCTTAATTGCAACTGATAATGTTTACGTCTAAAGAAATCAACTTTGAATTGATTGCTTATGGTTATTTTGATCTTTGTGTTAATGTGTGATTGAGCTGCGGAAATTTCACTCTTAGAATTCCCCCTTATGAGTCCCAATTTTGGGGAACAACTTGTAATTGAACTTTTTGGGCATTTTTGGGTGATATGTGCATGTTTTGAGGAAATTAAAAGCTCAGATGTAGTTTCTTAGGGTGTAGCATCGAACTTTGTGTCTGATTGATTCAAGAGCCTTACTCTTGTTGTTGCAATCTGTTTGCTAGTTCAAAGAATAGGATGCTTTGATAATGGAGCATTTGCTAGTTCTTTGTTCAACTCTTTTGTTATGTTTTGTTCGGCTTGATGATCATTTATTGTATCGGTACCGAAACATTTCTGATGAGGAGTGTCGCAGGTGGATGGTTCATTTCATACACCAGAGTGGCATGCGGCTCGTTTGGCTAGTCTCAAGACTACACACACAATTACATGGGAAGAGTATAAGAAGAAGCAAAAGGTAAGCTCTTTATGTCGTTTTATGACTTTCCATATTAACAAAAGCTTCATGTCTTCGCACAATCCGTGTTATAATCATGTATTAAGTTAAATTGACCTTAAGCTATTATTGTTGTCAATTTAGAAGCTTTAATCCTCATTCCTCGACGTGCTTATTCACTCTTTGCGTTTATATATAAAATTAACGTTTCTTTCTTCCTTTTTACATCTATGTCGATGTTTTGAAGTAACTCTAGCATCTTATTTTTGCATAACTCATAGATGGTGGAGCTCATTCTTTTTTTTAAAAAAAAAACATTTTCATTATCTGTAGTATGAATTTCTTACCTTTGCAGCTTCTCTGCATTGTGATTATGGAACATTAGAAAATGTTTAACATTTTATCTTGATGCGCGACATGTTTAGGAAGAAGAAATGAAAAAGGGAGAACTTGAAGCAGATACTGATAAACTGATGCGTGAGTATAGAGCTCAGCTAGATGCAGAAAGGGCGTTGAAACTCTCCAAGGGAAGGAACTATTCTAGTGATAAGTCCCGAAAAGGTAATGTCATCAATTTAACTCGACAGAATATCTAAACCTTCTTTGTGAGGAAATTATTAACTGTTTTCTCCAATGGCTCAATGATCTCACAGATAAGAAAGACAGAGATTCAAAGAAGAAAAGAAGCAAAAAGAGAAAGGTGCTTATAATTTTGGCGATAAACATTGACCTTGTTTAGATGGTGCCATGTTTTTGTAGCTTCTATTAACATTAACCATGTTGTGTCGTGCTATGAGTTTGCAGCATTATTCGTCCTCAGAGTCATCATCTAGTAGCGATGAAGACGAATCTAGAAGATCGAGATCAAGTTCTAAAAGATCGAAGAAGGAGAAGAAGCACAAGTCCAGCAGAGACAAACACTCTAGCAAAAGTAAAGATGAAACCGATGGCCCTGTACCACTCTCTAAATTCTTTGGCAATTTAAAGAGTTGACATTGACATGAACAAACATGCAAAAGAACCATTGCAAGAGTTAGATCGTCCTCAGTCAAAATAATCAAATTCTCAAATTAGGATTTGATTGTTTTCTTCCTTGTTGCAATGTTATATTTTTGACAGTATCTCATGTATTATTATTTGTTGGATTGAAAGATACAATAATGCCCACTAAATCAATCAGCCTTTTTTAGTTTATTTGCTTTGAATTATAATTTGACAATATCAAAAAGTATTAATTAGGGAAATCTAGCAGAAAATCTTAATACATTAGAAATGTTTCGAGAGATTTTTCAGTCTAAGGATCTAAGCCTCAACAGAAAACTGAAGGAAATCTAAGAAACATTATCCAGAAAACTGAGGGAAATGAAAGACATTTTCCAAAAAAAAACTGACGGACAAACGATAGAGTTCAGAAGACAACTGATGATTGTTTTATGAGTTGCTTCCAAGGCAAAGTCAATGTTCCTTGTTAACTATTGCTGGTTCAGGGCTGAAAGCTAGGGCTTCACAGTAGATTAACTCCTTAATCTGCTCCTCTGTGAGTGGATGTTGCTCTAAATCGAACTTGAAGGGCCTCGTGCACACTGGTTCATCGCTAATGTCGTGCATCAATTTGAGATATGGATGAGCAAGCGCGTCTTCAACTGCAAAGACGGCAAAAAAAAAATGGCGATAAGAGTCAAAATCAAAACTGCAAAGAGGCTCAAGAGACAGAAACGTACTAACCTGAGATTCTCTTTCTAGGGTCAAACTTTAGCATCTTCTCCATCAAGTCAATAGCTAAATAAGGTATATTTGGGAATTTTACAAAGAAAGATTGGCGAATAAGACAAGGAAGCTGCCTTAAGTATCGCTTAGCATTTTCATTCAACGATCCAAGGTCATCTTCTGATGGAGAGCCTATGAACTGCAAATCAAAGTGCAAACTTTTTCTTCTAAGTTAAGAGTTCACTAAAAGGTATGTTCCTGGGGAGACAAACAAAAGGGTTTAACTTAAACTTTATAACCTCCATAATCAAACGAAGCTGATGAACATGATCTCTACCGGGGAAGAGAGGTTCACGAGTCATCAATTCCAAGAAAATGCATCCAACAGACCAAATATCTATAGCTGAGGTATAAGCAGAAGAGTTCAACAAAAGCTCAGGTGCACGGTACCATCTTGTGACAACATACTCAGTCATTGCATGATTCTCCGCAGTAGCACGAGCAAGCCCGAAATCACAGATCTTTAACTCACAGTTCATGTTCACGAGGAGATTGCTCGGTTTTAAATCTCTATGTAACACATTGGCCGAATGAATGTACTTCAATCCACGCAGGATTTGGTACAAGAAAAACTGCGAGAAAGAAGTAAAAATGAACACTTTCAAGCTCTTTAAACGAATGATTTAATTTTAAAAATAAAATAAAAAAGATTCAAACTCAAACCTCGTAATGAACTGGGTCTAGTTCTTGTTTGGATATAATGATTTTATGAAGGTCAGTTTCCATCAATTCATATGCAATGTATACATCTTCAAAAGCATCTCTATGAGGAGGCAATATTATGTCTCTGATTCCAACAATCTATGGAAAATGGTATTTACTTAAGTACTAGGTTTTAATAATTTGTGTAAGAAAAAAAAAGATTATAAAGTAAGAGAATATAGAGTGTAGAAATCATAGGGACATTTTCATGCTCTAAGTGACGAAGAAGCTTGATTTCACGGAGAGTTCTCTTTGCCTCGATTTTGTTTTCAAATGCTTGCGCAATTTTCTTTATTGCTATCTTCTCATTGGTCTCCGAGTTCATAGCTGAACTGTTAAAAACAGTACACAAAATTAAATTAATGTGTTAATGATATTCAGAGCAACCAGAAGAACACAAAGATCATAAATGGTATATCATTTTTTCTCTCTCTAGGGTTTACTATTCACAATGTTCATCAAAACTTTCAGGTTCTTACAATTTTTTTAAGAATGATTTCGCTAATATATATGATGCATGTTACAAAGTTCGATAATTTCTGATAAAAGAAATAATTTTTTACCAACCCTTAACACGAAAAGAGTTAAAGGATGGATGGCTTTTCAAGGATTGAAACTTTCACTTAAGAAAATTTTACAGAAAAAACAAATGTTAAAAGGAAATTACCAAACGAGGCCATAAGCACCTCTGCCAATAGGCATGATCGGTGGCTTATACTTTGCGGTGAGTTCGAAGATATTCCCACATATGTTGTACTGTATGTATCTACCGTCATGGCTGGGATTCGCAGAGATATTATCAACCCCGAGCACTTCAGGTGACGGATACGGCTGAGCGTCGGTAGTAGCTCCGCCGTCAGTTTCCACCGTCTCAGTTGGTTCCATGACTGCTCAAATTCTTTCAGTTTCGCCGGGTGGTACGTATTTGCAAAAGATTATTCGGTTAAAAGAAAAAAGAAATGATATTTATTTTTTGTTGGGTTAATAGTTTGAGAGAAGGAAACATATATAGTGACTGTGGAAGCATGGATGTTTCACTCTTTAACTCATCCAGAACCCAAATATCTGAGTTTTTGGTAATTTTTAATTTTTTCAAGTATTTTTTTTTTTATTTATAGCAATTTTGCTGTCAATATATATTTCCTTATAATCTGTTAACATTATTTTGTTTCTTCTGTATATATATATTAAGAAATTCATGTAAAATCACAATCATAACTTTATATGCAATATATAAATTTATAAAAAATATTTAGAAATATACATTTTAATAAATTTTAATATTTAAAATAATTTTTATTTAGAAAATGCTGTTAATTTATTTTTTATTTATATTACTTAGTTTTCTTGAATGTGTAAAATTTACGTAAGTATATTAATAAAATAATTATTCACATAGTAATATGTTTATGTAACAAAAAATAAACTTATAAAAATATCTAAAATATGAATTTTGATAAATTTATAATATTTTAAATAATTCTTAGTTCTATCAAAATATTTTATCAATTATTTTTCTTTATAAACGCTTAAATTACTTTAGTTCTTTTAAAATATTTAAATGAATTTATGTCAATTTAATTTTTGATAAACAATTACTCATACAATACTATGTTTATAGAACGATAAATAAATCTATAAAACTCTTATTTTATATATTTTTTTTAAAAAGTTACAATAAAAACAAGTTTTTTAAAACCATTTTATTATGTATTATATCTCACAAAAATTTATACTTTAATCTTAAATCATATTCTTTTTTGTTTCTTGAGCTTAATTTTAATTGTTTATTTTTGTTTCTATTCTACTAACAAATTACGTTTACCAATTATCAATTATAATTTAGTTATACAAAACTTTTTATCAAAGAACGAAACAATTGTTAGTATCATGAGCTGACACTTGACATTTTTTGGTATTGGAAGAATTTTATAAATTTTTCAATTATCTCTAAGATAAAGAAAATTATCAAATTAATTTAATATAAATATGGTAACAAAGTTTGGATACATCTCCTTTAATTTCATTTCCTAAATTTTTTATTCAAGAAACTTTTTGAAATTTTTTTACTTTATTGTACATTTCCTTTTTTTTTATTTCCAGACTAAATTGAAGTATAGTAATTTTTTAACAAAGAGACTTCATATTTTTTCTCTATACAGTAGGAAACTCATATAATACCCAGGTTCAGGTACTAAATTATTATAAAATGAATTTAAATTTAGTTTGCAATTCATTAGATGTTTAATTTGGTAGTTTAATATAGTCATCTTTTTCATTTATAGAATAAAATATTATTTTATTTTCCTACAAAATATAGTTATATTCCCTTTTGCTAGACTTGTTTTACTTTTGGTAATGATATGATTGATATTACAGCTACTTCCAACCAAAAAAAGAAGAAGAAGAATTAAAGCTACAACAAATCTCTGAGTTCTTAAATGGTTAAATTTGTGTCTATATCCTAATATATATGAAAAATACATAAGAATTAATAACAAAAAAGGCAGTCCAGCAATCCAATGATCAATCCACTGCATAACCACTTCACCAGGTAAGCCTTTTTTCAATCTATCACAATTTATCATTGTTTTTCTACTTATGATAATTAAAAAAAAAACAATCACTTCTGCTAATGACGTCTATTTATTAAGGTTCACTCTTTTGAGGTTTTAAATATGCTTACACATTCAAAAATTATCAGTTGTGATCAACTACTAGTGAATTAGTAAAATGACGACACTTTACAATATGTTATTCATATAAATCACGATGCATGTTCGACTATTTTGCAATTTAAACCATTTTAACAGTAGTCAAAGGACGAAGATACCAAAAACAATGCGTCTGACTAAACCCAAATTGATTTTGGGAGAAATTACTGTTAGATTTTACTTTAAACCTGTACCTTTTATATGATTTAGCTTTTGATCCAACTAGTTCTAAAATTTCAAAACAATCCTCAGGAACAGAGAATGTAAGTGATGGTTGAATTGAATTACAACTTTTTTTTGCGTCACAATTATGAACATTAACGGTTCCAAGAGACGAGCAAAGTAATTCTTGGCAGTTACAATAAACAATAAAATAAAAGTTGGAGCCTTCTTTACGCTTCTGAGACATCAGCGTTATCCAAAGCTTCTTCTGGGGATGATGATGATGTATCTTGGAGACCTTCAGAAGTTTCATCAGACGGCTGAGATTCATGCTTAGCAGCAGCCTGCAAAACCCGGCTTTGAACATCTGAGGAAGAAGGTGAAGTTGGGAGGCCAACACCATTTGTCTCAAGTTTTCCTGCAGCCCATGAGAAAGCCTGAGCTCCAAGTTTCACCGGTGCAAACAACAGCCTTGAAGAAGAAGAGGAAGAAACAATCTTCGTTAAGACTAGACAGAGGTTTTTCTTAGGTTTTGGTATGGATAATGATGGCGCTTTTATACCTGACGTCTTGCTTGAAGTCTTCTGAGTCATCATAGGAAGAAAGTCGTTGGTATATAGTCTGCATAATGTCCGAGACTTGAGAAACACAGCAAAGAAACGATAATTTGAAGGGTTAAAGCTTATAAGTCAGTAAGTGGGAGTTAAAACAATACCAAACCGAGGCCAATGACAGCTATAAGTTGCAGTGTTTTCTCCCACTCTGCGAGGGACATAACAATTCATGTTACTGCAATGTTGAAATCGAGAAGAAGATTTCCTACATAGGAAATGAGAAAGAACTAAACCCACCAAACAAAGCATACGATGCTGCGAAAAACCCCTGCATAGCTCGCATTTTGTTAGTGAGGATGGGTTACTATTTCACAGAAATAGAAAAAATAGAACTAGAAACATACCACACTAACTCCAACTACTTGCAATGGAGAAGGATTTATGTCTTCCAGGATCGCCTCAGCTTCCTGAAAACCAATCAGGAGGTTGTTCTTAACTTTCCGATGAAAAGATTAGAGAATAGTTTCGTTTCATCCGAATCAATAATCCAAGAGAATTGTCTACATACAGTAATACGTGAAGAACAGTGCTAGATACCTCGTTGAGGATAGTAAGTGTTGTCTCAGGTTTCGGCTCTTTCACACGAAGACCTTCCTTAACCCATGATCTAAAGCCACCTTGCACCAAGTATGGCCTCTGTCACATTACAAACAAAAAAATAATAGCATCTTAATATTTTTTTAAGGTTAACTACAGTACTAAAAGTGATTTGGACAAGAATTACTTGCCTTAATCCCAAGTTTTCTCAAGGCTCTTGCAATACCCTTAGAACGAGTTCCATCAGCATCCATAACTATGACCTTGGACCTGTCCTATAAATAGCAGAGTAAGCAAGTTTATGAGATGTCAGCATACTTCTGAGAAACAGAAACTCCACCAATAAATTGCTTGGGCATGCACAAACCATAGCAAGTTACGAAGAGGCATGACGGTGGCATACCTGAACTGCTTTCAAATTCTTGATGATAACTGCCATCAAGGTATCTTCAACTTCTCTTCCACCTCTCAGTAGCCGTTTAACATCACCGTCAACCTTAAACATGAATAAAGAATAAGAACCATAGAACGGTGAAGAAAGGAAAGTCTTTTATCCTGCTTTCTGTTTCATTGGGTTTTTATAGCAGTGATTGCTGAAACTGACCTCAGGCAATGTCACACTACAATATCGAAAACGAGCTCCTCTCCGCAGATCAGGGATTCCATCTTTCTCTCTCAAGGCCTTCAAAAGTCGGTAGCCAAGATGAATTTAGTTATTTCAACTCAACATGAACATTATGTGAAAGGTTGAATGAAACATGGAACTCGTCGGAAACCTAAGAGCGTCTTACTTCAGGCCTGACATCTACGAGCACTGGCTTTTCTCTTGATGTTAAAAGCTCAAGTGTTGACTTTGGAGACAAATCTCCAGCATATCCACCATATGTCCGAACCCGATATAGAACCCTGCAAATATCTGGTGGAAAATATAAATTCTTCTATGCTACATTGTTCTTTCTCAATAGATGCAAGTATGTTATCCATTCAGGGTAAGAAAAGCCGTGTACCAAAAGGTTCCTGTGGTGCCTACGAAGAGAAATAGGTGAATGATTGGATCATCTGGATCCAAGCCGAAATTTATCTCCAAACCTCCAATGCCAGCGTATACCTATTAATCATGATGCAGTTCGAAATATGTGGTCCATCAAAGTTAAGAGAAAATATAAATGGAACCTTCAGGATAACAGACAAAGTACCTGCTCCAAGACAGCTCCCAGTGGCCTCAACACTTTCAGAGCAACATCTTCGGATGAGTTAAGGGCATTCTTAACATCTGGAGGAAGTAATTCTTTTGCTGACCCATAAGAGTACACAGCATAGGAAACTCCATTTTCTACAGAGTTCTCTGCAATACTGATTGATTGCCTCAACATATCAATGGCTACAAAAGCTGCTCTGTTTGAAGCTCCTTTCAAGCCAGTGGAAAAGCTCGAGAACTTGTCTCCAGCTATATCTCCGGTTTGTTCTAGCGTAGAAAACGCAGAGTTAAATGCATTATCTACAGCTTCAGAAGCATTCTTTTTAACGGATGTCAAGGACGAGGAGAAAGAATCCAAAGTGTTCTTTACAGCAGTTTCTCTTTGGTTTAGTGAAGAACTGAAGAAGTCCTTCACCCCAGAAGAAAAGTCATCAAAGTTAGCTTTCACATCGGGAAGTGACTCTGGACTGAGATCTAGAGGATCGGGCAGAGAGACAGAACTATCCGGAGATATATCAACAGATGATCCTGTTCCCGGTTCAGCCGAGACTATAAGGTTACTGGTATTTTCGGTTAAAGTCTCAGCAGAAAAGCTTTCGACAGGGGAACCATCTGCGACGACAGCTTTAACAGTGGAAACATCTGCTACAATAGCTTCAAGAGGGGAAACATCTGCTACAACAGCTTCAACAGGAGAAACATCTGCTGTACTTTCTACATATGTCAGTCCCCCATTTCTTACATGAAAAAGATCACTTGCTACAACAGCTTCTCTCATGTCATGAACCATGTAGTTTATTCTGTCCAACTCATTCTCACACAAGCTTCTGAATGTGGATGCTTTTTGCTCTGTGTTTTCGATAGTATCCGTGAAGAATCTCCCAGTGGCTTGAGTTAAGCAACTCTTGCGCAAGTTTTGTGTTCCATTAGAAATGCCAAAGAAGGCATTATCACCAGAGCTGCATCTGTGAATGGACTCTCTCCTGAAGGAAGAATAGCCTCGCCAGTTTCCAGGGTATAAAATCTGCAGGAACAATCCGTTATGAGAATCAAAAAGCTGTCTTAAAACACCTATAAACAAAGCATATTCATTACGGTCCTAGTAAACCACATAACCCAAAAAGATCAAATTACATAACTTCAATCCAATTAGGTTATCTGCTCTCGTTTCTATAAAGAAAAATCTCACCTGAGAATGGTAATGGCAGTTTGCAGCCGAGCACAGGGGAAACATTTTGGTCACTTCTGGACTCTTATAGCAATCTCATAGCTTCACAACATACCGTAAAAGTAACAAAAATAGATTTCAGGGGAAAAAATGACAATCCAGTAAATCTGATCCAGAACAAAGAACGTCCCAAGGAGACAGAAGGGTACCAAACAGATCACATACCAAGAAGAAGAGACAGTGACTGAACAAGAAGATACAGGCAAAAAGACTTCAGCAACAGATTTACAATAATGGGATTCGTCTGAAACCTGCAATAAGAATACCCATGCAGTTATCCAGTCTGACTATGTTGGAAACCACAAGGACGTAAAAACTCGCGACTAAAATAACAGAAGAAACTCAAAAGACATATCATTTCAAATGCAGTATCTTTTACCTATCTGGGTAAAGGCCGATGATGAAGTTTCATGAGAATTGAGAAGATTGGAGTGAGCTTGATGAAAACTGTACAGGTGCGTGGATTCGAAAGAGATTTGTGTCGCAATTTGGATTGGGTGGATGAAGATAAGTGTGAGAATCGTGTGGCTTGTGAAAGCCGTTATTTCATCTCTCTCTCTCTGATCGCTAATTCTTTTTTTGTCATGCAAATGGGTCGAATCGTGACATTTCAAACAAATGGGGCCAATGTAGAATTATTCAACAAATTATACCCTTTTTCATAAATCAATTACAAATTGTACACGTGTCATACTATGATTGTTTTATTCCGTCTGTTGAGTTATAGCCGATTCGCTTCTCCTCCTCCTCGCTAGTTCGGCCTATGACTTCGTGAATTTTTGCATCTGATCATCTCTGCAATTTCATGCCTCCTTGCAAGGTGAGTGAGTTCCTTCTCGTATGACTAATCGTTAGATTCGATTTCTCTGAAGAGTTTATCCCTCTGATTCTCGAGATATAAATCTTCGATTTCCGTCTATAATTTTGCTGTTTTCAAAGTCTCAGATCTCTGATACTCAGATTTTTTTTAATCGAAATAAAGACCACGATTTTGTGAGAAAAGTTGGAGCCTTTTTCTCAGTGATCTTGGAGAATTTTTTTGGAAGATGATCTCTCACTTTACATTATATTTGGCGTTGAGTGTATAGAACTAACTATGCTGCATTTTGGATTCCATTGCTATTTATATCTCTGAATTTCAAGTGAATGATTTCCTCATTTCATTGTCTTTTATTAGATTGTTGGTTCCAGATTGATATCTTGATCCGTGAAGCTGTCAAGAGGACACCTGCTCCGCTTGATCCTGAGTTCAGATGGATCGGCATCCACCAGGTGACTCCTAGATTTGTGTTTCATTGTGTTTCTTTTCGAAAGCTGGAATTTTTTATGTTCTCTCTAGGTGTTTGTCATCATTTAGTTCGCTAATTTCTTGTCTTCTTGCAGTGGGTGGTCAAAAGACATCTATAGTTGTTGTCACCTTAGACTCTGGTGAAGTCTATGTCATTTATAGTCTGTTCTCTAGGGCTGACACTCAGGTTATCTATATCGATCCTACCACTGGTATCCTGCGGTACAATGGGAAGCCTGGTCTTGATAATTTCAAGTCAGAGCGTGAAGCCGTAGATTTTATCACTAATGGATCAAGAGGAGTTTGTAAAAGCTCAGTTTATGGCAGGGCAATACTCGGTTATGCTGTGTTGGGGAGCTTTGGGATGCTTCTTGTTGCGACCAAGCTAAATCCAAGTATTCCTGATTTGCCTGGTGGAGGATGTGTATACACAGTAACTGAGAGTCAATGGGTCAAAGTACCACTTCACAATCCACAGCCTCAAGGGAAAGGTGAAATTAAGACTATTCAGGAGTTGACAGAGCTTGACATTGACGGGAAGCACTACTTCTGTGATACTAGGGACATCACCCGCCCCTTCCCTAGCCGTAAACCAGTGCAAACCCCTGATGATGAATTCGTTTGGAATAGATGGTTATCCGTGCCTTTTAGGAATATTGGGCTGCCTGAACACTGTGTCATTCTTCTGCAGGTTCGTCCTCAGTTAATGAATTAATGATGGTTGATCAACCTATCAGATTTCGGTTTCATGTGAATTCTCAAAAGCATTGGGATTCATATTCTAAGATGTGATCTTCTTATTTGATGTTAATTGTAGGGGTTTGCAGAATGTAGACCTTTTGGGAGCTTAGGTCAGTTAGAAGGGATTGTAGCTCTAATGGCCCGTCGTAGCAGGCTGCATCCAGGGACTCGTTACTTAGCTAGGGGCATAAATTCATGTTATGGCACAGGTGAGATGCTCCCGAAATTCCTCTTTTCTTTTTTCGTCTGTTGTTAAAACTTCTATCAGTTTCCGCTGTTTTTGGTTGGGCTCTGTGCCCACAAACTCTGGGTATTTGTATGACTTCTTACTTCCGATGGCACCCTTAAAAGCAATGGCTATCTAAAATAAAGGCATACAATTTATGTAAATGTGGCTCTGGATTTGACTAGGGCCTAATTTTAGAAGTATATGTGTAGTGCAGGTAACGAAGTTGAGTGTGAGCAACTTGTATGGACACCTAAAAGGCATGGTCAGAGCATTGCTTTTAGCTCATACATTTGGCGACGTGGCACCATACCAATATGGTGGGGTGCAGAATTGAAGATGACAGCGGCAGAAGCAGAAATTTATGTGGCAGATAGGGATCCGTATAAAGGAAGCACAGAGTATTACCAAAGGTTAAGCAAGCGATATGATACTAGGAATCTAGATGCACCTGTTGGGGAAAACCAGAAGAAAAAGGCTTTTGTTCCTATTGTGTGCATTAACTTGTTAAGAAATGGAGAAGGGAAATCAGAATCTATCTTAGTTCAACATTTTGAAGAATCGATGAACTTCATCAAATCCAGTGGAAAGCTTCCCTATACTCGTGTTCACTTGATAAATTATGATTGGCATGCCAGTGTGAAATTAAAGGGAGAACAGCAAACAATTGAAGGATTATGGATGTATCTAAAATCTCCCACTATGGCAATAGGAATCTCTGAAGGTGACTATTTACCTTCACGACAAAGACTGAAAGATTGCAGAGGTGAGGTAATTTGTATTGATGACGTTGGAGGTGCCTTCTGTTTGAGATTGCATCAAAATGGGGTGATACGCTTCAACTGCGCTGATTCTTTGGATCGAACAAATGCCGCTAGTTTCTTTGGTGGTCTTCAAGTGTTCGTAGAACAATGTAGAAGGCTGGGAATATCACTTGATACTGATATTGGATATGGTTATAATTCTGTGAATAGTCCTGGCGGATATAATGCTCCTCTTCCACCGGGATGGGAGAAAAGAGCTGATGCAGTCACTGGAAAATCGTATTATATAGATCACAATACTAAGACAACAACATGGAGTCATCCATGTCCTGATAAACCATGGAAGAGACTTGACATGAGGTTTGAGGAGTTTAAGAGATCAACCATCTTATCTCCTGTGTCTGAGCTCGCAGATCTTTTTCTGCAACAAGGTGATATCCATGCAACCCTCTATACTGGCTCAAAAGCTATGCACAGCCAAGTTCTCAATATCTTCAGTGAAGAATCAGGAGCGTTTAAACAGTTTTCTGCAGCACAGAAAAACATGAAGATTACTCTACAGAGAAGATATAAAAATGCAATGGTTGATAGTTCACGGCAAAAGCAGCTGGAGATGTTTCTGGGAATGAGGCTTTTCAAGCATCTTCCATCAATTCCTGTACAGCCTTTACATGTAAGCAAACTGGCGGAACTGCTTCAAAGTATAAATCACATTTTTACGCATACGTAGATCTTGCTTTATGTTGGACAAAAGCTCGTTATTTTTGTTTTGTGAAGATATATGATTCCTGAGAATATCTTCATTGTTGATATATAGAGTTCACAATATGTTGCTTTCTGGATTCTCTGTCTACTGCTCACTGCTGCTATATTAATGTTGCGAAACTATTTTCATGTCAGGTACTTTCTCGACCAGGTGGTTTCTTTCTGAAACCTGTACCTAGCATGCCTGAAAGTTCCAATGATGGCTCCAGTCTGCTGAGTATCAAGAGGAAAGACATAACTTGGGTACCTCCACTTGGATATAACATTTACCTCTTAGTTCTCATTACACGAAAACTTCAGCTTAAAATTTACTCTGCTTTTTATATACTTTGCAGTTATGTCCACAAGCTGCAGATATTGTTGAATTATTTATCTACCTCAGTGAGCCTTGCCATGTATGTCAACTTCTACTGACGATATCCCATGGTGCAGATGATTTGACATGTCCATCCACCGTGGACGTGAGAGCTGGACGGCACATAGAGGACCTTAAATTAGTTGTTGAGGTTGTCTCTTTAATTGTTTGGAGGAGATCATGTAGACTTACATGCAAGTTAATTCAACTGGATAACTGATTGCCTGTACTTATGTTTTTTGGACAGGGTGCTTCGATACCGCGGTGTGCAAATGGTACAAATCTTTTGATACCGTTACCAGGGCCAATTAGTTCTGAGGATATGGCTGTTACTGGAGCTGGTGCGCGTCTTTATGAAAAAGATACGTCAAGTCTTTCACTGCTGTATGATTTTGAAGAACTAGAAGGACAACTGGATTTCTTGACCCGTGTAGTTGCCGTTACATTTTATCCAGCTGGTTCTGTTAGAATCCCTATGACTCTTGGTCAGGTACCAAATAATTTTCAGACTAAAAATAATGATTTTTCTATTGGCTTCATCATTCTCTGAACTAGTTCGGGTTTATGATTAGCTATCATCAAAAGAAATAAACAGTTTAAAACAGATTCTATTTCTACGTTGTGTTTGTGCTGTAGATAGAAGTCCTCGGAATTACTCTTCCATGGAAAGGAATGTTTACTTGCGAACGTACTGGAGGAAGGTTGGCTGAAATTGCAAGGAAAACAAAAGAAGATGAAATTCCTTTTTCATCTTGTTCTGACTCGAATCCGTTTGCTACAAAATCGTTACAGGCTGAAACTGTGTCCACACCAGTACAACAGAAAGATCCTTTTCCTAGTAATCTGCTTGACCTTTTGACAGGAGAGGTTCCTTCTTCTGACCCCTTCCCACAACCAGCGGTGGAATGTACTGCAAGTGGAGGCAATGACATGCTTGATTTCTTAGACCAAGCAGTTGTTGAATATAGTGGCTCTGAAACTGTTCCGGGCGTGTCTTTTTCACAAGATAAAAGTCATAGAGAAAGTGGTTCTCATCTGTACTTAAATTGTCTGAAGTCCTTTTTGGGTCCAAACATGGTATGCCTCTTCATCCTTATCAATTAAACTTGGAGAGGGAAATGGAATCTGGAGATGCAATTACTTCTTGTCACAAACTATATCTAAATATAAAATTCCTTTCATGGTTTAGCTTTTCTTCTCAGTTATCTGTCTTCTTAAAGTAACATTATTTTAAGGGAAGACCTAATTTCTGCATGTCTGATATAACACAGGGAAAGAAGCTTGAGTTTGTAGAAGCTATGAAGCTTGAAATTGAACGGCTACGTCTAAATATTTCTGCAGCAGAAAGAGATAGGGCACTGTTATCAGTTGGAATTGATCCTGCTACCATTAATCCAAACTCTTTGCATGACGAGTTGTATATTGGAAGATTGTGCAGAATAGCAAATGCACTTGCAGTTCTGGGCCAGGCTTCTCTTGAAGATAAAATAATAGCTTCTATTGGTCTAGGGAAGCTGGAAACTAATGTGATAGATTTCTGGAACATTACCGGAATTGATGAAGGTTGTGATGGTGGAATGTGTCAAGTCCGAGCCGAGGTCAATAAAAGTTCAGTTGGATCTTCTACCAAGAGTTTGGGAGGAGAGTCGGGCTCAGTGTTCTTGTGTTTCCAATGTATGAAAAAAGCTTGCAAGTTTTGTTGTGCTGGAAGAGGAGCTCTACTGCTTTCAAAATCCTACTCCAGGGACACTGCGAATGGAGGTGGAAGTCTTGCAGATGGCTCTGCTACTTCAATAGGTTCAGATCATTACATGTGTAAAAAATGCTGCAGCTCAATAGTACTTGAAGCCTTGATTGTAGATTATGTTAGGGTTTTGGTCAGCTTGCGAAGAAGTGGCCGTGTTGATAATACTGGTCGGGAAGCTCTTAATGAGGTATTTGGATCCAACATTACGAATCATCTTGCTGTTAAAGGTCAACCTTCTCCTAATCAAGAAGATTTTAATTTCCTTCGTCAAATTCTGGGTCAAGAGGAATCACTTGCTGAGTTCCCATATGCAAGCTTCTTACATAAGGTAATTTATTTATTTCTTCCATATGACCTGTGGCTGAACTTGTTTCCTTTGTTCTTATATGCATGGTCTTAAATATTTCAATGTATCATTTCGTCCCTTTGTTTTGGCTTGATTGAGTTATGTAGCTTTTCATCTCCAATTTTTTTCATTATGTATCATTGTATTGCATGGAATGTTTTGCTTTGGGATGACATCCAAGATTGCTATATCCCTGTTGGTGTTTCAAAAGCTGATCCTTTCTCTGATTTTCTTTTGCTATAAATGGAACTTGCTTGTTCTCCCCCTATTGGTCAATTTCCATCACATTTTAGGCTTAATAAATATATAATCTTAAGTAAGTCGCGTAACACCACATGTGTGAGATAAATTTTCGGAATCTTTCATGTGTTACCTAATCCTCCTTTCACTCTTTTGGATGTTTGCATAATGCATTGTAGGTCGAAACTGGAACTGATTCAGCACCATTTTTTTCATTGCTCACCCCTCTGAATCTTGCTTCATGTAATTCCTACTGGAAAGCTCCTCCGTCTTCAAACTCTGTTGAAGCTGTCATCATTCTCAATAGCCTTTCAGATGTTAACAGTGTGATCCTGCTTGTTAGTTCATGTGGTTACTCTGATGCTGATGCTCCTACTGTAAGTTGACTTTTCTATCTTCAGTTGAATTCTTGTTATCCCGTGCCATAACTTAAGTGATAATGCAGCAACAATAATGGCATGATCTCACTCATTCCAACATTTTATGTATCTTCATTGCAGGTCCAAATTTGGGCGAGCAACGACATAAATAGGGAAGCACGGACATTGATGGGAAAGTGGGATGTACAGTCCTTTATTAGATCTTCACCTGAGCTTTACGGTCCAGAAAAGTCTGGTAGAGCACATAGGCATATAAAATTTGCTTTCAAGAATCCTATTCGTTGTCGCATTATATGGGTAACACTGCGTCTTCCTCGGCTTGGATCTAGCTCAGTTAGTTTGGACAGAAACATTAATCTCTTGTCTTTGGATGAGAACCCTTTTGCTCCAATCCCTCGGCGTGCCTCTTTTGGAGCAACCATTGAGAGTGAACCTTGTCTTCATGCGAAACGCATCTTGGTCAGCGGAAACACCGTGAGGGACAAAACGCTTGCATCATTACAAAGTGTTGAGAGCATGAGCGTAAGAAACTGGCTTGACAGACCCCCACGTTTGAATAGATTCCTGGTAAGTACCTCACAGAAATGCTGGTTCTTTCGCCTTTTTCTATGGCATTTCTATTATTGTCAGTTTGTCACTAATCTTTGTTTTTGGTCTTTCAGATACCACTCGAGGCTGAGAGACCGATGGACAATGATTTAGTCCTGGAACTTTATCTGCAACCTGGTTCACCTTTAGCTGCTGGATTTCGTTTAGATGCTTTTAACGCCATAAAGCCTCGTGTTACCCACTCGCCTTCTTCAGATGTAGTTGACATTTGGGACCCGATGAGTATCATAATGGAAGATAGGCACATCTCTCCAGCCATCTTGTATATACAAGTATCTGTTCTTCAGGTATCTAACTCTCTCTCTCTCTCTCTCTTCAGCCTTTTTTTAGTCCTCAGAAACCAATACCTTCTAATAACTTTTTCATGGGGATCTGAAAACGTTTCTGCAGGAACAGTACAAAATGGTGACAATCGCGGAATACAGATTGCCTGAGGCGAGAGTTGGCACACAGATGTATTTTGACTTCCCTAAGCAAGTTCAAGCACGCAGAGTATCCTTTAAGCTGCTTGGAGATGTTGCAGCTTTCGCAGATGACCCCGCAGAAACTGATGATTTGAGCGGTCGGGCTTCTCCTTTTGCTGCAGGGCTATCTTTAGCAAACCGGATCAAGCTATATTACTATGCTGATCCGTATGAAGTAGGCAAATGGGCTAGCCTTTCTACTGTCTGATTTACTCTTTCTTTGGCTGTAACCTGGCTCGATCCACACACTTTTCGTGGTCTGAGATTTTGTTTTGTTTTTTTTTTTCCATTCCTCTAAAAATTAGCTTGTTGTGCTTGTATGTTTTTGTTTGTTGTTGCAATTATTATTGCGATTGTATTTGCCTCAAAAGGATTTTTTTTTTAAAAAACTGTTATACATGGAGTGATTTTTATGTTCTTGACATTGTGTAAAGCTGTCGACTACCACAATTCGTGTAAATTTCACAGTAGAGAATCTGGACATTTTGCACTCTGTTTCTATTTTCTACAAAACCGCACTGCATTGGTAACGACAGAATTAAGAAACAAATTGCAAGAGAAAAAGTGATTATCTTATATATTAGTTATTGAAAACTAATTGGTTTTAGTTATTGACAAAAAAATGGTTTCAATTAAAATTAATACAAATAATTTTTTTTAACTTGAAAATATTCGCAAATAATATATAAGATTCTTTAATTACTTTACGTCAAGTATTTGATTTATATTTCTGAGATTATTGCCTTAAGATAAAATTCACATAATTCACATATTTTAATTTAATTATATTTCTGCATAATCACATAAATTAATATTTTTTTGTCAATTTAATCTATTTATTTTAATATTTTTTTAACTGATTAGACGACATAATTCGCTGAATTACGATTTAGGCCGGCCCAGTTATAATTACGATTCTAGTCCAAATGCGAATTTCATTGGGCCATGGTTATTGACTACTATGATGGGGTAGTTTCGAACAAAATTATATTTTGGGGTTTATCTACACATTACTCTCAAATATAGGAGTCTTTCCATTAATTACAAAATACCGCCGGCGAATTCTGTGTTACCGTGCCCAATAGCTGTTTTAGTCTTTTTTCTTCTTTATTCTCTGTTTCTCTCGAAAGTATTCTCTCCGGTTTTGGGGTTTCGGGAGCTTGCAAACGGTAGAGGTCGTCTGTGGCTACTCGCACTCATCTCGAAGGTACGTAATCTCAAAAAGACTTACGGTTTCTTTTTATCTGAAGTCTCCTACTTAATATTGCTATCGACTAGCTTGTTTAGGACTTCCGATGGAATCATATTTCAAAGACCGACTCTTGCTATATGTTAGATTTTCTAGGCGTACAGGGATTTCTATATCCTTTTTTTCTGCTTGTTTGTTATTGCTTTCCTAGTGTTCCTTACAAGGAATGGGTTTTAACTCTTAAGATCTGAAATCTGTAAATCTCACAGCTTTGCATATACTGATTCAGTTTGCGAATTGCTTGCTTGTGGAATTTGGGTTCATGTTTTTGACCTCATACACTTAAGAGCTGATATGGATATTGTCAAAAGAGAGAATGAGCCAATGGAATGGTCCACTGTCCCCTACGGTGCTCCTCAAGGACCTGGCTCCAATGGCAAGCAACGCACTTCAAGCTTAGAAGCACCTATTATGTTGCTAAGTGGACACCAAAGTGCTATCTATACTATGAAATTCAACCCTGCTGGAACCGTGGTCGCTTCTGGATCTCACGATAGAGAAATCTTCCTCTGGAGAGTTCATGGAGACTGCAAAAACTTTATGGTTTTGAAAGGTCACAAGAACGCTATCCTCGACCTTCACTGGAATAGCGATGGTTCGCAGATTATATCAGCCAGTCCTGACAAAACCGTTAGAGCTTGGGATGTCGAAACAGGGAAACAAGTCAAGAAAATGGCTGAGCATTCCTCATTCGTGAATTCCTGCTGTCCTTCACGTCGAGGGTTACCTCTTATAGTAAGTGGATCTGATGATGGAACCGCAAAGCTCTGGGACATGCGTCAGAGAGGAGCCATACAAACATTCCCTGATAAATACCAAATCACAGCCGTGAGTTTCTCAGATGCGGCTGATAAGATATTCACTGGCGGTGTGGACAACGATGTTAAAGTGTGGGACTTAAGGAAAGGGGAAGCGATCATGACCCTTGAAGGCCATCACGATACAATAACCGGTATGAGCCTAAGTCCTGACGGATCTTACCTTCTTACTAATGCCATGGACTGTAAGCTCTGTGTATGGGATATGCGTCCTTACGCTCCACAAAACCGATGTGTGAAGATCTTTGAAGGGCACCAACACAACTTTGAGAAGAACTTGTTGAAATGTGCGTGGTCACCGGATGGTAGTAAAGTCACAGCGGGTAGTGCGGATCGAATGGTTCACATATGGGACACGACGTCTAGGCGGATTCTGTATAAGCTCCCGGGTCACAATGGATCTGTCAATGAGTCTGTCTTCCATCCTCACGAACCAATCATTGGATCTTGCAGTGGTGATAAACTGATTTATCTAGGTGAGATCTGAGAAGTTGCCTATAGAGTGTAGAAAGCTTTTTGTTGAGTATTTTGTCGCTTGGATTTGATAAGACAATCTTTGTAACCGTTGAAACTACCACGTCGTGTTTTTTCTCAGTTGAAAGATACATCTATAATTATCAAGTAATTTAAACTGGGTTGTGAGAGAGGTAGTGGCCAGATTTTATACTGGCAAGTCAAGAGATGTGAATGTACCAAATAATTTGAGAAGTGTACTATGGGAGGGAAAGGTAAGAAATTTAGCTAAGTTTGCTGAAATGACTGGTTTAGACGAGAGGCACGTGGGACCACCTCAGGGTCAGAACTTGGTTTCACTGTTTCAATACAGTTCGGCAGTGCAATGTAAGCTGACTAGGTTGGTGAAATAATTCTTGATATATCTGGACCATTTGGAGAATGGTGGAACCAAGACATATGTGGGAGCTGAGCTCCCAACTATAGATTATAATGTCAAGGAGCTTCTGAAGACAATGAGTTACAGCAACACGGCTTATGTGTAAACCAAGCATGAGTGGGATTAAGCGTACAACTTGATGTTGTATGCAATGTGTCAGCTGTACCCGAGCCCGCTTTTTCGAGGTGTGGAGCATGTTAAGATACCAGCTGATGGGGATGTTATCTACTTAGTTGGTTACTCGCCGATGAAACGTTATCACAATGTAGTGGCGTCTCCTGAGCTTGTAATGGATACATTGATTGAGTACTCAGATCAGTTTTGGCTAGGGGAAGAGTTGGAGTCAGCAATGATAATAGCGTGTTCGCTGAGACAGAACATGTACCTTGAGAAGGTTGGTCTACCGGCTGTTTTATGCTACTGCGATTTGATCTACCCTGCTTTTAGTGGGCCTGAAGCTGGAGGAGTAAGAGAAAAAGCCTGTATTTTCTAAGGAAGCGGCAATATGGCTTGTTTAGTGCTATTCAAGGATCTCGACACTAGTTTTCAGCAGAGATGTAAGGGAAAACATTGAATCTATTCTCTTGTTTCTTTCTGTAAAATGTTTCTGCATTTCCAGCATTAATTATTTTCTTATTTCACAAAATCAGATCTGCCAAGTAGAGCAAGAAGATTGAATATGAGAAAATACATTAAAAAGAAAAATTGACGACAACAAAAGTAACTAGAAAGATTCTTGCGGCACTTGGCAGATATGTAGGGTCCGATGAATAACAACACATTCTCCCACGTTCCCTTATGGTCACTTGGTTGGTGATCAAATACATTTTAATTTGATAATTACAAATTAAGTATAAATTTAAATAAAATGACAAAGAAAACTAACTGTAGATAACAAAAAAATATATATATAGACAGAAAATAAGTAATAATATTTCCTTCCTGTCAGTGTTATCAAATGTAAACTTATATATGTCCAAAAAGCTTTGTCCTAAAATAGACCGCATCTGGAAAATTCGATCGACGTCGTATTCCGAGAAAAATAAAGCACGATCATGGCGATGCTCATGGCGTCAAGGTTTAACCGCGAAGCTAAGCTCGCATCTCAATCCCTGTCTACACTTTTGGCAAAGCGAAGCTGCAACAGCAGAGTGAGAGCATCATCATCCATGGCAGCCACATCTTCATCTGCTCTCCTCCTTAACCCGTTGACTTCTTCTAGTCTCCGTCATCTCAGATGCTCGCCGGAAATCTCTTCTCTGTCCTTCTTCGCTCGAGCGGCTGTTTCCGGTTTCCCTCTAGCGATGAAGAGGCAGAGTCGGAGTTATGGGGATGTCTCGGAGCGAGATCCGTCTGTTGTGTGCGAGGCCGTTAAGCGCGAGATTGGAGCTGATGGGCTCAACATCGCTGAGAATGTGTCTCAGGTTAGATGGGTTTTTCTTCGTAGTATCGAAACTGAAGGACTCTGTAGAGAGGAATGCTAATTGGTGATCAAATGAACTCTGTTTTGTTTTTGGGAATGTTGTAAGTGTGATTATTTGACTACAAGTGATAAGCTGATGGAGATTTGAAAATGTGAAATTTTTGTTTTTCCTGTACGAATTACAAAAACTCTTCTCATTCATTCGTGGAAGATGCGGCATGCCATATCTCACACATACATTTGTGCTTGTTTGCTTGTATTTTCCTTGAGTTTGATCGATTGCATTTTTAAAAGATTTCCTCTTGGGACCTCAAGTAGTCCAGACTTCTCTTACATTTCCCTCGTATGTTTTTGACTTGATTCAGCTCATTGGCAAAACTCCTATGGTGTACTTGAATAGTATAGCAAAGGGTTGTGTGGCGAATATAGCTGCTAAACTCGAGATCATGGAGCCATGTTGCAGTGTCAAGGATAGGTGTGTAGCCCCAATCTTTTGCGGCTTGTTCATATATCATGAGTTAAACCCTTCAAGTCTGAATTTTTATTGTTTCACAAATCTCAGGATTGGCTACAGTATGGTTACTGATGCTGAGAAAAAAGGATTTATAAAACCTGGAAAGGTATCGTTTACAGATTGATCGTTCTCCTGTAAAGATCTAATGGATGACACCAGCTTTTACAGACTTGGAAATTTTACAGTTCTCTGACTTCATATTCTTACTGTGCTTATGTAGAGTGTTCTTGTGGAACCTACAAGTGGAAACACGGGTATTGGCCTTGCATTTATCGCTGCTTCAAGAGGCTATCGACTTATCTTGACAATGCCGTCATCCATGAGTATGGAAAGAAGAGTTCTTTTAAAGGCATTTGGAGCTGAGCTTGTGTTAACAGATCCTGCCAAAGGTATGACTGGAGCTGTTCAGAAGGCTGAAGAAATCTTGAAATCCACTCCCGATGCATACATTCTTCAACAGTTTGACAACCCTGCCAATCCAAAGGTTTGTGGTGTGTTTTCTTTTCTCTATTACAGTTTGTATCATGAATTGGTTTTAGCTCTAGTCATGTACCGTAAGAGAAGAAAACTGAAAGTTCAAGTTATAAATAAGAAACTTTCCTGCATTAACTTTTCCTTATTACAATTTGTGTCATGAATTGAGATGATCACACTGTTTACTGTAAACGAAGTGAGTTTCACACTTATATGATACAAGCTAAGAGGCGAGTGCCTGATCCTGTTTCATATAGGTTCAAACCTTTTTGCATGAATTTGAATCGGCTTGATCTTTGGCGAGATTCTCCCTGTGTCACTTTTGTAAACCGCAACTATATGTCCTACTTAAAAGATGCATAATATGCAGATTCATTACGAGACTACTGGTCCTGAGATCTGGGAAGATACAAGGGGCAAGGTGGATATATTTGTTGCTGGAATTGGAACTGGTGGGACTATCACTGGTGTTGGTCGATTCATTAAAGAGAAGAACCCGAAATTACAGGTAAAAGAAAGAAAGAAAAGAAAAGGTTCCATCTAGCCTGAATATATCTGCAGATGCTATGTAGACAGAGTGTTTTCGTTTTAGCAGGAAAGTTGACTTATTCGATGTTGGCATGCACCAGGTTATTGGTGTAGAACCCACCGAAAGCGACATACTTTCTGGTGGAAAACCGGGTAAGGCTCACAGACAGTTGTACAATCAGTAATTTTGATTACTTGGTTTCGAACTTTGATCTAATATTTTATGTATTTGAATACAGGACCTCACAAGATTCAAGGAATTGGAGCTGGATTTATACCTAAGAATTTGGATCAGACTATTATGGATGAAGTCATAGCGGTATGATCTGTTTTGTTGGATTCTGCATAGTTTCTATAGATAACTGGTTTCCAAAAGACATTTTTTTATCGTCAATTTATTGCTTAAATGTTCCAAATCTCCTGAGATTCAAACATCACCAGTTACTCTTATTGATATTTTATTTGCTATCTTCTTGTTGCTCCTTGCCAGATTTCAAGCGAGGAAGCTATAGAAACTGCAAAGCAATTAGCTCTTCGAGAAGGCTTGATGGTTAGTCATTTATATCCTTTCTGATTTCTGAGTGGAAATCACACAAGATCTAACATGTGAAGGTAATCATTTTGTCAGGTTGGAATATCATCTGGAGCTGCAGCTGCTGCTGCAATCAAGGTCGCCAAGAGACCTGAGAATGCCGGAAAACTCATTGCTGTAAGTCCTTTCTGTTTCTTTTATTTGTTATAGGAAACAAAAAATAGAATGGTGATGCAGGAGTCTTTCTGCATCGAAACATCTGGATTGCATTAGAAAAAACATCACAAGAAAATTGTGAAAAGTCTCCTCGAGTGTGTGATCCAATACTAAACCCAAGGAACCAACACTAAAGCCACTTAACTAGCTAGCTAGCTAAAGCCAGTAAAGAGAATGATTATGTAATTAAAACTTGACCTGTGAATTATTATATGTATTCGGTTTTCAGGTTGTTTTCCCGAGCTTTGGGGAGCGATATCTATCGACCCCTCTGTTCCAGTCGATCCGAGAAGAGGTCGAGAAAATGCAGCCTGAGGTGTGAACAAAAACAAATTGGTCTTACTCGCGCAAATCTTCTTTTGACTGTGACTTTTGCATCCTGAGTGCTTAGCAATTCCTGTTTATCAATAATAAGCCAAGTGTAGTGCAAGTTGTATTGTTCACATTTAATTAGATACAATTAGACAAGATGAATTATCCCTTTGATGTTTTTTTATTAACCAATAAATTGTAGCCGTTGGTGTTTAATGTTCTACAAAACAATATAAAGTTTATTATAGTATATAAGAGTATATGAATTTATAATGGTCAAATCCATGACGATTAGTGACATGTCTTCACTTTTTTTTTCCTTTATAACAATAACTAATTTATCGGAACCAAAAGCATGTAAAAAAACTTTGGGTTTATTAGTAGTATAATTTATGTTTAAAAGTTTTGTTCTCAATTTGTGTTTTTGAATTTGAAACTTTGGGTTTATTAGTAGTATATTGCTTTAAAACATTTAAGGTTTTAAAATCATAGAAATATTCCGTCTTTTTGCAATTTTGACTCGCAATTTTTCTTATCCCAAGAAAATCAGTGGTTTAATAGGGTTTAACACGCTCTACCAATCCGGCTATAATTGCTTAAGGATTAGGAGATTATTTTTCAATTGCTTTACAATAGAACAGTAGAAGAAAATGTCTCCAATCCATAGTTGGTTTGTATATGAAGGCCCATTTTGAATCTGCACTGGGCTTTTTGGGCTTATTCTTCTTCTTCTTCTTCTTGCATTTGGGATTAGTTTATGGGATGTCGTCAAACCAGAAAGATTCCCTTTGCTATATATGATAATCTGTCTCACCAACTCCCTCCACCTAAATCAGAAAAGGTGTTCTTGAGTTATTTATCCAAAAGTATAACACAATGTGCAAATCATGGACCTTGCTGTATGTTTAGTATTTTTGTTAAGTCTTGAATAATTTATAGATCAGACAACTTTAGGGCTTTGAATGACATGGACGGTTCATGATGAGCTCATTCCTTTGTTTCACCAAACCCTTGAAGCTTTGACCACTTTTTTTTAAATAGCTTTGACCACTTTGATCATCAATGAAGCCATCCGCTTATTATCGCAGAAGAGATAGAGAAAATGCAGCTTGATCTTTCTTTCTTCTACTGTTAGTTTTGTAGATTACTATTCGCTAAATGCAAATAGTGAAAAGTGTTTCGAGTTCTATTTTGGTCATCCATCAATTCTATATATGTATTATTTAAAAGTTTTCAAATTATATAGTCCGAAACAGTTATTAATTATCATTATTGTAAACGGTTGCATGTTTCTACCTCAAAATGTGCAAGAGAAATGTAAAAAAGAAAATTTAATGTGTACAACATATGGATTGAAAGTTCGAGTAATGAGAACAATGTATACATGTACGATATATTGGGGAATTTTGAGAAATATCACTTTTGAGAACCTCTATTTTATAAGATACCCCTAACAGAAAAGTTTTTCAAAACTACAATCTTTTATAGTGTGCTTTTTAAAGTTTTGTAAATTAATTTTACACGTTTATCAATGTTTAATTTAATGCTTAAATTCTTATTTTTAAGTCAGATTTTTTAATTCAAAATCTACTGTTTTTTTATTGTTGTGTAATTTTGTATAATTCCGTGGAATATGATTACCCTAGCTACAAATTTCTGCATTTTAATATATATATATATATATATTTTTTTTAAAGTGTTATATAATTTTATTTTTATAACTACCTCAACAAAGTCAAAATATATAGTCTTGTTAATTTTAACAACCAATAATAATATTTTTGAAAATTAGTATCATAAAAATTGTATTTTTAAAATTTCTCGATTTAACAATTAAATAATAAATTATGATTAGTCATTCATCAATACTTTCTTCGGGTAAACTGGATTCTGTTTTTTGACCCAAAAAAAAAAACTAGATCTAGTTTATGTCAATGTTCAGTATATGTACAACACCATTATTTTTTGAGAGAAAAATATAGAAAATGATAATTTGAAAATTTGTACTTACACTTAAACAAACTGTTATGTAAAAATGTTGATTTTATTTGTTTGAAATAATATATTTTTGTTCACTATTATTTACACACAAAAAAAATGAAAATTCTAAATCAACTAGATCTGAAAGCTAAAATTGATAAAGTTTTTTAATAGATTAAATCCAAATAACAATTAAAGACATTTTTAATAATACCATTTAATATTGTACATAGCTATATCACGTAGACTGTGCCAATAGAGGCCATCAAAAGTGGCGGCAAGGGATGACAAAATATTATATTGATAACCTTATGAATTAACAATGAAGTAAGCACATGGCTAAGTCTCTTGGCCTAATTATATTCATTTGTGAATTAGCCAATCAAGTTGTAATGATTTTTAAAACCAAGTAACTGTTTACAGAATTATATAGTTTTGTTTTCATATATTTCTATTGTTTAAAGTTTAAACTGAAAAGTGGGGTTCATAATTGAAGCATGAAAAGCATTGAGCAATATATTAAACATTCTCAGTCAATATTAATCTACTCCTTTCATAAATTTTCCCCTAGAACACTACAATAATAGACCCATCACCCATATCAAGTTATAGACTATGCTAAGAGCTTATATCACTTCGTTCAGATGTTATCCACATTGACTAAAACCTGATTATATGCACGAAACATGTTTTTTAATTATCAATTAACACCACAGAAAGGTTGAAGAAGTTAGCTTTTATAGATCGAAGTAATGTAAAACAATTGAATATATAATACGAGTTTCTAAAAGAAAGTGAATAGAATTTTATAGTATAGTGTACAATTTTGTTCAAGATTCCTTGATAATAAGGATACAATACAGTGAAAATTAATATTCTCAAATAAGGGGTCACTTATATATCCATATACCTATTTTCATTTTTTGTCATATATATATATATACATATATATAAATTATTGAACAATACGCAAGTATATAATATACAACTGAAAAAAAAAACGTACATAAACATCTCCAAATGCTAGATACCCAAAATGCGAAAATTTTATTTCGAAACCTACTATAACGTAGAAACTTATAATCTTAAAATCTAGTTGTATCATCACATATAAGATGTCACTGACTCTTTACTTCAACTTCAAATTTAAGTTCATCTTGTATGGAATATAATTATTTTCTATAATTTTATTAACATCCGTTATCTTGTAACGAAATAAAGAAATCGTAGTGAAGATGTAACCTTACTAACCTTTCTTGACATAACCTCTTAACCTTCTCACTTAGCATTGTATATTCATTGCGCTAAAATTTCTTACATCACTCACGACTAATGATCTCAGAGACTTATAACAAAAATCAATTGTTTTGCCATCCAAAACGTCTAAGGTGGAAAAGGAAACTAATAGTCAAATATTCAAAACCTGTAAGGTGTGGAGTGTGGACAGACACTTAAACCCAATGGACTTCACAGTTACATATTTTTAATATTTACATTCTCTGCAGCATTATTATCACGAGTTCTTGCCTTCTTGATAGTTTATTATATTTAACACATATTTTATTCTTGCTACTTTCTGACACCGTAACAAACAAAGACAACCATATGTTATGTATGTATAGTATAATACGCATGTGTTCAGATCCATGATATAAGCTTAATTAATCATATCACATATATATTCCCCTCTTCAACTCGTTGTTAGCATCAAAATCATATATATATATAAAGGTTTTAGCTTTCAAAAAATTAAAAGATTAATGGATCATCTAATTTCTCCTCTTTCTCCAACACCACCTTCAAACAGGTTCTTAAACCCCATTTATTTTATTTTTGTATATAGTTTCTCCCTATATAATTAAAAAATTAATTTTATTTTGATTTTAATGATTATTGAAGGTGGTGGTCGGAAGAAACAACTGCGGTTGTGACTGGAGCAAACAAAGGTATAGGCTTTGAGGTGGTGAAGAAGTTATTGGAGCTAGGACTAACCGTAGTCTTAACCGCCCGAAACGCAGAAAATGGAAGCCTCGCTGCCGATTCACTCCGCCGTGCGGGCTTTCAAAACGTTCATTTCTTTTGCCTCGACGTCTCCGATCCTTCTTCCATCAATGCCTTTGTCTCCTGGTTCCGTCTCAACTTTGGAGTCCTTGACATTCTGGTAATTACAATGTGTTTGTATTTGATTATTTATAATTATACATATTGTGTAACTAAATATTCGGTCTATATATAGTATAACTATTAGTTAAGAAATTTGTTAGTTTGACACCAATACCTCATCGTTCTTTCTCAGGTGAACAACGCAGCCGTTTCATTTAACGCCGTCGGGGAAAATTCAATCAAAGAGCCAGAGACCATAATGAAGACCAATTTCTATGGTGCCAAGCTTTTAACGGAGGCGCTTTTGCTGTTATTTCGCCGTTCGGTCTCCGTTGGCCGCATCCTTAACATTAGTTCAAGACTTGGCTCATTAAACGTAATATATAGTTTCTTTCTTCTATTCTATTTAAATATATATATTTTCTTTTTACAGTTCATACATATTGGAATTTTTAAGGAAATCAAAGAAAAGCTAGTACTCACTAAATCTTTCAACTTCCTTTTTTTATATGTATTCATGCCATAAAAAATGTTTATACTATTGTAGATGCATAGTCAAATTAACCGTTCAATATATTATCTATCGAGCATGCTATTTGACATTTCAGTTTCCTATGTATCTTTGCATACAGAAAATGAGAAACCCTAGTGTAAGACAAACCCTAGAAAGTGAAGAGCTTACCGACGAACAAATCGATGCGACAGTGACTCAATTTCTAGAAGACGTGAGCAGCGGGACGTGGGAAAAGCAAGGATGGCCGGAAAATTGGTCGGACTACGCCATCTCCAAGATGGCTTTGAACGCTTACTCTAGAGTTTTGGCTCGACGTTACAATGGCAAAAAACTAAGCGTGAACTGCTTTTGCCCTGGATTCACTCGTACGTCTATGACCGGTGGTCAAGGGACTCACACGGCTGAGGAGGCTGCCGAAACCATCACCAGGTTGGTTTTGCTTCCTCCGGAGAAGTTAACCTCCGGCAAGTTTTTTATGTGCGTAGAGCCCAATAAGATTATTTCCAGGTTGTGATTTGTATACTAAAGATCATTATTATTTTAATTATGAATTGATTAAAAGTCGTATATTTTGTTGTGAACTAAAATATTATGTTGTTTTTATATTTGTGGATGTGTTGCTATATGATTATATAAGGGTGGTTATTAGAGTCTGATTTGGCGGTTTGGTTTTATTAGTAAAATCGGTACTATATAGTTGATGTCCTGATTGATTTACTTTGTATTCAATAGCATCACAATAATTGGGTTAACATCTTGAGTTATATTAGGAGAATCATGTTAATATAGTACAAGACTAACAAAAAAATTGGCTCAGCTCGGTCGAGTTTTACGTCCAAATTCAAATATTGATAATGAGTTGAGAACTATACAATCTATCGTTAACAAAATACTAATACAAAAAATGTAACCTAAAGGGACGAGGCCCATTTTGAATCGATGTTAGGCCCTTGGCCCATTAATAAAAACATGGTTTTAATTCAAAGACAATTAGGGTTTCTCATCCTCCGCAGCCGCTTCTTCTATTTCTTCTTCTATATAAATCAGTGAAGGCCTAACATTCATAATCATCTCCAAGTTCGATTTTGCTAGAGTTTGTATTTGGTTTCTAAGATTTTTGTAATTTGTTAGGTTTTCTAGCTTTGGTTTCGAAGATTTTGTTTAAAGAAAGCCAATTAGCAGAGCAATGACGTCAAATGTAAAATGGCGTGAGTTGCCTTGAAGGTTGGCAATAACAATAAGCGATTCTCCGTGCCTATCAAGTTTTATTATATTGATCGTGGCCTCGAACAAGTCGCTACATTTTTTCGAATATGTTTTTTTTATATTCATTTTGATCCAATCCAGTTATCGATACTTCAATCTGTTCTCTGCCCTGATAGGAGGTCTGAATTTTAGTTTTTTTTTTTTCCTGTCGAATTTTGTTATTTTAAAAAGTTTGGATTTTTTGACGCAAAAAGAAAATAAATCTGAGCTTCGAGTTTATATATACCACGAAAATTGCAGTACATTAACGTCATGCATAAATGGATTTTAACATGAAAACGGTGATGGGAAATTATATAATTATTCAATCGAAATCGCCAATTTCATTAGAAACTTTTTTATACATCGTTGGATACAAATTCTGGGACACTATCAGCTTACAGAGAAGACTTTTGAAGCCATGGAAACATCAGATATTCAAAGATTGTAAAAGCTTTAACTGACATTTAAAGATCACATATAGAAAAACCAATCACACAAGCTGTTATGTTCTAATGTCTTCTTTAGACCAGCACTATGTTATGTATCCCAGTAAAAGCCGGATTTTTTGGTGAGATGTAATATAGAAGGAGCTTCCTGATCCAATCAAGTTATTCATCGATGTATGAGAGAACACAGAAAGAAGCTATTACATTTACAAAGAAGCTATCAATATAAATATGCATCATTCTCAGATGTATATATCTTTTTGGTAACCAAATAATCAACTATATTCAGCAAACTTCAATATTCAGCGTCCGTTTTAGACTAAAGAGCCTGTAAACGTTGTTGTACCCAATGAATTCACATCAAAAAGCAGTTCCAATGGTTTCTCAGGCCATCCTCTTAATTTCTCGTCCTTTACCACATCAAGAAGATTATCTGGAAGCTGTGAAACGCCATTCAGGATTCGCATAACCTCACTCATAGCTGGTCTAATTGATGCAGCTTGATGCGAACACAGCACACCGAGCTTTAAAACAAGCTCGAGTTGTCCCCTGTTTTGTTCTTGACGGATGTTTTCTTCAACTGCATCAAGAATGTCTTCTCCTTTTTCCCAAAGCTCTAGTATCCAATCCACAAGAACTTCCTCGTTTTCTGCTGCACGTCTTTCAATCAACCTTCTACCACAAACTACTTCAAGGATAACCAACCCAAAGGCATAGACATCAGTGCTCGTAGTTGCTCTACCAGTTCTTAGAATTTCTGGTGCGATGTACCCTATTGTTCCCGCAACTTTAGATGTCGCTGGATCAAATCCCTGATCATACAGCCTCGCCAATCCAAAATCCCCTAGCCTCGCATTCATTTCATAGTCGATTAGAACATTTGCGGGTTTGATATCTCGATGAATGATGACCTGCACCCATTCTTGATGCAGATATAGTAGAGCAGATGCTACATTTTTTATGATCTTGAAACGTTGCTCCCAAGTGAGCCGTTCTTGATTCCCATTGTTACGGTATAGATATTTGTCAAGACTTCCATTAGGCATAAAGTCATAAACCAAGTAGAGATCTTCTTTATGCCTACAATATCCCAAAAGCCTGACAAGGTTTGAATGTCTAAGACGACCAATGGTAGATATCTCAGCTAGAAACTCGTTCATCCCTTGTCTCGAATCATGAGAAGTCCGCTTCACTGCGATCTCAGCATCAGAACCCGGAAGCGTTCCTTTGTAGACTTGACCGAAACCTCCTCTTCCAAGAAGCTGTTTCTCCTTGAAACCCTTGGTAGCATTGAAAAGCTCCTTGTAAGCAAACCTATGAGGTCCAAACTGAATCTCCCATTCTTCAAGAACCTCTTTAACTTTCTTATGCCTTAAATAAAAGACGAAACCGATCCACGAGGCAACAAATGCAGCGATCACGGATACCGTTAAGCAGACCGCTAAAATCGTCCTTGTTCTATTAGATGCTTTCTTTGGATATGGAGGAAGGATTGGTTGCCTACCAAACTCCAATCTCGGATACTCGATTTCTCCATTAGCAAACCAACCCAACATGTAATGAATTGCTCCAACTGATCCAGTCGATGCAGTGAATCCAATATACATTTTCTCAAGAAAATATGGAGAGAGGTCTCGGTTTAACGACAAAAGCGGTTTTCGAGGCGGAACAGAGATCTCAGCAGGGAACAGAGTTACATTAAGCTGTTTATCAGGTTGACTATAAACGATTGAAAGTCGCATTACCTTTCTACTGATCAAAGAAAGATTTTTAAAGCTTCCATCTTTATCATCATAGTAACCAGCAGAAGCAGAGTCAACAGATCTCATACCATTAATGTTAATCCCAACATGATTATCATCAATATCTCCAAACTCTTCGTCTTTATGTATATCTAACTCGATAGCTATCACGTTACTGGAGGTTTTACCGTTGGTAGTTTCGTTGAATATTCCGAGGTATTGGTCGGATGAAGCTCCGGAAAATCCTCTTGTGGGAGAGATTACGAAAGCCATACCGTGTGAGCCTTGATTGTTATGCTCAGGGACGATTGCGAAGAAGAAGTTGACTGAGAAAGATGTTGTGAGATTTGTGGATGAGTTCGTGATTGAAACTGGTTCGCTGTCGAAAGCTTGACCGTATGTGTGTTTTGTTGTGTTGGTTAAAGTGAAGTAACCGTTGAAGCCGATTCCTACAGATCCTGTTGACACGAAGTAGCCATAGGAATTGTGAAACAGAGCAAGGAGCAGAACAAGAATTGCTTGAAAGAGAATAAGTTCACGAGACATTTCTTGATTGGTTTCTTTGTGGTTTGTGGGAAAGATTTTGATCTTCTGTGATATTATTATTATTTATTTGAGAGTTGAGAGGAAACATGAAAAGTCAGATGTTTGACTTTTAGGACATCATTGCAAATTTGGTCAAAGTTTGCAAAAAGAATGGATTTTGATTACGTAGTGTGTAAGCATCAAAGCAATAAAAAAATGAACGATCAATTTCATCAACGAAAGTTTTGAACATTTACTATAAATAAGTTTGGCATTGGAATATGATGAGACATGCTATCAATTGTCAAGGACTGACCTTCAAAATTCTCATAATCCTGAAGCATTACATTATCAAAAGTATAACTTTCTAACCCAAAATACTATATAAGATGATTCATCCTGTCCAAATTTATGTATATCTAGCTAAGTAACTATTGAAAACAACATATATACCGAATCCATTGTAGGAAACTAATCGAAAATCAGATTGATTTATTAATTTTTGTTTAATCTAAATTTTCAAAACCAAAACTACCACATTTTTAAAAACTACATTGTCTAAAAAAAGTAATACAACTCAAAACATATCAGAATAAAAAAATATATATAGTTATTCTAATCACTAATTAGTAACCACAACAAGAAACTTGTGGTTAGAAAGTTTAAATATTTTCATCAATCATTTTGTCTTGAAGAAAACTCAGATTCTTACAAAAGTTGCACTTTTAATCGTTGGAAATACTTGAAAAGAAAACATCGCACTGAACAATCCAAATCCTCTGCTTTTGTTGTTTGCTTCTTATTATGTTACATTACAACTGTAAATTCGTAATCCAGATCACAAACAGCACTCAAAATCATCACCACTCATAAAATTGAAGATAAACAAATCCAAGAAGAATCAAATGAGAAAGAAAAAAAATAAAGAAGAAAAAAGATCAATTCTTTTCACGCAAATCTGTTAAAAGCCCTCTTCCCAATTGTTGCAGGCATCGAAACAGTGGAATTAATACTCAAATTGCCTATGGATTTGAGTGTCTTATGCTTCTCAAGCACCACCACACCAGAAGTAGAAGAACCTGGACATTTGTTGTTGCTATTGCTGCTTATGAACAATGACCCTTTGTTCCATTTAAACGAGCCAAGAGGGAACGAAATCAGTCTCTTCTCAGTGTTTATGTTGACCGGTGTATGGTCCATTCTCTCCTTTGGATTGCTGTTTGCTCTCAGTTTAGCTTTAGCTGAGACAGTTGGAGCCATATAACTTGGAGCTGAGAATGGAGGGCAGCTTGTGAGGCTATCATCATCTTTAAAAGGAGAATCTTGTGTGGCTCTTCCTCCTCCTAGCGAGTATCTTGAGACGCTACTGTGTGGTTGTGGAGTATGAATGGGTCTAGAGGGAGTGAGGAATGCGGATTTTGATGAATTTGGTGTGGAAATGTCGAAACTGTTGTTGAGCCTGAAATGGTTTTTGTTGCTAGATTGAGGCTGAGGGCTTGGGCTCGGTCGTGTTGGTGTTAGCCTGAAAGGTTGGCTTTGGCTCTTCTGCCTGTCCACCCAGTTCCACCAAAGTGGGAGCCCGTTTGTTCGAATGTCCTGAGCAGACCTTGGACTATTTTTCCACAGCTGAGTAGAAAACAAACAAACACAAAGAGAGAGCCATGTTGGTGAGAACCGGGGATATGGCACTGATATGGTGAGCAAGAAGAATGATAGATGAGTGTGTACCTGGTGAGAATATGCGTATGCCATGGACCGTTCTCTTTTGATCATTGCATCAATCTTCCTATGCAGTCTCGTTTCTTTTTCCTCTTTTGTCAGCACGCTATCGTCCCAATGGTCAGACTGCGAGGAGGAAAATAATGTCTAAATGATTCCATTTAAGAGAGCCCTTATCTTGCAAACCAAAGATTCATGAGACCACTTACCGCTAGGCCAGAGGCTAATTTCGGGTCATCTTTTTCGTTCCTAGCTCGGTTTTCGAGCATTTGGATGCGACGTGACTGGACTTGTGTTTGAACACGAACCAAAAGCTGCATATACTTCATTGCATTCATCGTCTGACGCTTCACGCTGTGTCCTCTCACCACTCCTTGAAGCCTAACAAGACCTTTTAAAGCTCTGAAACTCCTCCTTGCCTAGAGAAAATTATTCATATCCTAAAGTTATGGATCCTTATTGTTAAATTTATAGCGACACAACAGAATCAGTAGAATGTTTTACATTATTACCATGTAACCTCTAAAAGCTGCTTGAATCTTTGTTGCAGAAGCTTTTTTGACCAGTAGTATTGGCTCTGGTCTATGCACAAACTCGCGTCGCTGCACAATCATAGGCGAAACTGCTCTTGGAGAAGGAGGTTTTGGAGAAGGGGCTCGAGGGGAAGCAACTCTTGGCGAAACTGGTCTTGGAGAAGAAACATATCTCTGAGAAGATACTCTAGGAGAAGCTGGCCTGATAGGAGATGGAGCAGAGGTTGATGATCCCTTTGCTCGATCCGTGGGTGTTGGTGGCCTAAAGACAAGGTTATGTTCTCGTTCGGCTTCACACAAGATCTTTTCGATACTGCTAGGTTGTCTGAAGATTGGAAGAAATGAATTGGTTTCTCCATCTCTTAGCTTCTTCCCTAAACCTTTCTTCTTCTTTTCTTTGTTGTTGCTCTTTCTCTCTGGTTCTTGCTTTCAAGACACAAAACCAGAAACACCAAAAGGTACTCTACACACTTCAACCACCAATTCAACATTTCAATTTATGAGATTAATGGTAAGTATTTAACACTTTCTTACGTTATTGCTTAGCTGCTTCTCCTTGGAATGTGGTGTGAAAATTCTTTTGATTGCAGAAAACCAACTTCCTTTCTTCCCCATTTTTCGAACATTACTTTACTTTTTAACTGCTAATGACAAGAAACAGAACATAAATCATTTTTAAGCTTATCTTGATTTTGTTTAGGAAGCATTGCTTACTGATGATGACCAAGATTTGGGAAAGTTAACATGATTGGTCTGTTGCACCACGGAGGAACAGCTTCAAAGACAAAAACTCCTGCAACATGATCCAAATGAAAACAGCAGTTTCGGATAAAACGAAGAAAAACAAAAGCAATTTCGAAAGAATTCAAACAATCAAGACAACGAGGAAAATGCCAGAAAACAAAGATTTTAAGTTGTTGAACTTTCATGACAAAGGAAAGTTTTTAACTTTTGAGAAAACTTATATCGAACTCTATCTAACTAGTCCAAATTAGGTGAACCGAGTAAATCACATTAAATGATTGCAAAATTTCATATGCAAATATTAATATTATTGATATTGCTTGGAAAATATTCTCGGAAAATAATTCCTCTAAAAGATAATTTAGACAAGAAAAAGATTAAAGAAACCAACAAAAACAAATTATACACAACTCTGTGATTATACATAACAAGCAACATGAATCGCTTACCTTTGTTCAGAGTTCTCTCAAAGAAGTAACGTAGCAGAGAAAGCTGGTCACATAGAAAGAAATAAAAAGAAGCAACCAGAGAAGAAAGACTCTTGTCTATATTACTTTTCTTTCTTTCTTCTTCTTCTTCTTATTCCCTTTCCAACATATTTTTTCTTTCGAAATATTGGTTTTTGGGGTTAAGTTACTTCGAATTTGTAGAAAAAGTCTGCAACTTTGATTCTGGGTCCTAGCTGTTATGGAAGAAATTTAAAACCTTTTTCTATTTTTTTTTTCTCTGACCACCTTTTGGATTAATCAATTCAATTTATTCCTAATTTGAGATTGATGGTACAGAGAGAATTAGTTGGCCACTTTCTCACTCAATGTTTGTTTAACTTTACTTCATTATAAAGACAAACATTTTAAGCAAACTAAAAGAAACTAGAACCAACCGTGATTCATATTCAACCAAAAAACCGTTTATCTTAATCATTACTTAAACCATTTGCAGTTGATAGATAGTGAAAGCTAGTCTCCACAGAAATAGAATCATAATTGCTAATTGTTATTTACTACATAAGTTGAGATGTTAAGTAGAATAAATTTGGACGAAAACAGTTACGTTTGGTGGAAGGATTTTATCGTATACTTATACAATGATTACGTCACCTGGATGATGCTATGAAAGAGCAAAAATAAAATAAAATAAATTATTTGTTGTTGTGAATTGTGACTCATGTCAATAATTTTTTTATCATAGACGAGGTTGATTCTTTCGACGACGACACTAGTCTTCGTCACGCTCGTGATTTCACCATCTAGATTACTTATATAAGTCGAGTCAAAAATTTGTCTTGTCTGTTTTTTTTTTTAATAATCAGTTGATTATCATCATCTTTCATTAACGGTTATATTCTCCAGATAGTAGTTACGGAATAATTATTTCAAACAATTTATAAGTAGTACGTTAACGCATATATGTATTTTGAATATAAAAACGTGTGAAAATAATAGCAGTTATGGAAAATCCTATTTATAAAGAACGTGTTTGAACCTTATAAAGTTATTATAATGTCGACATTATATCATAATTATGGTCTTAATTTGAAAATGAGTGTGTATGAGTTGAATACGATCAATATTATGTATGACTGTTCTCCCATACTGATACCTTAAAAAGCGAAAAAGCTTATCAATCTATTATCTTTTAAATTTTTACTTGAATATCTACATCTATTCAGGATATAATGAAAGATATCCCAAAGAAGGCTAGATACTAAAGATAGTGTAATTATTCTTAATCAGAACTCAATATTGAAAATAAAGTATATAAACAAGTAGACTACAGAAAGTTGTCAAACGAAAAGTTTACGATCAAAATTTGTGTATGCGCATAGTACGGGTACTCAAATAGTTTATGTAGGGACTCTTATATATTGGTTAATTGATTAGTTGGATTATAATTGTTTTACTATTGTTTAAAAAGAGAGCTTAATTGGATTGAAAAGTTATCTCACTATCTTATATATATATACTAAACAGGTTAGAAAATCTATGTTTATTATGATAAAACTCAACCAGCTTTATATCGATGTTTTGAGATAAAAAAGTGTAATAGTTGTTTCAGATTTGAGTAATATAAACACATTGGTAATGATAATAGAAATCTAGGGTTCGATGTTAGAAAGTAAGTAAGAATAATACTGATATGATATGTGGTTGGAATACAATTCAAGCAAAAAGAATAATGAAAAAAACTTACAATTAACCTAAAGTGATAAAGACAATTCTCCTTCTCAACATTCCTTCTTCTTCATAGGCTGACACACTTTGGCCGTGTTCGCATGTCTCCTTTGGTTTTTGTTCATCGACTGCTAAATATTTCTCCAATTATTGTTAAACAATTTTCTTTTGTTTAGATATGATCAAAGAGTAATATGCACTTGATTTAACGTGATAATATAGAACAATTAAATACAGGTCAGACAAGTTCATATACAACGTTATATATGACAAATAATGATATTGTGGTTTCACCAATTGGACAATATTGTTTTTGACCGTGAAATGTGTTTAGGTCATTCGATACGTTTGAATGAATACATCAACAATATGTTGAGCGCATTCATTATATAGGATCGAATTTTTTTCTTCAAAACTTTTTAGTCATTTTAACTGTTAATGTGGTTGAAATTAGTTTTTTTGTAAAGTACTATTTAGTTGAAATTAGTTCGGTTGAGGATTTACAACAAATTTAATTTTTTTCCAACGTTTATGGTAAAAATGAATTATAGTCCATAGACGAAAAATAAGGGTTTACAACAATGTTTAAAAACAGGAAAGATAATAAAATGCTGAGTCTAAAGTCACATAATGTCAGATATTTCATAGGCCCAAGCTTTTGAGTGCCTTTCAAGCTAAGATAAACATGTACCATAATATATTTATGAGTTCTTATATCATTACAAGGAAAACATATTACTAAACTTCTTACTTTTTGTGTTATGTTTTATATAGATGCATGCATGCAATCTATACATGAAGACTAGATTACATTGGCCTTTTTAAAAAAAAAAACATTATTAACTGAAATTTTTCATAGACATGTAAAACCTTTAATCTTATTATATTTTTTTTATCAAGTGAAGGATGCAGAACCAATCAGTCTTCAATCTCAAGCATCTATTGATAATTTAACTGAACTTTATAAGAACCGGTAATCAAATTAAACCGGACCAAAAATACAATTGGTTTGCGCTCGAATAACCAAACAGACAATTAATTATCTCTGAGTTAAAAAAAAAAAAACAGAAATACAATAATTTGTGTTTCCTCTGTTTGGGATTAAAAGTTTGATCATTGATGAAAAACTTGTGGATCTTCAGCGATAACCATGCGACTAAGAGGGCTAGGTCCAAGCTTCTTCTTCCTCCTCATCTGATTTCTCTTCCTCACAATCTCCATCTGATCTCTCCTTCTATTCTCCATCATCGCTTCTTCTTCCGCCGCCACGAATCTCCTCATCAACGCGTTCTCTTTCAACGATTTTCCTCTAAAAATCTTCCTCCCCGAATCCACGCTCATCCTCGCCGCCGTCACCATCGCCGTCTCCGTCACCAACGGAAGAGGCTTCGACGGAGGATAGCTCGAGCTTCGTCTTGGCGGGACGTAATTTCGAAACACGTCGTCGTACGGACCGATCGGAGCACAGAGACAAACCCTAGTGAAGGAATTCGCGGCTACCTTGAGAGAAGTGCATTTCCTCAGCTGATGATGATTATTGGATTTGCTGTTGACGCTAGGGTTTCGCGACGGACGAATCTCCGGTGGCGATTTAGGGATTGTTCTCCAGTTCGCGGCGAATCTCGCGACCGCCATTGCTCTTTGGTACCAAGGTTTTCTGTTTGACATTACCTTTATGTCACACTCACACATTCTCTTTAATTTTCGTGATTACAAATTAACCCTTTAATTAATTATATACAGATATTAACTCTTTTTTTTCTTTCATTTGGAAAACTATAAAGCGCCTAAACAAAAATGTAAATGGAGAAGCTAATTGCTTACAACTCCTAAAAATGGGGTAATTAGATTTCCAAATTTGGGTAATAAAGAAGAATACTATTATTTTTTTTCTTTTTGACTTCAAATAGGAAGCAGTTTTTATTTATTTACCAATTATGGATCTTCAGTAACTATATTTCATTAAATTTAGACAGTTGTGTTATGACTACACAAAAATATTCTGACATTTATGAATGAAACAAAACATCATTATTATCGTAAAGAAAATAATACGAGTCTTTTTTGTCACCTTTTAGTACATTTATGTCGTATTAAAGAACAAACAATAGCTCGGCGACGCAGTTAAAATAAAAAGAAGATTGGAGAGAAGGAGAAGGAACAGATACCGGCCCAATATTGGCCCAAACCTAGGTTGCAAAGTTTTATCACTATTTGATAACAAATGAAGAATTAATATGCCTTTGGATTCATCAAATTAATAAAATAAGACATTATCTTTTATGTCTTCAAAATAGTTATCTATGTAGTCTCAATTATCCAGGGAACCATATTGAGGGAGAAAAATGAAAACTGGGACTTGTTGTATATATGGTTTGAAACCAAAAACTTAAGAAAAACAAGGGATTGGCAAAATATGTTAAAATTATGTATGAACTAATATAAAGCCCTGAGAATCTGCTCTCTCTTAGTTTATGTATTGCAAGAATGAGAATGTGATCTGGTATTTCCATTTTCCTCTAAGAGAAAACACCACAGTTACTTAATTGTGTGAGTGTTTATCAAAACCCTGATTGATTTTAAGACTTGTATTAATTCCAAATTTAAGTAAGCAGTGATTAGAGACTTGTATTAATATGCATACTTTGCAGGTGAGCTCTTTGGATCTTGCATGAAACAGAAGAAGATGAAGAGTGAGTGAGTAAATGATTGAGAGAGAGATAGCCAAAAGATAGAGAAGAAGATAGAGGTTTTTTCTCATTTGCCCAATGCCAGTTTTAGAGAATTTGAGAGGAGAGATATGGAGAGAGTGTGAGTTAAACAATTGCCTATAGCTTTTTTACTCTTTATTTCATTCTTTAAGAGTGGCTGTTTTCATTTCTCTTCTCTTTCTTGCTTTTACAGTCATATGAGTCTTGTAGTTTTGGAGAGAGAGAGAGAGAGAGAGAGATAAGATATTCAAAAATTATAAAGAGAAAGTGAAGGGAATTGGTGCTTTTAATGCAATTACCATAGTCCTCATGATCCACTTTCAGTTGAAGCCTTTAAGGAGTTGTCTTCTCGCAGCAAATCTCACACGAGCTTTTATGCATATATTGCGAATGCTATATTCATTACTCTAATTATACCCAAGTATTGATGTCTAATGATTTTGTTTAGTCATTAGGTTAAAATTGTGAAGCTCACATAACGATTCTTGGTTATAGGACTAATCCGAAAAATTACTTTAATTTCTTGATATACAATCCAATTATTATTTTGAGTTTCTCATTTGACAATCAAAGCATCTTCTCCTTGTAATCTTATCAATTCTTGTTAAATATTTGAGTTCTCTCTAATCTTTACTTGAGCTCATCCTCATACAATAGAGATTAAGTACTAAATATTAAATGACTACATATATAGAATATATGACAATAATTAATTAATAAAGGGATTAAGTGCTGGATTAATCATGTTAACCTCATGGGACCAACTTCTTTTGAATGATGATTAATATGGGAATGCATCATAGTTAGAGCATTTATTAGCTTTCACATATTTACTAATATCTACACATAATGAGACCATTTTTATTATTTGGGATTAGGATGCTTAATTATCAGTATTTGCATGTCCATCAAATCATTAATTTTGAAAAGCCCCTTTTGTAATTTTTGTATAATGTGAAAATTCAAGCAAGAGGGTGTAGTTTACAAATGCGTCAGTAAATTGAACATATGTATATATGTATGTATTGTTATTTTTTAAGTTTTTTCTTAACTTAACCAACAGCATGCTAGTATATATTAGTCCTTTATATTCCTTCAAATGCTACTGCTTATTCAAGAAATTACAGTCTATAAATATTTATGTTGCCAAGTCAAATCTGAAGGTGATAACTAAGAGCAAGTTTTTTTTTTTTAAAAAAAAAAGAAATCTAGTCTATATGGCCACATGAAACATTTTATCAAAAAAAAAAATTACTCACATAATGAAGGTGTTTAAGTCTTTGGTTCGATTTTGTTAATTAGATTATACGAGTTGTCTTTTATATTCTATATTCGAGTTATCCTTCTTTTAGAAGTCAAGTTTGATTACTAATCGAATAACCAACTTTATATAAAAAAAATATAAGTTCGAGTGCACAAATCGAATAACCAACTATATAAGAGATGGTTTATCTTCTATATTTTATTATGTTTTAATTGTATAAAATTGATTTTAAAATTTTTTTAAATATAATTTTTAGTTATATGTACTAATTAAATCGTTGTATTATTTATCACAAGTAAAGATTTCTAATCTTATTTATAAGGAAAATCAACATAAGTGCATTGCATCGCCATAACGTTGATAAGCGACTGAATTCATAAAAAGAGAGGACAATTATATAGAGATCAAAGAGGTATAGATAGTATAAACAATCATGGTTCTCAATTTGATATGGTGGGTGGTGTTATATCAAGAACCTCCAAAAAACTGTTACAACATTATCATTTGTCATGTTTGTTTCGTAAATTAATTTAATTATTTAATGTCCATCAATTAATTTAAACAAACAACTACAGTAAAGCTGATTTTTCTAAAGCTTTTTCTAATTTCTTTATCTCTTAATTTTTTTGGGATGATCAGAATCAGATTGAAGTAGGGACTTTTGGATTATCACCCACCAAGGGCACATGATAGGCCACCAAGGCTACACGAAGAATCCACCTTCATACTTTCTCCTCTCATAATAAGTACACATTTTACTTGAATATTTGATCACAAACTCGTGAATCAGTATACAAATATTACACAAAAACCTGTGAAACAGTATATACGTGATCCATATCCATCAAACTATAATTAATGTCTAAATGATTACGACGTTTTGTGTTGATAAAAGTTGTCACAAATAGAAGTATATAGTTTTTTTTTAACAATTTTCTCGATAAAGATTAATGATCCTTCAAATTTCCTTTTGAAATGAGTAGGCAAAAAGAGGAGCATCCGAAATACATATTATCAATATTATAGATATAGTAACGTAAGATCAAAGAAATGAATCTTTGTTTATTATTATTCTTCCCCTTTTTTTTATTGTTTGGTTGAATGTTCATAGCTTGTTCTTCCATGACAGAACATAAACCCAAGTAGAGTGAAACCAAGAAGATGATGCTCATCAAATATATTTCATTCTACCTAAAAGAATAACATAATGCATAATAAACATTCATATGTTCTTCGAATCAGACTGAGTCTTGATCACTTGTAATAGAACTTAAATCTAAAGCTTTATCGTGACCAAAAAATAGATATATATATATATATATATATATATCTAAAGCTTTATTATACACAGTTTGTGTTTCTCTCTAACTTTTCATTATCATAAAACAGAAAAGAAGCTAAGAAGAAAATAATGATATGCAAAAAAAAACTTAAGTTACAATCTGCGGAAGAAACAAAAAAAAGGCTACAAAGAAATTTTCATAATCAAGAGACTGAAGTAGAATAGTCGCTGTGACTTGTGGAAAATTCAAAGAGGCATTTCGTGAGAATAGATCGCGGTCAAAGCAACCGAGCCGAATCACTATGATGCATTACCGGAGACTGAGATATGCAAAGTTTCTGACATTGAAGCTCTTACTTTGTAATGGATAAGGAAATACTCTGATCATAAAAAGCTAAGTGAGTTTTTTTCCAGCAATCACTGGCTTTCAGGATCGCTGAGATGTTTCTTGCACCAAGAACTCGCTTTACGTTCTCCACCTCTTGTCCTTTTGTTCCTAGGAACAACAAGCATCTCAGAAGCTAAACATGACCTTAGAACCGAATCTTGTAGTACCAAAGATTTCTCTTCTTGGTGATCTTGTTCTGTTTCTTGAATTTGCTGCAATGGTGGTACACTTGTACCTTCTCCTTCCTCTGCTTTCTCAGCTTCTTCATGGCTACTAGTTTCCATCAAATCAGCATTCATTTCTTCAGCCACTCCATTTCGAATCAAGATGTTATCCAAAATCTGCAATTAGCGGAATCAGACAACATAAAAGATGTTCGTAAATATAACCAAAGCAACTCGAACACTTACATCTTCACAGGAATCTCCAATTTGAGGATGATGTAATGTAACATCTGCATCTGCGAAAAGACCGACAGTACTTTCGATTATGTCAGGAATATGAAACGCATCTCTGTAGCTCGAAATCACTCCTTCTGATGAGAAAACTAAATCTCCAAGAACGTAGTCTGGCATATGCTGAGAAGAGTTGTAAATTGCTCCAATGGAGATCACATCTCCTCCAGCAGAAATCGTCGGGCTAGGCACAGAACTTGCAGCAAGAAGGCTCAGATTTTCTGAGGAAGAGAATCTTGCTGCGTTCTTGGACATCACAATATCTACTTGGCTTTTCAATCTATGAACCTGAGAATGTACCAGCTCGATTTTCCAGAGAACCTCTTCTAAGACATTATCTCCTTCTCGACGGTAGAAAAGCGAGTCATCGTCATCTAAGTCTACTTGGTCCTTTAAATCAATCCGTGAATCCTTCGCAGCTGCCCATGTAAAAACTTTCAATACGCCAAAAACATCTGACAGTCTAAAAAAATGAGGACTTATCACAGTTTTAGTGAAGATACCACCAAAGTCATCAGCCACTGACATTCCATCCGAGCTCAATCTCTTGGTCTCTACAACAAAAACCGCAACAGTACATGAAGGATATGCTAAAACCACGACAGAGATAAGGAGTGGTTAATATTGTTATGTTATAGCCACTTACCGATATAAGAAAAGAGGTTATGATGGGACATATATGAAGTTATATCATCTGTGCTCTCAACCCTCTTTCGCTTTCGTCTCCTCTTGGCTGCTCTTTTTCTGTAAGACGGATTAGAAAAAGGCAACGACTTTATCCCCTTGCCACAGGTTTCCAACACAGAGGGATCAATATTGGCTCCTAGCTTTTCTTGATCCAATGATTCAAGCTCCTTCGGGTATTCTAATGCCCGAGACTCTAACTCCCTAATTCTTAACTCAGCCCACTTGGATCGCCACATCAGTGGCCGGATAAAGCTCTTCCAGTGATTTGTTAGCCTTTTCTTCCTAGAAAGACACACATAAGAGACATACAGAAAGATAATCAGAGAATAATCAAGAAACAATGAAAAAGAAGGTACCTAAATAGGATGTTAGCAGAATACAAACCTAAAATGAAAAATGCTGCTAAACGAGTCATATGCAGGTCCTAAGTCGGTCTCATCCCAATAATGAGATTCGACCTCAGCGTCTTCGGTTAGTCCATTGAAAGACATGTCAGCATCCTCAGATGCAGTATCGGAAAACGAGCTTGAATATTCAGTAGCGTTTGGGTCCTCATCCGTGGTGGAAATGTTGTTTTCGTCAGATTCAACTATATCAACATCCAATTCCTCACCACCAGAAACTGAAGTCAAAGTTTCCTCACTTGTATTAGCACTGGTAAGACCACGTTCTTCATGTCCTCCTCCAGGACTCTGCTCTTTCTTTGGCGATAATGTCTCTGTATTAAATTGTTTACTTTCTTGATTGAGCTCCATATGTGGTTCAGCCACAGTCATGACAACCGGTAACCCATACTCTTATCTTACATTGGAACCTACAAGTTAAAAACCCTGGTGATGATCCTCGGTGAAGTTACCTGGGGATGAAAGACCGTGAGTACCTATGCTACAACTTATCTGAGAATAAATCAAGCAAGATAATATCTTAGTATAGAGTGTTTTCCTCACAAAATCTTAAGAACCTTATACCCAAACACAAGTCTAGTAGCAATAATCTAAGAATTTGCCTCTAAACTAACTAGGAATCTGGATATTAATTAGCTGTAGGCTTCTTTTATTCATAGTTAAAGCGGAATATTATATGTAATCTCAGGAGAAGCAAATCAATACCACACCCTAACTCCGGTCTACTGATCTTTACTGGTTCGATATAGCAGCTGCCTACATCACTAGTAATCTAAAAGCTCGAACCTTTTGGGACGAAACCGACTTCAATTCAGCACAACTATGCTGAAATAAGCTCTAAAACATTACAAAAATGAACCAATACAACAACAAAAGCTAGCCCATAACCAATAACGGAGCTGGAGCTCACATGGCAGCAACAAGAAAAAGAAAAAGTCAAAACCTTTGCAAGCAAACTAAGCAAAGAAAATGAGTAAGAAGTAACAAAGAATCAAACGTACAGTTTAGATACAACAGAGAAGATAAAGGTGTTAGAGAGATGGTTGGAGATTACCTAGTAGTAGAGGTTTGGGGTTTTTGCGGCGAGAAGAGAGTGAGAGAGAAGAAGAAGGAATGTGTAAAGGCACTTGAAAAAACGTCTTACTGATCAAACCTATTTATATTTCATATCAAAAAAACCTAAACGGGATCCTTCCCTCTCTATCTGTTTCCTATGTTTTCCACGTGGCATACTTTCACTCGCTCCCTCTTCGACTAATACCACTCGTTGTAAAACCGAACCGAGTACATTAGTTGAATTATCGAGTTTATTGCTCATTATCCGGTTTACTAGGTTACAGAAGTAAAATCTATCGTATCATGCATTCATTTTCTAATTGTTGATGGTATACAAAATTAACCCAATTAGTTGAGGTAGTTTGGTTTTGTTCAATTTGATTAGGATGTATTCTTTTGATATAGCTTCATCTATAATAAATGGACTTATTATCGAATTGAGAAATTTCAGTTCCAAGTAAATTAGTCAAGATAATAGTAATTTTATAATAATACTATGGCCTTTTTTTTTCAATGAAGAAAAATTCGGAAAGATGGAAGAAAATGTACATTTTGTCAGTTTAAAAGCCTTCATGCGACGGTTACTGCTATTTACGTTCGAAACCTTTAAATTTCCAGAACTACCCTCGAATCGCCTTCATTCTTCGAGTTCTCGATCAGTAACTGTCTACAGTTTCAAGGGTATTTACGTAAACGCAGTCTTCACAACTAATTTCCCAGTTTATTTCTTCTGGCTTCAAAAATCCTTTTTTTTTTCTTTCTCTCTTCTCTTTCCGCGATTGTCCTTTTTTTTGACTCACTTTCTTCTGTATTCTCAAGAAGGCGAAGTTTCTTCGCTCCAGAAATGGTGATTCTGTGTCTTGTGATCAGCCGGAGAATAAATCCCTAGACCTTGTTGATCGGCGGTGAATTTTATATTTTCTTATTTTACTCCATTTGATCGATGGTTCAGTCGGCGGTGGAGTTTTTGGTACCTTCGACGTGGGAGATTGAGGTTGCGGTGGCCGCTTCGGCTTTCTTGTTCGCTTCTTATTGGCTATTCGCTTACAGAGGCGGCGGAGATGACGAACCCGGTGCTGTCGGATTTGATCGGTCTCGCCTCATGCAGAATCCCGATTCCGGTGACGCCATCTTTGACAAAGATAAGGTTTGATTTCTAAATTGATCGTTTCGTCATTATTCATAGCCTGATAAATCTTGTGGGTGCTCAACGAATTTGGTTTCCCCTTCGAATTTGGGGCATTTGTTTTTTCAAAATTTCATTGAGTAATTTGGCAATCTTTTGACTTGCAGTTTTACAATTATTTTTGTAGATAGGACAGTTGAGAGGAGACATTCAAACAAATGCTGCATATATAATCAAGGTATGTTGTGAGTGTGTGAGACTGCTTCTTATGATTCATCTGCTAATCTGGAGAATTTTTAAGATTAATGTTGGATACTAACATTTTGTTTTGCTTTTTCCAGGTGGAACTGCTGGCTGCTAAAAATCTCATTGGTGCTAACTTAAATGGAACATCAGATCCTTATGCTATTGTCAATTGTGGATCAGAAAAGCGATTCAGGTTGTTAAAAATCTTTTCTTTTACAAATAATTTTTTACAGCTTCGTAAAGATTAGCATGTGAGCAACTTTTTGATGTCATTTTCTCTATTTATCTATTAAGCTGTCCTCAACAACCAGTATCCATCCAAAAAGAAAAAAGAAACGTATACTGGTTTTTTGGTTGTTGAGCGCTTACACTTTGGAACTGTCTAATATATCTATTTGCTTGTTATAGTTCTATGGTCCCTGGCTCGAGGAATCCAATGTGGGGTGAAGAGTTCAATTTTCCCATAGATGAGCTTCCTGTTAAGGTTATCATCATTTACAACTTTACGATGCTTTAGGACTTAGTTGGTCGAGGCAGGAAACTTAGTTAATTTAAACTTGTTTAGAATTATCATGTGAAGCCTAGGCATAAGGTTGATCGTCATGTTCAAACCCTTGGTATCTTCTAGGGTGAAATTTGTCGCTTCCATATGAATTGGTAAAGAATACTGAGTAGCACTTATGTATATTGATAAGTTCGGATGAAAGTCATTCACCTCAGGAGTACATATCTCTGTTTACCTAGTACGTTTTCTAACATTTACCATATGTTTTGTTATGGTAGATCAATGTAACAATTCATGACTGGGATATCATTTGGAAAAGTACTGTCCTTGGCTCAGTTACTATTAACGTTGAACGTGAAGGCCAGACGGGTCCAGTGTGGCACCCATTAGATAGCCCATCCGGACAAGTATGTTTATTCCTAGTTTCGGTTTGCATATTTTTCCTGTGAAGGTATTTGACTTCAACCCTTTTTGTTTCTTTAGAGGCTAATCCAATTTTGTTTGTCAGGTTTGCCTTAACATTAATGCGATCAAACTACCCGTGAATGCTTCTAGGTAGTCCGTTCTACTTCAATTTTTTTCCGAGTAAATGGTATCTTGTTTGGAGAGTAGAGTTGTATTTTTCTTGGTCGATGAGAATTGGTATATTCAAGTTTCGTCTGCTTGCATTGCATGAGCGGGAAATCTTTCCCCTCATATGAAATAAAAATGTGAAATTTTTTCACCATCTTTTCATTGGAACTGCACCTCTGACTATATCTCTTGAACAACATGGATTTTCATTGGTAGGGCTATAACTGGATATGCTGGAGCCTGTAGAAGAAGGGTCACGTTGGATCAGCAAGGCCCAACAATTGTACATCAAAAGCCAGGGCCTCTGCAGACAATATTTGATCTCCTACCTGATGAGGTAAGTTAATCAATACTAACTGTATTCCTGTGGTAATCCCATACGAGAGTTGAAACATCATGTGCCTGAGATGGGATATCCTTTACATGTCCAACACTCTGACTAGGTCTGTGCAATTTTACTTAGGTTGTTGAGCACAGTTATTCATGTGCCCTGGAGAGGTCATTCTTGTATCATGGACGAATATATGTTTCTGCGTGGCACATATGTTTCCACTCGAATGTTTTCTCTAAGCAAATGAAGGTTAGTGCTTCTACAATTTTAATAACTACAGTCTGAGTTCTATGAAGCAATGGTAAAAACTTCCTCCCGGTTCATATTTCAGGTAGTTGTACCTCTGGGAGATATAGATGAGGTAGTATTCTTTTTCTTGACCACTCAGAATCTTGTTGATTCAAACTGATAACAGGGTTAATAATGCATAAAATTTTATCGTTTATTATAGATTCGTAGAAGTCAACATGCATTGATAAACCCAGCTATAACAATCATACTTCGGATGGGCGCTGGTGGACATGGTGTTCCCCCTCTTGGGACTCCTGATGGTTAGAGATTTAAGTTTATTATTGGATTTTCAGTTTTGTAATTATAACTTTAAGCCTTTCTCTATCTTCAGCAAAAAAATTTCTGTCAATTCCTGCTATACCAGCACAAGCCAGCGAGAATATTTTCATATTTGGTTTCTGGCCTAGCCTTTTGCCTGTAGGACCAAAGTTTTTGGAAATTTTATCTGAATGGTGCTTTGTCATGTTTATGTCTCTATGGAATACCTTCTTTATTTCAGGTAGAGTGAGGTATAAATTTGCATCGTTTTGGAACAGGAACCATACACTAAAAGCATTGCAGCGTGCAGTTAATAATTATCATGCGATGTTAGAAGTTGAAAAGAAGGTCTCTCTCCATTTTTTAAATTATATTTGATTAAACATACATTACTCTTACACCACGTGCTCTATTCAATAGTTAGTTGGTTAATAAACAAATTAAATTTGATGTGATTGCATGCTTCTTACCCTATAGGAGAGAGCAGAATCTGCCTTACGTGCTCATAGTAGCTCTGTGAAAGGAGGTAGTAAAATTCAAGTTAAAGCCCTTGAAGATACTGCAGCTGTACCCGTAAAATTCCAGGCTTTCATCAAGGAAGAAGTCCTTGTCGGCATTTACAATGTAAGCATTTGTTATTTCTTGTTAGTGCTAGTTGTTTAAATCTTGACATTTATGCATCATACTATTGTATGCAGGATGTTTTTGCAAGTACACCTGAGCAATTGCTGAACGTTTTGCTGGCTGATGATTCCACTTATACTAATGAGTACAGATCTGCACGGAAGGATAAGAATCTTAATGTTAGTTTGTTATTACTATCTAGATCATTAGCCTTCATGCATAGGCTTTAAAAGCTGCGCTCTTTAGATCCAACTTCGCTGGAACTTTGTGATTTTTCAGATTGAGCCTTGGCATACTGCTGAAGAATATGATGGTCAAGTTAGAGAAATCAAGTTCAGATCCATTTGTAATAGTCCTATGTGTCCACCAGATACTGCTGTGACGGAATGGCAGCACGTTGTTCTATCACCAGATAAGAAAACGCTGGTAAGAATTATTCAGGGGAAATCTTTTCCCGTGTAAGATAGTAATTGCTAATGTTGCTCAGATTCTACAAACAAAATGAAAAAAAAATTGATGTCCCATCTGATGATACTTATATCTTCCCTTCTTCCAGGTTTTTGAAACTGTGCAACAGCCACATGATGTTCCTTTTGGTTCTTACTTTGAGGTACGTTATCTATGAGTAAAATCTGTTTCTGAGTTCATCATTCTCTTTGCAACCCATCATTCAAATTTCAGCTTGGCATGCTTCTTAACCTTGTTTGTATCAGGTCCATTGTCGATGGCGATTGGAAGCGAAAGAGGAGACTTCCTCTGTAATAGATATAAGAGTTGGTAAGTAATTCGTGTATCCTTAAAACTATTCAGGGTTACCCACTTATTCTAAAGTGTGTGGTGTGTGTAGTCGAGTAAAACATGCAATGACACAATGTATAAAATGATCTCTTGTATTCATTTTACAGGTGTACATTTCAAGAAATGGTGCTTGATGCAATCGAAGATTAAAGCAGGAGCAATTGATGAGGTTAGTTTGGTGTCCTTGTTCCGATCGACTAGCTTAAGAAACTGCCAGAATAGTATAGGTTTATTCTGATACATTTGGTTTTGATACTTTTTACACAGTACAAGAAAGAAGTGGAAGTGATGCTAGAAGTGGCATTGTCGCATCTCAAGTCACACTCGTCTTCAAGCAGCCATGGGGATATAGACAACAACTCTGCTTCGTTATCTCCAATAGCAGAAACCATAAGCTAAATCCTAATTTACCAGAATCAAAACAGCTTCTCAGATTCTCCATCCTCCAGTCTACTAAGTTCTTCTACCATCAATTATCAGTTTTTGACTTTTGACATGTTAAAATGTATGTCGTCGTAACTACTGTTAGGATGGATACAGGAGCTTATCTGATTTCTGGTACTAGTGACAAATAACAAAGAAATGAAAAGTTTAAAATCTCTCTGTAGTAATACCAATTACGACTCACCTGACAATTCCAATTTCGCAATTTTCATCGAAAACAATGACAGTGGAAGTGAATTGATAAGCAAAATGAAACTTGCCAATACATATTCAGAAATCTTATTCGACATAGTTGAAAGAGAGACAAAATCCAAACATTGCATAAACTGCAAAATGTAAGATAACAAAGATGAATCCTGATACTTGGATCTGGATTTGGCTGCTAGAAGAAGAAAAGCCGCAAACTATTTAGCAGGAAAGTGTCAGAATTTGACAGCGGTTGTCCACGTGCCTTGAACACTCGGGTGTTTGGTGACATGTCTAGTTCTCAGTTTCACCACTTTTCTTCCAAGAGAGTTTCTCAGCCTCGTTGCATTCAGAAGCACATCCTCAGGATCCATGTTCTTCACACACACCACCCTTTCATTTCTATTCCCTATACAATTGTGTATGTAACATGGATAATATCAAGATCCCTTGCATTGCCTGTAAATGAAAAGAAGTAAGAAAATGGAGAAAGATTGATCTCATACTGTAAATGCCCTTCAGATAAGGATGTTGTCCCCTTGAAAGCTCGGTTACCACTTGGAGCTGCGGATTTTTCTCTATAAGAGCAGGCAATTCTGATTCCATAAAGGCTCTGTATATAAAGGAAATTGAAAATGGGATAAATCAAATGGGATGAAAAATACGACTTATAGATTGCGAAATAAAAACAAAAAATTTAGGTGAATTGGTGGTACCTTATGCCTCTACTGCTACCTCCCCAATTACAGTAGCTCACTACCAACTTCTGGAGCTGCCATACTCCTCTCAGCGCCATCTGAAATTTCGTCAGATGAAACAAAACCCTAGTCGTCTCAATGCTGGTTCAATATGATAATAAAATTATTATAAAAAAAAAAAAACTGAGAAGAAGATCACGTGATAGCTGCACGTGACTTATGTTTCAGACTAATTATAAATTGGAATGGGCTTATACTTTCTTTTTTTTACTTCGATATGGGCTTATATTAGAGCATTTCCATTCATAAAAACGAGTGTGAATGGAAATGTTAACTAAACCGGTCATTCACCTAATATGGCTTAGCCTAAACGCTGCCGTTTCAACAATTATTGTAATATTGTTCGTCGTCTGGTTTGTTTTCTTCCTGACTCCTTCAGCCGCCACTCGCCTGAGATTTTGTTTGTCTCCTCTGATTTAAGTTATTTGGCCAGAAAAGTTGACAATTTACTGAGATTAATCTATGGAATTGGAATTTGAATCAAGGTATGAGATTAATCAGACGGCGGAGTTCATAATCAGCAAAAGCTTCACCAGAATAGCTTTACAGGTAACAAAACGTTTCTGAATTTACTTCTTCTTAGCCAAAACTGTTAATTTAGTGAACTGGGGATGATAAAGCTAAGTTTTTTGTTTTTTCTTTGTATCTGTGATAGTTCCCGGATGACTTGTTAAAGGAATCGACTAAGGTCGTGCGTGCTCTTAAGAGCAAAACTCGTCTCATTAAGGAGACGAAAACTGAAACAAGTGAAGATGACAGAGAAGTTAGGTTCTTTGTTATGGCGGACACAACTTACGGTAGTTGCTGCACTGATGAAGTTGGAGCTTTGCATATTGATGCTGAATGTGTTGTCCACTACGGACAAACATGTCTAAGCCCGTGAGTCATAAACCCCTGTTCTTGATCTGTGTCATTGCTGTAAATTTCCTTGTTGTAAAATGTCTTACTGTGAGGTTTATGTTTTTTTGCAGGACATCGGTTCTTCCAGCATTCTTCGTTTTCGGGAAAGCTTCGATAAAAATCTCAAGCTGCGTTAAGCATTTGCTAGATTACGCGTCTAAGAGCGATAAGCCTATTATGGTATGGGAACCTAGTTTATGTTTATGATGAAATAGTGACGAAAAAAGGGTTCTGTGATTTTACTCTTGTCTATTTATTTTTTGCATTGGTTTCAGATTCTTTATGGACTAGAATACGCTCATGTGATACCCTGTGTTCGAGAAGAGTTAGGATTGTCGAAGACCGAGTCTCAGTTAATGTTCTCTATAGCCAATGTCTTGTGTTCATTCATTAGTCCATCCAAAGATCTTAGAGAATCCATGGAGCATCCAAGACCATCTAGCGAAAGCGATTCTAATGATAGCTTGTCCTCATTTAGAAACTATAGATTAGGAGGGTTAACTTGGGACTTACCAGTAGGAAGCAAAATCGAGGACTATTTACTTTTCTGGATTGGTTCTGACAATTCAGCTTTCGCCAATGTAGTACTGACCTTCAATGGTTGTGACATAGGTATATGGTTTTATCCATGTAAATGTGAAATTTTTGATCTACTTCCTGGTGATATCAAACGTTTGAGAAATTTACTACCGTCTATGGCTTTTCACATAATTTACAAAAGGGTCAATAGCTTGTTTTACTAACATTTTCATTGTCTTCTCTGACTGTTTTCTCGGCATGTTTTGTTTATTAATCTTAGTCAGATATGATGCTGAAGAAGATTCTTTGGTGACGGAATTCACTCAACAGAGAAGGATACTTAAGCGAAGGTATGACCACATGTTTCAAGTAGACATCATACATGGCATTATCGAATTTTGTCAATCCTTGTTATCTCCACGGATTTACACTCCTACTACTCAGTCAAAGTGATGTGTTTGCAGATATTACTTGGTGGAAAAAGCTAAGGATGCGAATATTATAGGTATTTTGGTGGGAACTCTTGGTGTCGGTAAGTTCCTTGTCAACTGAATTTTTGCCAATGTGATGTCAAGATTGATAAGTTAATCGATGTTTAATGTCGTCGGCAATGAATGCAGCTGGTTACCTTCACATGATCCACCATATGCAAGCACTCATATCCGCGGCTGGAAAAAAATCTTACATTCTTGCCATGGGGCGCCCTAACCCAGCCAAACTTGCAAACTTCCCCGAGGCAAGTTAAATAGTGTCTTGTCATCTAAATTTTACCTATCAAAGTGAGATATGTCAAATGAGTAATGTCTTTTTGTGTTTTGTTTTTCTTAGTGCGATGTATTCATTTACATCTCATGTGCCCAAACCGCTCTTTTAGATAGCAAAGAGTTCATGTCCCGTGTCATCACTCCATTCGAAGCCAAGCTTGCTTTTAGCAGGTACAGAGAGAAACTGCAAAAATCATTTTAGCTTTTGTAATTGGATCCAGAGGTTCCTTAATCAGTGTTTTTGGGGTTTCTGTATTCCAGAGGGAGTGAATGGACAGGTGCATACCTAATGCATTTCCAAGATGTGATTGTTAACTCTTCAAAATCAGAATCAGAAGCACATAGCGGATCAGAGGAGCCACGGTTTTCATTCTTTCAAGGTGGTTACGTAGAAGATCACGATACAAACAACGGTATCATAGAAGCTAGATACATTTTTCAATCAGCATACGTGTCGTTTTTGATCCCATGAGTTTGACAAATAGTTGGTGACTTGCTGCAGATGAAGCTAAGAATGGTGAGTTAGACAGAGGAGAGACAATGGCGTTGGTACAAGCTGCAGAGAAAGCATTGCTATTGAGAGGAAAGGATCATAACCCACTCGCTAAACAAACCGCTGCAAAATCAGGACCTGAGTATTTCCTCAATCGTGCTTATCGTGGTCTGGAGATAAACAGCGACAACACTTCCCCCGAGCCTTTCATAGTTGGGAGAAGTGGGAAGGCTTCGGGGTACAAGCACGAGTAAACAATCCTCTGAAGGAAAGAAACCTATATAGCTAACAAAACCTCCTATCTCACGACACTCTAATACTAGTTGGCGAAAGTTCACAAAGTTAATAGAGATAGCACTTCTTGAAAAGATGGCGATGTATGATACATTTTTGTTTTCTCTTTTAAGATAAGCTACAATTCTGTTTTATTGTCATAATTTTATTGGCATACTTGAGATGCAAGTATCATGTGGAAACCTGAAAATTTGGTTGGTAAGAGAAAAAACACATCAAATAAATTTCATTGAAGATAAACATAAATAATAAAACACAAATGCAATACTAATACATTAGATATGGACGACGAATCTTGAGGTATATAAATAAATACGAGGTTGGCATCTCCGACATAAGTATTCATTTTGGAAATGAAAAATCTAGACAGAGGCGGAGAGGTGTAATGAATTGGTAAAGCTTGATAATGCTTATTGATGTTAAGAGCTCTGTTTAGATGCATAGAGACGATCGCTATACAAGGAAACAGTATAGGATAATAGTTAATGAGAATATAAAGAGGATACACAAGAATAATGGCTTAACGAATAGATGATCTTATCTTATCAAGGTGGACGCCGAGAGAGGTGACATGGACATCAGAGCTTTTTCCATAAAACCCAACGATCTTCGAGCCTTGTTCTCCTCTGAGCACAAAGGGTTTCCCCTCAAAAGTGTCCACACTGTATGCTCAAGTCTGTCTTGTGCGACCAGATGGCGATGGAGGTGATGTGGTTCTCAGTGTAGGTCCCCTCGACGGCTTCGATGTAGTCATCCTTAGTGAGGAGAAGCTGTACAAAATCTCACGTCGAGGGTTTTTATATGGTTAGTCGCATTCCCATGACCTGCTCCGGCTACAGTCACTTATTGTTGGAGTAGTAAAACTTGACGAAGACCACGCCAAAATCATTTGATGTTGCTTTTATTCTCCTCACATCGTCGAAGACACCATCGTCCCACTCTATTCCTCCAACTCCATTGCTCACTTCTACTTCCTTAGAGATTGTGAAGCGGGACTCAACATCCCTACCGCTCATCGTGACCGTAGGAACTTGGACCAAACTGGGAAAATAGGTACGGTGAAGAGGTTCATTCTCAACCACATCATTTACTTTAAATTCGTCGAACTTATCTCCCTTGGCAATATAGATGCAAGCCTTTTCCTCATCGTTTATACAACACAAGACGAGACTAAGACTTTGATCATCGATGAAGAAACTTGGCGGATACGAGCTGATGACTTTTAAACTCGACCATTCAGGAACTGACACATTCATGAAGTTCATCAACTGATAGTGAGACCCACCGTCAAAAGCAATCCAATACAAAGCTCCATTTAAGGATACACTAGAGGCGTACATACCTGTATCCAAAGTACATTCAAACTCATACGAGTTGCATGCATCGGATCCAAACTCAGTAACATTAGCTTTGTCGGTATAGGGATAAGACATAAAGAGCTTGTAAAAACTGTCGGGCTTACTATTGTCATCTCCAATCCCTTCCTAACGACAATGTACTTTAGATTTGATCCATCTAATCTGTCTTAACCATGGGTTACAAATCCCCGATCCCTTTAGTGGTAGCAAAAATCACTAACCCGTCACGATATTCGAGTGTACCTACCAGATGGACTCTCAAGATTAACGTTCACCAAACGAGCTCGATCTAAATGATTTTTGACAAAATATTTTTCGTTATAAAGCGCGTTCCATCGTTTACAAACTGTTCTGAATCGACCGAAAGATGTCGTTGGAATCCGAGAGAGTATGTCCTCCTCCACTTCCAACTCAACGCAAAGAAGATCGTAAACTTGAAAAGTATAAAAACGATGAGAATAGTGAGAAATGTGTCTCTAATTATTACTAAACAAACCAAAGAATTTTGTCTGTAGCGTATACAATTAATTTTGCCATAATCAGTAATTGCTTGACTTATTAGTCTAAGTACCTACGCCACTTCCACTACTCCTCTGTAGAGTTCTCCTTTGTAAATTACCTTAGAAAGTGTTCTTTTATCATAGCTAATGCTCCTCTCAGATTCAGCTAAGTTTGGAAAATAACGTCCTTCCAGTTCACAAATTTGAGCATCTATCTCTTTTCTAGCCATAAATCTGTAGTTTGCTTACGTTTACCGTTTAGGGTTTCAGAAAACAAGGATTGGTAACACTATCTCCCATTCTACTCCTAGTGTGGCCCAATAAAGCCAATATTTTGTGAAGATTTGAGAGCCCAACTAAAAGTACGGCCCAGTAATCATTAATTTCCGACATTTTTGTTCACGTTCAAATACGATGGATTCTGCCTGTTATACAAAGTATTGTCTACGCTATTACCGTGTATGTAAAGACAAGATAATATATTCATTCAGTATCTACTTGTACAACTTGTTTGAAGCCAAAATGCAATATTTGTGTCTTTCTATGGTTATATACATTCTTCAACTCCACTACACAGATCTTTTGTCTCTCTATAAAATTAATGCCAGACCAAACAAAACATAGATATAATGTGGGTTTATATATGATAGTAGTTATAAAACATATGCTATAAACCTGTTCCGAGGTACCCGTTGCTGCCTGCTGAACTTCCCATTGCGGCGCCTGGTATTTCACGGACCACAAACTTCACCGTATGTTTTCTCATACCGTTCAATATCTCTAAACATTCTTGAAGATCAGAATCCGTGACTAACATCACCCATTCTTCTTCATCATCCAAGTATTTCAATTCAAATCCGCCCTCTTGCAGCTTGAAACGCTTAGCAACTTCTTTGTAGAGCTGAGAACACCCAACAGCATATGGATCGAACTTGAAACGTATAGTGTCATCTCTATAAGTGGCTTTTACAGTCATTAATGACCCACTCTCGCCGCTATTGTTATGAGTTCTGAACGTTTGGTTCCAATCTTGTTCCATGGAAGTAGATGAACTTCCAACCACAACCGCTCCTGAACCATTTGATGAATCCGACATGCTGCTGGAGATCGATGGTTTCGGTTCAGCAATAGCATTACCACACTCGATTCTTGTATTTTGCCCATCACCTGCAAGTGCTAGAGAGCTCAGGCACCTACGGACACAAAGGTTTTTATTCTTCTTGACCTCTTCACTGCTTTTGCCTATGCCTATATCGAAATCATCACTATAGTTCAAGCCAGACTGTTTGCTTATCCAAGCCCATGGCTCCAACAAGGACCCTGAGCACATTGAAAATAGCTTATTAGATTCTTTACCAGCTCTAATAGCTCATCCAAAAAGGTTTGTATATATATATATATATTCTTACCTGCAGGTCCTGCTTCATCTGTTTCAACACTCTCCTCCAACTTAACCCCGCCACCATCATGAGACTTAGCTTTCGTAAGCTCTAACGACGCATCTTCATCCATATCACACTGGCTTCTTACAAATGCATCGTCATGATGAGAAGGTAGGCTCTTGTGAGTACCAAATTCTTGTATAAAAGGGCCAACTGCTACGAATTCCCCTGTTACCGAGTCATACTTGAGTCCTCCTTCTACACCCTGGACTGAGTCCAGCACTGTCTGTATTTTCCTTAGTGACCTATTCACTTTGTTAATCTTGCGAGATGGCCACCTCATGATTCCGTGTTGTCTGCATATCCGTTTGAGTGTAGTCGGACAAACTGAAGAAAGAAAGAAAAAAAAAAATTGAAGTCAGCAATTGAACAGTTTGTACGGGAAATAGGCAATGAACACTAATCTCACCACCAAGGCTCTTTGCAGCATCCTTTAAGCTCCCAGAGAAGTATTGTTGGAGAACATCTAAGCTTACATTCTTCTCTGTACTGCTTTTCTTCTTCTCTGATCTTCTTTGTCTGCTAATTTCCTACGAAAGATGTAATAAACTCAGTCCTATACCCTTGCAGTCTGATTTCAAAATATCTACAGGCCGTTATCAAAAGTAGAGCATAAAGACATTAGACGCATCATATACCGTTTGAAGAGCTCTTTGAGAACTTCCTATATCATTTGATTTATCGGAGGAGATGTTCGAGAAGATACTTTTAGTAGAGTTGATATCTGTATCAAGCAATGTTGTCGGAAAGCTTCCTTCGGATACAGTAGTTTGTGAAAGATTTGATTTTATTTCTCCACTACGAAAGCCAACTTCAGTAACTTCATCTGAAACAGTTCTCAGAGTCCGACATATTCTCTGCATCGTGCCCGAGAGACTGTCCAGCAAAAGTTGTTGTTCTGAGCTTCCCTTCATACTTACAGGTAAGAAAAACTCAAGTATATAATCATTGTCGCCAGTGAATGTGCTCCGTAGTTTGGTAGCAACTGCAGCATTAAGACCAAACTTTCGAGCATGCTGAACAAGAGGGTACTCGCAAATATCAAATGTCTTTACATCGGACGAGAACGACGGTTTGTTTGATATGAGTGATTTGCCAACAATTCCTTGCCCCTGTCTCAGATAATGCTCCAAACATGCACTCACAAAGCCTTCCATTTCCATATCATTCACATAACATGCCGTCTCTTCTATGCAAAGAAGAGAACTTTCATCTGATTGTTTTCCATAAACCTTTACCAGCTCATTGTTCGCGCCCTTGGAGTAACTAGAGGGAATCCAAGCTAGAGCTAAAGGCAACCTATGTGCATGGCACACCGCTCGAAGAACATCTTTTATTTCAGCCAAAGCATCTTTTTGGTTGCTTGAAAGGTACTGAAAAAGAAAGACAATATTAGCTTTAGGCAGAGAAGTTAAAAAGTCCTTTTTTGTTTTGCTTGGTTCAGACATGTACCTGGAGACGAGGAATAGTTGATGTTTGTAAGTTCACAGCCTGGCAAAGATAAAGAAAACATGGATTAATGACGTTAGAGAAGATCAACTTGGTTGACTGTAAGAAAATAAAGATAAATTCATATATATTGCGAGCAAATAGAACAATCAGCAATCAAATTTTGAGAAGACTTCCTCCAAATCTCACTTGTAAAACATTTCATTTCCTCCACTACTAAAGATCATTAACCACTGAATGGGAGTATGAAAAAGGAAGAAACTGAAACAGGGCAATCTTTCGATACCCGCAAGAACAAGCAAATACACATACACAGAAAAGAGAAGCGAGAGAGGAGGCAAAATTAACCTGGAGAGCACGGCAAACAGAGTCCATCTCCAAATCAAAGTTTGGTTTTTCCCTGCATGTCACAAGTTCCAGGACAGCACAACAAGATGATCCAGATCCTTCAAGGACAGGAATTGCAATAGAACCACGAACATCGTTATCTAGCGCATGCTTCATCCTTAAATATTCAGCGGTCTTGTAATACATCACGTTTGATGTCCACTCAGGAACTCCAGAGATAAAGACTCTTCCTGGAAGACCTGGAGACGAGTATTGGCTTGTTTCTGCAGAGAATGTGAACTTTCTTGACACTTCACGGTATCCAGATAGCCTCGAGTCAAGCAAGTATGCCTGATCACAAGTACTAAGCATGTACTGATCTCCAGTCTTAACAGGAGTCCAGAACTGAGCCAGAATTCCCTCTCCAGAGAACTCCATAAATAAACTTAACACCTTAAGCATCCTCTCATCAAGTGAGTGGCTTAATGATCTTGGAACACTACACTCTACTGCGCCGGATAAATTACTACTACTCTTGCTTCGTTTACCGGTTATCTTTTCAGTATCAGATAGCTGAGAGCTCATCTCCAGCATCCGTCTCTTTTCGCCACCGTAACACCCTTCCACACCATGGAAAGAACGAGAGGGATCTACATGTAATGCATTAGAGCCTCCAAAAGGTGTAGGCGTAGTAGATTGCGAGGTAGTTAAGCCGTATTGAGTCAACAATATATCAGTAGCGGAAGGGGTATTGCACCAAGAAGCAAAAGATTCGAAATTCATAAGATCTGAAGTGGAAGAAGAGCTAAACATATCTTCCTCAGAGATCAAATTCTTAACCCAACCATCCATTTCTTCTGTTGGAACATCTGGAAAACAGAAACCTTTTTCTCTGGATGATGAGGGGTTCTCCATTATTCTGACGATTAGACTGACCCAAAGACACAGTTTTATTCTGGACGATCTTTAGCAGTTTGATTCAATGTTCATGAGAACCCTACATAAGGAAGAAATCACTTGATGTTTATGTTCCCAAACTATGCTCTAATTCCGAAACTGAACTACGAAACAAGACAAACTTCACCGCATGGAAAAGGAAAAAACAAAAACAAATTCTTAAATCCCAGAATTTAACTATTGAATGGTCGAAAAACACGAAAGCAACAGCACAATTAGGAGAAATTGAAATTATCCAGCTCATCGAGTTACAAAAGTAAATAAATCCAACAAAAAAAATGAAATTTTGGGTTCAAGAACTGAACCTGGAGCCTCGAGCAATGAGAGAGTGTAGAAGAGTTTCACCCTTGACCTGGAGTGGTATTGTGGGAGACAAAAGTTTAAGCCACCGAGGAATATATAAAAGAGGAAACTTTATTCGTAAATATATATACATATATACTAGTCAAGCCGATATGGTTTCAGTTGGCGGAAATCGCGCTACAAGCTTACTCTGAAGCTCGTGGGAACTACATCATCAGCACAGAGAGAGAGAGATATGGAGACGCTTCCATTAATGGAGGAGACTCGGAGCTTCTTCCTTCTTCTTTTTCCAAGACGGGAAGATGAAAAATGATTTCTTTCTTGGAAGGAAACACGATTTTAATGGTGTTTGTTTATTCTCTGCTTTTGGCGTGTGTGTGTGTGTCACTGAGCCGTAAAAAACGATGTGTGTTAATCGACCCCACCACCATGTTAGGTAGATTTACTATATGTTTATGGCATATCGTATTTACTTTGAGTAAAATCAACACTACGTTATACCGTTTTTATAGAACAATATTTATATAATCAAAACTACGATATCAATTTTACAGTAAAACTCGATAGAAAATGATAAGACTTTTTCCTGAACTATGAAAAAAAAAAAAAGGTTAAAAACTTAAAAGGAGTTTGAGAGATGACGTGGGAAAAACAGACAGTAATGAAAAGGATGACAAAGGATAACTTTAATCTGCAGTGGAAGAGGAAAATGCCACGTGTCCATCTGTTGCAAAATCTGACGTCACCTTCTCTCATTCAGAGAGAGAGCTGTCACTTTCTCCTCTTTCACATCCGACTTTCCTTATAAAAACTACACGAATTAATTATATTAAAGAGACAAAAAGGATTTTAAATGGCAACATAACTACTTTCTTTTTCCTTTTAAATTTTTATTCATTTTTGAACAAAAAATAATTAGTGTATACATATATAGTTTTTCATTAGTAACCGGTGAAATGATAGAATCATACAATAGTTATGTTGAATCGTAACTTTTTTGCAATGTCTCTTAATTAATTATTTAGACTACAATTCTTATAAATTGTCTTCAATTATTTGCTGTTCTGTGAGCTTAATAACAAAAAAACTATATTGCTCCATAATGCTTTATTTCATATCTGCATTGCAACATTTTCGATTTAAAATATGATTTAGAAACAAATAATGTAAAAGCAAACTGATCCTAAAACCTAAACCATTTTGTTTACCCATTTTTAAAACATAATCAAACCACATATTAATATAAAATCTGCTTTGGATCTCCCATAGTTTAGGAGCGTCTGCCGACAGAGTATATTAATTGTCCAATACTTATGAACAAACACAATAATTAACTACTTTTATTGGTATTAATTTGAACGGACAACTTTCAAGACACGTTAGCATAACAATAATTAACTGTTCAATACGTTTAAATAAGATAATACCAAGAAAAAATATTCCAACATATACATAGTCATCTTGAGACTCCGTCTTCAAATTCTGTTCTTTTTAAGATAGTTTTTCTCATTATAGTCTCTACAATACATACACTGCAATACCAAATTTAAGTATAGATCACGAAAGAATAATCTTATTGGTACAAACTGTTCAATTATACGTCATAATTTTAATTAATGTACATGTTTATAAAGTTGACAAAGATTTCAACCAACAGTTTCTGATTTTCATAAATATGAAACTCAAGGGTAAACGTCATAAAATCACCTAGCATCTTTAGTGTTGTTGGTACATGCATTAGGAGTTTTCAGCCTCAATATTACAAATTCGTGTCTTATCAGTGAAGCAAGAAATAATTCATCATGTAATGTTCCGATGTGAAAAAAATTAAAGACCAAGGATGTATAATATCTTGATTTATGAAAAACCGTCGAAAACAATGTTTTGGCATAGAGAAAAATAGGTTTCATTGGAACCCAATATCGGTTCTTTAAATTGCTAAATTTTTTGATTTTGACAACCTTTAAACTAATCTAAAGAAAACAGCAAAAAAAAAGGAAGAAAATATAAAACGCAAAAAGAAGGCGCATACTGTATGGTTTGTTCATGCAAATGTTTCAGAACCTAAAAGAAACAAATAAACTTTCGTGGGATTCAGACATATCTCACTGTATCTCATATGGTGAATACTTGACATCGAATGCTTAACGAACTCTGCTGTAAAACTAAGCTGCTTTGCTTATCATTTTGTTAAATTTTCAAAAAGACGAGTTCATGATTTTTTTTCCCCTCTAGGCGCTAATTTGTATTAACAATTAACACCTATATAAGTCCTAACAATTCCAAGAAGTTATGTTTTCATTTTTTTTTTTGAACATGTAAGGTTTAGAAATAATGTTAGAAAAAAATACAATATGACTTGGGTCATATTGTATTGACAAGTTCGAGATTAGTGTCGTTTAGAATATGCTTTTGTTATCATTGTTGTTGAGAACTTATGTGAAATATGAAATATACTTTCCATTCTATAAAAGAAAAAGATCATAGTCATAAATAAATTATTCGAGAAAGTATGTAGTGGGGGCCATGGCATATATTTATGTATTAGAAATTCTGGCACTCTGCCTTCTTAAACTATTTTATAATTATACGTTTAATTATTCCCGCTTATCTCACGAATGGTCCACTTCCTATTGTCGTTACATGATTCTCCTTAAAAACAGATTCCTCAAGACGAGATGTGCTTAATCCTGGCCGTCCATTTTCCTTTGGGGATTCGTATTCTCTTTTAAGATTCCTTAGCTCCATACGTGGAATCTTCAATAATACACCTACGTCTCTTGTGGGACTGTGCTAGTTCCCCTATTTGCTGTAAATTTTTTTTTTATTAATAGTGTTTATTTTATTTTCTTTGGGGTGATTTCATTAATTAAATAGTGTAGAAATCATTAGAATGTTTAAAATTTAATTTTTATTATTATTTACAGACGTAACTAATGATAAATTTTTATATACATAAATTATGTAAACATATAATATAAATATAAATACTTTTATATTAGTGAAATTTTTTTTTATGTTTTTAATATTATCAAATATCATTTTTAAATTGGAGCATGCAAATTTCGAATGTCCAACTTTAGAAACTATATCGAATTTTTTTTTGTTTCAGTATTTTTGTAAGAATGTCCGTAAACTGAGTTGATTCTTAGAAGACACATGAAAATAACTATTATATAATCCTTTTTCATATCAATTTTCACTCTTCAAATATTGTATTTCATAGATCTACGGTGACACAACGATCTATATATATATATATATAGACCAGTTCTTTAATAGGTAAATGGCTTAACTGCGTGACAAAATAGTTTTCAAACATATAATCACACGAGATAGGGTTGAAACGGTCCGATTCAATATATTATTAACTGTGTTGTATATATTTTTTGTTAATTTAGTTTTTTTATATAAAGGTTCAAGTATTTTACCATATCTAGAAAAAATGTCTTTCGTCGTCAAAAGAAAAACAAGAGAGGGTTTAATTTTTTTTTTATTAATAAAGGTATTTAATTACTCTATGTTCGTTGTCAAGGTATATGCAGTTCATGTCATCTTTAGAACAGGTGTACCATTCATTTTCTTTGATTTATAAAAACAAGTTCTCTCTTACACAACCATGCATAAAAATAAGTTAGAAATATTCTATCGCATTAAATTTTAATAAAGTTAGAATTGTTAGTATCATATAATGTTTAGCTAGGTCGAAGGAGAAGATTTCCACTGTGATTCTTCTTATGATAATGTCAACTTGTGACGTTGGTCACTTTCTAACCCAACAAATGATAGATTGATGAGTAACCCATTTCGGTATTTCCCCTCTCTTTAATATTAATGTTACTTTAAATATATAACAAGATTTATATATAAATTGAATACATAATTTGATAGTTCAGTAGTTTGCCACCTGTGTTATGTTGCATCATCACCCCAAGTTTTAATCGATCGGTTTCTTTCTATTGGAAACCTAGGAACGCTATTATATATTAGAATACTGCCAATTAAATAAAGACAATCAAGTAAATGTTCTTGGATAAATTTTTCCGGATCCAGAGATCATTAGATAATGATTTCCTAAATGATAAAGAAGTTGTATTATCACTTGAAAATGTTCAAGTACCAAAAGAAGTTACAAAGAAATAAACTGACGAATTACTAATTTCTACACACAAAAATACAATATGAAGATCTTTACCAAAGTACTTAGTGCAATCATGTATATATAGTATATAAATTATCAAAAAAATTAATGAGTCAAAACAAAATTAGGGTTTTTGATAAGTTACAAAAATCGTTCGTTATAGTCTCGTACGTTACAAAGTAGATATTCGTTCTATTTCTGGACTGTTTAACATACATATTGATTGGCTAATACACATGAGTTCTCCCTTCTCTTCCTCAAAAACGTGAAAGAAATGGCTTCTAAGTCCATTGTCCGATCAGTGTCCAACATGATAGGTTTCAAGGATAGCCATATTGAACGGTCTTCTATATATTGGACCACACATTTTGAGAATCATTATTTCGAATAGAACGTCCTGAGAAGACCCTCCATCTTAATTCTGATTTTGAAATTGAAGACTGGTCCTGATTTTGGTAAGCAAATTATCAGCCCTTATATAACCTAAGTTTTTATTTTTATAAAAAGATAGGCGAATTAACTTTGACCTAAGCGGACCAAGACAAACGAAACCGGGTCAGCCACGGCGTTCGAACGTTATTGGGAGGACCACACATGTTCTTAGACTGCATCAAGAAGGTTTGAGTTGAGCTTTCTTTGACAAACCGAAACATGTCCATCCAAGCCCAAATAAGGAACCTTTAGGCCCGTTATGTGTATATCAGCAAGTTTAACTTGTCTCTGCCAAACTAGAGGACAAAGTCCTGAAAAATAAATTATTTTTAAAAAAAATTTAAGGCATTTGACTCGAACACTTTCTTAGATCTAAAAGTAACATGCATGGTGTCCCTTAGGGAACATCCGATAGTAAACAAAAGAGTAACATGCATGGCTTATCCACCGGACCGGACTAAACCATTAAATGTTAATTTTGAATAATAATAGCTCACAGATATAAATACTATATTTTTGTTGAGAATTCACGAGTTATCGCACCGGTCCGTAATAGTAAAAATTTATTTCACAATTATTCAGTAGGGACTTAGTGTCACTATCACACTTAATTACAAATTATAGCTAATTCTTTTTTGTTTTTCATTCATGAGTGTAATTGACTAAATTGAATGTCAACCTAAATAAAGATGAAAGAAAGGGAAAAAAGGGAGAAACTTTGGCGAAAGAAAACTGGTTCATCAGAAAACAAAGAGAGAGGGAAAGACACGAGAAAACACACACAAATAAACGGAGAAAGACTAAGGAAAATGGCGATCGGAGAAGAACATCATCCATGAACGTTTAACAGGTTCCCTGTCTCTTTTACATTTTTCTGCATCGATGCATGGGTAGGATCGCATTTGCCATTTTATGTATTGCATTGCTCATCTAAGGAGTATATGCATCCCAGACGCTAGATTTATTCATATTTCAAGGAATGTATCTTCATTTTCTGAAATATGTAAAGCTCTTTTCTACCTATTTATATTGTAGGATTCCAATCTAATTTGAAACGGGATCGATTGATCTCTGATTACGTCTCCTCCGATTCATGTTTGTGGATTGGTATGACGCGAAAGTTTTCTCATTTCGAAGCTCTAATATCTGGGATTAACGAGTTAGCTTCTGCTTTTTTTTTCTCATTCTGGATTTCGTTTGTGACCGGGTGATTTCGGGTTTGGTGGTTCATATAGATTTGACCATATTGGTCACTGCTTATATCTCTCTTTTGCTTGTTAATGACATATAAAGCAATGTGTTTCTTCCATTTTTGGTTGTATTCTTGTTTGTTGTCTGTTGACAATTTTTACTGTCTTGTTGCAGGTTTCTTGTGCTGCTTTTAGGCCTGGTTTGAGTGGGTTCTAACGGATGATTCCGTTTGTGAAGGAAGAAGTGGGAAGTGGGGAGGGAGGAGGGTTGGTGTTTGTGTGTTTTGATTACTGATGTTTTCTGGTGGAGAGGGAAAGAAATGGACTTGTGGGAAAGCTGGTGTGGTAAGTTTGCAAAAAGTGGCTTCTTTAGTTCGGGATCTAAGCGAGCCTTGTCTTTCACAATCGGGGATACATGTTCTTTTAACTGTAAGATCCTATCATCCACCCTTTTTCTTCTGTTGGCTGCGAATGGTTTATAAGAAACATACTTTAGGGTCTTGAAAGTTGAGGAATGTTTCAGAATCCATTGTATGTTTCCTGCTTTATCTGTCATTTTTTGAATCTTAATTGCTGTTATTCATGTCTACTTATTGTGTTTTGCTTGATACATGCTCAAAGTACAATGTACTATCTTGTAGTTTTGTTTCCTCACAAAAAAGATGATTAACTTAGTGTCAAATGTACAGATCGGGAAAATGCTTAAGCCAGAGAAGTGGAGGGCTTTTTTCGATTGTGATGGAAAGGTTTCTGGTTTCCAGAAGGCGCTCAAATTAATTATCTTAGGGGTATGTTTCCTTTTGCAGATGAGTTTGTACCATTCAGAATGGCCCACCGTTGTTCATATGGTATTCTAATGCATCCCCTTTCTTGTTAGGGGATCGACCCATCAATAAGAGCTGAAGTTTGGGAATTTCTCCTTGGTTGTTATGCATTGAGCAGCACCTCTGAGTACCGTAGGCAGCTCAGGGTATCCCGAAGGTTGGACAGTCTTTTTTTGCTTTGATGTTGTATAAGAGGGAGTGTTAAGTGAAAGTCGAATTTAATGCTCTGTTTACCTATCATGCAGAGAACGGTACAATGAGCTGCTGAAGCAATGCCAGATGATGCATTCGAGTGTTGGAACTGGTTCACTAGCCTATGTTGTAGGATCTAAAGTTATGGATATGCGAAAATCATACAAAAAGGAGGTGGTTAAGGAAGCTACAGGTGAAAGCACAGAAGCTTCTACAGATGGTAATCAGAAAACTGAGTATCACGGTGATTGGAGTAATAACGATACTGACACATCTCATGCGCACAGAAGGGGAAGTTCTAGTGAGTCAGTTGACATAGTAAGTGGAAGAGAAAGTCCTGAAAGCACAGTATATGAAACTTCTCCTTTTATACCTTCCCCTGGTTCTTATGTTGCGGATGGTTATTATGACTCTCCCTCTCTACCGGTCACAAATTTGTTTGGGAGGAGTAGTTTAGATAAGAAAGGGCTTTCTACTCCAGATGAGGAAGCTTCAACGCAAAGTGAATTAAGATCTGAGGATGAGGGAATGTACAGTTTTCGAATTGATAAGAATGCAGATCTTGTTATAGAGTCGCACGGGGTGTCTTATAACAACATAACTGCATCCATTAATTCAGAAATTGAAGTGGTACATCCTGACTCTGTTGAACAATTGTCTCATTCCACATGCGCGACGGAGATAGTTGACGGTTTGAGAATATCAGATGTCCCTGAAATGCCATCAGCAAAGGAGTCTCCTTCTCGTGGTGGGACTGGCACAGATGATCGGATGTCTGAATGGCTTTGGACATTGCACCGAATAGGTACTAGTTGTGTGAGTCTCTTTTTATTTTGAGAACTTGCTGGAAATTCTGCTTCAGCATGCGCATGTTAATGGTTACTATCAATGATTGTTTTTCTCCAACAGTTGTTGATGTGGTAAGGACAGATACCCACCTTGAATTCTACGAGGATCCAAGAAATCTAGGAAGAATGTCAGATATCCTTGCGGTCTATGCTTGGGTTGATCCTGCAACAGGTTATTGTCAAGGTTGGGTTCCAAATCTTTATTGAATTGGGTCTGTAACTTGATATTTAGTGGACACCCTATGGGGTTATACGTACTGATGTAGGATACTAACTGTTCGGTGGCAAATCTGATGACAGGAATGAGCGATTTAGTGTCTCCTTTCGTGGTTCTTTTTGAAGACAACGCTGACGCTTTCTGGTGCTTCGAAATGCTCATAAGAAGAACGGTATTTAAATGCTTACTGATATGTAACATATGTTTCTTTTTTCTGCCCCAATTAGTGACATACGCTATGCTGTAATTTGATGTTCTTTTCGTATATGGTTATTACTGCAGCGTGCAAATTTCCGAATGGAGGGACCAACTGGAGTAATGGATCAATTGCAAACACTGTGGCATATATTGCAACTCACAGATAAAGAAATTTTTTCTCACCTATCTCGTATTGGTGCTGAAAGCCTTCACTTTGCGTTCCGGATGCTGTTAGTGTTGTTCCGACGGGAGTTGTCTTTTGACGAGTCTCTAAGGATGTGGGAGGTTGGTAATTCTTCTGTTGTTTGCTTTGTGTTGCTTGTTTCTTGTTCACTCTCTGCTTCTTTAGTGTATAGTCAACGGAAGTAGTTAAATTGTTGTGATAGATTTGTTGTGGTGAGCAAACGGAGTAGAAAAATTGGAGAACATGTGATTTTCCCATAGCTGCATCTTTTGAGTCTGGTTTAGCTGTTGAAACTATGATAATTAGATTCATTACCTGAAATTGTGTTTCACTCACGACAACAAATGGAAATCAGTTATCTTATGATTGCAAGAGCATGGTGAAAGAGAGAATCTTGGATTTTGTAGATTATAATTGTCTGTACTTATCATATTCAAAACTCTTACAAATGTATTCATCGGTTTCTTTTTTTTTTTGTTCTTGTAGATGATGTGGGCAGCTGATTTTAAGGAGTCTGTTGCTGAAATTTTGGAGAATGATTGCTTGGAGCCATTGGTGGTTCAGCTTCCAAGACAATCTGGAGCTGAGTTAGGGGTCCAAAAAATAGATGATGGAAATAGCAATAGTACAAATAGTGAACTAACTGCAAAGAGCGACCGAATTTCAAAGAGTGGACCATTGTCAAAGAGCAGTCTGTTGTCCATAAGCGGTCTACTGCCAAAAAGTGGTCCACTGCCAAAGACTGGTCCGCTGTCTGATGATAACGATACTGGGATGAAGTCAGCAGCATCTTCATATATATTCTGTGGCTTAACAAGAAGCTTATGGTCTAGGAATGAAAGAACACATGTCCCTTCTGTCGTTTCATCCTTTGGAAAAGGAGATGACCCTCTTCCAGTGTTTTGTGTGGCAGCGATTCTAATCATGAATCGGCATAAGATCATGAAAGAAACTCGCTCGATCGAGGACATGATAAAGGTTGGATGTTTTCCACTGCATTTCTGTATGCCGAGCAGCTTTGTTTTTTTTTGCTAAATTCTACTGTTCCTCTGCAGTAACTGCAATGGTGAGGCCTTTTTACTATTTCGAAACTTCTCACTGGTTTGAGATATTGCAGATTTTTAATGACAAGCAGCTTGCAATTCGAGTGAGAAGATGCATACGCACAGCCATGAAACTTCGTAAAAAATACATGTACAAGGTTAGATGCTCAACAAGTTTGATGCTTCTTTTTTTCTCTCTTCTGCTTTGTTCTCCGAAATCCCTTGATCGAGCTTGAAACTTTAAATCTCAGTCCATTCATTTACTAGGAGTAGCCTTTCATATATAATGTATGAAGTATTACAAATGTATTGCATGTTACTGAAACTGACACAAACCACAAGTCTATCTTTGTTGTATCTGACAGTCTTGCTTTTCGTCATATCTAATGGCATAGCTTTTATTAGAATCAGGTGATCAAGATCAAGAACCACACTCAGTCCCAGAATCAAAAACTGCACCAGATACAGAATCAAACCGCGGTGGAAAACCAGATCCCAGAGGAGATTCAAAGTCATGATGAGAACTTTGGCTAAAGAAGTTCATGCCATAGTCCTGCCCATCAGAGAATGATGACTAAGATAGATTCCACCTTTAACCGTTAGTTTTCTTTAAAGATACAATAGTCAGACTAAGATATATAAAAGAAGAACAAGTTAAAACAGGTAGGTCGTCGTTGGATTTTGCCAGTTAAAGATTCGTGAGTTTATGTATGCATATTTCGTTTTTGACAACTTTTTCAGGTAAGTCGTTTTCTTTTTAATGCAATATCCTCATGTCTAGGGTTGTCCAAAGTCCATATGAGACATTTTAAATCGATTATGAGCAACCTGTAAAACACGAACACAGTAACGGCAACAAGCTGTTCATGGGATGATTTTACAACGTTGTCAATTTTAACATAAGAAGTAATGACCAGTGATGGATTTTAGATGTTTACCTATGTTTTCTTTGACAAAAGATTTACTTCAATATATACTAACTAGGGATCAACAAACTACGAATGACCACTTCCTCGTCTAGCATCTATGCTGTTATATACATAAATAAAACCAGTGAGCATTGTTTATTCATTGTTGAACCTTTGAAAAAAGGCCAGGCATCAACTTCAGAGTGATATCGCTGTAGGGTAGGTCCTGTTGCATATCAACAAGTCCTCTAGACTTCAACACCTGTAATGCAAAAGCAACTTGTCTCAGTTAGAGGCAATGCAGAGATCAAAAGTAAGAAACTGTTGAGAATCACTTACCAGTGTCTCAAAGAACATTCGAGCAGCTAGCTTCCTTGTCTTTCCGGCCAAGATCTTGCTCAAACTTAGATCTCCTGAAGAATAGCTTGAAGAGGGACTATTCGAAAAGCGTTCCTTAAGATACTGAGCCAAGGCTCTGCAATGTTCAATGAATGTGTTACATGTTAGTAGAGAAACAGTAGGCTCTTAAAGCTACATGGATTTTGGAATCTTTATACCTTGTTCTCCCTGTCAAAGCATCAGAATCTTGACTAGCTGGTGACTTCACCGGGGTATTGTCACCTACCTCCAGGAAATAAAGTTCCTGTATGACACAGGCAAATGGCTTGCTATCAATCTTAAGGAAGTAACAATAAAGATAAAAACAAAACATGCGAATACGTGACAACAAACCTCGTCCGCCATTTCAGGAATAGCTGAAATCCCTGAGTTTGTTGGTCCAGGCAGATCCTCTCGATATGTGGAAGTTGAAGGCTCTGTTCTAAAAGATTCTGTCTCCCAAATTCCAGGCTGAGTGGTGAAGTCATCAGTTCTAGAAGGTAAAAAACTTGGAGGTGGCGACGGCATGTACTCAGTGTAACCACCATCCCTTAAGCGTTCGATTCCCATGTCATCATTACTAAATGGCGGTGGAGATTGTGCTTCTCTTGCTACAGACTCTGCATGCGCGGAATAAGGACCTGCAGAGTCTTGGACATCTTCAGTTTGCCGAACTGGAGACAACTGAACTGTACTGTCTGGATTAGTAGAGTCAGGAACCGTAGATTGTGGAATGGAAGAGGTCGGGTTAACTTCTGTTTCAGCTTCTCGAGTAGGGGAAGATACAGGTGCAGGTTCTGGAAGAGTTTCATCAGAAACAGCAAGATATGGCTTTGAAGCTACACAGTCCTTTTCAAAGACACTGCGTAGAACATCTGAGGAGTCTGCGGATATTCATAGACAGGCAATAAACGTTATTCAAAGGACAAGATAAGTTAAAATCGTCGAAAACAAAAACAAGAATCACTGGAAAATTACCAGTAAGCAAGGGCTCATTGAAAATTTGATCTTTCTTTGACTGGTTATTCATTCTCCAGACAATTACTTTAGACGAACGCATCTTCTTTCTCTTACGAAGAGTATCACTAGGATCCTCAAGCCTTTCTCTCATGTTCCTGTCCAAAATATTTTAATCAGTATGCAACAGGTAATGAAATAATCAAAGTCACATGAAGCAATAGAAAAGTTATTACCTGTTAGTTATTACTGTGACCTTATCAAAGTGCTTCCTCTTCCTTGGCCTTAGTTGTCGTAGGGGAGGAGGAGTTGGCTGAAGAGCCAGTTGAGGTGATGCATGCACTAAACATCAAAACAAAAATAACATATTTCACATAAAAATAATAAGATAAAATAATTGTTAAGAAAAAAGTTATCAGACTATGTTGTTCACTCACCAAAATTCTCACGTTCTTGCTCAGAACCAGCAAAACCTGGAGATCCTGAGCGAAGCTCAAACGTCGAATGTCCTCTAGAATTTAACACTTCTTCATCAATAATAGGGATAGTGGGTTCCTTCTCATTCAAAGTTTCATCCAAAGATTCATTGCGTTCAACTCCGACATTCTGTTGTTCTGCAGCGAATGGTGGATAAGAGGCAGGGCTTAAATCATGCCCAGCATCACGCCTTATCTCAACCTCGGGAACACTTCCAGGAGAATTGGCATTGCTTCTCTCCGGAATGGGATTGAGCGATTCTGTCAAGTTACTTGGTCTAGGATCCTGGAATTCAGGGATTTCCTCTGTGTCGTTACGAGAACCAACATTGAAGTCTCGTTGCTCATTGTTTGGTTCTGTCTCATAAGCCATTTCAACATCAGTATCTCCAGGATGCGCGCTCAAAGGTTCTGTGGATTGGCTGCTTAAATCATAAGAAGAGGTAACCACATTGAAAAGGCATATCCTTGAACAAATAAGGAAGAGAATGAAATAGGTGAAATAGAGGACATTAAAACTCTATGAAGAGACTCACTCGACATACATCGGGCTAGATTCTGGAATAATGTCCTGTAATAAAGACAAACAAACTTTCTTTCACAAGTTCTCGGAGATACGAAAACCAGTAATCAGAATCAACTTCAGAGTCATAAACGCAGGCAGGAATCTCACCTCATCGAATGTTATAGCAACATAAGGATCAATGCCAGTGGGAATTTGATCTGCAAATTCAGCATCATAAACACCTTGAATCATGACATGATGCATCTAAAACCAAATAAATAAATAGGTACCTGTGAGAGTGATATCTTCCTGATTCCGAAGATGATTATCAAATTCCCTATGAATCACAAGGAGAAAATAAAATGTTAATATCTCTCAGGAGTTCTTTTCTTTGAGATCAATCTCCACTAAAAAGGTGAAAAAGATGGGATCTTTGTTACAGATCAAACTCCAATAAAAAGTGAAAAAGATGGGATACCCCTCGAGTGTGTCATGATCCAAGTCGAAGTCGTCCAAGTTTAGTGCTTGAGGCAAAGTCACAGACTCAACCGGGGCCTGTCTCGCATCCTCTGGCAAGTCAACTTGTGTAGAAAGGAAAGCCTTAACTAACCAAGTACTAAAGAGACTACAGTCACGGAAAAGATAATCGACTTGCTTTGAATATATTCGCACAACCCCAAGTAGAAGGTGACCTGACAATCTCAATGCCAAAGGTACCTCAGGAAACATTATAAGATCTGCAAAAGACAATTACATATATTAATCAACAATCCTGCATATAACCAGAGAGAGCGTTTTGTGAACCAAAATTATCGAAAAGTCAAAAACTTTTTACATAGCAACAAATACTCTGGCGAAAATGATGAGAATTTAAACCACCAGAATCGTTTTTCTTCACTAACTATTTGATGAATGCCCATGTCAAGAATAATCATAACTGAGCAGAAAAAGGTTGAATTTCCGTATTGGATACAATCAAATGGGACAAAGAAAAAGAAAAAAACGAACTTTTGATCAGAAAGCAAAATCGAAGAGGAAAGACGAACCAACTGTTTCAGGGATGTTTGTGGCGGTGTAGTGAGACTTCTTGAGGCGATTTTGCAAGTGAGCGGCGTACCAAACCGTCCCCAATGGACCCTTTCGAGCCAAATAAGTATGCGAATAAAACATTTATCTCCTTCACCCTTGAAATCAAATTATCAGATGGAGAAATCAACTAAACAAGCAAAGAACAAGGTCTGTCCGAATCGCGTTGATGGAGAAGAATTATCGAAGGTATGTATATGAAAATATATGAGACACCAATCAGTTGCGATTTACAGGGATGAAGCGGTTAGGGTTTCTTTATTTGATTTTGGAGAAGAAGAAGTGATTTTAGTGGCGCGGGAAAAAAATATTTAGTGGCGCGATGTTGAAAAAATAGGAAAAAGTTACGTGACAATTTGGGTTATACAAGGAAATAACAAAACGATGATTAAGGGGTGTAAAAGACACAACAACAAAAAAGATAACTAAACTCTTTGGATAATAATTTGGGCCATTAAACCCAATAGCCAAATTTTCGAATTACTGGGCCTCAGGGGTATATTGGAAACTCAAGAATATAGCATATCTAGGGTTTTCTTATTAAATGGAATATTTAGGGCTTCTATTTTCTTCTCCGACGGTGGGTTCTCTAAGTGGAAGAAAGTTGCAGCGAGAAAATCAGAACCGAAAATGGTATTTTTTTCGTCGTCTCTCAGATCTTATTATTCTTCCTGAAGGCTATCGAAGCTTATGTATTAGCTTTTATGTCTCCTCTCGCCGTTATAGTTCATCACTGTCTTGATAGGTCTTCTGTGTTGTCTTCTTTCTTGGGAATATGATTGTTTGTTCTTGCGACTAGGGTTTTGGTATGCAGATGAAATGTAATCTCTTGTCGTGGCTTTCCTGTTTGATTTCGTAATAATCAAGCAGATTTAATGGTCGTCCTTATAATTGATCTATTTGAATGTTTTATCAGTATATCGTGCACAAACATTTTGCGTAGGCTTCTTGTGAGTGTCAGTTGACTTTCTGATATAATTTGGAGTATTTGAGTTTGTAATGAATAGAAATGGTGTTTTGATAATGATATGTGCAGCCTAAGCAAATCCACGAAATCAAGGACTTCCTTCTGACAGCAAGAAGGAAGGATGCTAGGTCTGTGAAGATCAAGAGAAGCAAAGACATCGTCAAATTTAAGGTTAGGTGCTCAAGGTACCTCTACACACTATGTGTGTTCGACCAAGAGAAGGCTGATAAGCTTAAGCAGTCACTTCCTCCAGGTTAATAATCTCCTCTCTCTCTCTCTCTCTCTCGCATCTCATTTTTGTTGTGTGATAAATACATTATTCACTTGCTCGTCGTGATCAGTCAATTCAAAACCTCTTATAGCATAACATTGTTAGCTTTTGGCATATGTATGGTTCAAGTATGTGATATGTTTTAATTTGACATTTCTTTTTTTTTTTTTAGGTTTGAGTGTGCAAGACCTTTAGAGATGTCTTGAAGTTGGGATATGTCAATGCAACCTGCGTTGAAGTTTTATATTACCTTTCTCTTGGGAATTTATATTTTTGCTGTCGTTTGAAATACTAAGAATCAGACCTCTTCTTTATCCATTTCAAGACTTGGATTTGTATTTTGCTGTTTGCTATCGACGTGGTTAGTAACATCCAAAAGATGTGGAGGTTTTTTTTACTGTCTTTGAGAAGCAGCTCACACATTAATTTTATGTGGGTTTGATTTATTTTACATGAATACTAAACCTCAAAAATTTAGTTGTCTTCATCTCTACAAGTGGCTAGTAAGAAATCGAATACGCGTATTTTATCAACGTTTGAATTAGAAATAGATAGTAAATGATTGAAAAATCCTAAACGTGAGGACGCACGTTCGAAACATCGTCGTTTCAAAATCTTGATGTTTTTATTTCATTGGTTTCTCTGTAAATCTGATTATCTTCAACGTTCCAACACTTGTCTCTCTGAATTGTTTCACTTGATTTTTCGTGTTAAATAGATTTCAAGGTGATTCTTCTTTGACGATTCTTGTTCTGAACCAACTTCAATTTCACGGGAGTTGAGAAACGCTGGCGATGGCTCCAGTTATGAAGCCTTCAAGAGGTCGTGAACCAGACGGATCTGGATTCCAATCGAGCAATCTCTGGGTCGGTAGCTTGACGACCGATACTACGGAATCCGATCTGGCTGATTTGTTCGGAAGGTTTGGCGAAATCGACAGACTCACGGCGTATTCTTCCCGTTGCTTCGCGTTTATCTACTACAGGCGCGTTGAGGAAGCCGTGGCAGCGAAGGAGGCGCTTCAAGGTGCTAACTTGAACGGGAGTCAGATTAAGATCGAATTTGCGCGCCCGGTTCGTTCTCATCTCTGCGTTACGCTCTTAGGTTTCTTCAATTGTCGTTTGTTCCTTATCTTTGATTGTCTGTTAATGGTTAGATCGATATTTGGACAAACTATTGCTTCTAGTGTGTTTTTGCCTGTCCCAATCAAAACTGAAAACTCAGATTCATGGTTTATCCATAACAACTGGCGTCCTAGCTGATGCATGATCGGAACCGGAACTGGTTGTCGAATTTATAGTCGAGATTCTCACTAGTCGAATTACATTTTGTCTTATCGTAAACGTAACCAGCATTCCCGAGAACTCTGTTGTCGAATCGATTCACCAACGCGTAGCGAAAGTGTATCCAAGTTGTGTTTTTTTCTTCTCGTTATGACTTGTACAGACTTGCGCCGAGTCCACTTTCAATGCGCTGTGAATCATTCTGTTCATGTTTGCTATCAGGTCAAGAATGCATTATAGGCTGCAATCTCTGAAGTTCGTTCCAGATACAGTTAGCTATATGTCAATCTCGTAAGATTGATTATGAACTTCAAATGCGTAGCCAGTTCGAGTATCTGAAGCTGTTTTCCTACACCCGAAACTCTGAAGATGAATCCTTGCGGTGACAATTCGCTAGCTAGCATATCAATTTCCAGAAAAACGTAATCAGTATCTTAGGTACTCTAGATCTCGGATTACACCCGGAAAATACCAGAGTTTTGCGAATTGTGCAAAACGTTTCTCGTGCCAAATCATGATATAGAGATTAGGGGATTTATTTGACCTCGAAGCGCAGTGACACAATCCTTGTAGTTTCTCTAGAGAGATATAACAGTAACGCTACTAACATGGTGGAAGGTTTTGTTATCATAGATCTTGAACGAGTTACCAGCATCTCTGCTTTCTGCCCAACTGAGTATGGAAAGGTTGGTTTATTTAGTAATGAGCCAAGTTTGAAATGATCAACACAGGGATTTTGTCGAGGACATAGTTCTCTTCTATTTATGGAAATCATACTCCTGAAGTCATGTTGTGTGTTTAGGGTAGTAATTAATGTGAATTTACGACACTCGTGAAGTAGTAACTGATTTTGTTCTGTAGTGCTTTATGTGTATAAAGCTCTCTTCATGACAACTAGGAACCAATCTGGATGTCAAGATATATCATATTGGCTTCTTACGGAAACTATTTGTTTTCAGGCAAAGCCTTGTAAGAGTCTTTGGGTGGGTGGAATCAGCCCGAGTGTCCCAAAGGATGTACTCGAGGCAGAATTCAGCAAATTTGGGGAAATTGAAAATTTCAGATTTCTTAAGGATCGCAAGACAGCTTTTATTGACTTTTTTGACATGGACGATGCCATACAAGCAAAGACCATGAACGGCAAGCGAATTGGTGGTAGTTTTTTGCGAGTTGATTTTCTTCGGTCACAAGGGCCAAGAAAAGTAAGCATCCTCTTGTCATTTTTTGTTTACATTGGAACAAGCTTCTGTAACCATTTTGTAAGAACTTCCTACTGAGTGCGTTTGGTTTCATGACTTCCATGTCTAGAAGCTTTCTTGTGCACGTAGAAGAAATATATTTCTACCTAAATCATCTGAATTTGCAAGTGATTCCTTTTTTTCTTGTCTTCTGCATTTCACTTTCCTATCTACATTGTAGAAACTGCTAGATCACTCTGAAATCACTTAACATCTTATCTCTGTAGGAACCATGGCCTGGCTCCGACGATGGCAGGGATGGCAGTTTGAGTGCTAAGCACCAGGTTAGCCTTAATGCTAAAAAAGTTTGCTTTCCTTTATTTGCTGGTGATATTTATAATCCTTTATCGGCTTTCATGTTTATATTTTAGAAAGCTTTGTGCTTGCCAACTTCCTGAGAGCTCAAATTGTTATATGCTTAACAGTATCCTCACTCATTTGGATATGGTAAAGGAGATGGCCAAGCAAGTAATGTTCTGTGGATTGGGTACCCTCCTTCTGTTCAGATAGACGAACAACTGCTACACAATTCCATGATACTTTTTGGTGAGATTGAGAGATGTAGTAGTTATCCATCAAGGCATTTCTCACTTGTAGAATTTAGGAGCATTGAGGAAGCTCGCTGTGCTAAGGAAGGACTACAGGGAAGGTTATTCAATGATCCAAGAATCACTATTATGTACCAAAACGATAACATTCCCTCTGGACGAGGAGATGATGCCGGTTTTTATTCTGGTGTCAAACGATCAAGGCCTGAGATGTTCATCAACGATCCTCCATACATATCGTCACCACATTCCAGTGCGGTTCTTGACCCCGTGAGGCCCTTCCGAGGTAGCATGGAACGTGCACATATTGGTCCAGATTATAGCAATGTGGTTGGTAAGGAAGGAAACTGGAGGAGGCCATCTTCAACTAGATCTGGAATACTCCCGTCTCCTGCACCAAGTACAAGGCTACCCGTTAGGTCAAACCGTGGTTCTTGGGAAGGATATGATCCTACTCAGTTGGATAGAGAATCTAAAAGACCTCGTAGAGATGGATCACTAGAAGCTTTTCCTTCGATGGGTGTAGATGATCGTATCACTGGGTTGGATAGGTCATATGGCCGTGGATCAGTTGCATCTAGATCAGGCCGTGGTTTCCCTGATACTGATTTCATCTGGAGAGGAGTCATTGCCAAGGGTGGAACTCCTGTTTGTCATGCTCGTTGTGTACCTATTGGAAAGGGGATTGAAACTGAACTGTGAGTATCTTATCTATTTATTCTTTTAGATGTGACATTTTAGGGAATATGTGTTGTCTACGTTCTGATCTCAAAATGGTTTGCGTAGTGTTGATTCGATTCATTGATAACAGTACGGCTCCGTTACTGATTCTCGGTTTTTCTAATGGTTTATAGCCCTGAGATCATCAACTGTTCAGCACGAACGGGTTTGGATATGCTTGCCAAACATTATACCGAAGCAATTGGATTTGAAATAGTTTTCTTCTTACCAGACAGCGAAGACGATTTCGCGTCTTATACTGAATTTCTCCGCTATCTTGGTTCAAAGAATCGAGCAGGTGTTGCCAAACTAGATGATGGAACCACTTTATTTTTGGTTCCTCCATCAGATTTCTTAACTGATGTGCTCAAAGTATCCGGTCAAGAACGGCTATATGGTGTTGTTCTCAAATTGCCTCCACCACAGGTTCCTGCGGAATCATCGTATAGACCAGAATCTCAGCCCATTTTTCAATCCTACATGGATCAATCTCGAGATTCGCCTGCCAATGCTAATCACAGTTTGTACGCTGCTAGGGAAGATCGAGCCTTGTTTGATTACAACAGGGGCATGCAGGAAGAATTGAAGCCTCCTCCAAAATCATTGTTCGCTCCTTCTGGCGAGCATGTTAATGTACATAATACTGCAACACCTCAAGCCGGGGTTAGTCTAACGCCCGAGCTATTAGCCACTCTTGCCTCCTTGCTCCCAACAAATTCTCAACCTGCTCCCTCTGAAAGTCACCAATCCTTTGGACTGTCCAATCTAGAAGCTCCATCACAAGCTAATCGAGATCAATCAATGGTTGCTGACCTATCAAATCCATCATTTCAACAATTAGGCAATCAGTACAATCCGGTGGGGCAAGTACCTCCTCCTCCCCCTCCTTCGATGCATTATCCTCCAGTGTCAAGCACACCGAGCTACTCAGGTGGAATGGTACATGGTGGTATGCAATACCAAGCGCCATATGTTAGTATGCCTCAGCAGGCGCCGTTACCTCCACTTCCATCTAATAATTACTCCATGTACTCTGAAGGTTCACATCAAGATGTTTCTCAACCCATGAGACCACAATATCAGCATGAAGCTCTCATGCTTAACCAAACCTACATACCGGTCCCTGGAGTTGAGAATCCTGGTTCGCAGGGATATCAGCAAGGTAATTATCACGGTCTGACAAATATTCAAGCGCATAACGCAAATCCTTCCCAATCTCATAATGCAATGCCACCACCAGCAGACAAGACAAACTTTGATTCGTCTAACCAAGCACAGCAGCAGCTCCAGCCTTTTCTCACTGGATCTGCTCAAGGTACATCAGATGGTGAGGTCGATAAGAACCAGCGATATCAGTGTACTCTACAATTGGCGGCTAACCTTCTTCAACAGATTCAGCAACAGCAGCAACTGCCATCAAATGCTTCGACTGGACAAGGGCCTTGAGACTTAGCTCCACATGCACTCATAATCTATTGGTAAGTTTCATTATCCTTGCTCTTTAGCATCTGATAAGAGTGCTATCCGTTTTCTTCTACTCTTCTTGCATATGCACACCCCGCTGAGTTTAACGGGGTATTAGGGTCTTCTGCTGTGATGATATCTCCTGCTACATTATTTCTTCTTGAACAAAACTGCTAAATAGAGGATTGAACATGCTCATCTTCTTTGCGTGTGTTGCATTGACAGGTTTTTTTGCTTCTTGTTATGAATCTTCGGTGAAAATGTGTATCGTGATCTCATTTTGATAATCGATAGGTAGATTTTAGATTTGGAGAAGCTGGCCGTTACAGTTATGTTACATATTGGCTGTTGGAGAAGTGTTGCAGAGGGATGATGTCGCAATTAGCTTCTGTGGTCCGAACCAGACGACGACACACGGGGCTTCGTTTTGATCAACATAATGGAAAACAAAAAAAATTGTGTTTTTTCGTAGTTGCTTGCGTTCTGCCTGTGTCACGTGTACTAGTCTGTACAAATTATATGATTTACATTTTTTATTTGTTAGTAATAAATTCTCTTTTTGTTCTTGTTTCTCAAATGAGAAAAAAAAAAAATAAGACGAGAGATCATACTCTATAGACACTAGTCAACGACTGAAAAAAAAACAGAAAACTTCTAGAGCAATTCTATCCATCAATTCACAAAACATCAAGAAAAAGACAAATATCACCCCAATGGACTCGAATCAAAACGGAGATAGTAAAGCTACAAGGAGATGATTTAGTCTAACCATCATTTGTTATATATTTATTTCTTTATCCTCATGGATGTGTTAATCAAGGGGATATCACTTCCAGAAGCTAAGAACTATACAACAAAGTTGTTCACTAATTCAATTTTAAAGGATAAGGCAACGTGGCAATATGGTTATGAGCCACTGTACCAATCCAAAGCTTCCCTTGAACCTCCCTCACTTCACTCACAAGCCTCATTACCTTTCCTTGTCTATCCTCAAGAACCTCCAAGACCTTACCGTCCTCGTTGAATCTTGATATCACAGTGTACATTCTCATCCCCATCGCTTTCGCCAGCAGCTTCATTGGTATTGGCAATCGAAAGTAGATGCTCTTTATCCAAGGGTTGTTTGTTAGAACCTCTTGTGAAGGTGTTCTGCAACAGTCTATTGCAACCCAAAACTCACCCTTCTCGTTCATTCTTACATTGTCTGGGAATCCTGGCAGATCTGCCACCACCTCGAGTTCACCCGTCTTTGAACCCTCCAGCCAATACTTCACTAACCTGTCAAATACATATTGATAAAAAAAAGTTAAAAGGGAGAGAAACATCGAGTCTATATCCATGATTTTGAACTAGTCTTGCTTGAATTTTAAGGTTTGTTTATATAGTTATACCTGCAATTGGTTGTTTCTGTGAAGAGAAGGAAAAATTGGTCTTTAGAGAGCTGAATGCCATTGGGAAAAGCCAAACCATCTAGCACAATGTGTGTTGTTTTGGTAGGTGGGTCATATCTTAGAAGCCTTCCTGTTGATTCTCCTTCCAGTAATATGAAGAAATGATTCCTACAAAAAACAAAGTCCAATTGTTTATTATCATACAATTAACGGTAGAGAATTGAACCCAAAAGTAAGAGAAAGCAGAGTTTTTTTTTTATTTTGTGAAAACTTACGCTCTGTCGTATCTTTTGCTTGTGTCAGTGAAGAAGATGGAACCATTTCTGTGGAGGTCAAGATCGTTGGCAAAGAGTATAGGCTTTCCTTCTACATGAGTAGCTAAAGGCGTAGCGACCCCTCCTTCAGGACCAACAACTAGTAGACCATAGTAAGCGTCTGCAATGTACAAATTTCCACTCTCTTTATCAAATCTCAAACCAAGAGGTCGCCCACACAGCTTCTCGTGCTTCCATTGCTTGTTCGTTGTTGAATCCACACCTCTTGCGCAAGCCTTCTCTGACCTAATTCTCATGAACACACAACATCAATAAGAGAAACTGAAACAATCATAAAAAGTGATGAATATCTATATATATAATAATCTTTACCATTTTGATGTTACAACGGAAAATGTCTCCCATCCGATTGCTTCGCCCATCCATCTAACCACCCTTCCATCAGCCAACCCTGTGTATGGACCACGACCTAAACTATCAAACTCTAATGACTCCGGACCAAAGACTTGGTCCACAAACTCCAGTTTCCCATGATGACCCAGTCGACTAAAGTTGTCTCTTGGCCAGTTCTCCATGACTTGCTTGTATGGAGCAACCTCATGCTTCACGGGTTTGAACTCACGACCCCCGATAGGACTTATGTGAAAGGGGTCGATCGCTATGAATATTACAGACAAAGCAATGATACAGAGAATCGGGTGATGAGTCAGCAAGGAATCATGTGTACCATGCTGGCCTTTCTTCTCCATTGAAGTGCTCAGAGATGGATCAGGAAGCAAGATCAGATTCACCTGATCAATGTCCAGCTTATATAAGAAATATAAAGAAATTGTGGTTGTGGAGAAGTTAGGGGTAATAATGCAGATCTTGCGAATGAAAATTGGGTTGAAAGTAGGTTAAATGGTAATAAACAACTAGTCAAAAGTTGATCCAAGTTAGATCTCTCTGACAACAAATACAATTGAAATGACTTTATTTGACCTGTAAATCATCCAACCTACAACTTCTCATAAATAAAACTTGAAAGGTGAATCCGTAATTGTTCATCTACCCTTTCTTACCTTCTTTTTGAAAAATACAGCAAGCAAAGGACAGAAGATGGAAATAAGTTACAAGAGAAGACACTGCTCTAATCGAAGAGACTACAAGAGAAGACACTAGCAGAAAACTTCATCTCATTACCTTCTAAAATTGCAAGAATGCAAATGATAAAACATATACAATATATCAAAGAAAAACAAGAATGTTAGGTAACATGCTTTCATAATGAAATAAATGTGAAGGTCACAAATTAGGAAACATGTCTAGTGCATGAATCTTTAGGTAAGACATGGGACCCTTTTCGCAACTATACATCAAACATATGAATGTCCTATTCATCTGTAATGATGCCTAAACAACACTAACTTGATTATGCAGGAAGCATTCCCACAAGCAGTTCACGCAAGCCTTAAGGATTTTTTAAATTCTTTGATTGGAACTGCAGAAGCTTGGCTAACTCTAAGTCTGTCTTTATGTACTACCTCGATGACAAGAAACTAGTTTCACAAATACGATATTGACCTTGAAACTGAATTTTAGACAACTTCCACTCCACCAAGAGGAAGTGCACTGGCTTGCAAGGTCCGGCTGTTTCCAATAAACCGCACTGAGGGTAAAGAAGCATCAGAAAGCGATTCGATCTCCAGAAAACTGAAATCATAAGCACCCGACTTCTTCAAACTGAAAACAAACACAACTATGATCCAACCAAGCATAGTAATGGCCCAGTAGTTGTTCATCCCGCCAATCAGGCCCCACGAAATGGCGTAGCCAACCAGGATTCCCGACAAATGTCCCAGAAAGCTAGCTTGCGGAACAATGATGGAAGTGAAAATGAGTGACTCGAAGGGCGCAAAGCTAATGGGAAGAGACAAAAGCCCAAAAAGATCAAGCTTTGAAGAAGGTTGCTTCACAGAGAGAATCGTCATCCAACCAAATACAACGCAAGAGTACCCAACAGCTGTAACTCTCCGGAAATACTCAATCTTGAATCTAGCAATCAGCAGAAGGTAGATCCCAATTACCAAAACACCAGAGAACACGACAAGAACAAGAGTGTAGTGAAGGTAATAAGCCGTTCCAAGACCTAAATGCCCTAGCTGTTCAACAACACCAAGACTCCATAGAGCACTCATGTTAAACACGAGATGCAAGACGCTAATATGCGAGAAAGCAGATGTAATCATCCTCCAGTAATGCCCTTCAATCGCAGTCTCGTAACTCAATCCAACTTGCGAGTACCCAATATTTTTCTTCTGAATCAAAAACCATATCAAACTACATATCGTTACGATGCAGCTCGTTGCGGGTCTCTCGATGATATCATACAACAAAGGCCTTGCCATTCTATAGAAACTTGAAATCGAAATCGCAAGTAACCACAACACTGTAGTTGAGAGGTTGAATATCTATCTTAAGACGCTAAACCGAATGCTCAATTCACTCCTTCGAACCCAAAGAATCGACAAGAAATAAATACTTCTCAAGAGAATCAGATCAATACACAGATCTGATAATTAGGTTTTCCTGTGGATTGAAACCAAAGCAGTGACCTTTCAGCTAAGCCCGCCGACCAAACTATGACTCTTCCGTACCCTCTAGAAGGATAAAGATAGATCCTTTTACGTCCTCAAGGATTCGATTCGATTCGATTCTTCCAGTTCGCGCTAACTTGTTCCAGATTTTCTCAGAATAATTTTTTCTAAAATCAGAACCCAATTTTTTTTTTTTCTTGGTCGTCTTTCACTTATAGTACTGGGCCAAGGTATGGGCCAGTCATCATAAATTTTCAGTCCAACTATAAATATTGGAAGAACAATCAAATAGAAAAGTCCACATTAGGAGCTCAATCCTTGAAGAACGTTAAGAATCCCACATTTAAAAGAACTAAAAAAGGTCTGGTTCAAATAACGACTATCTTTTCGTGTTTTTGTATTTATATTTTTGTTTAAAAGTTATAAAATGATGACTATGATATTATTATGTAATGCAATGTTTAAATTTATATGCCTGGGAAGAACATGAGGGTGGGCTAGTGATCCCACCTTTCTTGACTTTCCATCAAATCAAGATTTCGATCTTGGTTAACATATCACTCTTTGGAATATTACAATTTACAATAGGGTATGATCGAATGTTTTGTCTTTTACTAAAAGAGAATAAGCATATAATTTGTATGTTTTGTTTCAATGTCTCTTGCGAAAGAGTTACAATGACAACATCAAAGCTATCACTGAAGTTGCAACGAAACGAACCACACTCTTGTAACTTAATTCCACATGTTAACACAATTTAGTAATATGAAAATATAAGGTATTTTTATCATCTTTAAAATTTACAAACTAAAAAAAAAAAGAATGTGAACATTAATGTTTTCAATTTCTAGAGAGATCATAAAATAAATCCCTGTCTATGAAATATGAAACTAGTACATTTCATTCACATAAAAATATTCTTCTGTAAAACATTATTTATAAGTAATCCATCCATAATTAAACAAATAGGAGGATTGAAAAAAATGATTTATGTAATAAAAATTAGTTTAGCCATGCTTGAAGCTCCTCGTTGAAGGAACCATTTATTTTCTCGTAAACTTTATGAGCCATTGATTTAAAAGAAAAACTTTTGCTTTGGAGGCGGCTTGACTTTGACATGGAACCTGGCCTCGACTTGGGTCACGATCATCGTTACCATCATCATAACGATGATGAAGGAGGCAATCATGGTTTTCTTTTCGATAGCCATTGTTTTGGTTCTTGTTTTTGTTTTTTCTTCTTTTTTTTTTTTTTTTTAGTATTGTTTGATTAACTGACAGACGTATTTATATGTAAAAATCAAACTTCTATAAATAGTGAATTCCTAATTTTAACATTTCGTGGAATGTTTCAATTGTCTTTTCTTAGATATTGGAAAAATGATCACTCACTTCTTTGAAAAATCTAAAATAGTATTGGATAACGTCTTCCAAGTTTGTCATGCAAATCTTACAATGACCAAAAATAAATTTTGTCAAAAAACAATAACCACCATTTTCATAAAAAGTGTCGTTTTAAAGTTAGACACATCTTGTCAACAAAAAAAAAAAGTCAGACAACAAAAAAATTAGAAACATTATTACAAATTAAGATAGCTTTGTGTAAAGAGAATTATTTCAAACTAATTTTGAGGTCGGTCCATATTTGGTTGGATGTAAAATGATTTAATAGGGCAACAAAGATGTGAAACTCACCAACAACATACCCAAAAACCCTTGAAGCATGTTAGATCCTAATTAGGTTTAACACGACGACCTTCTTCTTCTTTTTCTACGTACAAGAATACTCTCTTAAAAAGAAAAGAGTTCCATCTTTCATTCATGTTAAAGAAGAACCATAACAATGGCTGCCAAAACACAACCATCTTCTTCTTCTTCTTCCTTAATACTCATGTCTTTACTCTTACTACTTGTTTCAATTATTGTCCCTTCATCAGTTCTCTCAGCCACCCTTCGATCCGATATTCAAGCTCTAGAGTCTATCATTCGCAGCATTGATCCAAGTTCCATCTCCCCTTCCTCTTACCTCAGCACATGGGACTTCTCTGAAGATCCGTGTGAAGGAGCAGGGACGTTCTTGGGAGTTATGTGTTCTTTCCCTCTTGAAAACACCACGAGCCGAGTCACAGAGATTGACGTTGATGATAACGGTTATGACGGTTTCCTCTCTGATGCAATTGGTAACCTGACCGAGCTCACTGTCCTTAGCCTCAACAGGAACAGATTCCGTGGTCCAATACCAGAAACTGTGTTCCAACTCAGGAAACTCACCAAACTCTCTCTCTCGGGAAATTTCTTCACCGGAGACATATCCCCGGGAATCACGCGGCTCAAGGAGCTCAAAACCATAGACCTATCGGAGAACAGTATCGCCGGTGAAATCCCTCCAAGTATGTCAGCTTTGAGAAGTTTGACTCACCTTATCCTATCAAACAATCACCTTGACGGAAGAATACCTGCGCTCAACGGCTTGTGGAAGCTACAAGTCTTAGAACTCGGTAACAATCATCTTTTCGGAATGCTTCCTAAGCTTCCTCCAAGTCTAAGAACTCTATCTCTCTGTTACAATAGCCTTGCAGGACGTATATCGCCTTTGCATAGGCTGAAACAGCTTGTGTCATTAGATGTGAGCCAGAACAGATTCTCAGGCACCATTGGCCATGAAATCCTAACATTTCCCGAGATTTCACGCATCAATGTGTCATTTAACCAGTTCATATCCATAGAGGTTATTCAGGTTATAGGCATTGAATCCCGCCTGCGCATACTTGACGCTGAAGGAAACCATTTACAGGGTCACCTTCCACTGAACCTAGCGACTTATGGAAACCTGAAGGATATTAATCTACGGAGCAACATGTTCTCTGGAGATATTCCAAGGATTTATGGGAAGAGACTTGAGAATTCATGGAGAAGCTTATACTTGGAGAACAATTACCTGACAGGATCACTTCCTGAGGAGTTTCTACGGATCTCCAAACAGATCAGAGGAAGCCTTTCGAACAACTGTCTGCAATGTCCGAAGAATGTTCCAATCTGCCAAGGAGTACAAAAGCCGAAATCACAATGCACCAATGCAATGCAGGAGGGCTTGGAGTAGAGATCATGCTCGTGAGAACTCAGGTTCTATTTGAAAGCATAATTACCAGACCAATGTTCATGCCCTTGTTTGGTTTTAATCATTATGGTAGAATTGTAGTCTATGCAAAAAAAAAAATGACATTCAAAAAAGAATATAAAAAGAGAGATAAGTAATAGAGATAACACTTTGCTTTCACCATATGCATGTTTAACAGACGTCTAAAACCCAAAAGAGAAAAAAAACTCAGCTACCATACCTCCATAAGGAGTACATTCCAAATTCTGCTACATAACCTCAGAGGTGTTTTTTCACAACATCGTAAACGTAATGCATTTCAAAAAAGCCAATTCACACTAATATTACCCAGCCAAATCAAAAGAGGAAATTGTGCTAAAGCTACAAAGATCAAGAGGTAGTGATGCCTGCTTGAGTCATAACTCCTAGCTTCCGCAAAGAGAACTCGCTTCATTGTCTTCACTAAGAAAACCCCTGTGCATAAGCAGGTCCACGGAATCAAAACATAGTAAGAGTATCCCCAGATTATCTTGCCAAGAACAGCTAAGCAGAGACCAGTGAAAGTATAGCCGGCATATGCCACAATATCCAAGAGAGGTGCTTCTCCACTGCCCAATGAAAGCAAAGTTATCTTCAGCAGCATGACTTGCAAAAACCAGCCAACCATTCCTTTCACAAAAAGCCAATTCAGAGCTTCCGGAGAAAACCTAGAAAATTCGGAATCACCACAAGGATCAAAAGGTTGAAATAACCACTCTAAAAGACATATACATGAGAATGTATACAAAATAAATAAAGAACTTACTTCCCATAGAGTCCTAGTGACAAACCAGCAAGAACCACGTATGTGCCAAAGGCCATAAGCGGAATGTATAAGTCTGGTGCATTTATATCGTATATCGGGGGCTTATACGAAAGTCTACCCCCAACTGGCTCTGAGATTCTAGCCCAGTGTCCCTGATGTTGCAGCAAAACTGGTATGAGAAAGACCCCAAAATACACAAAGAAACATTAACAAAAAAGTGAGCCTTACCCTGTAGAGGAATGGTAGTAGAACAATCTTCAATTTGTTCCTCACATATTGGTCATTCACTTGAAAATAATATTGGGGATCGGAGAAGTAACGAGTTATCTGTTTACATCAACTAGAGTTAAAACAAATGAAACGCCAAGTTATAAACAAATGTGAAAAAGCTAAAGACACAGAGTTTACTTACGTTACTCTGCACATACTCAGAGCTCGATCCGAAAATTTTCTCCCCATAAGCTCCCAAGCCACTTCGAATAAGTCCAGAGCCAGGTCCAGAGAACGGATTCCCAAACGGGTTAGGCTGAGGAATTGCCTGAGGCATCGGCATCCCAGGCTGAGGTCCCATGTTATTATACATCTCTGCCATTCAAACAAAACCAGCACAAAGAGCTTAAAGTTCGGTAATTTAACTAATTGCAAAGCTCATATGCACAAAGTACAAAATTTTATTTGAATATGATTCTTGTTTTAAGAGCTTTCATACTTTAACAATCCAACAATCAAATGACCACGAAACCCATGATCTTTCTTTCTATCTATTGCGCAATCAAAGAAAGGATCGATTCTATTTTCTATATTTCCTTCAAAAGGTCCGAGCTTCAAAGCAGAAATCACTCAGCAAACCAGAAACTACGACATTGCTAATCTAAGTTTTTTTAATATCATGCGCGACTAAACATGCCAGGGAACCAAAATCGCTAGAAAACCCCATTATTTGAACCCAAGATAAACACACAAGGCAGATCGAAAGCTGTTAACAAGGAACAGCAATCAGGATTTGGAATTAACGAAAAATAAACGCAGACCTGAAGGAAGTTGTGAAGGAGATAATAGATCTAAAGCTTGCTTTCTCGGTTGATTTGATTAGTGCGCCGGCGAAGTTCCGGTAGAATGCCAAGTGAAGAATACTAAAGACCGAAAGTGGAAATTGGAAAATAAAAAGACGGAAGGAAGGTCGTGTGGAGCCTCTTCTTCGCACGTGTGAGCATAGGTTGCACTTCGTCCATAACTGAACCAATACAACTTTGACACGTATATATCATAATTGCTTTTCTAATAACGATGAAGAAAGTGAATCTCGATAGAGAAGAAGAGAAAGTTTCGGTCTTTTTTTTGCGAGATGGAGGTTCCAAGCTCTGAGGAAATACTTCAGTTTATGAGCTCTTGTCTCTCTCAGATCAAATGGCGACTCAAGCCCACTTCCAAACGCCGCCTCGAAATAGGTTTTCTTTTTTCGGTTTCTCGCGGATTACACTTTCTTTCCTTTTGTTCTTCTACTGTTCGAGACTCGTGATTCATTTTGGGAATTTGAGTTTGCTTTCATTGATTCTCTGCACTCTTCTAATATATAAGGGAAGGAGAATTTTTTGATTCTTTAGATCTCATCCTGTATCCGATTGAAGGTTGATGATGCTTTGATTGGCGTTGTTTGAGATCGTTGAAAACAAATGAAACAAATTTGTGCATTTTGCTTGCTGGGTTTATCAATCTATGAAATTTAGCATCATAGCTCGTTCACATATCAACACGAGACTCTAGTTTATCTCCGTCTCTCATATACTTGAATCTGTCAACGATGCTTAAACGGGTTTCTTGGACCAGATGTGCTGGCACTATGCACGGGAATGAGACCAGTTGTGATGATTGACTATGGTGGCAAGATGCCTGAGCTACAAGATCGCTTGGTTTCGCTTCTTGAGCTTATCCAAGAGGTTAGGCTCTAGTTCTTCTTCAAGCACATTAGTACTTGAGTATATCTGTTGCTGATTTTGTTCCTGCTTGTGTCCTCTGGGTTGACACTTTTTCTAGGGTTTACCGATTTTCAAAGATCTGAGGGTTATGGTTATAGAGGATATGATCTACCTGATAAATGTAAGAAGATTGCCCAAGTTTGTAAGTTCTAGCTTGAATTCAGAACCCGGATTGTTCTTCGTCGACCTGGAACAAGATCCTCCAAAGGTTGTTCCTTTCTAAAGCTTCCATCTTTGTTTCAGTGGTTTCTCTTTTCATGCTCCACCTCTCCAATTGGACTGATCTCAGTCCTGCTTTTGTTTCAAGATGGTAGAACAAAGCAAGGAAAGCAATCTAGGGATGCAGCTTAGGTCGATTCAGAAGCTATTCTCTTCGACATTTCCTTTAGATGGCAGCAATAATGATACCACGATACCTTTTGATGAAACCAACGCTTCTCAGTCTTCTTTATTCATTGATCTTAGTTGTTGTTTACAAGACACTAAGGTTACAATCCCAACATTAAACGGGTAATTTTCAAATTTAACTCTTCATTCATCCACCATATTTTATCTTAGTTTATCAAGCCATGAAGTTTGGTGTTCTATCTGTATTTGCAGATGGCTCCTGGACTATCCGGTTGTGTATTTATTCGGCACAGATCACATAGAAGATGCAATCTACAACCTCTCAACCAAGTCTCTCCGCATCTTCAAAGTTCTAGTACAAAGGTTAGCTATTGGATATTTCTAAACTCTTAGTTTTCTGAACGTTGTTGTGATGTCTAACTTAAAGATCTTCCAGGAACGGTACCACCGAAAAAGACTCTCATTTGGAAGAGTTAACAAGGTAAGAACTTCAAAACCAAGATGGTGATTTTGCTGACTAAACAACAATGCATTTATGAGTGATTGTGTTTTCTAAATTGACTCGCAGTTTTTCGGTGCCATATGATCTGAGTATGGAAGGTAGCAAGGAAGTCTGGGCTGAATCATTTCTGGAGAGGATGAGTTCGAGGTGGGAAGAATGCAAACACATTTGGAGATCATTGGATTTGCAAGTTTCTGAATGTTATCCTCAAGCAATTGTTCTTTAAGGCTTTCACTACTTAAAACAGTCGTTCACTAGACTTGGTAAGGCTTCATATTATGTATTAAATATATAATATACTAAACATGTTTCCAAATAATTTTCAAGTATTAGGTCTATTTTAAAAAATATTTTTTGTTTATAATTTTAGAACAAATTATATAGCATTAAATTATTAAAAACACATAAATACTAGTATTTTATTTTAAATATTTTTATTTGATACAAAATATATTAAATTAATGAATTAATTTATTTTATATACAGAAATATAAATTTGTATTAATTTAATTTAAAAGTAACATTTTATATAAGATAAAATGCTACAATCAATAAAATTAACATCAAATAAATTTTACAGTTAACGGTTTTATCAAAATTATATATGCAAATAAACCATATATCACTGATATTGACTACAATAAATTACGTATTTTTACAAATATAAAATTTTATTAATAATTCAGAACTAGATAATTTCGAGATTTTATAAAAATGAATTAAAAATTTAAGAATTAAAATTAAGTAATGTTTTATACGTAATTTCATATATTACACAAATTATATAATATTATCATTTATAGTAGAATAAAATTATCAACATATCTCAATAATATCAATGTTATATTATACATTACAATTTAATATGGACTTTTGTAATATATTACATTCTCTTACTAAGTTTAAGTAGAAGTAAATTAGATAAGTTTTTTTACTAAATTTACATTGAAATCTTATATATTATAGTACTCGATCGATCATGGGTGACCTTCATCATCAGGGGTTCACTACTAAATAAGATATCATTTCGTAGCTATCTAAATTCTGTGACCGTTCGAGCACCATGTTTTGTCACTTTGCTGTTTGGTTATAATTTACTAATCATAGATAAAATTAAGTGGCCGAAAGAAGTATAACAAAATATTCATTGTACCATCGTATTTAAAATTGGATATGGAGGATTCACCAAACGTACATTCACTTATTTTTTTTGTGAAATAAATTAATACCATATTAGTAATAAATAAAATCATCTTCTTCTTTTTCGGTGTAAATGTTAAGTTTGAATAAAATCATCTTCTTATATATTCTTCAAAGTAGCTCCAATACAGTTAAAATTTCAAAGCTAATAAGCTGCACATTCATAAATGAATTCAAATCAACCTAACACTTATCTTATAAACCAATTTTATTGATAGTAGCTAGATTTAGAAACTTCTATTATGCGACAGGCCATATATTAGAGAAAACGGGAAATGTTTAGTGGATGGTGATTCAGCGTCTAGAACCTTAAACGTTTATTAAAATATGATTGTAAACATTAAGAAATATACATTATATATTTAATACATAGAAACTTTATTGGTAAAACATATGGAACTTTTTTTGTTTTTGAAAGTAAGAATTTTTTTTTTGTTTTTAAATAATAAAATCAAGTATTCTAGATCTTAAGGAAAAAAAAACAGATTCATAGTTCAAACTATTAGGATGATTTCGTATTAAAAGTTGCTAGTCCAAAAGATTTGAATTTGATGATTGGATGAGAGTGAGACCAAAATATTGGTTTGGACTCGAACCGGCTGAACTTGCCGGGTTGACACGAAAAGTTGAAGGCTAGGAAATTATAGAGGATTTGTTAAAATGAAGATAATAAAGGGGTCTATATGCAAAATTATCAAAAGTAATGGACACACCGGTCTAACTAGTACGTCGGTCGGCGAGAATTACGCTGTAAAAATATAAAAAGGCAAATAAACTAAACTAAAGCGTAGAACGAGGAATTATCAGACGAGGAGAAGCGCACTGGACGAACCATACAGTCGATCAACCCATCGCTTAGATGAACGGTGAGTTGACTTCTTTCCGATATTGACCCAATCATATTTCGCCACGTCATAGGTTACTGCGTCCCTTGTAATCCATTCCCTGAACCGGCACCTTCTCTGTCTCCCCCCATCGAAAACCTAAATCGATCATCGCCGCCTCCGACTTACATCTACCGGCGGTGAATCCCCCCCGGAAAAACTTTGACAGTAAGAAAGTTTATTCCTTCACCGTTATTTCCTTCCTCTAATTGAAATTGGGTATTTCGGATTTGAGATTGGAATTTGGATTTATCGCTTAAGCTGTTTAGTTAGAGAATGAGACGGAGAAGTTGGACATCTCAAGCTTTCTATACTTTTGATGATTTGCAGAACTCTCCATTCTTTTTTTTTTCTCCACTTGTAGTTGAGTTTTGTCCTCATATCTTGAATTAGATAATGGAAAAACAGTAGAGAAGAGAGGACAGTTTTCAGAGGATAAAGACTTGTACTTGTTCTTGATAGATATCTGATGTGTGTCTGTTTTTGCCCACCTGTTGATTGGGATTCTTTGTGCAATGGTTGTTTATCTTGTTGAGATGTTGGTAAATCCTTTCCTTTTTAATTGCAGTGGATTTCAGGATTGATAATGGTGATTCTGCTGGGATGATGATGGGGATTCCAGTCGAGCTAGAGGTTACCACAGTCGAGAACCATAACGAAATGGGTGAAAGCTCTGGTCAAGCAATGATTGAACAAGATGATGAAAACCATAATGAGATAGGTGAAAATTCTGATCAAGCTATGCCTCTTGAGCAAGATGAGAAGGTAGACCCGGATTCTATCCCTCTGGCTGTTGCAGATATGGCGGAGGTACAGGCGGATGAGCCTTATGTTGGACAGGAGTTTGAATCTGAAGCAGCCGCACATGGGTTTTATAATGCTTACGCTACAAAAGTAGGGTTTGTCATCCGTGTCAGCAAACTGTCACGGTCAAGGAATGATGGATCTCCCATAGGAAGGCAACTTGTTTGTAACAAGGAAGGCTACAGGTTGCCTAGCAAGCGGGACAAGGTTATTAGACAAAGAGCGGAAACAAGGGTTGGATGCAGAGCAATGATCTTGATTAGAAAAGAAAATTCTGGTAAATGGGTTATCACCAAGTTTGTCAAGGAGCATAATCATCCTTTGATGCCTGGAAGCGTTCGAAGGGGTTGCATCTATGATCAATATCCGGTCAGTTGTTACTCTTTTCATTGATCAGCATTCTTTATCTGTTGCTGGATGATTTATAGGTTATTAGCTAAATGGAGTCAAAACTTATAGATGTTAGATTCAGCTATTGCATCATTTGAATATAGAAATTGACCAAGCCATTGTCTTACAAAACAGCAGATGATGTGCAGTTGCTCATTTAATCTGCCCTTTATGCCCATAAAGAATCAAGTACCCGAGTTGATGTATCTTGGTTAGCCGGTTAATAGATTTGCGTGATACTGGTTCATGATTTCTAAAAGTTTCCTCTCCTCATTTGCAGAACGAGCACGACAAAATCCAGGAGCTGATGCAGCAGCTAGCTGCAGAGAAAAAGAGAGCCGCAACTTACAAAAGGCATCTGGAGATGCTTTTTGAACAGATCGAACAGCACAACGAAAGCCTTACTAAGAGAATCCAACACATAGTAGACAATGTGAGGGATCTGGAACAGAGAGATCATCAACAGAACCAATTATAGTCTTTGTTTTTGTCTCAGGTTATCCCTTGTTCATTTTTCACTAGTTTGATTTAGGAGATGATCTTTTCTTCTTTACTCCCGATTTTCTCTCTTTCAATATTTTTTTTTGTCGAAAAACAAAAGAGCTTGCAATTGCCTTCAACAAAGTTTTGCTTTGTTTTTTTTGGTCTTCCTATGTTCCAACATTGATTTTGTTCGGATGATGCATATGCATAGTTTAGTGTACATAAGGTGATTGTTTTTAAGCTGTAACAAAATCCTTTGTAATGAAATCATCTTTTTTCGGAAGATCGTCCTGCTGGTCGAATCGAGTAAGCTACTTATAATATTATTACATAGATTGGAGGAACTCTAACAATCAATTAAAGACGACAAAATTGAAAGCGATGATGCAAATCAGCTTGATGACTGTTTGATAAAGCCTCCGCCTTTCATCCACTTGGGTGATCATATCTCTAGGGTTTTATCTTGCTTGAGCCCTAAGTAAATCATCACCCACTTTAGAACGCCTACATACAATAATAATCTCATCTTCGTCCAATAATCAACCTATCGGTCTTTGCTTCTATTTTGACTCTTTTTTGGGAAATTATGAATAATTCAAAATTCTTTTGTGACTCTTTTTGGACAAGTTTGAATAGTTCAAAGTCTATAACTTCCAATGTAAAAAAAAAAAAAAAAAATCATTAACCAAAAAGACTATAAACAACTTATAAAAGATAAATGATTACTTAATATTTTCTATTAAAAAGTCGTGAATATAGACATGGTTTGGTTGAAACACTTAAGACTTAAATCTTTCATTTCGTTTTTTTTTTGGTCAACCAAAGTCTCAGTTTCTAATTTATGAGACTTTCTATACATCTTTATATTCATCGGTTGCATCCATATCATTTGAAATTTTGGTTCCGTGAGATATTGGTTAAAAAAACATCACAACAGACTATAAGGCATAAAAAGACTTTGTGGTTAGAAAGAAAAGGACCCGAGATCAAGCAGAGGCCTCAGTTATTTGAAGAAAGAAGTCAGCTTGAGATAAAAGCAGAGGCTATGGTTATGTGAAGAAAGAAGAAGACTTAACATCAAGCAGACAATCAGAAGCTTCGGTTTTAGAAGCATGAGAGAAAAACTCTGAAACAGTTGGAGTGTTTAAAGCACATTGAAGCAATTCTATGTTTTCACTACTCCAAATAAAAAAAGATCAATTTAGCTTAATTTGACGATTATCTATTGCTATATCCACCAGTTTTCATCATCTGAAGAAACTCCTTGTAATTGACTCTACCATCTCCATCCTCGTCCACTTGCGTAATCATCTCTTTGCAACATTTTAGGGTTTTACCTTGCTTGAGTCCCAAGGAAGCCATCACAGACTTTAACTCCTCAACACTAATAAACCCATCACCGTCTTGATCAAACACATTGAACGCATCTCTCATATCCTCTTCCTCTTTTTCTTCGACAATCGAACCGTACAGAGTCTCAAACTCGTTTATGTCTACACATCCATCTCCATTTGCATCCATCTTCTGGATCATCTGAATCAGATCTTTGTCTGGCATGAAGATTCCTAGATTCTCTAAGGAATTATTTAGCTCTTCCTTTGTGATGCGGCCGTCTCCGTTCTTGTCGAACATCTGAAACACTCGTTTTAGATCCACCGGGTCTGTTCTTGCTGGAGATTTCGATTCCGATTTCGACGGTGGTGGGATCTTGTCGTCAATGTACCAAGAAGGAGGGAATAGAACTCTAAGCTTCTTGGGAACCAAACAGAGAAGAAATGAGTTAAAGAGATTGTAGAAAAGAAAGACTCTCACCATAACTCTTTAACTTTTGGCTTTGTTAAGAACAGAGAACGAAGGAAAACAAAGCTTTGATGTTCTGTTACACAGAGGAACTTGAAATGAAAATTGTCTCAAGATTAGTTTTTATAGAGGGAGAGAGAGAGATAGAGATGCAGTTAATATCAATAATTTGGCAAAAGATCTTTCTTATATAAATCTTTTTTTGGTACAACCCTTGATTCCATTGATTAACCTAGACGTAACCTCTTTGCTCAGTAATTTATCTCTTTTTTTTTTGGACTTTTAGAAGAAAAATTAAATAAGTAATCCAAAAACATTTCATACAATTTTCAAGAAAGTTTAATAAAGTTTTATTTTAACAAAATTAGCTAAAAGTATTTGTTACTTAAACACTAAAGAGTAAGACTCTAAAGCCTCTAAATAGAATACAAACACTAGTTATCAATTCGAGTATTATAATGAACTATATAATTACCATTTCACCTTATCTTTGTGACGATATTAATTAAAAATATATTGCTATCAATATAAAAGTTAAAAAGTAGATCTAGGTGGAGTTTTCAACTTTTCACAGTCTATGAATAAATAATAAAAGAGTAAAAAAAAAGACAGGGTAAGTAGTTGGGAAATTCGAATTTTAAAATTTGAGAAATTGGAGGGTTTAAAAATGGAGGATATTCATTTTTCTTTTCTTTTATAGAAGAAATAAACAAAAAAATGATAAATTGATAATTATTCATTCAGTTAACGCGTTGTTATAATTGTGTTGATGATTGGTTCTTGTCCCCATATATTGATTATTACATAACATGAGTATTAGTGCACTAGCACATGTCACACCAACGAGAGGATGACGGCCGTATAGTATTAACACTACTAAATTTTAAATATTTATGAAAAGATATTTCATGTGATCAAAATACGTTTTCATAACTTCTTGCACATTCGTTTCATCAAATGTGTTAATGAACTACTTATCTCCTAACCATTTATTGTTGTAAAATTCTCATGATTGACTGAATAGTGATGTTTCTCATAGGGTATACAGTCACAATTCAATTATTTTATGATATTCGATTTCTTTCTTCGGGTATCAGTTACATCAAAATATGATACCTATTTGATTTTTTTTTTTTTTAATTCCAAATTATTGTATAGCAGAATCAGTTTTTGTTTCAATATGGACACCTTTTACTATAGTGGAACAGACTTGGGGCTATATTTTCGGGCGGAATCGCAAGTTTTCACAAAAAAATAGTCATTCATTTTTCTATTGAAACATTTCAATATATAGCCTGAAAAATGGCAATCTGTCTTGTGCCACAAGCAAAAAGATGACAAGTTTTATTTGCGACGGAATAAATGATAAAAACTCTGTAGATTCTGAGTCTGTGACGGGATGTGTAACACTGTAAGGGTGTCCAATCACACTTGACTTATGTGAGACTACTCGTGTAATAGTTGTCTTCCAGCTCATCTAAAGCCACTACTACTCATGATCCTTAATTCTTATTATTTATTCATTCTATCAGTTACACAGCTAGCTAATTATATTTGATATCATCTCTCACCATACATAATATCAGAGTCAGATAAATTCAATTTTGGATATGCTAAACTCAAACTTAGCACTATATATAGTGTTTTGTTCAATTATAGCATGATTCGTGACGACCATTTATGGGTTAAATGTACTGTGGGAGAGAGCATGCACGTGCTTCTCGTCAGAGACCTTTTTACACAGCCGTGTTGCACTCTTCTTATGGATTGTTTATTTTATTTCTTAAAATTAGGTATAATTAAATTTATGTTTTTATTGTTGTATAGGTTCATATCAAAATCTCTCACCATCACAGTTAATGGTTTTGTCATAACATGCTTATCATATCCTTATATATAGTTTAAAGATATTTATCTAATGGATTGTAGATCATATATATGCGACTTATCAGTAACCAGAATCTTGGGATATTTCTGGCTAAAATGCGTGAGAACAATCACATAATAAGTTCCACTGAAGTTTTGTATTTTAAAGGATGGGACGAACCAGTACTGCCTAAAAGCACAATCTCCATGTCGTCTCGTCTAATGTTTTCAAGACAGCTTGGACGAAGAAAACTAGTGTTACTCTCGGTCTCGGTCAGCCATGGAAGAGGATTACAAGAGAAAAAGGGTGTGGAGACAGACAAGGATCGTCGAGGAAAAAAAGAGGGAGTGAAGAAGAAGACTACTTGAGAAAGTCCTAGGGTTTTGGGTATATATGGCATTGAGTCTATATAAATATATTACAAGTTCTCATGAAATATTATTCTAATAAAAAACATGGAAAGGTTATTTATCGGGCTGTAAGAGATAAATGGGCTTAAAATAGGCCCATATATCAATAACCCAGGATATTTGAGTTTTATTGTTCCTCGCCCACATTTGAAGAGACAGCTCCTCATAAGTGGGCTCTTCTGTCTGCTTCCATCCGTGCAGTGTTCGAAATCGTACTTCATTTTTCCCAGAAATCTTCTCATACTTTCTCGGCAGAATTCCCGGAAAAGCACCCGATCAGCAGGTATTACTACCCACCCATTAAAGCTTCTTTCTCCACGAATTATCTCCGCCAATTTCTTTTTAAAAATTTCATATTCTTTCGATCTAAATGGGATTAACTTTTATCGTTCTCTGGTCAGTGTTAGTCTCCTAGGTTTTAACGTTCTGTAGCAGGAAGCATTCTCTTTGCATAATTTATCTGTCTCTTTCAACTGAAACTAGTTCGTTCAATATAACTAGGATGCTGTAAGTTTGTAACTTATGTTCCTAGATTTACAAATTATATGTAAAATTGGGGAAATCGTTTTATATTGCTTCAAATTTGTGACCGTTGGGAAAATCTTGAACTTTGGGTTGTAAATGTCACTACTTTGGTCTTTCTTTGTTTCAAGCTACTAAAATGTGTATTGCTTTTTGAAAGGGTGTAACGGTAACATATGGCCAGGAAAAAAGATGTGGATTTCTATTGCGGGTTTTCGAGGAAAGAGCTGCAGAGTTTGTGCAAGAAATATAATTTTCCGGCTAATAGATCAAGCTCGGATATGGCTGAATCATTGGCTTCTTATTTCGAGGTATACTTTTTTATGTGGTCCCTTTAATTTTTCAGACAAACTAAATATGGCCGATGAGGAAAAAATTCATTAGCTTGAAGATAATCGGAAATCATTAATATGCATCTTCATACCTTGTTGGTAGATAATTAATGTGGTCACATCACATGCGTTGTTGTTTCTCCTAATGATTTTCCTTTACTGGGCACCTAATTATGTGTTGTTGTATCCAACAATGCAGAAAAATAGTTTGAACTCGGTAAGCTTTGGGGTCGCTGGGATTCAAGATAGTTCAGCTACAACTTCTAGAGCACCAGCGAGTCGAACTTGGGATGTGAAAAGTGGTTGGGCGAATTTATGTCTGTTGCTTTAATTTTTCTCTCGTCTTGTGTTATCAAGCCATTTTTGATGACTGGTTAATTATTCTTGCAGATTCGTATGGTAACGAATTGAATATTACCAGAGGGGATTGTTTCCAAGGTACAGTGGCTAGAGAACCAGGATTTATCCTTGGGGATAGTACACAGTCTCAGGTTCGATTTACCTTTTTGGAAAATGTCCATTTACATGAAACTGAGGTCCGCTTACAGTCGCTTGGATGAGTCAGTGTAGTTTTCATTTGTTGTTTTTGATCAAAGACTTGATAAAATACGTACAGGAATCATATCGTTACTGATATAGTTGCATAAATGGGACACGTTACTGATACAGTTGCATAAATGGTTTTGTCCTTTCTAGTTTCTACGATTACTTCTGCATTCTTTAATTGTCTGCCACTCTTTTGCTGGCCAGAAGCTCTAATGTCTCTTAAACGTTTCTGTGGGGATGCAGAAGCGAAATGGTGGTTTTATTGATTCTGAATGTACTCCTCCTTATATGAGGAAATTGAATGAAAATCGGCTAGAAAATAGAATGAAAGAGGTAGACAGTGGTGATGGTCCTAGTTCGTCTTCGTTTGAGTTTCATGTCAGTTTGGAAGAGGGTATTAGCCTTTCAGTTGATCTAAATTTCAATCCATTAGACTGGATTAATAGCATGAGAGATGAGGTCAATGTATATGATAGCATGCGTCGCAGAAAATCCCCACATTCTGATATTGGCATTGATAATGCTACAAAGTGTAAGAAACAGAAGATTTCAGAGCAAGACAAGGATGGGCATGTAAGGAGAGAATCCTCTATAAGTCCAGCAATGAAAGACAATACTCAAGTACCTTCTGATCATCATTCCAATGGTCAACGGTCTCTAGCATCATCTGCTATACAACCATGCAAGGAAAAAATTCTGGTTAATTTTTCCATACCTGATTCTTCAGGACCTGGCCAGATTGCATCATCTTGTGTTGAATCGTATAGCAAAAGCTGCTGTGTAAATCCAGTTGACTTGGACTGTGTTAATCCACCTGGGAAGAAGTTGACAAGTAACTCTGTTATGGTTGCTGCAGAACAAAATCATCTAGCTAGTGATCTCCTTATTGAAATTCCGCAAAATCTATCCATGGAAAGTTGTCAGAAGGTCGGAAACTCAAGTACTGTTATATGTCCACGGGGAGCTGGTTCTGAATTATCATCATCAGAAGCAGAGGCTTATCACTTAAACCCGCCGTGTTCTCCTCGCAAGACCAGTAATTCCTCAAATATCTCTTCTTCAGAGCTCATCATGGATAGAGAGTCCACTAGCTATTCTGAATCATTCAAGTTCCAGTACAATGGAGTCAAGAACTGTCTGCCACCAAATACTGAAGAGCAGGTGAAACATGTCCTTTGTAATCTATATGCTACAAGACACCATAGTTGCCTTATCCTTTGCGTTGTTTCTTCTTTTCACAGGAAAAGAGCGAAGTTTTAAGTGAGCAGGCAAGGTCAGCGTGACTTGTTTGAATGGTGACGCATCCACTGTATTGTATAATATTGTTCAAGTGGTAGAGAATGGCTATTATACCAAGAGGTTTCTACTGCTGTTTTATTTGAGGTATGATTTTGTGCTCTCTCTATATCATACGAATGGTGCAACAAAAAAATTATGAAGTTATATGAAGTATTTATTTTTCGTTGTTGGCTTACACTTAGGCCATCGAGTACATGAAGATTCCTTAGAGAGCATTGGGTCGAATATTACTGAAGGTTTTTGCAATGACGTAGGTAGAAGTCAGTTTTACCCTTTTAGTTCAGTATGCAATGCTATTTGGTTTCGTGCTTTTGGATTTTCGGGGTTAAGCGAAATTCTATGTTCGTTATATACATCATTCACAGATGAACTTTGGTGATTAGCTTACAAACCAATATTGCATACACCATGTTGTTGAACAGAAGCAAAGTTCTGACTGTAATGGAATTAAACATGTTGAAGTAACATCCATGGAAACATATAAGATTGTATCGTGTATACTTATCACAAAGATCCAAAGAGCAAAGCTTATGTTTACACAACAGATGAAGAGTATAATCTTGGATTGAATGTTGATAAGTTAAGGTTATTTGGTGGTAGACACATTTCAGGTGAAGGAGACACTTTTTTCGGATAGTCTCTGAGACTGTCTGCAATGTCTTTTTTTTATATAACCTGTTTGGCTGCTTCGCTAGCATGTGAGTAGCACGTGACTGGCCAGTGGCAAGTTCTCATCCGTTGGATCTGAACCGAATAGTTTGTTGAGTTTATGATCTTAGTTAGAATCAGTAAAGGTATGACGTCAAATTTAAAATTCAACTAGATAGAGAGAGAGAGAGAGAGAGTCTTCTTGTGTGTGTTTGAATTATTGAGTCTGAAGATGACAAAACATTTCTTTTGGGAGGCACAAGGAGATGAGAAGGAAGAAGACAAAAGAGGATGTTTGTGTCTCGCGTCTCGAGAGACAGTTTAACAAAAAAAATGTGCATGAAACCTCACAAACCCCATTACTATTGTATATCATATAAAGTTTAGAAATTTTCATCTACGTTTTGGTTTGCTCGAAACCAAATACCAACGGCAACGGCGCAAGTAAACAAACAAAAGTAAACTCATTTTGAAAAAAGTTATTTTTTTTTTCGTTTTGTAAACAAAAAAATGTTAGAGGAAATAGTTAATGTCTCATTGATTTGTGTTTTAACTCCAATGTGCATAGAGATGGAAACTTGAATACAAAGCTTTTGGGGGTTGATTGCACAAATTTGGAAGAATGGGGGAAAATTATAATAAAAAAAAGAAAAACGAGAAAGCAGAAGAGAAAATTTGGTAACAATAACTCACTTATTAAATAGCTTCACCTACATTTGCCATTACTCAGAAGCAGCAGTTTTGGTCGCATTTAATGCCTTCTCAGTACTACATGACACTGTGATAAGCTCCATGACTCTCTCTCTCTCTCTCTCTCTCTCTCTCTCTCTCTAGGTTTCTCAAGATTTCCATGAGCTAGTCCTGAATGTATAACTCTAGCTCCTACTTTTATCACCCAATTTTTCTTTCTACACTTCTTTAGTCGGCAAAAAAAAAAAAGGTCCAGTTCAAGAATTACTTGGAGAGGTGCTTCTTTCTTAGCTTGGAAATTTCGGAGTTTAGAGGGTCTTTCAAGGATGCTATGATGTTATTACCCTGCGCTCTGAGATCTGAAAGGGGTAAGTGTTTTTGTTTTCATTGCAGAAGATTAGAGAGACAAGAGGTCCTTCTTTGACATGGTTGTCTGAATTTTCCACTTCAAGATTGTTTCCTGAATCTTCGGAGACTTGTGTTCTCATGGCTCCGTTGTTTCTTCGACACTAATTCAGCTCTCATTGCTTCAAAATTTCAACTCTCTTATATGTTGCATGCCCTTGATTTAAGTAAAGAAAGATCTCAATAATGTGGAACTTCTTGTGATTCTTTGCTATGTACTCAATCAGGGAATGTCTCAGAAAGTGAAGAGAGCAACTAAGAAGCGTGTGGGTTGACTTTGAAAAAATATTTGGTTTGTGTGTAGGATGAGAACGTTTGAAAAGAGAGCAAGGGAATGGAATCTCCTTGCAAAGCTTGTCCTTTTCTCTAATCTATGGCAGCTTGCTTCAGCTCTTGGCTCAATGTCTTCAATTGCAATTTCCTATGGAGAGGGTGGTTCTGTGTTCTGTGGTCTGAAATCTGATGGGTCTCATCTTGTGGTTTGCTTTGGATCGAACGCAGCGATCCTCTATGGAACTCCAGCTCATTTCCAGTTCATTGGTTTGACTGGTGGAGATGGGTTTGTGTGTGGGCTTCTGATGCAATCTCATCAGCCTTATTGTTGGGGAAACAGTGGATTTATTCAAATGGGAGTTCCTCAACCAATGATCAAAGGAGCTGAGTACTTAGAACTTAGTGCTGGAGATTACCATCTTTGCGGTTTGAGGAAGCCATTAATGGGAAGACGAAAGAGTGGCAACAGCGGTTCTTCTTCTTCCTCTTCTAATGTTGATTGTTGGGGATACAATATGACCAGAACCTTTGTCTTTGATAAGCAGATTCATTCACTCTCTGCTGGCTCGGAGTTTAACTGTGGGCTGTCTTCTAAGGACAAGTCTGTTTTCTGTTGGGGCGACGAGAATAGCAGTCAAGTAATCAGTTTAATCCCAAAGGAAACAAAGTTTCAGAAGATCGCAGCTGGTGGATATCATGTTTGTGGCATTCTTGACGGGTTAAATTCCCGAGTGCTCTGTTGGGGAAAGAGCTTAGAGTTCGAAGAAGAGATCTCTGGGAACTCAACTACGGCAGAACAAATTCTTGATTTACCACCAAAAGAGCCACTCATAACTGTGGTTGGTGGGAAGTTTTATGCTTGTGGAATCAAACGCTATGATCATAGCGCGGTTTGTTGGGGTTTTTTTGTGAATCGGAGTACGCCTGCTCCTAAAGGTATCGACTTTTATGAACTTGCAGCAGGAAACTACTTCACTTGTGGAGTTCCCTCAGGGAACTCTATGTCGCCGGTTTGTTGGGGTCTTGGTTTCCCTGCTTCTATCCCTTTAGCTGTTTCGCCGGGACTCTGTAGAGACGCTCCTTGCCCTCCAGGAAGTCATATACTCGGTGACCTAGACAGCTCGCCTTGCAAATCCCCTGGCTCTCACATTTGCTTGCCATGTAGTACCAGTTGCCCTCCTGAGATGCATCAGAAAAGCGAATGCACAGAGAGATCTGATCAGATTTGTGTTTACAACTGCTCGAGTTGCTTCTCTCCTGGCTGTTCCTCCAACTGTTCTTCTTCTTCGTTGACTGGTGAGGGCAAGTCAAGAGGGAAGTTTTGGTCACTGCAGTTACCTATTGCAACTGCAGAGATTGGCTTTGCTCTGCTTTTGATAGCAGTTGTCTCGATATCAGCCGTTTTATACGTTCGGTACAGATTGAGGCATTGTAGGTGCTCAGGGAGTGATGCAAGGTCTTCTAAAGATTCGGCTTTTATGAAAGATAATGGCAAAATCCGTCCGGATCTTGATGAGCTGCAAAAGCGCAGAAGGGCTCGAGTGTTCACTTACGAGGAGCTCGAGAAAGCCGCCGAAGGATTCAAAGAAGAATCAATAGTGGGGAAAGGGAGTTTCTCATGTGTTTACAAAGGGGTTCTGAGAGATGGAACCACTGTTGCTGTGAAGAAAGCGATAATGTCATCAGATAAACAGAAGAACTCTAACGAGTTTCGCACGGAGCTCGATCTGTTATCAAGACTTAACCATGCTCATCTGCTTAGCCTTCTTGGTTACTGTGAAGAAGGCGGAGAAAGGCTTCTGGTTTATGAGTTTATGGCACACGGCTCACTGCACAACCATCTACATGGAAAGAACAAGACATTGAAAGAACAACTAGATTGGGTCAAACGAGTAACAATTGCTGTCCAAGCCGCAAGAGGAATCGAATACTTGCATGGTTATGCATGCCCTCCGGTCATTCACCGTGATATTAAATCATCAAACATTCTTATAGACGAGGAACACAATGCTCGAGTAGCTGATTTCGGTCTCTCCTTACTCGGTCCTGTCGATAGTGGCTCTCCATTAGCAGAACTACCAGCAGGCACTCTAGGTTACCTTGATCCTGAGTACTATCGACTACACTACCTCACAACCAAATCCGATGTCTACAGTTTCGGAGTCCTGCTTCTCGAGATCCTAAGCGGAAGAAAAGCCATTGACATGCACTACGAAGAAGGGAACATAGTAGAATGGGCGGTTCCTTTGATCAAAGCAGGAGATATAACTGCAATCTTGGACCCGGTCTTGAAACAACCAACTGAAATCGAAGCTCTGAAAAGGATCGTGAGTGTGGCCTGCAAATGCGTGAGGATGAGAGGGAAAGACAGACCATCAATGGATAAAGTGACAACAGCACTGGAACGAGCGCTTGCGCAGCTGATGGGAAACCCGAGCAGCGAGCAGCCTATATTACCAACAGAAGTAGTTCTTGGGAGCAGCAGAATGCACAAGAAGTCATGGAGGATCGGTTCAAAATGGTCAGGCTCAGAGAACACCGAATTTAGAGGCGGGTCGTGGATAACTTTCCCGAGCGTGACATCATCACAGAGGAGGAAATCATCAGCGTCAGAAGGAGATGTGGCGGAAGAAGAAGATGAAGGAAGGAAACAACAAGAGGCGTTGAGGAGTCTTGAAGAGGAGATAGGACCAGCTTCTCCTGGACAGAGCTTGTTCTTGCATCATAACTTCTGAAAAGAAGTGTTTCTCAAGTTTTACACAAGGATGACATATTTAACTTATTTACTCTGATGTATAATGTGTTTGCAAGGCAGGAATGTAACAAAGAGAAAGACTCTTTGAGGAAGAATGTTGCTTTTCTTAGTAATAATTACTAAGTTCTATTTGTATAAGTGTTCTTCCTTGAAACGTTCTCAAATAGTCCAACAGTCTAGAGCAATAACTCTGATACACATTAATAAGAACGTATTAAAAGGAGAAGAAAAATTAAAAATGCACACACGCAGTTTATATATTCTCTAAAATCATCAACTTGTGACATTATCAATGTCAATATCCTCTGTTTTACCGTTTCACAGTGACACCAATTTATAAAACATTGATACAATGGCCCATGTCTTTGAACTAACAAAAACCTATGCAACCTTTCGCCTATGCTCTGTCTTAATTCCTGCCCAGGACCAAATTTGCATTCAGCAAATCTCCATATGATGAATGTCACAAGATCCACGATGAAAGATGTGGGTGGTGATGTCGACTATCACCTGCAAAGTTGCTGCATCAAAACGGTGCAGGAGGTACAAGCTTTTCTATAGGAGAATGCATAAGGCAGGATGCCCATTTGAGTAAAGATGATGACAGAAGTAGACAACAAAAGCGAATCTGGTAATATAAGCAAATAACTGTTTATCTTCACGCTAGTTTCACAGAACACCATCACAACAGTCACACCATCATTGGTCGTCATTTTGTGTTACTTATGAAACTGTTAATTTTATGTTACATACGAATTCTTAGAAGCGTTGTAGAATTACAAAACTCACTACAAACTTAGAAAGATTCTGCAAGAGAACAATACAACCAATATGCACGTATGATGGTGAATGATCAAAATTGTGATTGATAGGTAGATAATATTTCACCAAGCAAAAGTAGAAACAAAAGTTAGATTTTTCTTTACTCTCTTTAGCTCCAAACGGAGGGGTTTCTAAATTGAACAGCCATTGCAGCAAGCAGAAATCTGACAAGTTCTTCTCTTTGTACCACTTTCTCCCTCTTCAATTCAAGGTGACGAACCTGCAAAACGCAAATGTCCAGGTCATTTTCACGGGTTTCTTCTTAAGTTGATAATAGCAGAATTTTGACTAAGGCTTAATCACAGGACGTATTTCTTACCTTTACAAACTCTATTTGATTTTGAGTCACACCAGACTCTGGGATGATCACTAGACATTTGATCTCATGTTCGTTTGCATATTCATACTGCTCTGTAAGACTTGGATCAGGTGTTGGAACAAAATCAGCCTGCCAAAATATTCAGACGCGTTATTAGATGCTAAGACAAATGATATTTTCAAACAAATATAATGAAAAGAAGAAAAAACATTCACGCTTTCACCTTTATATTTTTCTCCCATAGTTCCGCAACCAGTTCCATGCGCTGGACCAGTAAACCGCCACCTCCTCTTGAACAAACAAGTACACTGGTGTTGACTTCATTTCTGGAACTCAATACAGATTATGGATGAGTTAGGTGTTTCCATTTGCGATCATGAGAAGATATGCAAAAAAGTAACAACGCACCTAATAGGCCTTAGATCCGTATGGAGATGTTGAAATATTGTCTCCAATGCAAGACTAACGCCAACAGCACCAGGGAGATTCATTTTCTGGATGCAGTAACAGGAAAAAGAAAAATACCTGTCAATAACCTGTTTTACCATTTCATAGTCACACCATTTTATAAGAGGTTAAAGATCCATTCCTCTTCTCGATTTTCAGATAATACACTGAGACCATGATTTAGAACTCTTTTAAGAGAATAAAAGAATTGACATCCATGAGGAAAGCATGGGGGCTATAATTGGACCTTCACCGTTCTTTATAGAGGATAATTTTTATTTTGGTTCTATACTACATAACATCACATTGATCGTCTTAGAGGCCACTGGGAAGCAAGAAGTTACTTAAGAAGTAGCCACTGGGAAGCAAGAAATGACTTCCGAAGTTACGATGCTTTCCGTATAGAGCCAAAAGCCTAGGTCCTTTTGTTCAACAAACGTTCAGTATCTAATTTGTATTGGTAATCCTAATCAATGCTAGATACCCTAACTTCTCTTCATTCAAGATGAATGTACGTAGAATGAACTTACATATTCCCGATCACACACTTGATGGACCAAATAATCATAACGACCACCAACAGCAAGCAAAACGCCATCATTAGATGTCCCAGTGCTATTTTCTTTGGTTAAGAAAACCTGGCAAAACATTGAATTAGTTCGGGAGTTAGCAGCAATTACAAGGATATTAAATTGCATGTACCAGATTACAAACGTCTTTACTAAATCTGAGACTGATAAACAGAGGTTTGCATATAATATTAGACATACATCCAAAAGCCACATTCACTTACCTGAAAAAACAAATTCCTGTGATAACTTTCGGTTGGTGGCATCAGAGGATCAATATGAACATGCTCTTCTATTCTCCAGACTCTCAAGTAGGTTAAGAGGTTTGACAACTCATCAAGTGCCTTGCGTGTAGGTCTATCTGCAGCAAAAGTGAAAACATTAATAATCTGGTGCACGAGTTTAGAGGAAGCAAAGGTTAGATCGTACCAGTACGCAGAGCACCCCTTAAACGAGGAAGTGCTTGATCTGCAGCTCCACAAAACCTTGAAGCAACAGTCTGCAGCCTGTTGACAACAGCTTCAGGTAACTTCAACTCCTGGCAAGCAGGATATTCCGAGTAAGACACAGAAAACTATAAGTTTGATTTTTGATATGTGGCATGTTACTATGATTGTCAACCATGTAAATGTTATTGTCTAGCTTCAAACCTGCAGAAGTTGACGCCTTATGAAAACCCATTTTAGCTTCCTCTCAGATGACTGAGGACGCAGGGATCCCATCATGGAAAGAAGCTTCAATTGGAAAACAGGAAAAATACATGGTTAAGACATTGATAAAAAAACATTGAAACAATGAACCTTATCCTTGAACTAACAATAACCATACCTCTGCAACCTTTCGCCTATGATCTGCCTTAATTCCTGCCCAGGACCAAATCGCATCCAGCAAATCTCCATGATTCAAATGAATGTCACAAGATCCGCGATGAAAGATGTGGGTCGTGATGTCCACTATCACCTGCAAAGTTGGTAGCTTAAGATGGTGTAGGAGATGCAAGCTATCTTTAGGAAAATCCATAAAACAGGATGCACATTTGAGTAAAGATGATGACCGAGAGTAGGCAACAAAAGCGAAACTGAGGATATACGCAAACAATTGTTTATTTTCACGTTCGTTTCATAGAAACACCATCACAACACTCACTAAAATTCTTCCTAAAGTTAGCAGTGTGAATTTTAAACCATGTAATGATCATGAACGCCATATAATAAAAAAAATTTGCTTTGTTTATGTCTTTCTGTATGGCACCTTGAGAATTTCTGCCTCTGTCAGGGATGTTGTACCTCCAACAATGTCAAAGTCCGCCTATTGGCAATCAAACATCAAAACATTTGTAAGCATATGCTCCTTTTCACAGAGAAACTAAAAGGTAAAATGGACAGCAGTGACCGAGCACAATACCTGAAGACAAGGATTTGGTGGAGAGTGGCCAATTGCTCTCCTGTAGACATGAGATATTTCATATCGCTTGAATGAGTATTTCTGCATTGCAAAATTGAAGTCGAGTTTTTTTTTTTGCCTTTTTCAGTTGTTAGGTTTACATTTTGTATATATTGTCCCATGTTTATAAAAAGCTGAGCACTTAGTCTTATATAGAAAAGAAATACATGAGCACTTATCTGTTTAACACACAAAAAACAAAACTGGACCTGATTTGCGCTAATCCAATGCACAAAAGGCAGTCGTAGCTCATAGCATAGTTCAAGCATATCTCCTCCATTAGTCAAAAGTTTTACAGTTTTCCTTTAGAGGGAAGATAAAAAAAGTTGATCAAAATCTAATTTGCATGACAGATATTTGGATAGTAATAAGTGTATAAGTATACCTGCTAAACTGGGCGCAATCACCAAGCAAACGCATTGGGATGACCTCTAGATGTTTCGCACAATGCTTCCTAAAGACTTCTTTTGTGATTTCAACAACATAATCACGAAGCTCGGTATCCATCTCTGTGTATTGAATATAACTATCATCTGCACAGACTCTCGATCTACTAGACTGATGGCTTTTCATCTCCAATACTTCTTCATCAAATATCACATTTACCACTCTATCATAAACACTTGAATCTTCTGAAGTTTGCATTATCCTTAGAATATCTGAAATTCAGAAAAGAAAGGGTTACTTGATGCCTATACGAAAGAAGACCAAGTCAAGGATACAACTTTGAGAAAATAATTAACATGTAATCAAATAAAAGAAAACACACAATACTAACATGGACTCCGACTTGTATAAGTTATGAGTGATAGACCTAGACAGATCAAGACTATGGGTTAATAGAAAAGCATCATATAAACTGGCGGCAGTAAAGAACTCACTGTCCAGTAACTCAGATTCCATTCTGGGAGGAAATGCATGCTGAAGAAGTTCTGTGGCAGAGGGGCGATCAGATGGACTTGAAGACAGCAGACGTAGCAGTAGAGAAGCCTGTTCAGGAAACTCATTTACCCATTTGAGAGGTAGTTCCCCTTTCAGCTTCAGATTAGTTAAGATAATGTGTCTCTCCATGGCGGTTCCAAAAGGGTGCCAAAGTTCGAAGAACACAACCCCTAAGCTATACATGTCAGCCTGTAATTCAAAATCATCAGACAAAAAGAAATAAGAAGAAAGAATAAAAATCTTGAGCAGAAGAAAACACATAATCAAATATTTCCTGGATGAAACTCAGGTAAGGCACCAAGAGCTAATAACCTTTTCATCAATCTTGGGCCAACCTTGCTCAATTTCAGGGGCTGTATAAAAGAAAGTACCAGCTTGACCAGTACTATCAACTCCGCTTCCACCCGCATCCATAGAGAAGCCCCCATCCTGATCCAAATGTTCCAGCTTCAAGAACTTAGCTGATAAAGCAAAAAATGTAAGCGTTATTCATTTTTTTGTCTTTCATATGACAACCGAATAATGACAGTATAATGAAATGACCAGGTTGATTCTTTTATTCCAAGACTCGAACAACATAGTCGGTTTAAGTCATAGTGAAAATACCCTCACTACTTATAATCCAGCATGGCAAGGAACCTACCTTCGTAACATTATTAGAGAGCTGTAAACTTAACACGTAGAAGCATGTCCAGAAAATTAAAGTAAAGAAGAACATTAAGCAGAGAAACATACCAAGACCAAAATCCCCAATTTTGACATCATTCCGAGCGTCAAAGAAAATATTGTTAGGTGTAAAATCTCTGTGAATTATTCCTTGTCCATGGATATGAGCTAAGCCTTCCACAATTTGGCGAATTAAATGCCATGCAAAATCTTTGTCGAAGTGATTATATGATTCAAAAACCTGGCGGAGAGTCCTTGAACATAATATGAACAGGAAAAGTAAGAAGTGAAAAGAAAAGATAGAAACAAAAGCTTCGACTACAGACAACATTAACAAATCAAGGATAAATGTACAGATCCACAAACTGATTTAATGGAAATTTCAGACATTTTAAAACATTTTACTCTTCCTAAGTTTTTCTTGGACCACTATACTATTCAAAACACAGGAAACTAAGGAACTTAAAAATAACTTATATAACTCACAGTGTCAAAAACAATATCGTTTGAGATAAACAATTGATTTATATCTGTGTTTCAAAATCCCAGTATTTGGATGGGTTCAAACTACTAGACTTTAGATTGGGATTTTAAACCATTTACCTAGGACAGTACTCCATTTGAATATATAGATAAGTAGACTCAAGCTTATTATCCTGCTCAGGAATTTCGGTTGACACAGCACCCGAGTAGCTGAACATTGAACTCCCTGCAGTTTTTGATCCCCAATTTACGCCAGCATAAGGATCAGCAACTCCTGTTTCGAACCAGGCCTATTTCCATGGGAAATAGAATCGTTATCAGACATAACACAGAAAAAAAAGAATAGCACTAAGACAGCAGCAAAAATTCCATAATACAGATGCTGGAACAATGAACAGTGTGGTGAATAAGGACATTGATAGAAATAATGATATGTGCCACATATGTACACATGGCTGGTATCCAATATGGGCATATCTCACGGAGTGTAGTCATTGATCAGTAAGAGCGGAAAGGACCTTTACCTGATAGTAACGTACAACATGCTGATGCTGTAAGCGGGAAAGTGTTGCTACTTCTCTGATTACCTCACAACAAGCAGATGCAGACACAGTTTTAGCATCATACTCTAAACCATCCGATAAAAAGTGTAATATGCACACCAGATACAACGTCAATAATAGCCAATACTAGAATTTTAAAGCCAAGGCCATAAAGCCTGGTTTGCAGCATACATAATTGCAAGTAAACAAAATTTTCAGTCAAGAGATATACTCTGATGAAGAACATTTAAATCCGCAGATCTCTTACACTTGCTAAAAGAGTATAGATCATTTTCACGAAGTTTTTGCCAGATGGCATAACATTTAGCTACTATTAACACAGAAAACACCCCAAGATGGCACATACACCTTCGAATTGCTTTATGTAAATATGTTGGTCCTCTGAAAATTGGATGTCTTACCGAACTATCCGGTTGTCGACAGGTATCTCTTTATCCTTCAGTCGAATTTTCTTCACTGCATATTGTCTTCCATCCAGTTTATTTTTGCACAACACAACGTGACCGAAACCACCTTGACCTGCCAACAAAGAGTTTCAATAGAGAGTAAGAAGAAAAATACTTACACTAAACAAAATTTGTGAACAAAAAAAAAAGTTCAGTAAGTGAACATAACTTTAGCAAAGACAATTTTGGTGCAGAATTTATACATAACTATATAACTAATGAATAATGCCTCATAAGTTTTTGTGCAAAGACGCTACTGAATTTGATCAAGTTCATATCATATCTCATATACATATATCCACAATTGAAACTAAAAGGAGGAAGAAAAGCATAATGGAGAATATACCAAGGGGTTTCAACTCTTCAAAATCATTGAGATACCGTGAGCTTGGGAGTGACTCATTTGGCTTGCCAAAATCAGAAGGTGGCTCCCAAAACTGAGGAACTCTGGTTGAGGCCTAAAAGATAACATCAAACGGATGCTTTATTTGATATTCAAATAGATAAAAAATAACCATTGAGTGAGCCAAAGGATACGCACCATGTTTTGATTGAATACATCTTCAAAAGTTCTATTGAAGTCTGGAGATGACTTGGAAGCTAAATCTACCACCCCTTCAGACAATATCTGAAGTGGTTTAATAAAGCCAATTAAGTCTTTCCTCACATAATGAAACCAATATTGAGAACTTATAATTGAGCGTTCAGATTATGTAAAAGACTTACACCAAGCTGATGCAGTTCATCAGTTATCTGAGGCAATGCATCAGCCAAAGGCCCTTTGGAAGAGCAAGCAACGCGAAGTAAATGGACCTGTTAAAGAAAAGCAAGGTGTTTAGATCAGAGCTACATTAAAATTTTACAATGTCGAGAAAGAAAAGAAGATTACCATTAATAGATCTTGCTTGCTAATCTGAGGCACTTGATTTTGAGCTGAGGAAACAGAAGACCATGACCCCGACGACTCACTTTCCGAGTGATCATTGTCATCTTCACTTGAATCATCTTGGAGATTTGATTCGAAACAAGAATTCTGCGAATGCAGCACTTCCTATTAGATTATTGCTAAAGTAGTGTATATGTAAAGGACCACCTAATGATTTTTTTGGTGCATTTACATTAAAAAAAAAGTGAGGGAATAAGATAAAACAAATAGACCTCCTCTCACCTTCTTATCATTCTGGATAAAACCAGATTCCACATCTTCAATAGAGTCACTTGAGTCAGAGGAAGAGGTGATTGTATCAACAACAGTATCCTCTTGAAGAGTATTTAGTTTGGCAATGGGAGAAGGCAATGCAACTTCATCTTTAGCGTGGTCTTCAAATCGCTTCAGATTCTTGTCCGGCTTTTCATGCAAAATTCTTGAAGTGCCTAGTGGGTGGGGTTGTACTGAAGAAACGATTCCCCTATTTTCATCTGGATTCAGGCTCCAATTCCTTGAATCTTCCAATCCACTAAATAGGTCTATAAAACCATACACAAACGGTCCAACAGAAGAGGGTTTTGCTTTATTTGAAAGCATCGCTTCCTCGGTGAACTGAGCACCTGGATGTGCAGTCAAGCATGGTACCTTCAGAAGAAATAATGAGAATGTATTTTACAGGAAGAACGACCAATGCAAGCACATATGAGATGCAATAAAATCCTTCTGACCAGCAGTAAAACCAAACCCAAGGATAATGTTGATACATTGAATAAATTACCGTGGCATAAATAGTAAATTGGGTGAATATACTTACAGATTCCTCATCATGACTTTCAGGAATTATTTCCGACAAAAACTCTTGAGCAGCCTCCACCAAGTTGAATATCATAACCCGACCTTCACGAGCATTGGAATTTGCCTACATAAAATACAAAATTTGGAGTACCTTGTGTCAGCACAGAGGACTTCTAACTACAGTAGAGTATATCATTGCTCAGAGTCCAAATTTTAAATTGAAAGAAAAAGGGGCAAAGAAAAAGTCGTGGAATGCACCAATCCCATACCTGATCCTGGAGAAGAGATAAAAGCTTCTCAGCGTCAGCTGTTGTCAACCCTTGTTCTGGAGTAATCTGCAGCTTGGGACACTTGTAAGGATATCCTGGTGAGCATCTAGAAGGAAAAATTAGTTAGAAGGAGGTAATGAAAATATCAACAACTTAAATATGTCATAGATTCAGAAAGAAGATACTCACCTAACTAAAAGCATAGCAGAGATGTCGGTGTCCTCAAATCCCATATCTTTCGAGTAAGGCCTGCTCGAGTTACAAGGAGCTCAGTGAATCAGATAAATCAAGAACATCACAGCACGTTAACTTGAATGCAAACACACGTTCGATAGAAGCGAACCTGAGTTTAATAATTATTTGAGGAGGCGAACCCGAACCTGAAACAATTTTGCAATCCTCTTGAAATATCGCAGAGCTGAAAACATGAAAAACAAAAACCAGTGTCGCAAAACAGCTTATCCCATGGCCTTCCAAATAAAACTTCCAAAAACCAAAATTTTCACAAACCGAAGAGAGAAATAGTTCCGACTTACAGAGCAGTGATCTCCTCGGAAAGAAGTTCGTTCTCTTCATCATCATTAGATCCATGGTCCTTCAGCTGACCCCTTCTTCCGCTATTACCTCCTCGTTTCTTCTTTTTCTTCGAACTGCGACCCATCGCTCAGCCCTAGATTCAATCGAAAACCCTTCTCCGCCGATCCTCGAGTCACCACTACCAAAACCGAAACCTCTTCTTCTTCGTCTGTCCCCTCACTCTCTCACAACTCCCGCCAAACAATTTCGATCAAAGAAATTCAAAACCACCGATTAGTTTCCTCTCTATATATCCGTCAATACGGAAAAATTGCTCTCGATGGATCGTTTATATAAGTCTCAATAACCAAAAGCATCGACTGATGGCGCCATCAGACAAAGTATACACAGCTTCTCATTCCAGTTCAGCAACGACCGTGGAAACGGCGTTGTCACCTCAATAAGATAATGGGCCTCTTTATATCCAATAAGCTATAAATCCATTATAAGGCCCGTTATGGATGTTACAAAGTGACGTGGAAAATAGATTTCTGACCATCACATGTAAGTATTGACTGTTTCGTTATAATGATAATTCTGTTTGTTCAATAATCTTATATTTACGAGATTATAAGACTTTCATTCAATAACGAAAACGAGAAGAATGACGTAGACATCAAATCTATCATTGAAAACAAAACGATAGATTCTTTAGAAAATTAGGGGGAAAAAAAAACAAAAATTGTTATAACCTATTTTTCTCCTAAATAAATAAAAATGGAAATGAAAGTATAGAAAAAGAGAATCAAACCTGACCCTTAAGTGACCAATCAGAATCGACCCCGCCTAGGCTTACCTGATTTTCCACACCTTATCTCTCTCACTCTTTCTTTAAACTCTCCAACTTCACTCTCTATCTTCCTGACGTGACTTCTCTCTCTCTTCCTCCATCAATGGCGACCACAAACTCTCTGCACCACCACCACCACTCCTCTTCTTATCAACACCACCGCCACAATCTCCATTGCCAATCTCACTTCGGACCAACTTCTCTCTCCCTCAAACACACTACTTCCGCCGCCACATTCTCACTAATCTGCTCTTCTTCTTCCTCCTCCTCCGCCGTCTCCGCCGTTACCACCACAAACGCCTCTGCCGTAAGCGCCGAAACCGCTACCAAATTCGATGTCCTAGCGACCCATCTGATCAATCAAGATTTCAGGAAAGCCGACGAAGAAACTCGGAGACTTCTCATTCAGATAGCCGGAGAAGCCGCCGTAAAACGCGGCTACGTCTTCTTCTCCGAGGTGAAATCGATCTCCGTCGAAGATCTTCAAGCTATTGACAATCTGTGGACGAAACACAGCGATGGGAGATTCGGATACAGCGTACAACGCAAGATCTGGTTAAAAGTTAAGAAAGATTTCACCAGATTCTTCATTAAAGTTGAGTGGATGAAGCTTCTTGATACAGAGGTGGTTCAGTACAATTACAGAGCTTTCCCTGACGAATTCAAGTGGGAACTCAACGACGAAATGCCTCTAGGACACTTACCTCTCACAAACGCGTTGAGAGGAACGCAGCTTCTGAAATGCGTTTTAAGCCATCCTGCTTTTGTGATAGCTGGCGATGACAATGAAGAAGCAGAAGAAGCAGAGAACAGAGGTGCCGGTAAAGCACAGACAAAAGACACGAGAGTGTTTAAAACAGATTACAGCTTTTGATGTCTTTTCTAATATATATTTTTTTCTCATAATTTGGAAGTATAAACGAACCGAATCCCTGTAATCAATCATCAATTAAATTGGATTTTCTTTCTCTTCGATGACGGTTTCATTGGGATTATGGGTGTATGAACACAGTCAAATCATTGATTAATGAATATAAACCAAAAGTCTTCATTGGTTGATTAATATGAAATACATAAGTTCTGCAGATACTAAAATAAGGAAACTAATGCATCCATTCTCAGACAAACTGAAACTGAAACCACTTCAAACTCCAGCTGTCCATAAAGCCCCTTCTCTTGTTTGTGTCCTCTTTGCTGATTTGATGAATGAATACAAATTTGTGATTTTGGCTCTGTTCAAGAAAACTGCACCTCAATCTGTGAAAAAGATCTAATGGATACGTTGCTGCTTATGTAGCCTTGTAGTTAATTCTCAATGTAGGCCACACACGTTACAGTTGATGTGGACACATGCTTTATGTCATTCTGTGGTCTTAAATGAATAAACGTTTAGTCATATGCATAAGTATGTAGAACCGTCCATGTAAAAACATGCCATGATCAGCAAAGAACAGAGTTTCAAGTGGCATTTTAGAACCGTTGCGAGAGGATAAAATTTATTGAAATAACCGAAGTTTGTGCGTTCTTCAGACTGAGCTAGAGACTGGAGAAAAAGAGGGATCTTTAATCACGTCCCTTTAGAGAAACTTCTGACATAATTCCCTTAATATCTGTTTTGGGGTATATGCATGTGTACATAAGCAGGGAAAAATTATGGCATAAGTCTCAATAATACTGACTAGTTTCTAGGCACATGGGCAGAGTCTTCGGGTGTATTGGTGTGAACCGTCACAAGAAATCATTGATTGTGTCCGGCTATACAAGCACGCGCCTGGATACTGAAAAACCAAGAAAATAAAACACAGATATATAGAATTACTCAGTTCATAATCAAGATTCAGAAGTTAAGTCAGGAGAAGCGACATGAATGAGATGTTACACTCAGGATTCAAGAACTTAAAGCGCGCCATAAGAGAAGATAAACCAAATCTCTGGGCGCATCATCCACAACTTCAGCAGGTTGGTCAGCCCCGGCACTTGCTAAACAGGAGCCTTTGCAGTTCATGTATCTTTGCATACCGAGCAAACAAAGAAACAAAAAAAAGAACACCTTGTAAACATAAAATTTGAGCGTTTTGAATATATATATATATATATATAAATCTCTGAGACATGGCTTGATGGTAAGAAACCCACGAGTTGTAGAAGACCGAGGAACAAACTAAACCCAGATGTGGACATTCTTGTCGGAGAAATAACGAATCTATGACCAAATTATGCTCCAACTCCGATCACTTAAACGCCTTGGATTTGTTTCCCCTTCAGTATTAAAATGCAAATTGATTGCTTTTTTTCTTCTTCTTGGGTCGTTGAATTGGGAAAACCCGGGAGCCAAAACCCGGTTTCGGTTTTGTTCCGGTTCTTTTGGCTATGTAGAATGCACATAGCATGAAAATGCAGATGTCAGTTTATATTTATCATCTGATGTAAAAAGAAAATTAATTATTTGGATGAATTGTTTAGATAATGAACATTTTGGTCCTGTTACTTAGAATTGGTGTGTATCGCATGTGACACCATTGATTCGAGGAGCTGTTAGACCAACCAGTTTGATGCGCATGCTGATCGGGAGAGTGAGGAGTGTAGCCTGTGTATCTCGTTCTTTCCACAGTAGATAAATAATATATAGCCTGATATAGGTGAAAGCGAAGGTAACGAAAGATTAAAGCTTGATGAAAATGGAAATGAAAACTCAAATGTCTACGTAGAGAGAAGTTGCGTTTGCAGAAACCGGAGAAGGAGAAGGGTTTAATGTTAGATCCAATTAAAGAAGATCTATTTGAGTGTAGAGGATGTGTAGATATCACTGTTCAGGCTTAAACTGACACTTTAGATCCTTAAACAGCCCAATGGCATTGTCCACGAGACTGAAGTAGCAGCAAGACGTCACACAGTAAAATCTTCGTCTTTACCGACAAAACAAACTGAGAGTATCAATCCATCTTATTTGGGTGTTGCATGTCACCCCAAATTCAGTATAGAGAGAAAATGAAGTCAACACAAAATAATTAACTTATTCTCTTAAAATTTCATCATACATATTTTTAAATCTATCTTTGTTTGGGGATCTAATTGTATCATCGGCACGATAGATAGATGGGTAGAGAGACAAGAACAACTTGATACTAACATAAGAAACAAATTAGATATATTGAGTTTTCTTACGAAACACACAAAAGGCTTGTGGCATAGTTACGTTAACCATCGATTCATCTCCCGCATGCAACGTCACCAACTAAAGCTTCACCGTCACTCATACTAGTAGTAAGTGATTGGTCAGTCAGATTTTGCCACTGCACGTGTTCGTCAAAGAGATTGATCAGGAACAGTACGGGAATTTTTTTATTTTTTATTTTAATTATTATTGGAAGGGTTCAGACTTCAGATAATGTCACTTATTAGTATTTAGAAATGTGGCTAATTTTTTTCTTTTCTTTTTTTGGTAATACACAAAAGGAAAATTTAATCTAAACAGAACTGGACACGTAGAAAATTCAAACCCGAATTAAAACCAAACTAAAAATTCAAAATGGTCTTGTAGTATCCACTATCATTGTCTACTAGTATCCAATAATGTTATTATGTTTATTGTCAACATTTTATAAGAATATCTAAGAAGAGTTGTAAAAATGAAGAAGTGTGTATTCATTATAACCAAACTAAGCATTGTCACTAGATTTATCTCTCAAACATAGCTATCATAAACATTGCAATTAAATTCTTGTTTTCACATACAAGGAAATAGTTTCTTGGTTATAATAAATAGACACATCAGGAAATAAAATATAACTCGGCACATTCTTAAATAGTTAGGCACATAAAAAAAAATAGTTAGGCATATAGTCTCGCTAGTAATTTCAAATCTACTGTTACTTTTTTCGCCACAAACTACTGTTAATTAAATAAATGTTGTTAATTAAACATTTAAACTAATGTTATTTAAAAAAAACATTTAAACTCTTTAAATCACCGTAACTCAATAATTAATTAAGAAACTTAAGAGAACGTTTTTGTGAAATTAAGAAAACGTTTTGTGAAATAAAAGCAAAGAGATCGTGCAATAAACAATAAGAGAGCACTAGCGAATAAGGAACAAACAACGACCGATTAATTCAATTAATCTTCCTCTCTGTATATTCTTTGAATCTTTGCTCTCAGGAAAGTTCTAGATCTTGTACAATTTTGCAATTCAGAGCGAAGTAGAAGGAGAAGGATTAGTGATTCTCTCTGGAAGTCGAGTTCTGTGTGAGAAGATAATACGTATCGTGACTTGAGGGGAATGTTTCCTTAAGCTGATCGTTTAGGTCGATTGAGGTAAGTTTGATTGATCTTGTCAAGAAATTGTTTTTTTTTTTTTTGTCTACAGAATTTTGCAAAGAACCGACAAGTATTCTGATGGCGGCTTAGATCCAAATTTGGGTTTTGAGATCTATATGCTACTCTCTGTTTCTATTGAATTGTGATTTTTATAGAGCTATTGAGATCTGATCGTGGGTTTACACTTGGTGTTTCGAGAAGTTATTTGAATCTGTCACTAATCTATCTAATGCCGTTGATTGATTGATTGTTTCCTTTTGCTCAATTTCCACTTAAAGTTGGTATCTTCTTATGATCATTAGTTGGGAGTCCTTATTGATTTTTTGTTTGTTTATCAGGTTGGCTCAATCTAGAAGTTTTCAGATTGGGGAAGACGAATGATGAACGGGATGGTCGAGTGCAGTGTATGTCGTTCAAAGCTGGTCTCGCCCGGTAGCAAAACTATTTCGAGGGCTTATGACGATCATAAGATTAGAGTGACCTCAAAACAACGCGTCCTCAATGTCCTTTTGGTAGTTGGTGATTGCATGCTTGTTGGTCTACAGGTAAACTATAGAGCTGCATTGCATGGCTGCCATGACATATTTCATATCACTGCTGTTCGAATCACTTAAAAGTTACATACTTTTCCTTTTCAGCCTGTCTTGGTGTACATGTCTAAGGTGGATGGGAAGTTCAACTTCAGTCCTATTAGTGTCAACTTCTTGACAGAAATTGCAAAAGTTATTTTTGCGATTGTGATGCTTTTAATCCAGGTATGTTTCTGAATTGACTTAAACATCTACACCCTAGTATCTAGGACTAGTTGCTAGATGTTTCTTCTGCATTAGAAGATGAAAAGTACTAGAAGTTCATTGGCTATTTTCTCGAAGTTTATTTTGTAACTTCGTTCTTTTGTTTTCATTTATTAGAATTCTGATGTTGATTAACCAGTACGTTGAATGTGAAAAAGATCCCACTCAGTTCTGTGCATAAAGACCATTTCTTGATTTCCAAAATATTACCTATTTTTGACTCTCTCGCTTTTCTGAGGATGGGTCTATTAATACTTAATTGTTTGTGTTCAAATTGTAGGCCAGGCACCAAAAAGTTGGAGAGAAGCCACTTCTATCTGTTTCAACATTTGTCCAGGTACTTCTTCTTTGTCAATTAAAGAGAGTCTAATCAATTAAAGAGTCTGTACTATATTATTCCTAGGGCATATTCTCAAATTTGAAGCTAGCTTCTTGACTTTTCGTTACTTGATCGCTTGGCATATGTCATACACGTATCTCATCTGCGTATCACCTTTTTTTACACAGTTCGTTGGGTTTTGTTAGATTTTGGAATGTGGATGTTACTGAATAGTAGATATTATTCGAATAACTTGAATCTTGTAAGTTTAATTGGTTAACTATTTATAATGCAAATCCCATTTACATGAGTCTATTTTGCAGGCAGCTCGAAATAATGTGCTTCTTGCTGTTCCAGCCCTGTTGTATGCAATTAATAACTATCTGAAGTTCACAATGCAGGTACAGTTACTTGTACTTTTTCATTTTTGCATACCTAAGTCTAATTAAGCTGCTGAAATGTAGGGGAGGTCTACTGTCTGAGGTTTTGGGTTTATGAGAAGAGCATGTCCTGTGGTGTTCTGTTATTCCAATTTTGTTGATTCTGTATTTTGTGACTTTCCATGTCAAACGCTACTTAAGTGCAGCCTAAACAAACGACTGATTACCATTTTCAAAGGAGAAGTTTATATACCTCTCTTTTAGTCCTTATCTTCTTCGTCCGTAAGACCTGCTAGTCATTGCGTTATATAAGTAGTTGTCTTTTGGTGATAGGTATTTGAGTCTACTAGTTGGTAACATCATTTTTACGTTATGCGTTGCAGAGGGTTTATTTATCTGTCCTTCTAGGATTGTACTATTTGGTTCTATCTTTCATTCTTTCATGTATTTTAATTTCATACAATTCTCAAAGTTTCTACTATGCCAGCTATACTTCAATCCTGCTACTGTGAAGATGCTTAGCAATCTAAAGGTTCTGGTCATTGCTGTTCTATTGAAGATGGTAATGAAGCGGCGGTTTTCCATCATTCAAGTGAGGTTCAGTTATTCTTATTTATTGTTGTATGACCAGATTTTCAGTATCAGACAATATTATACTGGAAGTTTTTGTATAGCCTTCCATTCATAGTTACCTCTTATTCTCGTTTGGATTTGTATGTTTTCATAATCATATTGCTCAAATCCTGCTTATCTTTAATTTTGTTACAGTGGGAGGCACTTGCTCTGTTGCTGATAGGGATTAGTGTAAATCAACTGCGTTCTCTTCCTGAAGGGGCTACTGCTATTGGAATTCCTCTTGCTACGGGTGCATACATCTGCACCGTTATCTTTGTAAGTTTCTTTTGCCTGTGCTTATATTTGCTCATCTTGAAGTTGAAGGTATAAAGTGGTTCCATGCTCATAATCTACTTTCTCATGCTCCGCCGTTGATGCATTATGGAAGAGTTCTAATTCAAGAATCATGGTAGAAGCTAATTTTAAAATTCACATGCAGGTTACTGTCCCATCGATGGCATCTGTCTTCAACGAGTATGCTCTGAAGAGTCAGTATGACACAAGCATCTATCTTCAGGTTATATAGTCCGGATGGATTGTTTTTACCCTGCATCGGGGATTGATATGCGGGTGGTAACATGAAAACTTTTGTGTTTGGTTATGTGTAAATTTTTGGAAATGATGTGCTGTGTGTTATCAATGGAATGGAATTAGCCATTTTTCATGTGTCTTGCTAAATTAGTTGCTCGAGGCAAAGACCCTTGGGTTGTTGAACTCATTGTTCTGTTTTCTGATCTAGTTAGCTCTGTTATGGCTAAAGTTCCTCATCTTAGGGGTCATAGCTAGGTTCTTGGTAATGTCAAATTCTAGGACCATGGTCTTCTACATCTGTGTTGTCTTCTTCTTCGTTTGTCTTTTTTGTACTTGCCGTCTGATTGGACATTATTTTCTGTTGCAGAACTTATTTCTTTATGGGTATGGTGCGATATTCAACTTTCTTGGAATACTAGCAACTGTTATATATAAAGGTATGTGCATTTATTTTAAAAGTGGTATGGAGAAAATAATACGTTTGAAGCACCATAATAGCTTTTGAAAATCCTACTAGATAATCCTGAAACCTTCACAATGCGTTAATGAGAAATTTATCATTGACAGGTCCTGGCAACTTTGATATCCTACAAGGACATTCTAGGGCTACCATGTTTCTAATACTAAACAACGCAGCACAAGGGATTCTTTCCTCCTTTTTCTTCAAATATGCAGGTAATACTGAGACTAAGTTTTGTTAGATCCGTTTGATTTATAAATTAGTTTGCTTGAGTTTATATGCTTTAATATATCTGGAGATTGTGGATGTTGTTATATATAGTCAAGGGTATTTGTTCTTATAGCAGGATTTTCTATCATATCTTTGATGCTTTCAGATACAATCTTGAAGAAATATTCATCCACAGTTGCCACAATATTTACCGGCATAGCATCTGCGGCACTCTTTGGACATGTTATAACCATGAACTTTCTTCTTGGAATTTCTATCGTTTTCATTTCAATGCACCAGGTAAAACCCCATATGAACCACATCTTGGGTGAATCAATTTAACTTAAATAAATTTTTTTTCCGTAGAATTTATTTTTCGTCTCATTTATGTATAGTTCTTTTCACCCCTTGCCAAAGTGAAAGACGAGCAACAACAGAACGGGGGCCTAGAATTAGGCAATGCAAAGGATACTCACAGGTTAGTGTCAGTAAACATACCTATCTATCAAATCTTGTTCAGACATCTTAAAATAAGCAGAAAGTCATGTAGCAGATACATTACCGCCGTATTTACACCATTTAACTTCTTTTGCTTCCCTATTATTTCCTTCAGGGGTAATGACTCATTCATCAACATGGCCGCAGGAGCAAATGAAGAGGTGAAGAATAAATTTCCGAAGCCAGTTCTTGTACTTGTCCCAACTTAAGTCTGACATTGATGATTATTGTCTTTTTTGTCACTGTGCGTCTGTTCAGGCTACTCACCACGGTGAATCAGACGACAGAACGCCGCTTCTTCCCAGATGAAAAAGTTTCTTAAAAGTAGGTCGCAAATTCTCACCGATCTTCATCATATCTTTCAAGCTCTCAAAAATCGTCCATCATCTAAGATTGATTCTTACCAAAGAAACCTCTAGAACAAATTTAGGTTGCAGAAAATGTGAATTACTCCACTCAGACCTGAATGTTATTAATATGGAGAGTCATTATCTACTTTTCCACCTTGTCGTTGCAGGATTTGGTTCCGAAGCATTCTTTTGGCCGATCATAGTCTAGAAATTGGGGGGTTTATCCAGGTCGGATACTAGCAGGATACAGGGAAGCAAACTTTGATGAGACCATCTCTTAATTCTCTCTAGAGTCGGTTTAATTTAATGGAAGAACCGCCCATGTCTATAGCTGTATTGTCTTAAGATAGATTGAGCAAACTTGGTTTAAGTGATATGTATTTTGGATATATAATATTTTTATTCTTTGGTTTTTGAGAAATTTTAGGTCACTTTTTTTGCTCTTGTTTCCCTTGATATACACAGTTACTCTCAAACGTTGGGTTATTATATATATATAGAAACTAGAAATCATATTTTCAGCCAGTGGGTTTGGTTAAACTGGCCCGGTATAAGAAACATCTCTTACTTCAGTGTTCATTGCTCTGAAGTCTGATGAATCTAACACTTTTGGCAAATATAGATTACTTTTATAAAAGTATACTGACACCACCAAACAGTTGCACCAAATCATTACTGATCACCTTGGATTGGTCCTTAATGGTGACGGATCGTTCGCCTGCAAATGTTATCATCATAATTACACGATACGACTCAATCAACACTCGAGTATCTAACTCTGTCTATCTGAAGTTGGTTTTATGTTCATCGATGCAAGCCGACAACACTTCCTCTATGTATCAAGATTGCGAACTAGAGTCACTATTATATCTATCGTAAGAATATAGACCCTCATTCGCATTATATGTGTTGAGGGATTGCTGAACCACTAGACGGCATTCCTCATGCTCATTTATTTAGATGAAAACTTTCTTGTATTGGTTAACAATGAGATTGATTCTACGTTCACGGTCATTCTACATTATCGTCATTCATATATGTTACACTCTACGCACGACCTGTTCATCAAAATTTAATTTATGCAATAGAAATTAGCAAAAACAAATACAGTCTACATTCTTTGGTTTGGCTAGTACGTAATCAAGAAAAGAGACATCTCTCATTTGAAATTATCTTCCTAGTTTTCTAATTTGATTTCTCTTAAATATTGTTCTTATTATTCAATTTTTTTAAAAATAAGGCAATTTAGTTTCCATATTTTATTTAAGTTCTTGCAACTTTTGTTATAATTATTTATTATTTTTTGCTTATAAATCTACTCACTCAAATGACACATCAATCAAAGATAAATTTATTTGTTTTTTTATTTATTTATTTCCTTTTAGTTAATCTCTCTGATAATAAAAAAAATATATAGATTTAAAATTAATTCATTTCATGACACATCCAATCTAAAATAGTTGAAAATAAAAATACACATATAAATATGTATATATTCATGTCCTTTTAATTTTCTTTATATACTTTTTTGTAAAAAGAAATCTAACTTTTGAAAGTTTCTTGATTGTTCATTTTTTCCACCTATTGTAATTATTAATAGCCTTAGTTTCTTGATGTAGGAGTAATAATACCAATGCATGTTATAAATTTCTGATATACAAATCCATCTATATAATATTATTGTGATGTAACAGTTTGCATCATAAAAAGATCAATGACGCAACCGGAGCAACTTCCGCCGGAAGTGGAGGACGAGATACTCTCTCGGATTCCAACGACATCTTTCGGTCGATTCAGAACAGTTTGTAAACGATGGAACGCGCTTTATAACGAAAAATATTTTGTCAAAAATCATTTAGATCGAGCTCGTCCACAGTTTATCTTGATTGCCAAATCCAAGACTTGTTTGGTGAACGTTAATCTTGAGAGTCCATCTGGTAGGGACACTCGAATATCGCGACGGGTTAGTGATTTTTGCTACCACTAAAGGGATCGGGGATTTGTAACCCATGGTTAAGACAGATTAGATGGATCAAATCTAAAGTACATTGTCGTTACGAAGGGATTGGAGATGACAATAGTAAGCCCGACAGTTTTTACAAGCTCTTTATGTCTTATCCCTATACCGACAAAGCTAATGTTACTGAGTTTGGATCCGATGCATGCAACTCGTATGAGTTTGAATGTACTTTGGATACAGGTATGTACGCCTCTAGTGTATCCTTAAATGGAGCTTTGTATTGGATTGCTTTTGACGGTGGGTCTCACTATCAGTTGATGAACTTCATGAATGTGTCAGTTCCTGAATGGTCGAGTTTAAAAGTCATCAGCTCGTATCCGCCAAGTTTCTTCATCGATGATCAAAGTCTTAGTCTCGTCTTGTGTTGTATAAACGATGAGGAAAAGGCTTGCATCTATATTGCCAAGGGAGATAAGTTCGACGAATTTAAAGTAAATGATGTGGTTGAGAATGAACCTCTTCACCGTACCTATTTTCCCAGTTTGGTCCAAGTTCCTACGGTCACGATGAGCGGTAGGGATGTTGAGTCCCGCTTCACAATCTCTAAGGAAGTAGAAGTGAGCAATGGAGTTGGAGGAATAGAGTGGGACGATGGTGTCTTCGACGATGTGAGGAGAATAAAAGCAACATCAAATGATTTTGGCGTGGTCTTCGTCAAGTTTTACTACTCCAAAATAAAGTGACTGTAGCCGGAGCAGGTCATGGGAATGCGACTAACCATATAAGAACCCACGAAGTGAGATTCTTTTATTATTATTATGTAACTTGTTGTTTCATAGAAATAATTATATAATTTTTTTGTACAGCTTCTCCTCACTAAGGATGACTACATCGAAGCCGTCGAGGGGACCTACACTGAGAACCACATCACCTCCATCGCCATCTGGTCGCACAAGACAGACTTGAGCATACAGTGTGGACACTTTTGAGGGGAAAGCCTTTGTGCTCAGAGGAGAACAAGGCTCGAAGATCGTTGGGTTTTATGGAAAAAGCTCTGATGTCCATGTCACCTCTCTCGGCGTCCACCTTGATAAGATAAGATCATCTATTCGTTAAGCCATTATTCTTGTGTATCCTCTTTATATTCTCATTAACTATAATCCTATACTGTTTCCTTGTATAGCGATCGTCTCTATGCATCTAAACAGAGCTCTTAACATCAATAAGCATTATCAAGCTTTACCAATTCATTACACCTCTCCGCCTCTGTCTAGATTTTTCATTTCCAAAATGAATACTTATGTCGGAGATGCCAACCTCGTATTTATTTGAATACCTCAAGATTCGTCGTCCATATCTAATGTATTAGTATTGCATTTGTGTTTTATTATTTATGTTTATCTTCAATGAAATTTATTTGATGTGTTTTTTCTCTTACCAACCAAATTTTCAGGTTTCCACATGATACTTGCATCTCAAGTATGCCAATAAAATAAAATTGTAGCTTATCTTAAAAGAGAAAACAAAAATGTATCAAGTATGCAAACTTTACTCTACAAATTTTATTTTTGGGTCTTCTCTATTATTTTAAACAAGATTCAGACTCTGAAAACAAATACTTAAAAAATATATAAATAATTAATATAAATAAATAATCTTTATTTTATTAGATTTCTTTATTAGTGGACGATTTTATAATTTTATACATATTTTATTCAGTTTTATGAACTTTTGTTTTTTACCTTTCATTCTAACTTTTTGGGCAATTCTCCTAAATAGGCAAAATATTTTAATTTTCTTATATTAAAATAATTTTTGACATAAATTACATGTGTTTTTGTCAATTACTAAATAAAATTTAATTTTATTAAAATTAAATGTTTATACAAAAGTAAATATTTATTATTTTAACTTTCAAATGTAGAAATTTTATTTGAAAAATTCAATTGATGCATTGAGATCACGTCCATTTTCCATTATCTTGTTATATAAAATAATATACGTAGTTGTGATGTCATATATTACTTTTTTTTAAAACGAACCAGTCATTTTTCTAAAATTATGTAACAGTATAATAATTTTAAATATAAAACTAACATATCAAAATTTAAAAATATATATTTATATAGTTATTTATAGAATCTCTAGTTTTAAAGGGAGACATAGTGTTATTAGATATAATTTTACTTTAAAAATAAAATTTAAAGATAAAAATAAAATATCTTTAGAGATGCTCTCAGTACAGTACAGCATATTGAGTGATTCATTGCTCTGAAGTCTGATGAATACTAACATTCAAGACCTGTGCTAAATATTTGGTGAATCGTAAATGAAAACTGAAAAGTAGTAAATTAAAGAAGATTTTTGTTTTTTTTACAAAAAAAAAACACAGAAATATATAGAATACTTTTATAGGAATCGAACGAATTCACCAAACAATCGTCAAGATGCACCAAATCACTACTCATCACCTTAATAAACATAGACAAAGAAAAGAAGAAGAGATAAGCCTCAACAAAAAGAGTCTGAATAATTGTATGATATGACAACACATGAAACAGAAACCAATCTCCCATTATTACATGGAAGAATCACGTTTCCTGGGATGGAGCAGCTGCTGCTGTTGATGACCTCAGCAATGGTTGTAGAGCTTTTACCACAATGCTCATGTTCGGCCTAAACTCCGATTCGTATTGCACACACAACGCTGCAACAGCCGCGAGCTGAGGCGCAAGAAAAAGGAGAAGAAAATATTTCATGATTAGCTTCAAAAGTGGTTATACAGATCAGAGATGAAACCGTAAAAAAAGATGAAGCTTTTATACCTTTGCAACTGCTTTAGGAGGATATTCTCCTTTGAGTTTTGGATCAACACATTGCTTCACTTTATCTTCACTCAGCCTTGGAGTGGCCTGAAGTTATATAAGGTAGACAGATTTAATGTCAAGAACATTAGCAAGATTATTCCGGAGATTAAAGAAAAGAGTTTTAGTGCTTATACCCAAGTGACCAGACTTTGTTGGCCACGAGGCATTGTATGATCAACGGGTTTTCTACCAGTCAAGAGCTCCAAAAGCACCACACCAAAACTATAAACATCACTCTTCTGTGTCAGCTGACCAGTCATCGCATACCTGCAACAGCAAGACTGTAAAAGATAGAATTTTTACTCCTCAAGAGTAGTGTGATGAACTGTTGTTGTTTCATAAGCATTTATTACTCTGGTGCATGGTAACCAAAGGTTCCCAAGACTCTGGTGGAATGAAGACGAGCAGCCATATCAGGAGATTGATTCGATAGATTAAAATCAGCGATCTTGGCTTTGAAGTCTTCAAACAGAAGCACATTGCTAGATCGAATATCTCTGTGTATTACCGCTGGTTGAACTTTTTCATGTAAATATTCTAGTCCTCTAGCTGCATCAACTGCGATTCTGACCCGTTGGATCCAATCAAGCGTTGGACCTGGTTGTGCTCCCTGGACTCCTTTCCTCCCGTGTAAGATGTCATGTAAAGATCCCATTGTGGCAAACTCATAAGCAAGAATGCGAAGATTCCCTTCAACACAGTAACCGAAGAGCTGAACAAAATTATCATGCTGCAGCTTCGAGACCCTCGAGACCTGAGTCAAGAACTCTACATTTGATTCAGGTTCAGCTGCATTATCAAGCTTCTTGACCGCCACAGCCTTGCCATCTTTCAAGGTTGCATAGTAGGCTCTTCCGTATGAACCTTCACCGATCAATGCCTTTGATCCAAAATTATCGGTCTTTTCTTTCAGCTCATCTAATAACAACGCAGGCACATCGATAGATGGAGGCTCCTTTAAAGCATCAGGCTTCAGAGCAACCGGTGGTCTTTTATTGTACCCTTCAATACAAAAAACACAAAACCACGAAAAAAAGAAGATGAATATCCTTATAACCTACTAACAAAATCTGCCACTAGAAAGAATAATCAAACATATTGGCACCAAAACCTCCATAAGAACCACAACTAGTTTGAGAGAAAGAACAGTACCGTAATCGTTATGGCGCTTAGGGCTTCTCAGGTGCTCATTTTCAGAAGAATGGTAAGGTTCTTCGACGTGGCAAGCACAGCACAACCACCTACGCATCTTTTCCCTCTTGCCTATATAAAGATCGTCTACGGCTCTTGGTTTATCCAGCCGAACAAAGTAGCCTGGTGATCGATCGTCCGCCTGCAAATGTCGTCATCATCATCATTACACGAAATGACTCAATCAACACTCACAGAGATTTTGACAGAACTCTTCTTCATATATACCCAATCAAATACAGAGTCAAAGCAAGTTTCTTCAAATAAACAGAAACAATTTCGATTCTGAGTGACTGATATTCCACCGTATGAACGAATTCTGATGTTATTGGGATTCTAAAGATGCGCATTGATTCGAAATTCACGCTAAAAGTTAAGACCTTTACACAAACCCACGAGCTACTTAAACGTTAGTTTCCAAATTCCAAAAACACCCAATGAGAGCAGATTCATAAAAAAAATCAAAGCTTTTGGATATAAATCATACCGCCAGACCACGGCGATGATAATCAGAATCCATCTGATACATTACCCAAAAACGCGAATCGCGTAAAAATTCAACGGATCGAATCAATTTACGAAATTTGGCAGACAAATGAGAGGGAAGAGACGAAAGGGATCGAGCTTCTGGAGAAAATGAGAAGACACCCAAAGAACTCAAAACAACTCGAAACACCCACAAAAGAGCAAAAGATTTAAAAAAGAGAGATAAAAAGAAGAAAACAGCTAAGAGAATGTGTCAAAAGCAAAGAGAGACAGAGAGAAATGATCAAGAATAGACACTTGTTTTGCCAAAACAAAAACAAAAAACCCAAATTTAGAGATTATAATAATGAAAGAAGAGAATATACCTGTAAAGTCTATGTCTCTCTATTTCTTGGTGAGAAATCGTATAAAGAGTATATATGTATCTAATGTTGGTTTTATTGTTCTGTTTTGTTGGTTAGAGAGATTAGAGAGAAAGCAGACGTGGGGAACTGAATTTCTTGGACAGAAAAGCTTTGAGCAAGGACAGAGAGATATAATGGAGGAGACAGAGAAGCAAACGCGCTTTTAAGGAAAATCTTGGACAGAGATATTTTTTAATATCTTCTTCTTCTTCTGTAGCTTTGCTTTCTGTCAATATCATTTTTCGATGGTCAAGTATTTTTCTTCTGGATAAACATTCTATAATCATAATCTGGCGCGTCTTTTACGTATTTGACCTAATCCGGTCTGTTTAGTCGGCGTTGTTCGACCTTTGTTCTGAAGAACTTTATACAGTTTGGATCACTTTCTATGTAATAAAGGATAAAATCTCTATAAAAAAGGATAAAAAGATTTCTTACTGATTTAACATTTTATAGAGAAAAAGCATTTTTGTCAAGTTTTTAAAGTAGTACAAAACTACAACCTAATAAATTTCAAATGGGAACAGTTTTTCTATGTTTTTTTTTCCTAAAGGGGAAAAGTTTGAAAATGTTATAATACTTTTAGACAAAAATATATGTATTTACATAAATTAAATCTTCTATATACTATTTCTTTCATTTGTAAAAAAATTTAAACTAAAAGCCATGATTGTTTACGTTCTTGCTGTATATTTTTTTTCTAATGTCCCATTCAAGGAGAAAGTAAAGAGATGATTTAGACGTCGAAAGGTGACCGCCGGTAAATTTGCCGACGAGGTTTTAGGGAGACTATAAATTACAAACCAATCTTCATTACATATCGAGTTTCCAATTAATCTTAAAAAAAAGAAAATTTATCCCACTATTATTCTATTTCAGTTCTCCATGCTGTTTCAGCCCACAAAGCCCAATATAACCCATTATAAGCCCAAAAATATTTTAAATATTCTATTTCCCACCTGTTTTACGTTTATATGATTTTTATATTTCATCCACTATTCGTCTTTTTCTTTTCACATTACTTACTTCAAATTCAATTTGATCAGCAATTTTTAAATCCATATCACAGTGGTAATTTTTAAAACATCCATATTTCAATTGAGAAAATGATATATTTTGTTGTCAATCAATGATAAACTATATATATTTATAAATTATATTTTATAAATGAATTAGTTATCTCTCCCTAGTTAAAAATTTATCTAAATAAAAAAAAACCAATATTGACCTGTAAATGAAAACGTGCAGCAACCAACACTCTCCTGTCTGATCTCTAAACGTCACCATGATCTCTCACCGGAGAATCTTAGCTTCTTGGGATTTCATTTTCTTTCTCTTTCCAGGCTGTTATTTCCCATTTCTTATCCACAAATCGAAGTAAATATAGCGATGGTAATGGGTTTCAGTTTCGAGGAGATTAAGACGAAGAAGACTTTTATTGGACTTGGATTGGGACAGATCCTCTCGCTTCTCTGTACTTTTAATGTGTTTACGTCGTCTGAGCTCGCCAGAAAAGGTTAAAGCTTCTTCTTTTATGGTTTTTGGTTTTGAGGGTTTGTTACCACTACCCAGCAGCTTCATGATCTGTCTAAAATTGGAAGATGGGTAGTGTAGGGAGTTTGATAAAGTGAGTTCCTTTATACATTCTTGAAAATTTGAAATCTTCGTAGGAATTAATGCTCCAACAACACAATCGTTCCTCAGTTATATGCTACTGGCAATAGTCTATGGAAGTATCATGCTATATCGAAGACCCATAATTAAGGTTAGTATTGAAATTTCTAGTTTCACTTTATGTTTCTGCTAACTTCTCATTGGAGTAATGAGAGTCTATTCAAGATTGCACTATGAGATTCAAAATCCTAATTTTCTAACTAGCAACCATTGCTAACATCCTAAATGCAAAAAATTGTTGTAGGGCAAGTGGTATCATTATTTCCTCCTTGCTTTAGTTGATGTGGAGGGAAATTTTCTTGGTGAGTCTTCTTATTAACACACTCTTCTTTTGTTTACTGATCTTGGGGGTTATTGTGACAATGTAATATATTGGAGCTTAGAAGTGTAAATAGTTACATCACATTCTTGTTGCTGCTGTGGTGAAGCCGTGAAAGTATTATGTTTCTCTTTCGGGTTATAAAAACGACAACTTTACTTTCATGTCCTGTGGTGGGATTTGAACCACTTCCATTTGCTTTTGCAGTGGTGAAGGCGAATCAGTACACATCGATAACGAGTGTGATGCTACTGGACTGCTGGGCTATCCCTTGCGTTTTGGTATTGACTTGGGTTTTCCTGAAAACAAAATACAGATTGATGAAGATTAGTGGTGTGGTTATCTGTATCGTTGGTGTTGTCATGGTAGTCTTCTCTGACGTTCACGCAGGGAGTCGAGCAGGTAACGGTGGGAACTGATTTGTTACTTCTGCTTTTCTTACCATTGCAAGTCAAGACACTCACTTATAATTACCCCAAGAAACTCCAATAAAGCATCTTATGGTGGTGGCATTTTTCAGGGGGAAGTAATCCTGTTAAAGGAGATTTTCTTGTCATAGCTGGAGCAACCTTATACGCTGTCAGCAATACCAGCGAGGTAAGAAAGTCTGTGCAAAATGCTTTCATGGCCAAGCAGATACTCGAAAAGGGTACTATAATAAGTCTCCTTGTTTCTTTGTTATAGGAGTTTCTCGTGAAGAATGCAAACACAGTTGAGCTTATGACCTTCATGGGATTTTTCGGCGCCATTATTAGTGCCATTCAGATGTATCCTTCATACCTATGTTTTTTCTTATGTTTCTTAAACTTATATGCACATTCTCCAGGAAGTTCCTTGACTTGTCTATAGAGGCATATTTGAACGCGGTGAGCTCAAAGCTATTGACTGGTCAGCTGAGGCTGTAAGTCTATTGCTATATCCCTTTCACTTTCAGTCTCTGCAAACCAAAGGCGTTTTTGTTCTTTTATCAGTCCAAACTTGTGTCGTTTCTACACTTTCAGACTGTACCTTTTCTTAGATTCGCAGTCACGATGTTTCTCTTCTACTCATTACTCCCGGTTTTACTCATGGTATGATGAAACAAAACTGAAAACAAAATATGATCAAAACCGGCTTTACTCTCTGTTTCCATGTTCAAATACCTCTGAACACGAGATATGATCTTTCAGACCAATGGTTCAGCAATGTTCACCCTCTCGTTACTCACATCAGACATGTGGGCGGTTTTGATCCGCATTTTCGCTTACCATGAGAAGGTTAGCTCACTTTGAAACTCAAAAATCAGGATTGTTTTTTTTACATTTTCTGTCTCTAGAAACCATCGGATGAGACCAGTTGGTCATGTATGTATGTAAATTTCAGGTTGATTGGCTCTACTACTTGGCATTTGCTACTACAGCTATTGGACTGACCATATACTCAATGTACAGTCTTTTTTCTAGTCTTTCTTTAACTATCTGTTCTTCAATCATGGCTTCGTCGAGAACAGTAATCAATGAGATCAGTATGTTTTCCCGTTTTTGTTGATATTCTCAGGAAGGAGAAAGATGACGAACAAAGAATTGAGCAGAGAAAGCTGTTGGATGAGGAGGGTGGTGAAACACTTCGAGTCAGTCCTATAGGTGCTTCCACTGGGGAACCGTAAAAAGAGCCTGAGCTTTTCTTTTTGTCTACCTCATTGACTTATTGGTTTCTGACCTATAAGATTATTATTTCCGGGCAAAAGAAAAGAAAAGAAAGACACTTTTGGATTTAAGACAAGTTTTTAAAATTTACTTCAACTGTAACTGTAAAGGAAAAAAAATTGGGTTTATTTGAGACCGATTAGTTTCTTTGTTACCATCATTTTATTCTATTACTGTACAACTTTTATCTCTCTCTTTTCTTTGTTACCATCATTTCTCAGTATTTAGCACCAAAGTTTTTCTTTCTTATCATTCTTTTCAAAATCTTATCTTTCAAAGTTTAATTACAGTAACTACAAAAAATTACTACTGAAAGATCTTTGAAAAAAAATGTCACATTAAAACTGTAGGTATCTCAGCTTCTAGGTCTTCTGATTTCTTTGGGAACAAGACACGGCATCTCTTGTTAAACTGCAAAATCTCAATCCTAATGGCAAACGCTGAAATAGCACAGATGATGGAAGTGTAGGCGATCTTGCTGGTTGCAAAATAGCAAATCATTTGTATATAGACATAGATTTTAGATGATCTCCACTCATTGCGTGCATCCCAAGTCCATCATAAACCTATTGAAAAAACTTTCTTCGACGGCTCCGTTCACCACAACACTTCTCAGAGTTTTCTTCGACAGCTCTGTTCACCATAACACACCTCAGAGTCTAGGACGAACCTAATCGCCGAGCCAACCTTCGTTTTTTTTTGCTAAATTTTTTTTATATGATCATGTGTCAAATTCTACTACTAGTACTAATTAAAAGAAGATACAAACACGCCTTGTCTTTTGTGTGGTGAGGGCACTATCCTGCAATGCTTCAATCTCCATTTCTCTGAGTTTTTCGAGCATTTTCACAAAATGGGTGATAGTCAAAAGTTCAGTTAATTCTTTCAATGTAAGCAAACTTATAAAATGCATTAGAAAACTAAATAAGAAGAATATAAGATGATGTAAGCGTATGATCTATGTTAAGATGGGCCTGGTGTTCGACTTTGGCCCTTTGGTTTTATGTTATCTGTTTCGTTTTTACAATTTATCATCTTTTTTTCTTTTGGGGTCACGAATATGAGTTTATGATCCTTAATCAACGTTTTATTAATCAAAATAAAATTTTTCAAATCTTTATCTTATCCCTACTCTCTTAAATTTTTCCATACTTTTATCTTATCCCTACTCTCTTAATTTCTGTATAGTAAATGTCTTAAATTTATATGCATGAATTTTCAAATATAATACGCAATTTAGAATGATGTTACTGTAAATTATTATTCGGCAATATATTTTATTACGACAAATGTAAGAAGCTGCATCTCCACACAGCTCTAGTACGGTCACTTGAAAGCTCATCGTTATGTACACAAACGTCAGAGCAAAGAACTCGTATAAGCACCAGACATATCCAGTGCGGCAAAACAGCTCCTTCTCTGTTTACTTGTTTTCGGTTTAGTGATTTTGATAACGTTTTTTTTTAACGGTATGCGTCCTTCAAACTCTCGTCGCTAGTCTTCAATTTCCTTCTTCGTGAACGAGGGAATAATAGCTGGTGCATCTTCTTCTCTGCTGTCATTTCTGTTGTAGCCTGTCAGACAAAAAATGATGAGAAACGCATAAGCATATGAATGTCCTTTATAATCAAAAGTTGTATCTTTGTTCCAAGTTTTAGTCTGAGAATTCTCTCACCCTAGTTTTGAAAGGGAAACGGTGAGTTTGGACTTGTGCGCCTGCGAAAACTCTCACATCCATACCGAGGCTATCAACACTGATCAGGTTAGCTTCCTGCATAAGATTATTACCATAAAGTAGCAAGATTGGTATACAAAACCTAAAACCGGAATGGTAACACAGTGATAGTTATTCGTGGTTAGGCATATTCTAAACTATGATACCTCTGCATGAAGACCCTTCTTTTTGCACAGAGCTTTGAGGGCAATGCCTGAACTAATCCCTTTGTTGTTGAAGCGCTCTATGATTGCAGAAGTAGAGTGCACTAGGATGTCTGGTTCGGCATCTTGAAAATCTTGCAAACTTATAGAACACTGAAAACGTCAAAGAATCTAGACATCAACGCACGGTGACACCGTGGGCGAAAAATAAAAATGAAACACTGAGTTTGTATGAAAGCCTATGTTCGATTTAAAACAATTTTGCTTTCATCCAAATGACATGAATTATTTAAGCGAAATTTGGAAAGAGCATACATAGTTGTAAGAACATACCTCTGTTCCATAGAGGGAGAGAAGCTCTATTCCCACAATCTCTAATCTATACAGACTTAAACTCATATCGTTCTCGTCATGTCTGGAACTAGTGCTTGGGTTATCATCACCTGAAAATAAATATCCAAAGGGAAGGAAATACAAGATGTCAACAGAAAAGTTTACAGTGTACATTTCAGCACATCTGCTAAGTTATACTTAAAAAATGGGAACAAAGTCAAGACAGCATTTTGAGGCCAAGAGAATATGAAAGGACCTTGAACCTCCCAGCTATAGTCATCTCTATCTTCCGAGATAAATAATCTTCTTATATAGGATTCCTCGTCAAGGAAAGCGGGCCTAAGGCATCCGAGTATGGATACACCATTAGACGGATAGTCCATTTTCCGGTCATAGTCCATGTTGATGGCCTGCATGATTGCAACGACAATGTTCCAAGTTCATAGAAAGCATATCACTTTGATTAGGTTTTTCATCATGCTATTGCAAATTGTAAGATTATTTATTTATATAACCTTCGACATGTGTTTCGCAAAGTAAATAGGATGAACCCCGTTGGAAGTGTCAGGCATTCCCCAATCGACCGGAATATCTCTAGCTTCAGAGTCCATTATCTGCTCAGATGTCAAAGTAAATGAGCACAGAGCGCTAATAAGACAATATAGACTTGGCATGTTTTGCAAGAAAACTAAGAGAGTACAAAAGATTCAACCTACCTCGAAATAATGGTCATCGAAAATAATTTGGTCAAGATTACCAATCTCCGAAATGTTATATTCCTCATGGAGCCGTGCGTTTTCGTATCGCGGGATATCCATTCCAATAAAGGCTTTCTACAAGTATGTGACAAAAACTCAGATTAACAGGTGCTGGACGTTGTGTTTATGCTAAACTTATCAATTATATTCAAATACATGAGATTCTACTTGATCAATGTCACACTTACCACTGGATTACTAGCTCCAGGATCTTCTAAGATGTTCGCATCATCAGGAATTTCGAAAAAGATATCTAGATTAGAAAAAAAAAACACGAAAAACAGAGCTGGTGAGAAAGAAAATGATCGTTATATATTAATATATCGAGCATAGATATAAGACTGACCTCCATAATCATCAATGACATACTTAAATTCGGACCATGAATTGTGATCGTGTGGTTCACAGTGAATTGCTCCAGGAAACACCAACACAGCACTGCTGTTAGCCTACAATGAAACGAGGGAAACCATGAACACTGTTCTAGTTCATATAAAACTCAACAGTACTGGTCTCATATTGTTTCTCAGCTACAAACCTCGACCGTAGTCCTTGCTACTTCAGCAGGAGAGAGTTTTGTCTCCTGGACTCTTTTGCAGGGCTTCAATTCTTCGAGAGGATGATAGCCATAGAAAGATGAATCAGGAACCGAATCAGAATAATCAGCAGCAACCGAAACTTTTGTGAGGCCAAGGTCATGTCCACCGGTTGATACATGAAATGCTGATCCAGAAAAAGGAACCTTGGATATGGAACTGAATAGGGGAAAACACAATACAAATTTTTCACCACGTTCACTCCAAAAGCAAACCAATGGACTAATATCGTGGATATAGACACATTAGAGATAATATAGATACTTAAGGAGGAGATTAAATTTTGTCATTGTATAAACACAAAACCGATACATACGTTTCATCGTTAATCTAATACCTTAAAACAGAGAGATTGGCAGAGCCACATCCATCAAACACACGGTTTCTTGCGCTGCCGTTTCTTTTGTAAGGCATAGAAGAAGAGAAATCATCCGTGTAAGAGTGATGGCAATGAGATGAACCTGATGAAGAAGCAAAAGAGGAAAGATTGTGACGATAAAAAAAGATTCACAGATCTCTAACAATGAGATTAACATATAACTTCCCCTCATTAAAATTAACCAGAAAAAAACAAAACTTGACTCGGAAATAATGTTCCAAGCAGAGAAAAATGAAACTAATATCGGGCTAAAGGCAAAAAAAGAGTCAATGATTAAGAGAAATAAAAGCATAACCCAACGAGAGAAGATTGAACAAACAATTCGAAGGCAAAGATAACCCAGAAACCGAAAAATACAAATCTTGATCGAGCTAAACCACACGAGTCAACCAAAAAAGAATCTCCGAAATGCTTTAGCCATTAATAAAAACGTTTGACGATGAGTTAATAAATTCGTCTCACACAGCCATGCACTATCCAATTACCAGCTTCAGGTTAATCAAAGAACGATATCTAAGCGAAATAAAATGAAGAGAAAGAGATCTCGAGAGTTGGTGAGGTACCAAGGGAAAAAGAAGAAGCAGCCGCGATCACCATGATTAAATAAACAGAGAGAGCGGAATCGGAGAAGCTGAAATCTCAGCGGCCGTGAAATGTCAAAGTAGCTTATCGTTGGGAATCTTCGTCTCCGCCGTATTCTTCGTCGCCGTCGTCGCTGATCACGTTTCTGTCTCTTTGTTTGTGTTTACTGTCGCATCTTGTATTAATTTGCCAGGGACTTCAGAAAACTTTCAGCTTTTTATTATTTTTTTAATATTACTATTTTGTTTTATTCCCTTTTTTTTTGTCTTCGTAGAAATATTGATTTTTTCTTTTATCTATTTGGGTCAGATCATGGGAAAGTTGTTGTGGTTGGTATTTCTTACGGAAATCTCAAATTTCGCTTTTTTTTTTTGTTGTCTAAAATAAAATATAGCAAAATGATTAAATTGATGGATGGATATTCCTTTGATTCTTCATTTATTATACTCACAAACGACCAATTGCGACTTGTGGGTTACTACAAATTGGTACGGTTAAGCTGGTTTGATTGGTCTGGTTTAGTGAATGGTTCAATTAGATTTCCTAGGCGATGATACCAACAATTTGCATGTCTCTTTCCCATTTTTTCTGTTTAATTTTTCGTCTTTTTCAGACGTCGGCGATATAATGCTATTTTATCATATAATATTACAGAGTCCTGATATTTTGGCAACTTTTGTCTCTATGAAATTTTATTTATTCCCAATTTTTACAAGTTACAAGTTTTTTCAGATGTTGGCAAGTAAAAATGTTTCTTTTGATATTTTGCAATTTTTTTTTCTTCGTTTTTTCGTGATTTCTTTATTTCAATTTCACCATAGCAATCCAAGTATATATAATTATTTATAATACACTGAAAGAATTTTTATTGTTACGTGAGTGGAAAAGGTATTACAGAAAATATATAATATTAAATATTTACACATTTGTTCACTATATTGATTTTTACACATTTAATCAAGGATTAGACAGAAGTACTACAATAGAACAAAAGTAAAAAGTGTATATATATTAGTTTTAAAAAGTATATATACTGTATATATATTATATTATTTTCCAATTGTTTATAGAAGTTCTTACTATTCAATTTGCAAAACCAGGCTTTATAATTTTTCAGCGGTCGATATTTATCAACCCACTAAAGATTAGCCTGATTTGTTAACAAAAGGCCCAAGCCCTTACTTGAGAGTTTGACACGTGTTGAGGTCTTATTGGATATTATTAAAAATTCCTTGGGCGTCAATTGTCTGCTTCGTGCTGGTCATCCGTCTTCCGTGTTTCTCCCAACATTTTATTACACGAACACGAACACGAACAGAACAAAAGAGAACCCTAGATTGTTCTATTGCCTTCGTCCAGGTTTATTTATCTTCCCCGCCGAAAACGAATCCGGATCTCGTTAACTAAAGAAGCATCTTTTCGAATTTCAGTCTATCAATTAACATGGTGGGTTTTCTCTCGTCGCTTCTCCATTTTCTTATTTCTGTTGCCGCTTTACTCTCTCGGGTGTGATGACTGTTTGTCCTTTGATTAAATTCGATTCATTTTAGCTTCATTTGGGGATCGCTTGTTAGTTCTATGTTGTTGATTTCTATAAATCCCAGAGATTTATTTGTTCTGTGAATTGGGTAAGGATTATATTAGCTGGTTGCTTCTTCGGATATCTCTGCAATCCTCTTGGCTCAAATCGTGTTCATTACCCTTAAAATTTAGAGTTTTTATTCCTGAAGACTGTTATGTTTGATTGAAATCCATTCATATTACTATTAAGGTTGTAATTGCAGTGAATAGAACATTGTTAATTGAAAGAAACATAATTTTTAAAAGAACATACATGGATATACAATTTCCGGTTCTCTTTTATTCTATCTAGATTTGATCATCAGGCAAAAATGGTCTAAATGTTGGCAATATTTTGCGAGTAATCGAATTCCTTCATGCATATAGATATCAGTGGCTAAAGGCCTGTTCTTATTATGTTGCATTAACACTAATATTCTCATTTCTATCATTGACAGGCTGGGAGAATAATTGCGCAATTCATTGTGATGGGTACTGGGATATTGGGTCGTGCTTTCTTTCAAGCGTATCGTCAGGCAATTGCAAGTAAGTTTGTACACTTTTTATTTATAAGTTAGATTTTTTTTTAACATCAACTGCTCTCTTAGAAGATCTATTTTTGGTTACATATTGCATTTTCATGGTGGCTACTGATTCTGTGAAAGTTTTTTTCGTTGTAGCTCCTGGATATTTATTTACTACTAATAGAACGGTTTATATGTTTCTGGATTGCTCTGTTTGATTTACTGAATCGTTAATTGAGTCAAGGCGTTGTGTATTTGTATTGAAGGAGGCCTATCTTACCCAAGAAACTTATTTTGCAGATGCGTCTAAAACTGGAGTTGCGCAGGAAGCAATGCAGAATGCAGTACGTAAAGCAGGAAAAGCCATTAATGAGCAAGAGGCTAGGCAGATTCTTGGTGTGACCGAGCAGACCTCTTGGGAAGAGATATTACAGGTAAAACGTTTCTCTGTCATCGGTCTAATCTGAAACTCTTAAGGGAATAACTTAAAGGAGTTGGTCTATATATGAATGCAGAAATACGACAAGCTGTTTGAGAATAACGCCAAAGCTGGGAGCTTTTACCTTCAATCTAAAGTTCTTCGAGCCAAAGAATGTCTCGAAGTTGTATACAGGAGCAAAGCCAATGGTACACCTAGTTAAGACTTTAATCTTTTTTTTTTTGTTTACAGATACAGAATTCTTGCTCTTTATGTCAAATCAAAGACAATATCACTGTTCTTTGAGATGATGTATAACTTTTAAAAAAAACTGCCATAATTTTCTTCACCCATTTTTCAGTTGACCAGTGTCAAATAACCTCTTACAGTTAGAATGGATTGTTGTTCTATGCGCGTATGTTGTATCTTTCACTCCTAAGACTCTTTTTAAAGTTTTGTTTCTGTTTTTGATTAAGATTTGAAACTGAGATAAATCTACAGTTTGTTATGTATAATATAATTACTTCTCTAATCATCCTCAAATCTCTAATCATCCTTAATCGATTACTATCTCTAATCAACCTTACTTCATAACTGAGTTCCCATAAATATGAGGGAGAATAAAGAACCTGAGTCTATTGCAAACAAATTTCATAAGGGTGGATTTATACAAAATAAAATCCTATGCACAACAATTAAATTACGACCCAAATCCGAATTGAAGAAGCTACAATGAAAACGTGAAAGGAGATGAGTAGTCCTAATGAAGTGGAAGTGAAGTGGTTCGTCGTGAGAGAATCGTAGTCGTTGAGTGAAATGTGACGATCCTTATTTGGTTAACTTCTTGCAATCCTCTTACACCTTTTCTTTATTCCATTTTTGTAAAAAGAAACCTGTAAAACAGAGACGAAAGATTGCTTTAGAACCAAGAATCCAAGTTAAAGCATGAAAGTAACTAAAACCGTTTAGATGAGAAGTCGTTTGGCATAAAACTTACTTGCATAAATGGGAAATTTGGTTAAACTTGGTGAGTCTAGTAATGGATGGGTCCAGCTCCTGTCATTGGTTGGATAAGCAATGTGTTGAATCGTCATGTATTAGAACTTGTTCTCCACATCTCCTCGCATTGGTGTTGGCCTCTATCTTCCCAGGTTGATGTGAACGAGACAATGGTTCAGGAATTTTGGGAATCTTGCTCTGTATCTAGCAATAGCCTCAAGAGACTTAACGTTTCGTTTTCAGCAAATGTTCGATGAGAATCCCAAGAGTGTGTCGTTTGATACTCCGAATCTTGTCTACTACGAGTATTCTGATACTATTGCTGACAAGTATCCAAAACCGAATTTTGCTTCGCTTGTTGAAGCTAGCCTCGATCTTCAAATGACACATGATCACATTCATAAGGCGAAATTTTTAGAGATTGATCTAGTCAAACCGGAAGAAGACACGATGGTTGGTGATGCAACGGTTATTCAGGGAATATGCAATGTTAAGACGCTTTACTTATCTGACAACACTCTTTGAGGTCAGTTCAGTCCCAACTTTGTCCTAATCTTTATTACCAGAGTTAATGGTGTCAAGTTATTGATGATCTACTTGAAATGGTGGTTTCAAGTTATTGAAGTGGTTTTTTTTAGGTACTTGCTTTCTGCTGCAAACCAATGCCGGTTTACAAATACCTGGTTCATCTAACTATCAAAACTGACCGAGATGTAGAATGGGAATCATTGACGGCACTTCTCAAGAATTGTCCAATTCAAGAAACCCTTGTCTTCGAGGTACCAAATATATCCTTATTTCATGCAAAGCGAAATAGATTTTGAAATTAATTTTATTTTGTGGTTTAGGGACTTCTCCACAGAAATGGTATGAAATGTAAAAGTGACGGGTGCGTATGCAAACCGTGGGAGGAGGAGAGCATTCCTACTTGCCTACCATCAAGTCCTGTGAAGGTCCTAAAGATATTCAAGTTTGGAGATATCTATGGAGATGAGGTCATGGACAAAATGATGGAACAAGTCCTTGAGACAATACTGAATCTTTAACAACTCATAATACACTACGAAACTTCAACTGAGAAGATGTGGAGGAAGTATTAAGCCAATTTCAGATGGGTCCTAGAGAAGGTAGCCAAGTGCAAGATTCAAAGTTACCTCTGATAATCTCAGTTTGTCATCTACTTAAAGCATGTTTCCTTTTCATCGGCGAAATGGATTTCTCGTATTTTGAAAGAACTTTTTTGGTTTCTAAGTTCTTTTGATTACTCATGCCTCTTTTTACCATCTCAAAGCCAGGAGTGTGTCTCCGCTTTATGTTTGTAATAGTATCTAATGACTTATTTTTGCTCTTGTCGGTTAGACCACAACTTGATGTTTTAATCTTTTCAGTTCTTCTGTTTTACGCTTGATTGTCTTTTTGAAGAAACTAATCCTTTAATCCCAAGGAAGATGAACAACAAATTTGGTTCACTTGGACGAAAAGAAAAGCTTCAAAATGTAAAATAGGTGCTAAAACTGAACTAAGCTAGAATTAATTAACTTTCTAAAATGTAAGATTAAAACAATGTGAATATATACCTGGTTTTGATCCAAAAATAAAGAAAAAAAAACATGTGAAATAAAGAAAAAAAACCCAAAAATAACCGTCTCTGGTTAGCATTTCACTCTGACCGCCATTACTTAGCCATTTCAAAGCCATTTCTAGCGTTGCGATAATCCCCAATAGTCATATCAATCTCAGCCTGTGAGTTCATCACAAATGGCCCGTGCTGAACAACAGGCTCGCCGATCGGTTCCCCTGCGATCAACAAGAATCTCAACGGCCTAGAGCTTGACGTATTCCTTACGCTAACTTCATCCCCTGTTCCAAACACCACAACATTGTGTGCTTGTACCGTTAAAGAGTCCCAGGAGCTAAACACGCCTTCATCGCCATCTATAACGTAGGCGAATGCGGTCCATGACTCTGGAATGGTCTGAAGGGTTTGAGCTCTCGGCTCGAGAGTAAAGTCAAGGAACATGATTGGTGTTTTTGTGTAGAAAGGAGATTGGACTCCCATTGACTCTCCGGCTATGACTTTGACCTCTACTCCATCTTCCTCTGCTCGTGGAATCTCTGAACTCGACAGTTCTAGGTTTTCTGGCTCGATCCTGTCGAAAATCAAAGAACACAGATCTTAAAAACATTGAGAAAGCTGAAGGAAAGTGGAATCTTTTTAAAGAATTTGTTCTCGTAAACATTTTTTCAGTGGAAGGGAGGTTGATCCAAAGCTGTATGCCATTGTTGACTTCTTCTGCAGGCATTTCGGAATGAATGATTCCTCTTCCTGCTGTCAACCACTGCAATAAAACCAGAATCAAAAGGATGAAACCAGAAAATTAAGCTCAGAGGATTGTATTGTCTTTTGGTCTGAAATGTTATCTGTTTTTCATCACCTGAACATCTCCTTCATGGATTGTACCCTTATGACCATTGAAGTCTTGGTGAATGATTCCTCCCTAACCATTTCGAAAGCATGAGAATCTTCAAAGAAAGATTCAAGAACCAAATATATGGAGAAGATGGTAGAGTCTTTGTCACCTGAAGCATATATGTAACACTTTCAAAACCTGCACAGGGTTGACCTAATTAGATAAGAGACATTACACAACAGAGCAAGTTTTGTGTATTTATAAGCATGAATAGATGATTTGACCTCTGTGAGGATGATCTCTGAATCCACCTGGAGGTGAAACTGATCAAGAAACAGAGAAAATGTCAAACAAACACGTAGTGTCTGGCTGCTTAGATTATCCAATAATAAATAAACATCAAAAAGACAAAAAAAAAATTTCACAATTTAAATTACGATGGGGAAGTATAATAATATTACCGGAAAATTCTACTAGCGAGACGAACGGGTCAAATAACTCATGGTCAATCCTGAATTAACCCAATAAGAAAAACATATGAAACTTGAGGTTGAAGCCATTGGATTTTCCTGGGAAAATTAGGAAAGTGAAAAGAAAACTCACTTTGTGATGCCATGTCTAATAACAGCACCATCACCTTCATTCTCAAGATTTGCAAATATCTTCTTGATGACTTGTATCGATGACATATCGACGAATTCAATGATGGTATAACTTTGTTTCTGTATATATGTATCTTTTCTGTCTCTGTGTGTTGTAGTCAAAGATTAATAATAACAAAAAGCATTTTATAGAGGATTTGATTGGAGGAAATTTGGAAAAATACCGTAAATAGGGTATTTTCCTAATACGTATGTAAATATGCATATTTTATTATCAATACGTAAATGCAGGGGATCAACCAAAACTAATTCCAATTCTCACCAGCAAATACAAAAAAGGAAACAAATCCAAAATTTATACTTTATACGAATCTCGTTCCCATAATTGTTTGTTGTAATGCCATTTGTCATAAATGGAATTAATCATTTTATAACATGTTTTCTTAATTCCAACATTGGTATCAATTCTCAACAGCAAAAACAAAAAAGGAAATAAATCCGAAATTTATACTTTATACGAATCTCGTTCCCATAATCGTTTGTTTGTTGTGTCATTTGTCATAAATGGAATTAATCATTCTATAACATGTTCTCTTAATTTTTAACGTGTCAAAATTCATTATAGAAAGGAGAAAATAAAGTTGAACGTGGTCAATATATTCTTGAAAATAAAAAATGACCTCTTGTAGGACGTGTTCAGAGTCAGCTCTGATTGGTAACCTGAGTTTCTTTCCGGGTTTCATGTCCTTGTTCAGTTGTAAGCGTTGGTCTCTCTGTCACTTACAATGAGAAGTGTCGGCCCACGTTATTAGTGAGTAGACAAGAAAAGGAAGACATTCGTACAAGTTTTAATATATTTCGTGTCTTTGTTCTTCATCCTGAAATGGGTAAGAACACGAATTCGACTTTCTTTGAGCAGAATTTCGACTTGTAGTCGGAGTTGTAATAGAATCTCGAGTCTTATAACTTTCTGAAAGATAGGATTGTTCACATTGATCTCATCTTGAATGTGAAAAAAGAAAACAAATCCCAAAAAACTCATATGGTTTTAGTTTACAAACTTTTTTGACTGTTACCTCTAACTACTCTTAGCCATCTCAAACCCGTTCTTACCATTCTGATAGTCCTCAAAAGCCATATCGATCTCAGCCTGAGAATTCATCACGAACGGACCAATCTGAACTACAGGCTCACCAATCGGCTCCCCTGCAATCAACAGAAACCTCAGTGACTTCGAAGTTGACTTGTTCCACACGCTAACTAAATCTCCTGGTCCAAACACAACAACATGGTGCGCCGATATAGCGGAAGAGTTTAAGGAACTGAACACCCCTTCATCGCCTTCTAAAATGTAGGCGAAAGCGGTCCAAAATTCTGGAACGATCTGGTGAGTTTGAGATCCTGGCTTGAGGGTAAAGTCAAGGAACATCATTGGTGTTGTTGTGTGGAAAGAAGACTTGATTCCCATTGAATCTCCGGCTATGACTTTGACCTCTACTCCATCTTCCTTTGCTCTTGGAATCTCCGAACTCGACAGTTCTAGGTTTTTTGGTTCGATCCTGTGGAAAATTAATCAACACAGAGATCCAAAATTGGAATCTTGACAGGTAATATATCTTAAGAGGAATAGAGGATAATGAAGAGATTTGTCTCTTTTACATTCTGTGAATGGAAGGAAGGTTGATCCAAAGCTGTAAGCCATTGTTGACATCTTCTTCTGGAAATTCAGAATGAATGATTCCTCTTCCGGCTGTCATCCACTAACAAATCAAAAAGCCAAAATTGAGTGAAACCAGAAAACTCCAAGAGCATTCAATGTTATTTTGTGTTTAGTGTTTTTTTTTTATTTTCACCTGAACATCTCCGGCTTTGATTGTACTTTTATGACCTTTGAGATCTCTGTAAGTGATACCTCCCTGCATAAATTTTTATAAGAAATCGAAGTTCATTAGAATCAAGATTCAAGAATCAAATCTATGAAAAAGATGGAAGAGTCTTTGTCTCACCTGTAGCATGTAAGTAACACTTTCAAAACCTGCATAGAGTTGATCCAATTACATAAGAGTCATTACAGAACAGAGCAGGCTTTGTGTATATGTGTGTGTATATATATATGAGTGAGAGTGCGTAAGAAGTTATCGGTGATATAGACCTCGGTGAGGATGATCCGGGAATCCAGCTGAAAGCGAAACTAATCAAGAAACACAACACATAAATGACTGCTTTTGATTATTATCTATATAAATATATAATCATCAATTAAACATATTTGGGGAAGGAAGAAATTTACAGGAAAATTCAACTAACAACACGAACGGGTCCAATAACTCCTGGTCCATTCTGAGTTAACCACACAAGAAAAAGAAAAAATGAAACTTGAAGGTGAAGCTATTGGCTTTTATGAAAAAAATATTCTAGAAAAGAAAAAGAAAACCCACTCTGTGATGGCGTTTCTAACGAGAGCCCCTTGGCCTTCTTCCTGAAGCTTTGCTAAAAAATTCTTGATTACCTGTCTTGTTACTCTATTATCGTCGGAAGAAGCAGACATGGTGATCTTATTAAACTGTTTCTTTTTTTTTCTTCTTCTCGTTTTTGAGTAGAAGAAAAACTTTTTGGTTGTTAATGGAGGAAGTAGTTCTTTGTATTTAATTTATGGTGAATGTGTATTATATATATATATACACATAGAGAGAGAGAGAGAGAGAGTGGTGCAGAGGATCGATTGGAACTGGAAGTTGTAGGTGAAGGTGACTGGGTTCCCATTGATATGTGGTGTGAACTGTTATTATTGCCGACTTCATCTAATCAGGATTTTTATTATTTAGATACTCATATAATATTAAGATTTTTCTATTTCTATTTGAATTAAGTTGACTGTAACCTATATTTTTATATTAAAAATTTGTATTTTTTTCTTTTTATATTAACATATTTTAAAATCTAATATGAATAAAATTTTACGTGTCAAAAATCTAAAAAACACAAAAATATATATCATGATAATGTTAATCACTAACTTAAAAATAAATAAATTTATGTTCATTTTTTCATAAATTATACATATAAGATATTAATCAAATCCTATAAGACTTATAAATAAAAAACTTGTTGATGATGAATAACCAATGAAATTATTCATCTGAAAAATGAACATAAATTATAAAATATTGTTTGACCTTCTGAACCATAGACGTTAGGTTTACGAAGGCTAAATGTTTCATATGTTGTTTAATCTGAAAGACGAGCTGGAAAAATCATCGAAACATATTTGCGTTCATACCAGTATAAGGTTTTAAAAGCCACGTGTATGTTTACATTACATGACATGTGGAAACAAGTGCATGTATATGCAAAGACGTAATGTAGCACTTCCCGTCATATAATGTGTACATCATACACAAATGAGTGTGAATATGAAATCGTAGGCGTGCACAGTGTGGATTTGATATTAGTTTGCATTGATATTTGATTAACATATATTTTCGAAATGTAAAAGAGTTTTAACATAAAATGAAAAAAAAAAATGAAAAATGATTATGCTGCGTAAGCGCAATTTTTGCCAAGAAGAACATTCACTTTTCTGTTTAAATCATATAGCAATGATTTGTCCGTACCTTTTAATATGTAATAATCAAAATTTTAACGATTTTCTTAAACAATTTTTTCTTTTTTAACGAGTTTCTGTTTGCTGATTGAAACATTTTAATAAAAAAGGTTGTATCTATATTAGTCATGCCGTCTATTTGCAGCATTATTCGCATATGAATTTTAATTGTACTGAATTTTGCTTTAAGAAACTTAGTTATTCACTATCGTTCTTCTTTTTAAAACAACAAAATATTTGATATTAAATTATCGGGTTTTTCTGCAAAAAAAAAAAAAAACTCTTAATGTAGTTTAACATCGAAATAGAGAACAAATCTAATCCTAGATTTCTAATTTAAAATTGGAAAGAAGAATTCGAAACACAGCGTTTAACATCTCCCTTAACGATATAACGTCTGTTTAACGGGTGGATTATATTGCGGATTGATCTGTAGTTGATGGATTGACTAGTAAGTTTTTGATATGGCAATTTAATTTGCAAAAAAAAAAAAAAAACCATATTGAAGGTTTTTTTTTGCAGAAAAATCTAAATTATTTAATCAAATATAAATTTTACGGTTGACGGCCTTGATTTTTCTCTTCATCTAATTATACATGTTATTTTGCAAATCAACTGGTTGAGACTAAAATTCTAAACAGTGTTGCGGAATAATGATTCATTCACACCTGTTTTTTCGTACCACTCTATGCAACCTTTGTGAAATTAGGTTTATTATAATGGTCTAGACCCATGCAAAAAAAATTGAAAATACTATCATATTAATGTAAAAATAAGTACTATATCTAATTTGTTATATAATTCATAACTCGTAATGTCTTAACTCTTGAAGTGCCGACAATGTATTTCAAACGACTCAAACCTAACTTTCTGATTATTTGAAACGAATAATGATATATAAAGAAAAGCTGTTCGTTGTCATGCTACGTTTAAGTAATAAACTTGGCTACTTAAACAGCTAATCATCACAATTTTTTAATATTCTTCATTATCACTTGTCAGGGTCTTAAAAAATACAAAATAATATTAAATATTATTAAACTATACATCAACCACATGTTAAGAGTTGTCGTATATAAAATATGGTGGATGATCTGATGTCCGCATTTTATTCAAGGGATATATACGAAATATTAAATTTCAGGAATGAATATAAAATTTTAGTAGAATAATTCGAAATATTTTTTGAGTTTGTTCATATTGATCTTGAGACTTCTTGCGGTTGAAGGGAAACGATCATCTTTTTAAATAATGCTAAGAGATAGAGATGAGCAAAAAAACAACATGAATTTCCTTCACCGTTATTGGAAATGAACAACATCCAAACAAAGGTTCTGCCAATTATCTTAAGGGAAAAAAATGTTTCAAAACTTTAAAAGCAAGCAATGAGAACACGTTATATTCACGATATGCTCTGATGGGACCATATGTATATTCAGACTAAAATAGCACACAACTTCTTTCCTTGACATATTGATAGTTAATGATTTCTTGCTGTGTGAAAAGGTGAGAACAAAAGAAGATTTCACTTTTTAGGTGTACTGAATCTAGTTTAATGAAAAGTTCGAAAAGTCAAGACTTTTACAAGTTCTTTTGTTTGTGATTCACTATTTTCTACAACTGTGGGTTCTTCTCCCCCACCATTACCCTCTCTATCACACAAATCCATAATCCCAACACTAGTCTTACATATCTATAGAGAGTGGGAGACATGTGTGCATGTATATGCAGAGAGAGAAGATGTGAACATCGTTTTTATATTACTTTTGACTTTATTTAGAATCTTCTGTTAATCCAAATGACCTTAATGGCCTACCCTTTCCACATGTTTCTCTAGTTTTGGCCCATTAACACTAGCCAAATCGTTTGGTTTCTCACCAATTAGGTTCATGATTACACTTTCTTTATGAGATGGGAACAGAGAATGTCATTCATTCACAAATTTCAGCATTACAAGAAGAATCATATGAAGTGAAATAGCTTGAGAGCAACAGTAAACGCTCCCCAATTGTCTCTTAAATGATCAAAATCAAGATTTGATACAAATGCCAGCAGATGCCTCCACCTTTTCAAGATAACTGAAGTCAAAGCAGCATCTGTTGTAGAGAGGAAAGACAAAATGTGACAAATAAGAGGAAAAACCATCTTAGTTCTAGATCATCTACTTTTGTGAAAGATGATCCTTTGGATCAACAGAGCGGTTTGCCTGCTAAGTGCTAATGCTTTGGATTCCATTTTTGGACCTAAATCTTTATGCTAGATATGTTGTTTTGGCGCCCTTGAAATGTACACATGCCAGCATCTTCTCTTCTGTTTCAATGAAGACCTGTTCGGATCCCCGCCAGTTCGAATCTTTCACTATTATATTTCTTTGGAGTTAATTAAGTGCTACCAACTTGGATCGTTCGCTTCCAGAATCTACTTCACATATCTGATCAAGATCTGGTTTCTTCATTTAAGCCTCTGTCTAGGTGTGTAAGCGTTGCTCTCGTCAACAACACCCCATCCGTGAGAATCACGTCACTGTTCTATCGGATATGGAGGGTTGGATTTTTTTTTTTTTTTGTGTGAAAATAACACTAAAAATATAATATAAAAAGGTCTAGGAGCGTCGATGATGTGTTGTTATGTGTTCTTGGGTCGTTTGAATTTAATTTTTGGATTAATCGTTAGGTCATTTTCTAAATTGATTATAAACTTATGTAACTTTGAGTTTTATCGGTATTATAATTGTATTTTATGTTTTGGTTTTGGATTCTTTCATGTTTAATAAAAACTCAGTGAGAGTTAATTCACAACCGACCAATGTCCATGTGGGCCTATATACATAACCATCGGTGACATAGGGTCTACTTTTAATGTTACAATATCAAGTTTTTAACTATGACATCTAAAATAGATAATCTCTCGCATCGCTCACACATTTTATGTTATATAGATCAAAATCCCAAAGGACTTTCCAAACGAAGATAATCATACATAACACCTGTAAACGAATTGTCTTTCCGAACTTGAGTAAGAAATATCGTGTTATTACCAACCTTAAGTAAGTTTCCATGAACATCGATATTGTACAATCTGTATAACCCATGGATTCCATGTCTAGCGATCGCGTTATCTTGACCTATTAGCCCAGTTGTGAAAATAGGTTTAGAATTAGCTTCGTTGATCCGAACAAATAAATTCGCAGCGTGGCTGCAGCCAAAGCCATCCGAAACGTGTAATTTCCAGTTTGAATCACTGCTTTTAAACTAAACACAATTTGCCATGTCGTTGCTTGATATGTTCCATTTCCAGCATTCCTATATATATTTTTATATATAGATATATTGTATCAGCATTTTTGAACTATCAAAATAAATATTATTTACCTGGTCACATGTGCATAGAACCAGTCTTATAAATAAGATCGTTTCGAGGATACAAAACATTGTAACGATCCCACAGACCATATTGTCTAAAGCTGCATCATTATATTGATAAAACATCATTTAATATCTCAACAAAATAGACAAATAATATTCAATTGGGTGTTATGTTTATTTATATATTACCGGTCTTGAGGAAGATTTGAGTAATTAAGATAGAGTTTGGTCAAAAGGGTTGGATCCGGATCTGGGATATAAAATTCTGCGGCAGTCCGGTCTGGTTCTCCGATTTCCCACAGCGTCGAACCACTTCTCGGCGGCTCGTAAACTATGGCTCCTACGTTTATCTCCCTGCCTACACCAAACCTCAAACGAAACAAATGAAATTATCAATGCTTCTCTGGTTGGATGTAAATGGATCACTAACGTAACACATATTTTATCTTCTATATATAAATAAATTAAATTAACCTGGTATAATGGCCATAAATGCTTCGATCTCGTATTTATAGTCACCGATATATCCAGAAATCCATGCATAGAGACTATAACGCCCTGGTCTCACATTCGCTATTGTGAACATCCCCTTACTGTCTGCTCGTGTCCAAAATTGATATCCCTTTTGTCCAAATTTTGTTTTTTAAGAGATTAATATAATTTTATAAGCCATTGATTTAATCTGTTTGAGAGAGACTGAGTCATGGATTTCTTTATAAAAATATTCATTTGCTATGCACTTAATCCCATCAACATTAATCTCCCATTAACCAACAAAAACAATTGTCAAAAATATTTTGATTTTTCACTCTTTTCGTGTACGAATTAAAAGTACAAAACACCGTCTATACCAACGTACCTTATATTTTTTTTTTTTTTTGTCAACATAACCTAGTGGCTTTAATATCCCGCTTAATACTGCGGGGTGCTGGGTTCGAACCCCAGACCTGTGTCATGAATTTCAGAGGTGGCCACCATTGTGCCACATTATTCCGACACGTACGTTATATTAAATTACTATTTATAACATTAAAAAAAAATTATATACTTTATTAAAAGAAAAGTGTAAAACATATAATAAATTATTCAGTACGAAAATATAATTTTGGTTATCGAAAAAGTGACATACCGAAACTTAAATTACTCTATGTAGCATGTAGCCGCCCGTCACGGCAATAGTATAGTAAAATTTTAAATATAAGTACCTTGTTTTCGGTTTGCCATGAACCAGCATTACCGGGTTTTGCTAAACCCACAAAAGCAAATTTCCCAAATAACTTTGACTTGTTTACGTATCTACGAAATTCATAAATTTACACATTGTGTTTTTTAAGATTTAGTTTTGTCAATAACATTCATTATACGGATTTGAATCTAGATAATGATGCATGGAATGATGATACTAATACAATCATTATACTATATATATCATAATTTAATATATATATATATATATTCTATTATCCAGTATTTTGAAGATAAGTAAGACGATAGCTAAAAATAGAGAAAAAATGTATTTACCTGTCCATTACAAAGAATTGACCCTTTACTGTTCCTCTTTGGTGATGAAGAGGATAATCTACTGACTTCACGAAATCATATGGCCAACTTTCATTCGAATAATTTAATAATTATAACAATTACAAAACTATTAATTTATAGAATTTATTACGAGTACAAGTATAACATTTGTAGACTATATACCTGCCCTTTAAATATATCATTTTGTGGATTTATCATACGAACAGCTTCTTTATAAGCCAATGGATTAGCACGCCGATTACTAATATTTCGATCGGCTTCACAAGGCATAATTTTCTGCCGATTATCCGATATAGCCATAAAAGCAAAGCTGAAAATTGGTTTATAACAAATGATGTTATTTCTAAATCACAACAATTTCACCATTAAAAGTTTATTATATTCACCAAAACTTAATTTACTAAAACAAAATAGTTACTTTGTTGTGTTAAGCTTGAAGACGATCCTGGTTTGGTCCATATCCACATCTGGCCAACTTTCTAACTTCTCTAACACAGCGTACATATATATTCCAGATATCCCATTTCGAATAATATATCTTTAAAGAATTATAATTAGTAAAATAATTTAACTTCTCAAAATTAAAATAACAAACAAATATTACAACACATATATAAGATAAATAAATAAAATTATTTGCAAATTTTACGTACCGTTTGTCTACATTTAATGGCGCTAGTGAGCCACGTTGAGAAATATTCCAAGATCTTGAAAATGAAATTTCGACATGTTCATTTGTTTGATTTATAATGTTGAATTTTACTCCAACTAAACTGTTAAAGCATAATATCATGATATAAACTAAATTAAAGTTAAGAAAATGATTAGGGGCATGTGATAACGATAAGAATATATATTAACTAAATGATACGAAGAGAGAGAGAGAGAGAGAGAGAGAGAGAGAGAGAGAGAGAGAGAGAGAGAGAGAGAGAGAGAGAGAGAGAGAGAGAGAGAGAGAGAGAGAGAGAGAGAGAGAGAGAGAGAGAGAGAGAGAGAGAGAGAGAGAGAGAGAGAGAAACAATAAAACAACAATATATATATAAATAGTCATCTTGAATGTGCATCTATGTGTAGATTCAACTGTGGATTAGACACGAAAAGGAGAAGAAATAAAACATTTTAAAATTTGCGTCTTGAAATGAAAACAAAATAAAACAACAATGAAACACAAAATATTCCGAGACACAACATAACTATAATATATTGTCCCTAAAATAGTCAAAAAAAAAAAAAAATAAGTTTCAACATACTTTCGATTTCGTACAATACGATTCAGTGAAAAGACATAGAATTGTTATAAGAACATACCGTGACATTTGGGAATGGACACCTTGAAGAAAGAAAATCAGAACGAAAACGTGAGTTATTATGAATTAAAAAAAAAAACAGAGACTTAATGAGATACATATATCGAGTCTGTATAGGTTCGATATACATATCGAATGATATAGATATCAAATAATATAGATTTCCGAACCTTAAAATTAATAAATGTACAAGAGTAATGAACTAATGGACATTAAAACCGATTATTTTTAAAGAAAATATAATACCTATTATTGCAGTGAGAACAGTGAAGAGATTGGTAAGAGTGAATGCTGAAGCCATTAGTTTCTTTGCCATCACTCAAGATCTCCCTCTCTCCTTAATGTCTCTTATTTGTGCTTGTTCTTGATGACTTGATCGATCACCTTAATGACGGGCTGGTATCTATAGTATTTCATAACTCTAAACGGAAGACTAACAGCCTTAACGGATCCATCGATACAGCTACAACATAATTTTAAACACAATCAATTATTTTCGGTTTAGCGCATGTTCGTTTTATTAAGCAATTTCTCGAACAATCGACAGCAATCATAACACTATATAATTCATTTGTGAAACACTGAAACAGGAACCTTTTCTTTTTAAAATATTTTCAGCTTTACCTACCAGAACTATTATAATTTTATTATTAAAAAAAACAACACAAACAAAATTCAGAAGGGCTCCTAAATTTTATGATGGGTTTGAATTCAGTTTGACTTTTTTTAAACAGCATAATTTTCATAATTTTTATCCAGTAACGGTATAGATGGAAAGTAAAACAATTTGGTACTTTAGAATATATTGTATCTTAGAATATTATTTTTTTTTAAAAAAAAGAATTTCAGAGTGTTGACAAAAATATATCAAATATTTTGAATATAATACACTAAAAATTATGAATTAGACATAGAAGATTTTTAGAGACAAGTATATCAGAGAGAGAGAGAGAGAGAGAGAGAGAGAGAGAGAGAGAGAGAGAAACAATACTCACACTCACCAATAATTTAAGTTTACATTATAAAATAAAGCAAAACAAAAAAAAATAATGTAAATTAATTAAGTGTTCTATAATTTTTCGGGATCGGATAGTGTTGTATAGACTTCATTATCTTCTGCATGGATTTTACAAATTTTCAATTTGTATTAAAGATTATAAGCTCCAGATAAGCACTTCCGCAAAAGAAATTATGATACTTATAGACAGCATTTTTGGGTTGGTATTTCGGGAATTCTTGATCATTGACGTTGACTCATCTTCATACTTCAACTATTACAACAACGTTTAATTTTTGGTTGGCTTAAATCGAGTAAATTAAAGGGTGCAGTCGAGTAGTACAGAGGTTTCTTTTTTATTATTTTATTGAAGGATATAATTCGGTAAGATATTTGTTAAATTTTAAAAAGACTGTAGAGGTTAAGCCCAATATAAAATAAGAAAACAAGCTGTAGAGACATTGACTTTTAAACCGGGTGAATGTACAGTTGGTGAGTCAGACACTTTCACTAAGATTAACTTCTTTTTATGCAAACCGAGTTGAAAGCAGGTGTTGTGTCTGTTCGACTATGAAGTACAATGCTATGAAATTTTATGTATGAACCCAGCAACAGTTAGGAGTTTATGTAAGATACTGTCAGAAAAGTATAAACTAGAAGAGTTTTGTAATGTTTACCTTGAAGAGAATTGTAATATTCGTAAGAATGGTAGGACAATATGTAACTACCCGGGTTATAGCTGAGTGATATCAGTATTCACTTGACACAGTGAAAATAAAATTAGATGATGTTTTAGATTCGCAGCATGAGGATTGTGATTTTGTGCATTGGGAAGCGGTGAAAGCATATGAATGGTGATGAAAACGATGGACATGTTCCATATATACCACAAGTGATATAATCATGGAGATTATATGCGATTCTATTACTATAGAGATGGGAAAAGGAACTAGGTTTCCATATTAAAAGCTATGTGATCTTTGTCCTTTGTTTTTACTCATGATTTATGTTAATGTTATACCATATTTATGAAAGCAAATATTGTTGTACACATGTGATGGTGAAGACTCAAAATTGAAGATAGTGAAGACTCAAGATTGATCAATGTTTTATGATTGTAGCATGAACTTTTAGGTTTGAGGTCATGATATAATATTGGGGGTTTTTGTTAAATTTTATGTATGGGTTTGTGTATTACACACTATATATGGAGTTATTTCATTTATCTTTTGTTGTTTTAATATGTATGAAATGTTACATTGGTTAGAAATCTGAGTTTTAGTGAATTTACTGCAAATTTAACTTTAATTTATAAATGTATATGAATTTATATGATTAAAATTGATTTGTAAGTGTCAAAAATATAATTTAAAAATTATTTAGTTGAAAATATTATTTAGATCAATAATTAAAACTAATATGGCTGAGATTAATATTTAAAATATGATTATATTAAAATATAGATATTTTAGTCATTTGGATAGAGATGGAGATTAACTACAGCTAAGCAAATGAACCATCCAAATAAACACTAAAAATGAAACGAAAAACATTAAAATGAATTATTTAGTTGGAGCATTTAAATGGTTCATCTGAATGGAAATATCAGATACATTATAAGCTTTATCTCAATCTAGTAGAAGACTTTTATTTAGTTTTTTTTTCAACGAATTAAACTTTGCTGTTTTAATGTAATTCATTTTCTTTCTTTTTTCCAAATAATGTAATTCATTTTCTGTTCTTCTTACATATACCGAATGAATATTACAAATTATCATATTCTAATTAACTGTATTGATATTCATTTGATTACTTTTGTCCGAGTTTTTCTTTTTCTTTTTTGTAACAATCTATATTATCATTTAAGATTGGCGATGCCAAGTACTGCGATTTTTACAAAGAGTAAAACTCAGATATAACTGATTCATATACAGAACTAAAACAATAAACTTGGGAAATTCAAGCATTTTCTTTCATGACTCGAACCTTGCATTTGGATGAAGCTTTGGGAAGACGCAAAAGATCAATCATGACACGACGGCTCTCTCCATCATCAAGTGCTTTATGAGTAACCCTAACCATTTCAAGACGCGATAAGTTTCCCAAGAAACGCTCCATGTGAGTAAGTTCTTGACAAGTTCCTTCATACCCAGTGATCTGTAGAACCTTTACTCCGGATGATGACAGAGACTCTGACACATTAGCCCAAGAAGTACGTACACACCACACACCTTTCCATCCTTCTTTAACATAGTGCACTAGACCCTGAAAACACGTTGGCGATGAATATCATTGTAGATTCAAGAATTAGTACATAATTCTTTTTTTGCACCATACCTTGATGATGAGAGTTTGTAGATTTGTCGAGTTGAAAAGCAGAGATGGAAGCAATTTCCAGAAGATGAATGGAGAGCCATGAGGTATATCACTTCCCAGGGATAAACAAATCAGATTGTTGAACACCGGTATCGTTTCACCGCGGTAATAGAGCGTCTGAAACACTCACACGCACACCAGAATCAACTCTTTTGTATCATCACTAACCTATAAAATCCAGAAAAACAAAAGCTACACATTCATGAAGCAACTTAAAGGGATTGACTGACATCTAGAGCATCCGGAGATAAGCAGAGGATCTTGACATTTCTGATTCCCCTGAACAAGGTTAAAACATCACCAGGAACAAAACCAACATTATCTGGAGCTATCTTGCGCATGATTTGATTTGCAGTCAACTGAAGATCAAGCCTAACTTCAACCAGGCTATCAAAATGCAGATTTTCATACTTATCAGCGACCACATCCGAATATTCTAAGTAAACAAGTCCCCGAGTATCAAACGTAACACATGGTTTAGGACCAGAAGAATCATCATCGCGTCTGTATACAAGTTTCTTGAGTGTTGGACTTGAAATAGACCCATTCCAATAGTACCACTTGTTCGATTCATGGATTCGCAGGTTTTGAAGCGAAGGGAAAGCTGATAGAATCGGTTCAAAACCACCGTTAAGAATCAGCTTAGCATCCCCAAACAACAAAACTGAATCAAGAACGAGTGATTTAAGCATCGGACAAACGGACTTTGAAGGAAGCTGATAAAGACGGATTCTTGCTCCGATCCTGAGGTTTACCAGAGTCTTGCTCGTAAGGACAGTGAACGGAAAGTTAAAGAACCTGTAATCCAAGCGTAGAGAAATTTCCAAGGCACCAAGATCTATTACTTTTCGTATCCACTGTATTACGCAACATCTTTCAACACCTACATGACTTAACCTGAGAGAGACTTTCTTAACTAAAGACGAGTTCTTGACTCGCAGAGACAGTACCCTATCCACGAAATCCTTGAAAACCCCAATTTTCGGTTGACCCATTTTGGGATTCAGTAACAAAGAATCGTCGAAATCGAGGATAGGTACCAAATGAAGCAGATTCGACCATCTCTTTGAGAGAGCCGGTGTCAAAGCAGCCTCTTTTGTCGTCAAGAAAGCCAAGACGTAGCAAAGAAGATCATCTGGTAAATTGCTTATCACGTCAGTGGAACCTGGATTCGCATTTTTGATACTTTCCATATCAGAAAAGTCCGATCGAGAGAACGATCCCACACAAGGGGTTTACGAGCGAGAAATAACTAAAGGAGTCGATATTGATCTTAAAGAGTACTTAAAGAGGAAGCCATGACGAGGACAAGATGAATATTTCATCGCTATATCCAATCGGGTGGGTCTTAACTTGTATTGGGCCTTTGGGCCTATGATGTAATGATATTTAAATAATTTTGGAGAGTTGACAAAAAAAGAATTAGGGAAATCAACATTTTTAACCGTTTCGTTTTATTGGTCAACAGGATTTCATTGTTTTTAACTTCTTCTGTGTTTGCAATTTGCATTGATGTTTAACTGCTTTTTTTTAATATACGATGATAACGACAAGTTTACAAAATTTTAGTTTTTTATTTAACCATATCTGCAAATTTATACGTAAACTTCAGAAACTTTACTTTTCTTTTACGTTTTTCATTTCTTAAACTTGTTTATTTTGACATTTAAATTATAAAATAAAATAATTTTCTTTTTGACCAAAGAAAAAAAAACTATTTTTATCTTTGGAAATTTAGAGCATTTCCAGTTCACTTTAAAATCCTCAAATTTTAAAGTTTTTTTATTAACTACAATCCACCATCAAATCTTCAAAACACGATTTACTTTATAATTTAAATTTTATATATTATACATTTTAAATTAATTTTTTTTTTTGATAATTTCATTTTAGTTTCTATAGTTATATACATAACAAATATTTTAAATATTATCTATTTTCGCAAAAAATAGATTCATTAATTATAAATTAAAATTACAATATCAATATACAAATCTTCTAAAAAACAAATTTCTACATAAATAGATATATAAGCTATATATTGAGAAAATAAGATATAAATTTGATGATGCGTTTTGAGATAAGTTTTTAGTCATTAACGGAAATAAAGGATTAATATGTAATTTATAGAAAATAATTATTATTAGCAAAGCCTCTACTCGTACAAAGGCTAGTATCGGATTGGGATTTAACACAAGAATCTGGTGTGAGTCTTGGCGCAAGCCCCGAGAGGTTTAAAGAATACCCTATACATGAATCTTTCACTTATGGATACCAAAGAATGGGATATGCATGTACTTCGAAAATTATTTCGACCCCAAGATATATCACTTATCTTAGGCCTGAGACCCAGCCACCGGCTTAACCCCTGATGGGTATGTATAGCGCCTCACAAAGTCTGGGACATATTCAGTAAAGACATGATACGAACTTGAAAGAAAAGATACAAGCTCGGCAAGATCTTCCAATGATAAAGAAACCAAGCATCACCCGTCTTCAGACTTCAGAGTCAGGTGTGGAAGGTCAAATAATAGTTTCAATCAATTGAATGAGTGACAGACACTAAATCTGAAGCAATAGAGTCAATGAAATCAAAGCAACAATTGGACCTGAAATGAAAGGCAACAAATTAAAGCAAGGAAAGAAAAAAGCAAGTTGTTCTCCAAAAAAGGAGGGATAAGTGAAGTGTCAAAGTGACGTAGTAGATGACGTTTTAAAAGAAACAGCCAAACAAATTCACTTTTTTTCTTTTCAGTTTGTGTTTTAATGGTAACCATAAATTTGTCGATTTTTTTTCAGTAGAAAACCGAGGATTGGCTTTGTCTTTTTTAGGAAAAAGGTCAAAATCCTCTCGTCCATTGCTTTTTCATTCCCCTTCTTCTGATAATATTCATATAATTCCATGTATTTACAACTCAAAACAGTTGAAAGCCAAACGTTTTGAAGGTTTAATTACTTTCTTACAAAAGTTATTTGTAAATGAACAGCATCTAGGTAAACATCACAATTAATAGTTCATGAAAATTAGTTTTTTTTTTTTTTTTACTTTTGCGTCATTTTGTTTCACCTTTCAGTGTTTTATGTTAGTGTTATTTTGGTTTTTTTAAATCCTGAAACAAGGAATACTGCCAAATAATATGAAACACGAAAATAAAAAGAAATCAAATTGGCTGTTCATAAATATTACTATGATATCGCAATTTACAGATATTTTAGCAAATTAAGCTAGCTGCATCTCATCTTTTATTGTCATGTGAATATGAGGTAACATGTTTAGCTCTGGTGATATTATATAATTAAAAAAAAAAGACGACAGAAGATAATTTAAATTTTGTTCTTGTATTGTATTATTTCAAAATTTATGTCAGACTTGTGAAATTTATTTATTTCAACGTATTTTGCGGAATAATGAGATAAAGACAGTTTACATAAGACTTTACTGACACTTAAAAAAAAATATTGTTGGTAAATCATAGTGTTATTTATATACTTCAAATATCGAAATACATTTATGTTTATATTATAAATTTATGCGACATCATTTCGATCATCATAGCTTGTCAAAATTTACTATAATTAAGTATCTTCTTTAGTCCGTTCAAATCTCTCATTTGTAACATTGTAGATAAAACATAAAACACTGTTACCTAAACAATTAAAGACTCCAAAATGGTTTTGTTGATATATACCAAGACACTGTTAGTAAAAAATTCCTCTCATATAATTTAGAGACTTCAACGTATAAATTTACGATTTGGATTTATATATATACGAGACATACACATACGATTAGGCAACAAAAATGAAGAAATAAATTCACAAAGATGTACAACGTAAGCAATGACGATATATATATTATACACGAACATGCCAACTTAATTGTATACAAAATTGGAAGGAAAAAATAGATATTAACTTTTTTATATTCCAAGGTTAGAAATTGGATATATAATATATGTCAGATTTATTATATTCGTGCAAAAAAAAAAGGGAATTGAAACAGATTTTTTGTTTGAGGAACGAGTGGTCGCTATTGCTTAAGGTTTCTGAAACCTGAAACATTCTGAAAAATATGATAGGAATTACCATTTACTCTTTATTTAGAATAAGAGGAAAAAATGGCAAATAACAAATAGACATACGTGGTTTGAACTTGGCATCTTAACGGGAAAAATCATGTGTAAAATCATTGGACCCACCCAAATAATAATATATATAATTATATTATTTATAAAAACCCTAAAATAAAGTTCTAGATTAAATCCTGATTAGTCTTTGATTATTTTTCTAGGTGCTAGATCCACCCAAACGTTTCAGTAATAGTGAGTGATATTGCACCGTTTTAAAGTATACTGATACATTTATGCTTCATTGAAAATGCGTCGCCATGTTTTAATTTGGACATTCGTGCGCGGACATGTACAATGGAGAAGACATTTTTTTTTGTTACGACGGAGAAGACATTTTTTTTTTTTTTGTCAACATATCCTAATGACTTTTTTAATATTCCCAATAATATGTAGGGTGCTGGGTTTGAACCCTAGACCTGGTGTAATGAATGCAGAGGTGGCTACCAAAGACATTATTATTGTGATTGAAATTGACATATATAAAAGAAAGCAAAAGGTAGATAAAAGTGAAAGTTAAAATTAAAAGTATGATTTAAGAGTGATATCTTCTTAAATTTACATCTTTTAAGTAGTTTAAAAAGAGTATTACGTGACCAACTTTTTAAAAAACATAATGGTCTTCTTTATTACTTTAAGGTCGAGCAGATGATTCACAAATCAACAGATGAGGAATGTCTGGCTTTGGATTTTTTTATTTATTCACGTGAGCCTCTTATTATTAGTTTGGTATTAAATATATCCGTAAACATATACTGACTCCATTTTAAGATTTCACAGATTTAAATAAAATATAAATTTCCGCGAACTGGCCAGTGGATTATACAAAATGAAGATATAATACAATATCGAACAAGTAGTATAGAAAATGGAAATAATGTAAAATTTTCTTTTAACGTTTAAATACGAATATTCAATTGGCTGACAAAATAATTCATGTAACGTACTGATCAACAATTCAAATTCATACTGAATCCACAACAATTCCAAACTAATAAATATATATTTATTTTGGTTTTTAATAGCTAAATTTAAACCAATTCAAACCGAAAAACAAACTAGTAACTAGAATCAGAATTGAACACTTCACATAGTATCTATTCGAGTTGGAGTTTTACGGCCATTTAAATATCACAACAACAACAAAAATGTCACTTCACTAGTGTGGTCTTTTTAGGTGTTAGTAAACAACGAAAAGCAATGGTTGGACAAAAAGAGTGGAAGTCAATTATTATTACAAAATGAATGTTTTTTTGATAAAAAGTTGTAAAGAAGTTTTAGTTCGATTTGGATCCGACTTCTGTGGTCTTTGCTGTCGTTACACGGCACGAATTATATACCATGCCTTCATATCTTATATTATTGCGACTGAGATCCCAAAAAGAAAACACATAACGCGAATCTGAATGTATAAAAGTATTATCCCATTATATAATGTATTGTTGCTTTCGTACTTTATACTTTTTTATCTTATGCAATAATGCGAATTGATATGCAAAGAATAACGCATCGTCAATCTCAATATACTCATCTAATTATTATTTTTGTTTTCTATAACATACAAAGTTTATATGTAGTTTAAGTTGTAAAGTATTATTAAAAAAAATGGCAAATCATTTATTGATAGGATTCTCTTTGTAATACACGGACTTTTTTTTTTTCTTTTTTATGTCATATAATTTAACCGCTCACAAACGAAATATTTTAATTCCAAATATACAGGACAAAAGCAAACGACTTACAAGATTTTGTGTTTGGTAATATTTGGTATACTCTTAATAATAAATATTTACATCATAAAATAAAAATTGATATGAATACATTTGTGTAGTCACTTGTTATTAATTGTAAAATTTATGCTCTTTCACATTAAGTATTATATGTTTCTTTTAATATTTATGTAATCGAGACAAGAGTGTCAGTGTGATAAGCAAACCAAAAAAGAAATTTATATATTAAAATACTTGGATATCTATGAACCCTCCAAAATTTTCCGTAACAGAAAAACAAACCAACGAAATTTTATGGTTAAAATAAGAAAAAATAAAATAAAATGATATTTCCTTTTCCATTGAATAAATATATGCATGCGAGTGGTGCAGTAGCCGAAAATAAAAGGCTTTAACCATGAAATTTAGCAGAGAAATTGAGTCCGATTTTCTTACGTATTCTCCATTTTCACAGACTATCCAATAAATCTTCTTCTTCTTCTTCTCTTTTGTGATTTTCTACTATTTTTTCTCGAATCGATCATTCTATTACGTTTTTTTTTTTCCTTCCTCGTCTTCCTTCTTGTTTGAATGCCCAGGAAATCATACGATAAAAAAGGGGAAGTGAGTACAATCTTTCCTGGAAAACTGGTTTCTTTATTAGCAAGAGAAGAAACCAGAAAAAAATGACTGGAAATTTCTGGACTTTGTTTTGCGGGAATCACCATTCATCAAACTGCACTCTTCGATTTTTGCAGATATGTTTCGGTATCACACTCTCATTCGCAAGTCTCTGTATTTTCTTGATTCACAAGGAACCTCCCAAACATAATCACCGGTTCCATTGTCTTCGAATCGTGTCTGCTTTGTTCAACGGAATCATCGGATCTGTAGATTTGATTTTAGGCATTTGGGTTTTACAGGACAACCCAAATAAGCCCTTAGTTCTCTGGCTAGTGATTTCGATTCAGGGTTTTACATGGCTGTTCATTAACTTAGTCGTATGTCTTAGAGGAACAAGAATCCGGAAGTCTTCGTTGAGATTGTTATCTATTTTCTCCTTCTTCTATGCTTTGGTCTCGAGTTGTTCCTCTGTGAACAATGCTGTTTCTGGAGAGGAATTAGCAATTAGGACGATTCTTGATGTTTTAATACTACCTGGGTCGGTGTTATTACTCTTGAGCGCTTATAAAGGCTACAGATTTGAAGATTCTGGTGAGAGTAGCTTGTATGAGCCTCTCGTTGTTGGTGATTCAAATGGGTACAACGAAAAAACCGATTTTGGTAACCGGGTCAGCGAGTTTGCAAGAGCTGGGTTGTTCAGTAAGTTATCATTCTGGTGGTTGAATTCACTGATAAAGAGAGGGAATGTTAAAGACTTGGAGGACGAAGACATACCGGAGCTACGTGAGGAAGAGCGTGCAGAGACGTGTTATACTTTGTTTGAGGAGAATCTCAACAAGCAAAAGAGAAGATTAGGGAATTCTTGCAGGCCTTCGATCTTGAAAGTGACTGTTCTTTGTGTCTGGAGAGAGGTTTTGATCTCTGGTTGCTTTGCTTTTATGAAGATTGTCGCTGTTTCAGCTGGTCCTTTGCTTCTGAATGCTTTCATTCTTGTTGCTGAAGGCAACGAAAGGTTTAGATATGAAGGGCTTGTGTTGGCTGTGTTACTGTTCATCTCAAAGAGTGTAGAGTCTTTGTCACAGAGACAATGGTACTTCAGAAGTAGACTTTTCGGTTTACGCGTGAGGTCTCTTCTAACTGCAGCTATATACAAGAAACAGCTGAGATTGAATACCTCTTCAAGACTGATCCATTCAGGCAGCGAGATCATGAACTACGCGACTGTTGATGCTTACAGAATCGGGGAATTTCCGTATTGGTTTCACCAGCTTTGGACAACAAGCTTTCAGCTGCTAATCGCGCTTGGGATTCTCTTTCATTCCGTGGGAGTTGCTACGTTTTCAGCTCTAGCTGTGATAGTGCTTACTGTTCTGTGCAACGCTCCTATCGCGAAGCTTCAGAACAAGTTCCAAAGCGAACTCATGACCGCTCAGGACGAGAGGCTCAAGGCCTGCAACGAGTCTCTTGTCAACATGAAGGTCTTGAAGCTCTACGCGTGGGAATCACATTTCAAGAAGGTTATCGAGAAGCTAAGGAACACAGAGTTGAAATCATTGAAGGCGGTTCAGATGAGAAAGGCTTACAATGCAGTTCTTTTCTGGTCATCACCGGTCTTGGTCTCTGCTGCAACTTTTGCCACTTGTTATTTCCTCGACATTCCACTGAGAGCAAGTAATGTTTTCACGTTTGTGGCAACTCTGCGTCTGGTCCAAGATCCAGTAAGAATGATCCCTGATGTGATCGGAGTGACAATTCAGGCTAAAGTTGCCTTCAGTCGTATTGCAACATTTCTAGAAGCTCCTGAGCTTCAAGGTGGGGAGAGGCGGAGAAATCAGAGATCTGAAGGCGGTCAAAAAGCGATCGTGATTAAATCTGCGAGCTTTTCATGGGAGGAGAAAAGTTCAACAAAACCAAACTTGAGAAATGTGAGTCTTGAGGTTAAGTTTGGTGAGAAAGTGGCTGTTTGTGGTGAAGTTGGGTCAGGAAAGTCAACACTTTTAGCTGCCATTCTCGGTGAAACTCCGTGTGTCTCAGGAACGGTAAGTCATTCTTCCATCCCCTCTGAAGCTCTAGATTCTAACAACTTCATAAATTTGAACATTATGTTTTCTGATTTTTATTTGAATCTTTCAACAGATAGATTTCTATGGTACGATCGCCTATGTTTCTCAAACAGCCTGGATCCAAACAGGGACAATACGAGAGAACATTCTCTTTGGCGGTGTGATGGATGAACAACACTACCGTGAGACAGTTAAAAAATCTTGCCTAGACAAAGATCTTGAGCTCTTACCTGATGGAGATCAGACTGAGATCGGTGAGAGAGGTGTTAATCTAAGCGGAGGACAGAAACAGAGAATTCAACTCGCTCGTGCGCTTTACCAAGATGCCGACATATATCTCCTTGATGATCCATTCAGTGCCGTTGATGCGCACACTGCTACGAGTTTGTTCAAAGTAAATACACCGAACTTCAAATTTGTGTCTTTTTTTGGACATATGGAAGCTAATGTGTGTGATTGCAGGAATATGTAATGGACGCTCTCGCGGGAAAAGCTGTGTTACTGGTTACGCATCAAGTGGATTTCTTGCCTGCTTTTGATTCAGTCTTGGTAATTTGATCTTGTAGTATAATTTTCTGACACATCATAACTGTATTACCCGTTTTTGTCTCGGTTTCTGATTGTAGTTCTTTCTCTAGTTGATGTCAGATGGAGAAATCATTGAAGCTGATACTTACCAAAAACTCCTTGACAGAAGCAGAGACTTTCAAGATCTTGTGAACGCTCACAGAGAAACTGCTGGTTCCGAAAGAGTGTTTGCGGTAGACAACCCAAGTAAACCGATGAAGGAAATCAAGAGAGTACCTTCGTCGTACGTTCAATCCAATGTCTTGAAACCAAGTCGTTTAATCAAACAGGAAGTGCGAGAGAAGGGAAACACAGGGTTGAAACCGTACATACAGTACTTGAATCAGAACAAAGGTTACATATTCTTCCTTATAGCGAGCCTAGCTCAGATCATGTTTGCAGTTGGACAGATTCTACAGAACTCTTGGATGGCTGCAAACGTAGAGAACCCACAAGTTAGCACATTGAAGTTGATATTGGTATACTTGTTGATTGGGCTGAGCTCGGTTCTCTGCTTGTTGATAAGATCTATCTGCGTTGTGGTTATGTGCATGAAGTCATCAACTTCATTGTTCTCTCATCTTCTAAACTCTCTTTTTAGAGCGCCTATGTCATTTTATGACTCCACGCCTCTTGGACGGATTCTTAGCAGGGTAAGTGCTGATGAACTTGATGAACAGTAATATTTGTCCGCTGGTACTTTAACTGTGATTTATGTGGCTTTTGCAGGTCTCATCTGACTTGAGCATTGTAGATCTTGATGTTCCTTTCGGTCTGATCTTTGTGGTTGCGTCTACAGTAAACACAGGGTTTAGTCTTCTAGTGTTAGCTATTGTTACTTGGCAAGTCTTGTTCGTATCTGTTCCCATGATCTATCTAGCATTTCGATTACAGGTCAGTTTATTTCTTCTTCTTGTATTCCTCTTCATAAATCATGTGTTCTCTTAAGAAAGTCAGTTTTCTTTCCTTTTTCATCGGTTACCAGAAGTACTACTTCCAAACAGCAAAGGAGTTAATGAGGATCAATGGCACAACAAAATCTTTGGTGGCGAATCACTTGGCAGAATTAGTAGCAGGAGCAATAACAATAAGGGCATTTGATGAAGAAGAGAGGTTTTTCAAGAAAAGTCTCACACTCATCGATACAAACGCCAGTCCTTTCCTCCACAGCTTTGCAGCTAACGAATGGCTGATCCAGCGGCTCGAAACCGTCAGCGCCATTGTTCTAGCCTCCACTGCTTTCTGCATGGTTTTGCTCCCTAGAGGAACATTTAGCTCTGGTGAGTCAACATCGAAAACAAAAAAATTTCCATGAGATCGTTTTCAGTACTGTTTGTTTATTAATAGTGTTTGTGGTATTGTGCCGTGTTGCGCAGGGTTCATCGGTATGGCGCTATCTTACGGTTTATCTTTGAATATGGGACTTGTTTACTCCGTACAGAACCAATGCTACTTAGCTAACTGGATCATTTCGGTGGAGAGGCTTAATCAGTACACACATTTATCACCTGAGGCTCCTGAAGTAATAGAAGAGACCCGACCACCAGTTAACTGGCCGGTCACAGGCCGAGTCGAAATCTCTGATTTGCAGGCAAGTTTTGATTAGTTACATTTTTCACTCCCTAATTCAGAAAATGAGAGTTTGTTGATCTTACAAAATGTTCATAAACAGATAAGATACAGACAAGAATCCCCATTGGTTCTAAAGGGAATCAGCTGCGTGTTCGAAGGAGGACACAAGATTGGAATCGTTGGCCGGACCGGTAGCGGAAAGACAACTCTGATCAGTGCTCTGTTCAGACTTGTTGAGCCCGTTGGAGGAAACATTATTGTTGATGGCGTTGACATCTCCAAAATCGGAGTCCATGATTTGAGATCAAGGTTTGGGATTATACCTCAGGATCCAACTCTGTTCAATGGAACAGTGAGATATAATTTGGATCCTTTGTGTCAGCATTCAGATGCTGAGATATGGGAGGTAAGCCAAACTAGTAAGTAAGAACCTATATGAAACTATGAACTTACGAAATGATTGCGATTAATGTTCTTACATGCAGGTTCTTGGGAAGTGTCAGCTGAAAGAAGTGGTTCAAGAAAAAGAGAACGGCTTATGTTCATTAGGTAACAAGCAAATCTCGATCCTAAGAAGATAATAAAAAATTCAAAATTCTTTTTTTTTGCTTAAAACTCTGTTCTTTAGTGAAAGAAGGTTTGATTATTAAGAATATGTTTAGTTGTGGAGGATGGATCGAACTGGAGCATGGGACAGAGACAACTGTTCTGTTTAGGCAGAGCAGTCTTGAGAAGAAGCAGAGTGTTGGTCCTTGACGAAGCAACGGCGTCGATAGACAATGCCACAGATTCGATACTTCAGAAAACAATACGGCGAGAATTTGCCAATTGCACCGTCATAACCGTCGCACACCGTATCCCCACCGTCATGGATTGTACAATGGTTCTCTCCATTAGCGACGGTGAGTATTGCCTCCTTTTAACATCTTTCTATTTTACCACAATTCTTTGTCCCAAATCTTGAAACTTGTTTTTATGGGCTCTGAATGAATATTAGGACAAATTGTGGAGTATGATGAGCCGATGAAGTTGATGAAGAATGAAGACTCATTGTTCGGGAAGCTTGTTAAAGAGTATTGGTCTCATTACCACTCCGCTGACTCACGTTGATGATGAAATTGCAATCTCGAAAATGTTGTAGTAATTTAGAATAACTGAAACTGTTTGATATACTCTCGAATGAAATAAACCATTTGATAGCACAAAGATTCACACATCAAATAATAGTTTCACACAAGCTTTGACCAATAGTCCAAATCCGACATTTTCCTCGTTTGATATCTGATTTGCCAAAAACTATACATCTGAAAATTAACTAATATTGAGAAGTGAATTATTTGGAACTTTTTTTCTCCAATGTGAATGTTCTTAAGATATATCGCAACTTGATTATATACACGTCTCACTCAAAGAGAGGATGACAAATAAATTCAATTCAGAGTACAACAACAATGGCTAATGTTTGACATCTTAAAAGCCAGGACTCAGATTTTTGAAGGACCAAAAATCACAAAGATCAAGAGAGACAAAAGGCTTCTCAATCATCAAAAAAAATATTGGCTATTAAGATTGAATCATTAGTTACTCCCCCGATGTTAGAAACAACTGAAACAGCTCTTTTGTTTTGTTTCTCCATAAGCAGGAAGAAACTCATGCGTCATCCATCAGTAGAGCATTTGGTGACGTGAAGTTACTTAGCTTAGTTTCACAGAAAACTGCAGCATATTCCCTATTCATGAGTCTTCTCAGGTTTTGTTGAGTGACCAGGCCGTTTGCTTGTGTCAGCTGATTCCTCTATGGCCTTCGACTATCTCCATACTCGCTGTTCTACTCCTTCCATTCCTCCGCTCCTGCAAAAAGAAAACACACATATATATAACATTCCTATAGATTTTGTTGAGATGAACCATCAAACAATCACAGTAATAAAGTTTCAATGTTTCCCATGGAATTCATCTAAATTTGGTGGATTTATACATACCTCACGAAAAGGGTTGTCATCTGATTCAAGCATCCGCACAACCTGGCTCATTTTGGGCCGTTTCTCCGATTCTGGATCTACACATCTCAGGGCAACAAGAAGTGCACGTTTTAGTGCACGTGTAGCGGGTTTGAGTTCAATCCTCGGATCAACAACTTCTTCAGCTCTTCCTGTTCCAACCATCATCTTCAGCCATTCAACCAGATTCACCTAGCCAACGAGAACATATGTTTCAGCACCCAATCAAGATTCCAAAAAACAATATATTCATAACTTTTTATTAGTCTACCTCATTAGCTGGACGTTCATAGTCAACTGGATCTCTTCCAGTTATAGCTTCCAGAAGCAGGACACCAAAGCTATAGATGTCACTCTTCTCGTTTAATAGACCTGTATTAGCATATTCGGGTGCTACATACCTGATACACATACACATGACCTTTCATAACGTGAAGACAACAAACCAATCATTGCCAAAGAGGGTACAGATTGTAGGCTTACCCAAAGGTGCCCATCACTCTGGTCGTGATGTGACTCTCACCCGAGTCTAAGAGCTTGGCTAACCCAAAATCGGAAAGCTTTGCATTGAAGTCATCATCAATCAGGATATTGCTTGCTTTTATGTCTCTGTGGACTACTTTTGGTTCTATTGCTTCATGCAAATAAGAAAGCCTGTGAATTGTAGCACAGAGCAAATATTAACATCCCCTTAAAAGAGATATCTATAATTTCAAGTCAAAGGTCCTACAACAGTCAAAATTTTAAACAACTTACGCTTGTGCAGTACCGATAAGGATCTTCATGCGTGCCTCCCAAGTTAGAGTGCTATGTTCCCCCATCGCTCCATGTAGCCATTGTTCTAAGTTACCACTATTCACATACTCATAAACAAGCATCCTGCATTACATCCAAATAGAAAATACATTCATGGGACTACTTTCTACTCATAGTAATTGAATATTCGTTCCACACTACTACATGAGAATACTGATGAGACTAAATTAGTAGCATATTCACACTGATAAGAGGCAAGAGAGACTCACCGATGAACACCCTCTATGCAATATCCTAGAAGCCTTACAAGATTCTTGTGTCGTACATGACCAATAGCCTCAACTTCAACCCGAAATTCTTTCTCAGCCTGTCCCCTAGAGACAAAATGTGAAAGGAATACTTAGAGTAGAAAGGATACAATTCACAGGCTTAAAAAACATTTGATAATCCCAAACAAAAACTTACAGATTGTTCAGAAGCTTCTTTACAGCAACATCGTTACCGTTGATGAGTCTACCTTTATAAACTACACCATAACCACCCTCGCCGATTACATTTTCTGCAGCAAAACGACTGGTGGCTAGCTGAAGATCCCTAAGAGTAAACCAGTGTCCCCAACCAAGATGAGATATTTCTGGCAAACCAACCAAAGGAGATGCTGTTACAAGTCCGCCCTGCGAAAGGGAAGCTTGTCTCCAAGCCGTTCCAAAGCTTCCTTCTTCACCGGAGTGAAAACTACAAGCTCTCTCATGATGATGCACAGAGCTACACTGACTTATACTATCATTGTCACTAGACTTCGTTCTTCCCAAGTAAGACATCATCTTCCCTGAGTTTCTGTCACTCGATTTATCAGCAACTGTGATACATAAAGTTTTATTGTGGTTTTGAAATCCAACTCTATCATCAACCCTGATATCTTTCGCCACGCGTGGTATTTGACTGAAAGGTAACAACTTGTGAGATGGTCTCCGTGATTTCCGACGGAATGCAATCCGTAAAGATAAGACGCAGAGAACCAAAACTACGAATGCGCCAACTACCAAACAAATCAACACCCACAGTTTCGCATCCGTCAAACCAAAAAGGGAGATTTTCTTCGACATTTCAGCACTCAAAGGATTGTCAGATGACATCTTTGGTCCCTTTGCTCACAACTTCACAATTTCCCACCTATGAAACAAGACAACATACCTAAATTAAAACCTCTGCATACATCAAGAAACACTTAAGACATCTCTGACTTTCACAAATCTTTCAAGCAAAAGGAAAGTAGCTTTTTTTTTTCTCTTCCAACGTAATCTGAAAATTGGGATTAATTGACAAATGGAAGAATCTAATATTGCCAAGTAAAGCTGTCGACTATAAATATTTCAACCGGATTTACGACACATACAGAAACATGAACCGAAAAAAGAGCACGAGCAATTTCAGCAATTTATTGCGGCGTTATGTGCATTAAATTTCCAACATTTGTCACCAAACTAAAATCGAGGGAAATAAAAAGGAAACCCAGCTCTCAAACCATTGGCGAAAAAGTATCACTTACGATTGAAGCAAGAGACATTACACAGAAGAATCACACCCAAAAGACAACATGTCAGAATCTTTTTACCTTATAATGTAGCGACTAAGCTCTCTTGCCCTTCCGAGTAATCATCCGCTTAGAGCAGAAGAAAAGGCAGATAAAGAAAAAAGGTTCCACTTTTCTTTGATTTTGAAGCAAACCCAAAGAGAAATTTGAAGTAAAGAAGATGACGCAATTAGCAACAGATATGTAAGGCTAATGATGAATTGCAGTTGAAGTTTCTCTCAAGCTTTAAGCTTTTGCGCCCACCAAATACACCGAGAAAATAAACTCGATTTATATAAATTCTTAAAAAGAATCAGAGGAAAGATAGAAAATTTTAATAAACAATTGAATGAGGCAGAGTATATAAGATACACAAAAAGATGAATGTATGTAAGGATTTAAAAAAAGAGGGAGATAGGGTTTGTAGATTAGGATTAAATGAAGGGTTAAAGGCAGGAAAGTTGGGTGAGATTGTTGGTGAGTCTGTTCTAAAGCTTGATTTTGCAATTTGCGGAAACAAAACCAGAAAGAAAGAAACGAGAGAGAGAGAGAGAGAGAGAGAGAGAGAGAGAGAGAGAGAGAGAGAGAGAGAGAGAGAGAGAGCAGTGAAGGGAAAGCAAAGAAGGTGAACTATGACAACTGTGGCATTTATAGCTGGATGAAGAACAATATTTTTATAAATTGTTTTAATTTCATATATTATTTATAGAAGGTAATAAAATCTATAAAAATACGGAGAAAAAACCGAAGTGGATAGAGATTAACAGAGCAAAGTACAGATGCAGGTGTTCACTGTTTACTTATGCAGGCTTTCGGATTTTAGGTCCTTATCCATAAGTTAAATTGATTTTTTTAAAATATAGAGAATGTTAGAAACTTATTAGAATTTGTATCAATACGTTTTTTTTTTACACGAGATTGCAATTAATACGATTTTATTCTGTATTTAAAATATTTTTCTAGATTTAAGTTTGATTCTCTGTACTCTCTTTTGGTCAATGTAATTAAGACTCCAGTTAAAATTGAGGTTATGATTATGTATTCAAAATATTTTGTATAATCAAGTTTGATTTTCTGTACTTTTTTGGTCAACATTTAAATTTTTTGTACTTAAGACTCCATTCAAAAGTTTAAATGAAAGCAACAAAAAAAAAACTACAAGACAACATTTTATGCTTTATGAATTTTTGTATGGAAATGCTTTTCAATATATATCCCCCATTTTTCTCCAGGTATGTATCACATTATTAGTATTTTGTTTTCATGTCTTATACAATACAGTATTTGTCACATGCAAGAAAAATCAAAATGATAAATAAATTGAAGTTTCATCATATATCACTCGGACATTTAATTGGTGTATCTTGCAATACTTAGAAAGATATAATAATACTATAATCATTATTGTGAAAAAAAAATATCAAGTGATTTACCAAAAAAATAATTAATATTTCTATGTTAGAAAGTTTAGGGTTGATTTATTAGATTATGCAATTTTTGTAAATTAATGTAAGTGAATTTTTAGAAATCCTTAACATTGTGGAAGTAAAATTGTTTGTCGAAGTGTTATACAGAGGCAAATAGGAAGAGGACTATTTTGCTTTTACCTGATTTCTTTTCAAAGACGAAAACAGGAAACTATTTAAGGATTTTCATTTTGCTTTAACATGATTCCTCATTGTCACGCTAAAATAAAAATGTCATTTTTTTATAAGAAAATCGCGTTCCGTTTACCAAAAAAGAAAGCAGTTAAATGATAGCTGTTTTTATAATAAAGTAGATATAATTTCTTACTAACAAGTAAGAACACATATATATCCACAAGTACCACCAACACATCATGCAACTAAAACTAAGAAAACTGCAATAAAAAAAATTATATTTACAGAGCTTCCATGGATCCAACCTCCATTCTATCTTATAAACAAATTGTTGTCTTCGAAGGCGACGCACAGAGAGAGAAGTAAACAAGCTTGTTTCGACTTTCGTTTCACTCCAGCACGACAAACCATATTCGTCCTAGAGTCATTATGCAACTCCACGAGGTTTTTTTACCGGTAACAAGAGAAGAACATTGGCGCATTTTCGCTTCAGGCTATCGCTGTGATGTTTATTTGGGTCATATTGGACTTGCCTTAGAAACCTGCACCACCGAGTCCAAACCAAAACATGTTAACTGACCTCCCTAACTAATTTTGATGTTGGTTAGTTCTGAATGTTGCAGTTTGGTTCGGTTTTTGTCTGATGTACGCGGTTCACAGCTTACAACAAACCTCTCCTTTAGTGGGCCTGAAATGACTTCCTAGTTTGGATGTTGTTTAAGAGAATTGTGTACCTGATTTTTCGAAACAGTTGTGGATGTCCACTGCTGAGGAGGCTGCCTTGAGACAGTTTCATAGTTGACATAAGTAATTCGTCTTGGTTCTTGTCTACTCACAATGTTTTGAGGAGGTAACTCCCGCAAAACCCATAAAACGAAAGCCAATGGTACGGTGAAACCTGCCAAAAATTCCGTTCTTATCCCTAATACTACATTTGTGGTCTTACAAAACGGCACAAGGATAATAAATGATGTTATACTTTACCTATGAAATAGTATATGATCAGAAGAGCCAATGCCTTGATGCCGTGTAAGTTGCTTGGGTTCCAATGATAGAAGAGCTGAGATTAGAATATGTTGTTTTTGGTTAACACGTAAGAATGTTGAACAAATGTTAAATTTCGGTTAACGGATATACTTTTGGTAATAATGTTTTACCGGAATGTGTGTGAGAAGAGCGATTAAAGAGCTCACGGTAAAGCATACAACTGAGACGCCTGCTAAACCCGATACCTATAAATGATAAAAATATACTCTCAACGTAAGGATGGGACTGATATGTGCAAGGGGAAAGAAAATCTTCGGAAGGCAGTAAGAATCATTAGTTACCTTTCGCATCTCTGATGAAACTTGGTCAGACCGCACCTTCCTTAGATTAAAGAGCAGACGCAAGCCTAGAGAACAAGAAAGAACATAAACGAGTTTGTGAATATCCTATTAGATCAAGCCTAATGGTCTCATTGTGGCAACATAAATAAGATCACAATCATCAGTCTGTTAATCACTGACATGTTTGAAATGCTACAAGAAAAAGTTCAATAGCTCTCAAACCAGAAAAGGACTGATGTAATTACTCACCATAGAAGCATATTCCTCCTCCCGTGATTAGGATTATTGAAGCAAAAATATCTACATACACCTACACAAGAAGTGAACTTATAAGAACAACAGGAAAAAGAGGAAATATCAACGTGTAAATATAAGCACATACCTCAGCCAATAATGAAGGATCGGTAGAATTATCTCGGGAAGCAATCCAGATAAGGATTGCAAATGATATCATTAAGATAAACACAAGAACAACCGCCTAGTAAAAAGGAAACATTTGTAAGAAAGCACAGAAATGGCTTGGCTAGTGGTTAATGCTCAAAACTTAAAGTATCTCAAACCGCAACAACAAACTTCTGCCGGGTGCCAACATGAATCCCATGGAAAGAGCAACACTTCCTGCGATCGCTTGCACTCGAAGAACCTGCTTTGCTTTTGCTTTTCTCGAGCAATACTTGCTGGATGGTATTTTCTTCATCATCGTCATCCTCCTCTTCTCCATTTCCCTGATGGCAAACATCTACCCTATAACATTAAGAAGCATCATTGTCTTATCTAAGCTCATTATTCAGATAAAACAATCAGGTACGACACAATATGATCAGAGAGTACGGAGAATATACGTACCAAAAAGAGAGAAGCAGGAGGAAAGTTGCCAGAAATAGAATTTTGGGAAAAGCTGCAAGTACAATTCGATTCATCAAGGACTATATTAAAGGAGAAATCAGTGACACAAACATTAACAACAGAATATAATTTTTACCAATAAGCAGAAAACCTAATGCGTTGGACCAATGATGCCACCTTGTACAAGTTGCTACAATTGCAGCCATGAAATAAACGAAAGAACCTGCCAATAGGTAAGAGTATGGATCTTATTCACAGTTGCTCCAATAAATCTAATTTTCCCTCATTATCTCTGTTAAGGAATGTCATGAGGATTTACCAGTGTTTGAGGAGCCAATCATAATATGAAGCACCTGTACATTGATGGTTGTGTCAAATACACAACATGACAAGAACAAGAACTACATCATTACTATTACAATAAAAATCAGAAGGCTTTACTTTTTGCCGTGTCCATCCAACTCGTTTATCCCGCCTGTGAAATCGAGTTAACTGAAAGCAGCAAGCAGCCAAAATATATCTTATAAGCCCAACCCAACAAAAAAATGAGAATTAAGACTTTTTATTACTTTCAATGTCTAAGACTACATAAGAACCATGAAAAATCTTAGTCTACACTCATAGCACTTTTAGAAAGAAAGGTTTCTACTTTCTAATGAAAATTCGTATCGGTTTAGATTCCCTGAATCAAATCTCTCATTCTACACAAACACACACTCCAGCTCCGTGAGTTATTCAAAGAGTTGAACTGAAACTTAAAGGTCAACAACAGAGATACAGCTCTAAAGACTAGAATCATCCAATTCATTGGATTCAACACCAAAATTCAATGATCTCACATCTTATCGCGTCTTAAGAATGCGAAATTCAGCACAATGCTTCACTTTCCGAACAGAACTAAACGGTCTCACACAATCTAACATTCAGAAATCAAATCGGATTTCCAGAAAGAAAAAAAAAAAAAGCAACAAAAACGAAACTTTTGAAATCGAAACGACCTAGAATCAGAATTCTTAGAAGAAGAGAGAACCTGAAGGAATGCGATGATAGCGAGAGCGCCATCGATTAAAGCAAGACAGAGATTGACGGCGATGAAGCTCGGAGCATAGCATTTAGCCGTCTTCGACTCGAAAAGCATCGCTATGATCGTCATCACGAATCCTCTCTTTCTCAATTCTCCTGAGATCGAAATTCCCCGAGATTTTAGGTTTGTACAGAGAGGATCAAAGAACACCGAGACAGATGGTTGTAGGAGATAGGTTGGGTCTGGTCTGAAAAATAAATTTTAATATATCACATATTTTTTGGAAATTTTAATAAATTTATAAATTTAATGAAAAATGGCTATATATGGTACGGCGCAGGAGAGACTCTAGTACATACGGAAAGAAATCAATTTATATTCGGACTATTTTTTGTCATTATTTTCATTGACACTTTATACATCTAATTTAATTTAAAATTGTTAATTACGTTAAAAGCTTAAAGTAATAACAAAATTTAAGATTATGTTTTAGGATTTTTAATTATATTCAAAAGAATAAGTTAAATAAATAATTTTCTAATTTATCTTATTTTTTATCTAAGATAAAATTATTTATTTATTTAATTTTTTAATTATTTAATCATTTAAGATAAAATTATTTATAAGATAAAATTATTTAATTATTTCTTTATAAGATAAAATTATTTTAAATAAGTTAGTATTCATTACCTAGTATTCATCTAGTATTCATCTCCTAGTATTCATCTCCTAGTACTCATTTTTGCAAGCGACGGTGCTGTTACTCCCTTCATCTCCTAGTATTCATTTTTTTTTGAAATTTTGAAACAACAACTTATAATTACCTAACGCAATCGGATTCCCTCGCCGTCAGGTTACTTCAGGGACGGTGGCTCGAATGATATTCACAATCCAGCAATCATTTGGATCAACAAAGACGATGATTTCACCATTCCCTTAGGTAAAAACGTTTTACCAAATTAAGCCTTAAATCCATAAACCATTTAGGGATTTACTATCTGTGTTTGGTGATTATAGAGATTACCATATTTGTATTTGGTTATTTACAACTCTTTATATAGATCTTATAGACTATAGAGCTTATGAAAATGGATATAGCAAGCAAGAATAACACACTTGTATTCAGAAATGATCTTTCTTCTACTGCAAAACATTATTGAATGAATATCCTAAAGAATGAAAAAATTGCTACCTTTTTGTGTACAAGTGCTTTAGTGGATTATTAAATCAACAAGAATGGTTTATATTTCTGCACACTTGGTGTGTGCATACCCGAGCCTGGACCTCTCTGTATCATAGAGTATATGAAAGTTCTGCTGCTGGTAGTTTCCGATGATGGAAAAAGCTGATTTGGGAGTTCCAAGAATGGCCAAGCAAACCAAATCCCCATTCAACCAAATGAAAGAGTTCTCGGTCGGGAAATTCCAAACGGCGCCGTCTTCGAAAGCAATCCCAAGCTCAGGCAGCTGAACATTATCTACTCCTGACACGTTGAAACAGGGATCTAGGATCGGGAAATCTCTATACACAGGGTACTTCCCTTTGACTTTCTCAGCAATCTTGTTTTTGATGATTTCGTATGCAGGTTCCGCGAAATAACTTAAGGTTGTACCTGAATCAATGATGGTTCCTCCAGCGCCATCCGATGAGATATTCCATGTTTCTTCAGGTATGTTTAGCACTTGGCCTGCAACTAGAATGGATTTGATCTGTACGTAGTAAAACGTCTCGACGAGATTTTCTTTCCTGGCAACAAAAGAAGTGAAATTCAGATTCGGGTGTCTCAGCAAATCCTTGTCTTCCCCGAATATCAACTTGCTGGTAATGTTTGTTTCGCTGTTTCTATCGACAAGGCAATAAGAAAAGGAATGACCATAAAGAGACTGAAGCTGAGAGGAAAACGAAAGCGGGCCTCTTCCTAACCCAAGCAACCCTGCAGCACCGTGGAAGAGACCTCTGTTCCAATGACCACAACCGAACATCATGTTTTCGACGTTATACAATTCCGAGTTACCTCCATTCGTCGTGAGATTAACCGTGAAAGTCTCTACTGCAAAATCTCCTGTAGTGTTGGAGCTGTCTCCATACCAGTAGTAGTAAGGGCATGATTGGTTATCTGATTTGCAGGGCTTTGGAGGATCAGGTGATGAGACTAGATTGCATCTTGGGTCATTGCAAGTTATGTTCTTGAAAGAAGCAGAGTCTATAGGGTCATAAAAGGCACCGTTTTGCTGGAAACAGTCGTAGCAAGGCAAGCATTGAATCCAGTTTAGGTCACTTCCTGTGTCAAGAATCAAGGAGAAGTGTTTTGGTGGTGTGCCAACCAACACGTCCATGAAGTACTCGCCTGAACCGAGAGTCATACCGGACTCAAGTGTAGCCACCAATTGACCATGCTGCTCCTCCACCAGAGAAGAAGCCACCGGAGAGGTAACCACTTCCTTCTTCTTATTCTGTTTCTGCTGTCCGGAAACAGTATTTTGGTTCTTCTTCTCCAAGACTCTTTTGTGAAGCATCTGGATTCTTGTGAGATCTCGGATTTGGAGCTCAAGAACTGGATTTGTTGTTGTGGTCTTATCTGTTTCTTGCTTGATTGTCGTCTGTCGGCGCTTTAGATGAAATTTCACCGTCTTGTTTTCTCCTGTCATTTCCTTGGTGGGTTCCTTCTCAGGCGACGAGAAACCGCAGTCGTTACTTGTGGAAGAAGAAACAGAACCGAAGCGCATCGGATTCGGAAAGTCAAACCCAGAAAAGCCTGAGATGTTCTTCTGCTCATTGTTTCGGGCGAGAGCTCTAGAGTCGCCGGAAAATGCTGTGACGAAGAAGAAAATAAGACAAAGAATGAAACTTTGCTTGGACAACATTAGGAGATATGCGTGAGAAAGTAAAATAAGAGAAATCGCCGGCAACGATCAAGCTCGGAATTGCCGGGACTGGAAAGTGAGTTGAAAATGAAAAACAATAGTTGCAGATGCAAAAGTTGTCTTTTTTGGAAAAGAAAATCAAATTAAAGAAGAAAGACTTCGAGGAGATTTATTAGTTTCGCTTTGTGAAGATTTGATTTTGAAGGAAAAGAAGAGAGGATGAGCTTAGAGAGAAAGAGAGAAAGGAAGAGCAAAGAAAGAACAGTAAGGATCTGGTGAAGTCAGATTACTGAAAAAAAAAAAAAAAAGATTGAAAGAAATAAAGAATAGTTGATAATTGTTGACTAAAGTCATCTTCTTCTTTACGCGGTTTCATACAAGAACCAAACATGGAGGGAAAAAAAGACGGTAACAGTTATAATTTTTTGTCTTTAACACATACAAGATATTTCATTAAGCGACCGAGATCAAATTGTTCACTGAGATGTCATTATTTATAATCGGGGTTAGCCAATTTGGAAAACAGTTATCAATGATAGCATAATAAATTAGACAATAAGCCAAACGACTAATCAGAGTTTGTGAATTTGTGGAATGTTTCTACGAATAAATATTTTCTTACATCTTATCTTTATTTTTATATTTTGTTCAAACATCTTATCTTAAACTTGGATTATTAACATGAAGTATTATTCTTTTAGCAAAGTTAGGTTGAATAACCAAACCAACCATTTGGAAAATGGAAAAATACTAAATTATACTATAATCTCATAAATTATAGTGATTGTGAATATATAGATACAGATTTGGTGTATTAACGTATATGGTGACAAAACAACATTCACTAATTTTTTTTTATTAAGTGGATTTAATATTTTTAAAAATATTGAGTGATAATGAGTTCGAATTCCAGATATGCGATAAATTATAAAAAATGGTTACTTGATTCTCAAAAACATTCATTAAATTTGCCAGTGCTAATTTTGGTATACAAAAAAAATATTAAAATAAAAAAACTCAATTGTAATAAAAATATCGTAGAAAGAAAGAAAAACTAGAAACACTAAAATACTCTTATTTTCTGTTATTCGTCATTAGTTAAACGGTATAGCAAAAACAGAATTTAATCTGGGGATATCAAGAGATCATTCAAAATCTTAACCTAGTAGACCAAAGACCAATGAAAAAAATGTCGCCACCAATAAATTATTGATATACCTAACTTTTTATGACGCATGTTAATATACAAATAGACCTCGTGAGACTATAATATAGTTGCAAATAACGAATTATCAAAATGGATCCTTGTCATTATACAATTCCAACCATTCACTCTTAAGTGTGTATTAAACGTACTAAGCATGAAGCAAAGACGTTAAAGTTGACCGGTAATATCCATCAATTTTAAATTAAACTCGAGTTTTTGTATAGTTGACGACTTGACGGCAACAGACGAGTCCTTACGTTTTCTTTTAAGCTGTTTGACTTTGACCAACTAACTAAATGTTTACTTACTATAATTTATATATTGTGCTAAATCATAAAAAAAGACAAATATTTAATAAATTTAATTAAAATGACATAAAGTTAGAGAATTATCAATTGGTAATGTTGCTCCAATTTCCTAGCTTCAAAAAAGATCATGATCATATACTAAAGTTTTAGATGATAATCACTATAGTATTATGGAGTAAGAAAAATTAAATTGTTACAGAAAACATTATTCGCTTAATGATTCGGCTAATTACTGATCAAAACTTACAACTAATTATAATCATTAAATTGATTTAACATCCCCGGAAACGTATGAAGTTAGAAGTTGACCAGGAAATTTTTTGATACTTTTCATTGTAACACTATTCCAAGTCAATAGAGAAAATATACAAAACAAAATGATTTGATTTTGACTTTCGTTATCAACAAATTTTATTGGATGAGATAATAGTTTTATTTATTTATTTGTATCTTATATATATAATAAAATATCTTGTCGAAAAATAATTACAGTACTATCTTTCTAAATTGCGTATTTAATTTGAAAATTCATGCACATAAATTTAAGACATTTACTACACATATGCTTCTTTTAAATGCTAAAAAAAATAATAAAGATTTGGAAAATTTTATTTTGATTAATAAAATGCTGATTAAGGATCATAAACCTATATTCGCGACTCCAAAAGAAAAAAAAATGATAAACTGTAAAAACGAAACAGATAACATAAAATCAAAGGGCCAAAGTCGAACACCAGACCCATGTTAACATAGATCATACGCTTACATCATCTTATATTCTTCTTATTCAGTTTTCTAATGCATTTTATAAGTTTGCTTACATTGAAGGAATTAACTGAACTTTTGACTATCACCCATTTTGTGAAAACAATTGGTTATGCTCGAAAAACTCAGATAAATGGAGATTGAAGAATTGCAGGATAGTGCCCTCACCACACAAAAGACAAGGCGTGTTTGTATCTTCTTTTAATTAGTACTAGTAGTAGAATTTGACACATGATCATATAAAAAAAATTTAGCAAAAAAAAAACGAAGGTTGGCTCGGCGATTAGGTTCGTCCTAGACTCTGAGGTGTGTTATGGTGAACAGAGCTGTCGAAGAAAACTCTGAGAAGTGTTGTGGTGAACGGAGCCGTCGAAGAAAGTTTTTTCAATAGGTTTATGATGGACTTGGGATGCACGCAATGAGTGGAGATCATCTAAAATCTATGTCTACTTTGGATTTGCTTTCCGGACAAGTCAAAGCCACGAAATCAGTTGACGGGAACATGTTGTTGGTCAGGCAAATCCACGGATTGGTAAACAGTTAGATGTTTGTACCTGGATACTCTCAAGTTTGCCAATTAACCGGATATGCAGCCGGTTTGTTCGGAGGTCTTGGAACAGCGATCTATATGGCGGTACATACCGGGATGAGAAGTACGGCGCATACAGTGATAGCGATTTTGATATTGTGTTTAGGGTACTTTTTGCAGATACTTGCACTCATAGCAAGACCGGTTAAGGACCATAAATACAGAAAAATATTGGAATTGGTATCATCACAATGTGGGATAATACGTAGTGATTGTGCTAAGCGTCTACAATATATACAAAGGGTTTGCTATTTTGCAACCAGAGATGCGGTGTCTTGTTTCCAAAGAAATCAAAAGATAAATTTATTCTACAATTTTCATTTGGCAGGTTTTAAATTATTCTACAGCTTTTTTTTTAATTTTTCATAATTTAGCTATTTCAAAAATGTTACTAATCAAAACATGTAATTACTGAGGTTGTCTACTTTTTTTTTTGTAGTGTTTTAATTTGTCTTAATTATTCTTTGTTTTACTTGTAGACGATTCACTTCTAGATCAAAAAAAGTTTTTCATTAAATAATTAAACAAGAATTCTAATGGACCAAACTGAGCACATAATTAGGCATTAACTTTTGTTGTTACTTAGCCTTAGACTGTTTCTATTGAAGCTCGATGGAATAGGTTTCTTGAGCTTGTGGGTGGGAGGCCATAGTTACATCGCTAGTTAATATTTATTTTAGTAACAATTTATGCAGCTACTTTTTTCTGTAGATAACTGAATATTTCAAGTGGTGTGATCAAGATTTGCAAATAAAAAGACGAAACTTTAATAAACGTCAAAGTTCAAACATACCATTTTTTTTTCTACACACAAAATTTGGGTTTAATTAATCTAAACAAATGGGATGATAAATTCGTGGAATGAATTAATTAAAATTGGACACTCACTAGGAGCTGCAAAAACAGAAGAAACAATTTTTTATCTTTTTTTTTTTTCTCGGACATGTTTGAGTTAACAATTTGGGTTAAGACTTAAAATTTAGCAAAATTTGCTCTTCAGCCAAAAATATGAAAACTCAAGAGAGTTTAATATTTTTATGGCTCCAAAAATTCAAATCCGAATCTAAACCCCACGAGAATTTACTTCTTATATCGAAGAAATTCAAAAGACACAACACTAACCTATGAAATTTCTTTAACACAAGAAGCTAGATTTTGAGAAGTATCTTGTTTGGACCTTCAGATCTTATCATCACAAGGTCGGCGGCGGAGCAGATAGAAGCGACGGGAAAAGCGGTGGTAGAAGCATGAAAAAGCGAGCGGCGGATTTGAAATTCAGATTGAAAACTATTAAATAACGAAGGACATCATGATTCCCCTCAGGTTGATTTGTTTCTTATCCACATACTTCTCCGCCGCTTCTAGCCTTTCATCCCTTCCACCCTCCGCCGTTAACACCGTTGCCGCCGCCACCTTTCCAAGGTTTCAGAACGTTCTCTTATAGGGTTAGGGTTCTTGTTCTGCCGTTTCTTAGATTTTTATTTTTGGGCTAAATTGAGACTTGCGGATAAGCCCAATAACGTATCTCCAGAAAAGCCATTATAAAATTTTGGGCCTTTTCTGATTGATTTTACGGATTACGGTGTAGATGTGTAATCCTTGGACATCCTCAGCAAATTCAACTTGAGCTTAATTAATAAATTAATTTGAAGCTAACAACTTCATAGTTCACCATGAAATGGAGACAAGCATCAGCTGGATCATTGAAGATTCATTTGAACCAGAGCAGGCCCTAATAATTTTAGGGCTAAAATCATTTTATAAAAATGTGGTCTATTTAATCATAATGGGTCATAAAATGAGTTATTAGATCTGTGGCCAAATTTTTTTTTAATTTGGTGGCTTGGCCCAAGGGTCGGCCCTGATTCTAACCTATAACATGTATATGTATATGTATATGAATTTATGTAATGTTATAAACATAAAAACATGTATGAATGTACATTCGAGTTGACATAAAGTTATGTTATTTAGGTACATGGTTATTTTCACAATATTATTGTCATTGGTGTTTTATTTTGGATTTTCGGAGCTTTCATTAATGTATTGGTTAGAATATGAAATTAATGATCCAACGAGGCAACGACTTATACCGACATGAGTTTGACCATATCAATGCGAACTCAAATTCCTTGAAAAAAAAGAAAGATTATGGTATGGCTCTATATTCGTATAAGGGTTTCATGAAATACGGTTTAAAGTCGTGTAACTCGATCCGAAAAACATCGTTTCATTTATTATCCTTAAAGAAAAATCCAATATATCAATACAATTATGAATAATTTATATATCACTCACACGAACGAATCTATCTATCGACCTAGTTCACACAGCTCGCAAGTTACAACTCGCATCATATAAAACCGAGCCGAACACAATATGAAAATAAAGAATTATAATGAATAATTGGTTTCGGCCAAGTCTTTTTTATCCAGTGTCTGTATATATATGGCTGTAAAAGAAACGTACGTTGCTTGGCTCGTGGCCTTCTATAGCTTTGAATAGACGCCATTACAAACTTGTCTCTTTCTTGGAAAAAGCAAATGAGACCCAAAGACTTTAATGTAAATGTTTTCTTTGGGTGGATGTTCTAGTCACACTTGCCCCCACATTTCAGTTGCAATGTATCATATTTTCACGTATTTACCCTTTTGTCATTAGATCGGTAGGGTTTTATATTCACTTTCACCGAACAAAATCATGTGATAATAAAGGTTCGAAACTGAGACTAAATATGAAAACTAAAGTGATAAGGATTCGAACAATAATGCGAGCAGAATTTGGGTGGGCCATTGTTTGTGGTCCACGACAACGAGTTCACGACAGTCCACGAAATATTATTACGACGTTAAGATTGCGTATGTGGTTAGGTTAGGTTCGAAAATGTTATCAATATCCAATATTTCGTGATATACAGTATTAGATGCAAAATAAAAAGATGTTTTAGTGAATTCTAGTAATCAGGTTGTTACCTTAACTAATAAGAAAATCACAGTTTACTTTGAGTAAAACAATTGAGTGTTCATATATACAGTCGGTTACTTACAAATTTACGCACGTAGCTTTTACTAGTCAACATGTGAATAAAATTGCGATGTGAAAAATGCCGGATAAAAAAAAAAAATGGTGATTTTTGGAGATCATTTCATATCGGTTTTATTTTCAGATAATAAATAATAAACCCTGTTTTATTTTTCTAGTCGATGAAAAAACTCATGAACTTTATTAAAAAAAAAGTCATAGTTGAAGATTCATGGAAATTAATTGATTTATACAGTATACTATTGGTTGAAAGAAACACATGGGGGGTTTTGTGTGATTTGACAAAAACACCCTTAATCATTGGTAAAGAGTGTTCAGATAAGGTATAGATCAGAAACGACCTCTAGAAATCGAGCAATAGATCTCTCACTTCCACAGAAGCAAGATCCAACGGTGGTGGTGGGTCCCATTAACTATCAACTCGTTGTCTGACAAGTCGCCACGTGTTGGTCATCCTGATCTGTTTCAGTACTATTACCCCCACCGAATCATTATCTTTCACTCGCTCTGCTCGCTCGCTGTAGTGTCTCCTCTACCTCTCTTTCCCTGTCTTGTCGCTTTCTGTCTGAACCTGGCAAGAACCTTAGCCTCCCTCGTTATCTCTCTTCTTCTTTTTTTGTTTCAACTTTCATTTCTCACTTTCTGAAAACTTTTGATTTTTCTAGAGAGAATCTTCTCTTCTTCTTCTTCTTATTTATTTTGTTGTTTCCTCTCTTAGCTCTATTTTGTTACGTGTGAAGCAGAAAACAGATATAGCTAGCTAAGAAGATCTTCTCATCATTCAGAGGCTTCTAAATCTGGTAACTACTTTTGAAGTTTTGGGTTTTAAGAGTGAACTATATATGAAATTAGTTACTTTTTTTTTTTTTTGCCTTATTAAATCACTTCCTCCTGGATTGCTGGAGAGGATATGTTTATTTTTTAATCAATCTTTTCTAATGATTATACTGTTGCGATTCGGAATAATATTTCGAAGTTTTATGATTGCTTTCATCATCCTTTGATGCTTCTAATGTAAAAAGCTACTTTTAATCATTATCTTAATTATACTATACAAATCATTAGTTTTTCTTCTTCTCTGACACAAAAAGTAATGTATTCTTATTTGGGTATCCCCTGTACAGATCTGACATGGACCAACTGTTTCTTGATTGGAATTTGGAAGATAATTTTCACATTTCCACTAGTAAAAGATCCATCAGGTATGCATAATCCCATTCATCTTATCCTAGAATTATCATTTTTAATTTTAATTACAGTTACTAAGTTGTATTGTTTATGTATGTGATTATTCATGTTTTGGACAGACCAGAAGATGAACTAGTGGAGCTACTTTGGAGAGATGGTCAAGTGGTTTTACAAAGCCAAGTTCGTAGAGAACCATCAGTCCAAGTCCAAAACCACAAACATGATCAAGCCCTACGAAAACCCAGCAATACTTTTCTTGACAACCAAGAAACAATAGGAAAACATAACAACACTGTTCCCGAAGATCAAGAAACCGTCTCCTGGATCCAATACCGTCCTCAAGACGTAGTTGACCCCTTCGAATCCGAGTTCTCCCACTTCTTCTCTTCGATCGATCATCTTGATGGTCCAGATCGTCCCGAGAAGACACGGACGATCGAAGATACGGTTAAACACGAGGCTCAAGCCATGGCTCCTCCTAAGTTTAGGTCTTCGGTTGTAACCGTTGGACCGAGCCACTGTGGGAGCAACCAGTCTACGAATGATCATCAGGTGATTCATGCTCCGGTTTCTATGAGTGTTAGAAGCAAGAATGTCGAAGAAAGACTTGACACTTCCTCTGGTGGCTCGTCCGGTTGCAGCTACGGAAGGAACAGCAAAGAAACCGAGAGTGGAAGAAGCGTAAGCATTAGCCGTAAAAGAAAACATGTAATGGAAACTGATCAGGAATCTGTGTCTCAATCTGATGTCCGTCTGATGTCAACCGATGATCAAGCCATGGGTAACAAACCTAGCCAACGGTCTACCCGAAGAAGTCGTGCGGCTGAAGTACATAATCTCTCAGAAAGGGTATATTCTTTTACATTACATATTTAATTATTGTGTGTTACATTTTTAGCAACAACTCTGTTAACTTGAATGTGAAATTCCTTATTAAAGTTTTCAAACTCTGCTATTTTTGTGATTATGTATTATTATAGAGGAGAAGAGATCGGATTAATGAGAGAATGAAAGCTCTTCAAGAACTTATACCTCATTGCAGTAAAGTAAGTTCCCTTTCAAACAAAACAAGAAAAATGAAAACTGAACTGTAATGGAGTGAGTTTAGTTGAGATTCTATTTCTATCGATGGAGATTGATTAATTATATGTATTTAATCTTGCAGACAGATAAAGCGTCGATTTTGGATGAAGCCATCGATTACTTAAAATCACTTCAAATGCAACTCCAAGTGATGTGGATGGGAAGTGGAATGGCGGCGGCGGCTGCAGCAGCAGCGACTCCGATGATGTTTCCCGGTGTACAGTCATCTCAGTACATGGCTATGCAGAGTCAGATGCAACTGCCTCAATTTCCGGTTATGAACCGGTCCGCTGCACAGAATCATCCCGGTTTAGTATGCCAAAACCCGGCGGTACAGTTGCAGATGCAAGCACAGAACCAGATCTTATCGGAGCAGCTTTCGAGGTACATGGGTGGGTTTCCACCGATGCCGGCGACTACGCAGGTTAGTGGAAACGTCACCGTTATTTTTATTTTCTCTTTAAATAAAATTGTTTGAGATCTGACGTGTCATGTTTAAATTTATGTAGGCGGTGCAACAACAGCCTATGGACTCGTTAAGATTTGGGTCTCCGGTGGGACAGCAAAGTCAACCGTCGGCGCCGATTACCACCGACAGTTTTCGTACGGGTAAAATAGGCTGACGTGGCAAATTATTTCTTATTTTTTTTCTCCGATAGTATTCTTGTAGTGATTATTATTATTTATTTTTGGAGGCATAAACATGAAACTTAAGAAGTGTATTATACAGATCCACTAAGGTAGTCATACTTATAACTTATTTAAACAGTTAAATGTTATCAATTAAAGTGTTGAGAACAAAAAAGATACATGTATTAATTGTGTTTTATATTTGGATGAGTAATAAGCATCAACAGTATTTAGTTGAGGATTTGATTCTTTCCTCTTAAAAGATTGATTGATATATGATCTCAAAGCTTAACAAAACAGTATAAAAAAGGCTTAGTTGGGCCTAGAAAGACACTCTGACGGGCTTTGTTTGTATTCTACAAAACTACACTTTCTATAAATTTATCCTCAAAATGCAGACGCAATAAAAAACAGAAAACGCTGACGTGATTTACTCCGTCCCTATTCCTACGCAGTGAGTCCTTAACCAACTCGCGTTTCAGTTTCCCCCAAGTTATTTGGCCGGTGCCGCCAAATTACCGATTATGTTCTCCTATAGTGACACGTGTCTTAGAATCAGAGCGAGTATATATACACGAGCATGTAGGAGTCTTATCCTACTGAAAAGCAAAGTTAGGAAAACAAAATATTCCAACCAATAATCTCTCTACACCTCAGCAATCTCAAACAAACGCGATTTATAAAAAAAATCTCTCTCTCTCTCTCTCTTAGTTTCTGCCTCTGTGATATTTTGATTGTCAATCGAATCTGATCGTCGCCGATCTTTATAATTGGGAAAGATAAGAGGAATCGCATGAATTTGTTTGGGAGCCTGGGTTTCACATCTTCGATTTCGAGTTTCTTCAATACGACGTGTCTTCTGATCTAAATCCTCAGTTTTTCTCCCGAATTGCCGATTTCGCTCTTTCTTTTCGAGCAGAAATCGTTAAATCCTTTATTACTTTATAGTAGTAGTAATTACAATAATCTCGAGAACGCCGAGCATTGTTGATTTATGGCGTCCGAAGGCACAACTGATCGTCAGCTGAATAAAGGTATTATCATACTTCCTTGATTTTTGTTTTTTTTGGGTGAAGTCTTAGTCCTCGTGATTTATTTTTTGGTGATCTGATTTACTTTTTTTTAGCTGGATTTGCCAATTTCCACTGGCTAAAAATCTTTGCTTCTAAATTATCAGTACAAAATTGATAATTTGGGGTTTGTTTGATGTAAATTACTCTGTTCTGCTATGGGTTTTAGCCTTTTAGGTCCTCAACTGTTGCATAATGTTGTTGGTGTTTTCAGCTATTTCCGTCTCAACCGTCGAGAGGATGAAGCAGAGTTCACCTTCAGTGATAGTGATTGGAGCTGGTATGGCTGGGATTTCGGCTGCTCGCACTCTTCAAGATGCTTCCTTTCAGGTGTGTAACACGAGTAATGCAGTCTTAAGATTACAATGTTTTGAGGAGGAGGGAAATTAAGTACATGACTATACACAACATCAGGGTCTTATTACTTGTCTTCATTCCTTTTCAGGTTGTGTTATTGGAGTCCCGTGACAGAATTGGTGGACGAGTTCACACCGATTACTCATTCGGTTTTCCTGTTGATTTGGGTGCAACTTGGTTAAATCATGAGTCTTTCAACCTTTCTTCTCTTTTTTCGATGTTTGGATCTCTTATCATCGATGTTAACTCAGCAACATCGTTTTGTGACAGGTTGCATGGTGTCTGTAAAGAGAATCCTCTGGCTGCAGTATTGGGAGATTAGGTTTGCCCCTTTATCGTACTAGTGGTGACAATTCGGTCTTGTATGATCACGATCTGGAGAGGTGTGTAGTTCTGGATATTCCAAATGTAATTCTTAGTTACTCATCTCTCTTTGTTTAGACTCACGTTGCAATTCTGTTTTCTGCAGTTATGCTCTATTCGATAAAGCTGGTAACCAAGTTCCTCAGGAGTTGGTAACAAAGGTTGGCGAAAATTTTGAGCACATTCTAGAAGAGGTGTGTACTTGGTCTCCAATCACTCTTCTATTCTGTTTCTAGATTCTGCGTGTCTTTGACTTACTAGATACTTGTTTCACAAATGCAAATCTCTAAAGTCAGGGATGAGCAGGTCGAAGACATGTCAATAGCTCAAGCCTTTTCTATTGTATTCAAGAGATCACCTGAATTGAGGAATCGAAACATATTGTCTCAACTCACTGCTTTGTTTTGTATTACTTACATTTGTTGTGTGCTCAATTTAGATTTTTTTTTGAACTTCCAGGTTGGAGGGGCTTGCCCATAATGTGCTTCAGTGGTACTTGTGCCGCATGGAAGGATGGTTTGCTGCTGATGCTGAGACCATCTCGGCAAAGTGTTGGGACCAGGTTAGTAACTATATTGGCATCTATTCTCGTGTTAGTGGTTTAGGTATGTTTCGGTTTCTTGATATGTCAGTTAAAACATTCGCAGGAAGAACTATTGCCTGGTGGACATGGTCTTATGGTTAGAGGGTATCGTCCTGTCATCAACACTCTTTCGAAAGGGCTTGATATTCGACTAACCCACAGGTAAGATTCGTTTTGTCAAAGTAGTTTCCACCATTTTCCGAGTCTGCAGCTAAACCTTTTGTGTCTATTGTTTTTGTCAGGGTTACCAAAATTGCGAGGCGCTACAATGGAGTGAAGGTGACTACCGAGAAAGGAGACACGTTTGTTGCGGATGCTGCAGTCATAGCTCTTCCTCTTGGAGTCCTAAAGTCAGGAATGATTGAATTCGAACCAAAGCTTCCAGATTGGAAACAAGAAGCCATTAACGATCTCGGTGTAGGAATCGAGAACAAGATCATTTTGAACTTTGACAATGTGTTTTGGCCAATCGTAGAGTTTCTAGGAGTGGTTGCAGAAACCTCGTATGGATGCAGTTATTTCTTGAACCTGCATAAAGCGACAAGCCATCCTGTCCTTGTTTATATGCCGGCTGGTCAGCTCGCTAGAGACATCGAGACGATGTCTGACGAATCAGCTGCAAATTTTGCTTTTTCGCAACTGCAGAAGATTCTTCCCGATGCATCTTCACCGGTACTGCTCTAATCTATTTATATTTTCACTAAGTCTCTGTATTCTTTCCTACTGTTTTAAGCTTTAATGGGATTTGTTGGCAGATACATTATTTGGTATCAAGGTGGGGCTCAGACATCAATTCATTGGGATCATATAGCTATGACATTGTAAACAAACCTCACGACCTCTACGAGAGGCCTTTGGATAATCTATTCTTTGCTGGGGAAGCTACTAGCACGAGCTACCCGGGATCAGTGCACGGTGCTTATTCAACCGGATTGCTAGCTGCTGAGGACTGCAGGATGCGCGTGCTTGAGCGCTATGGAGAGCTTGAACATGAGATTGAAGAGGAAGCTCCTGCCTCTGTCCCGCTTCTGACCTCCCGCATGTAATTTAACCTCGGGTTTTGTTTGTTTTTTAGTTTTCTCGGGAACAACGTTAGATTTGGTTTTATGATAATTTAAAACTTGAAAAAGTTTATGAAATCAACTTTGCAATGTGTACTGTGTAATCCAAGAACTATGTTAAAGTATTAACGCCAAACGCAAACTTCAATTAAAGATTTCTTCTTCCTACAACTAAAATAACACCATAATGATTCTGGTCAAAGGACCCACCATATTCAAAGACAAAATTCGTACATTTTTTCATTTTTTCATTTTTTCTGATTCTAAAAACATTTCCATACAATCATTTTACCTTTCACAACTCGAGACAACACAGTCTTCTTTCTTCTTCTTTGTTCTTCACATCAGCAACATATTGTAGCAATTGATGTAGAATGCGATTTAGCCATCTTTGTAAATATCAGCTGCCTATAGGGGCAGTATTGTCAATTACCCCCACGAAACCCCGCCTATAATTTCATTCAACTATATTGTAATTTGACTTAAAAGGTTTGTTACTGGGAATAATTGACAGTAAAAATAATAATATCCATTTTGAAGTTTTAACTTTTAAAGGATAAGAGAAAATAGCTTTCTTCTTCTTCTTCCTCTTGGTGATGCGACAGACGAGAAGCTGCGAAGTTTAGATGTCACAGACTGTAATTTTCAAGCCGTTTGTCTCAGTTCCATCAAGTAATCACAGGTTTCCTTTTTTTTCTTTCTTATCTACCTTTTAGTTCTTTACCTCTTGGGACAACTTTCATTTTGGGGACTTGCTTTTGTTCTATAACTTTTTTAATTCCCTTTCCATTGATGGGTTGGGATATTTCTATGAAAAAATGGACCACCTTTCCGAGTTCCTGCTAAAAACTGTGCTAGGTTTCGGTTAATTCTATTGATTGTGTAAGCGTAAGCTGTGTCCTTATGGGGTTTATCATCTGAGGGTTAGCGACTGTTAGGGTTTATGTTCATTTACCTCAAAATCAGATCTTTTTTAGGTTACTAGAAGTTTTTTTTTTTTTTCATTTACAAAGTCTCTCTGTGTTTATCTTTGTGTCAGCCAGAGAAAACTACAGAACAATATTATCAATGTTGGTGTTAAAATTCAAAACCGATTCAGAGTTCTTTGTATGGGGATGCTGGCCCCAAGGAAATTCCTGCAAAAGAGGAGGAAAATAGAGGTTTTCAAAGATGTAGCAGACGAGGTGGATCAGAAGAGATGGAGAGGGCTAATGTTAGAGATTGAATCGACGGGTTCTGCAGTTTCGGTCCTTAGGCAATACAGAACTGACGGTGACCAAGGTCTTCCCAGGGACCTTGTTTTGGGTACTTTGGTTAGATTTAAGCAGCTAAAGAAATGGAACCTCGTCAGTGAGGTATGAAGAATGAATGAGAGTGAAAATAACTATTTCAGAATCTTCTAATGTTTGATTGGTTGAACGAACTTCATGAAGTTAGTCTTGCATCTTGATAGAGAGATTTTAGATGAGCCATCTTAATCTAGTGTTGAGGAGTTCAATATTGGCGTTGGTAAAATGTGTTTTTTGTTGTTGTTTAGACCTGAGGATTTCTTTTACGGCATGACAAAATCATGTGATTACTTTCAGAAATGTTAACTAATTTTAACAGGAAAGTTGTCAAGCTCTATCTGATATTTTGTTCTTTTGTTTCTTTTGATTTCCAGATTCTTGAATGGCTTAGATACCAGAATTGGTGGAACTTCAGTGAAATGGATTTTTTAATGCTCATTACAGCTTATGGGAAACTAGGAAACTTCAGTGGAGCTGAAAGGGTTTTGAGTGTACTGAGTAAGATGGGTTCGAGTCCAAACGTGATTTCTTATACCGCTCTCATGGAATCTTATGGAAGAGGAGGCAAATGCAACAATGCTGAAGCCATATTTCGGAGGATGCAGTCTTCAGGCCCAGAGCCTTCTGCTGTAACTTATCAGATTATACTTAAGACTTTCGTAGAGGGGAACAAGTTTAAAGAAGCTGAAGGGGTTTTTGAAACTCTTTTAGATGAGAAGAGATCGCCATTGAAGCCAGATCAAAAGATGTATCACATGATGATATACATGTACAAGAAGGCTGGAAACTATGACAAGGCTCGAAGAGTATTTGTTTCAATGGCTGAGAAAGGAGTTCCACAGTCTACTGTCACTTACAATAGCCTTATGTCCTTTGAAACTAATTATAAAGAAGTTTCGAAGATCTATGACCAGGTGATATGAATGATCCTTTCTTTAAGTAATTATTATACGCTAGAAACACCATCGAGATATGTCTTGGCCTGTGAGAGTAGTGATCTAATCCTTTTAACTGAATGTTTAACTTTCAGATGCAAAGATCTGGTATACAACCCGACGTTGTAAGTTATGCTTTACTTATCAAAGCATATGGAAGAGCCAGAAGAGAGGAAGAAGCTCTATCTGTTTTTGAAGAGATGCTTGATGCTGGTGTAAGGTCAGTTTTTCAGTTTCTAACAACGATTTCTTGCTGCTATGGCTGAAGATTCTACGGAAGGGTTCTCTTCTGGATATATTATTGTCTTTTTTTATATCGTTTTGTCAGGCCGACGCATAAAGCCTATAACATTTTGCTTGATGCATTTGCTATTTCTGGAATGGTGGAGCAAGCAAAGACCGTTTTTAAAAGCATGCGACGGGACAGGTAAAGAAATAGTTCTGTCCTGTGAACTGTGTTGCTTCTTTGTTCATATTGGTAACAGAACATGATTCCCTCGCAGATTTTTCCCGGATCTCTGCTCTTACACAACTATGTTGTCAGCGTATGTAAATGATTCGGACATGGAGGGTGCTGAGAAATTTTTCAAAAGGATAAAAGTAGATGGTTTTAAACCGAATATAGTCACCTATGGGACAATGATAAAAGGTTATGCGAAAGCAAACGATCTTGATAAGGTTATTGAGGTATATGAGAAAATGAGGTTAAGTGGCATCAAAGCGAATCAAACCATCTTAACGACTGTCATGGATGCGTCTGGGAGGTGCAAGGATTTCGGGAGCGCTCTTAGTTGGTACAAGGAGATGGAGAGTTGTGGGGTACAACCTGATCAGAAAGCTAAGAATGTGCTTTTATCATTGGCTTCAACTCAAGACGAGCTAAAGGAAGCTAAAGAACTTACTGGTCTCAGTTATGAGACAACAACCATCATTGCTGGAGCCTACCGATCTGATGATGATGATGATGATGATGTTGATGTCATTAGTGATGATGAGGATGAGGATGACTATCAAGAAGATGATGATGATGATGGTGCAAGAGAAAATGTGTTGTATGATAAAACACAAGAAGGGCCTTTGGCTCATTTGGTCTCACAGACGGAAGAACTTGTGGGGTTATGAAAACTACGAGAAAGTTTTATGTTTGTAATCATCTAAAGCCAAAAGAAAGATTTTGCAGAACAGGACTTAGTAGTTTGTCCATTCTTTTTTTGTCCGTAGTTAACGAAATGAAATATGTTACTGAATCCTAAGAAACAAAAGGTTGTTTATTTCATATCTCTTGCCAACAAAAGAGAGGAGAAAAGAACAGAGTTGCTGGTGCTGTTATCTTAGACTCCTTCCGTAGCCATCTCTTGATTCTCATTTGCCGAAGTTTTTAACCTATGAGCTGCATTTTCCACCTGCAACAGATACAGAGTAAAGGTAAGATCATTGGACTATAGAAATAGACAGCGAGAGATTTGTGACTGTTTTACCTCGGAAGTCCAATTAGTTCTTAGTGTAAGAACAATCAAAGTTATGGTTTGAAGTATGACTCCTGCAATCATCCCCCACCAGATCCCCTGTGATAAAATACCTCCCTAATCTTATGATACATACAATACATACAAATACAAAGGAAGAGAAAGAGTGAGCGAGATTATACCGCAACTCCAAGACTGGTTTTGAAGCCAAGGACACAGCCAATAGGAAGACCAATGAAATAGTAAGTAACAAGATTCACATAAGCCACCACTGCTTGCCACCCACTTCCAATAGCAACCCCTTTTTCCAAATTTAAATTAGTCCGAATAACAATAATCAATATCACAAAAAAAAAAGTCTCTTTTGTATGTTTTTACCAGAGAGAATTGGTTGGATTCCGTTTAAGAAAATGGAAACGGCGAGGAGAGGAAAGAGGTCAGAGACTGCAGCTATGACCTCTTCGTCGCTGGTGAAGGCTTTGCTGAGGCCGACACGGAAGACGAGCACCACGACACAGAGGAGTAAGCTGATGAGAACCGTCGTGATGTTGACCACCACCACTGATAACTTAGCCACTCGTGGATTTCCCGCTCCTAGCTCGTTGCTCACTCGGACACTGACCAAAACACACAAAAAACGACACATGTGTCCAAATGAATCTTATAAACTGAAAACTGCATACCATTTTCTCGGTTCTGTTAATATACCTGATTGCTGCACTTAGACCAAGCATGAACTGCATATCCCAATTCCAGTAATACATGCTACAAAATCACTAAACCGAGTTAATGTATAACCGTTGAGATTCATCGGTAAATGATAAGTCTGTAAATAGTACCAAATTGAAATCGCGTCTAGAGAAATTGTGGGATTGGTGAGTAAACCGGAGATAATCACTAGCCCTTGGTTGTACCATATCTCCAAACTACAGATTTTTTCATTCCAAAATTGATATCAGCTTTCTTTAAACCAGAGATTTAACCGTTCAAATCTAACATATTTGTGTTTAGATTAGAGACATTTACCATAGCATGACTGCTGAAGCTACCGTGAGCTTGAAGTAAGGCCAGATCCCTCTAAAAGCCCTAGCTGAAAACCCGGTCCAAGTCTCCTTACAACTCGGGCTCATCACGATGTACAGACCATTCACAGCCACGAGCAGCCACCAGGAGAAACTCAGAATCAGAGCCGCGCCGAGTAAGCCGAAATCCAGCACGTTAGTTACCAACCACGTAAGTAACGTGTGAATCAAGAAAACTCCTAAGGACATATAAGCCAAAGGGTTCACTATCTTCTGAGCCTGAAGGTACCTCTGCATTGGGCAAGCGAGAGCAAATGCGTAAATCTGAGGAATCATCCCGCGCGCAAAGACCTGACCCTCTCGTGCGATGGCTAAGGTTTGACCCATCGCCTTAAGAATCGGACCCGAGTACCAGTAGAGGAACGTGAGGAGGACCGCAGCTGCGAGGTGCAAGACCATGGCTCGTTGGCAGATTATTCCCATTGATGAGTAATGTCTCGCGCCGTACGCTTGACCACACACCGTCTGGACCGCGCTCGCCATTCCCAACTAATCAATTTAATCAAATCAACCAGTTTAAAACTAAGAGTGATAAAGAAAAGGATAAGCCGAACCAAAATAACCGGTATTAAAAGCATATGGAATAATTAGATTATAAGGACTGAAATGTTTCTGCGTACCATGATACCGTAAGCGAGGCCTTGGATACCGACGGTGGCGATGGAAGCCCCGGCGAGCTGAAGGGTGCCGAGATGGCCGGTGAACATGACAGTGACGAAGCTGAGCATGTAATTCAGCACAGAGACGACTATGGAGGCTCCAGAGAGCTTCCACAGAAGCTTTGACTCCCAGACGGCCAGTCTTAGCCACCAACGTGGCGTCACCGTGGATCTACGACGGCCGAGAAACTCCTCTATCTCCAGTGAAGAACGTTCGGTTATCTGCGAATCTGAGTGAATCCGTCTCAATAGCGGCTCGTAGGTCTCTGTGGAGCTCATGGTTCGTTTGTTAGTTCGTCTTGTTTTTCTTTCTTTCTTTTCTATATCTTGTGTTGTTGTGTTGTTATAGTTATAGACCGGGCGCGAGTTATATTACTGTTTGTTTTGGTTATGTTGAGGGTTCGAGTCGTTGACCAAAATGGAATTGGTGGTTTAGATCTTCCATGACTGTTTGGTCTGATTTTGTGAGTGTATACTGTAACAACCATTCTTACCATTAATGGCCTAAAGATTCTAACCGATCAATTATTTATTCTTTTTATTTTTATTTTTATTTTTATTTTAAAACCTTAGCTTAAAAGTGAAACTTGTTGTCGGAAAAAAAAAAGGGAAAGAAAGAGAGACAAAAGATGTCAACATCTGAACCGAACGAAATATTCAATGAAAAACATCTGAACCGAACGAAATCAAGTCGGAAGTAACTAAACCGAAATTAAGACACAATTTTCTCTTGATCGATTAGTTTATACAAATATCCAATAAATCGAAACTGAAACCAAAACTAATCAAACTTTACTGCACTGATTAATTTATCTTATTTAGTCATTATTTTTGATCATATTGAGTTTATGTGTACATATTACTTGTTTAACTTATGTTTGACTTTTAAACTTAAGTGAAAACCAATGAAACCAAACATTTTGTTGAATGACAACGGACCGAATGAATCAAGAAACTAGAATCATACCGAATGAATTATTAAAGGGTAAAACGAATTATACTTATGTGAAAAAAAGTTGTAGCTGATAACGCTACCTAATGTTCTTCAACGATTGTGAATAGATCTAATAGCATCTCCAACATTGTTGAGATACTTTGACATTTCACAAGTCTTTTATCCATATAATATTATAATAGTTTAATTATGTTATTAAAATTTAAAATCTAAAGACAAATCAAACCAATTAAAAGATAATATTTTGGTAAAAAATCATCTTAGAAAGTTTGGAAAGTCTCTCAAATAAGAGAAGTCTCTTTCTTCATTTTTCTTATGATTTTATTTTTAGAAATCCATTTAGAGACTATTCTTGAAAATGCTCTAACGGTTAGCGTCAACTAAAGACAGTCATAAAAGATATTAATTATCAAAATGATAAAAAATACTGTGATTAAGAAATATTAATTATTTTTTCCAGAACAAAATTTTACATGTTACCACAATACCACTTATGTACTCCTTTATACCCTACAAAAAGAGACTAATGATAATGAGCTTTTGAGAGGAAAGGAAAAAGCTATCAGAAATGTGGCCTACCAAAAGGGGTACAAGCCCATTTACCACTTTGCTCCTGAGGCCCAACTATAATCATCCATCCATCCGAAGGATTAAGGAAAAAAGAATAATAAATTATTAATATCAAAATAAAGAAATTACATTATTTGCATTGGATGATCTGTCCCTGACGTAAGATGAAATCAATGAGTTGTCTATTAGGTCGGATGACCCCACCAAATTCAGAAGATTACTCATTATTCTCACCAATTATGAAAAGTGTTTTATTTTGTAATAATTTTCTACTAAACTTTCCCACTTATTTCCAAATATAATACAGTATACTTAAATAAGTTAGTACTATAAATTTTTTCCCCCACAAATATACATATGTAGAAATTCATGTTGTCATGAGTAATGCAATTTTGACACTTTATCAATGTAATAAATTATTTAATGACAATAAATTAACTACCAATTTCATTACATTTATGCATTAAAATTTTGTATAGGATATCACAATTTTAAATATAATTATCAAAGATTTAAAAAGATGACAAAATAGTTAATCAAATTTGAACTAATTCATTATATTTAAATTTTGTCCTTTTATAACATTTGATGCCAATATAAACAAACCATTGAACTTGATTATTATTAAAAGCACAAAAAAAAAAAAAAAAGTCGATCGATTGACCGTACTAAACCGGTATAGGGGCGTGAAGACAAGAGGTGACTATCGTGGTCCAGGCAAGTCTCACGTGGATTTTTCACTTATAACCACGCGCGTGCGAGACTTACCTCACCAGACCAACGAACCATTCATTAAAACCCTAGACCTTCTTCTTCTACCTCTCTCTCCTCCTCCTCATTTTGACTCTTCGTCTCTTCGATTTCTACCGGAGTGGCGACCGGACGACCTGAAAATTCGTGACACGCCTATTGTTTCTCGGAGAATCTGTTGCTGAAGTTTCCGATTTGAGAATATGGATCCGTCTAACCTTGCAGTAATCATTGCTGCAGCTGCTTGCAGTCCCAATCCCAACGAGCGTAAAGCAGCTGAGCAGAGCCTTGATCAGGTTAACCCAATTTCTCTTCTTCTACTTATTGTTCTCCGTCGTCTTATTACCTGATTAGACTGACTTGATTAGACTGTGGTCAACAATTTTCTCTACGAAGATAGAGCAATCAGTTATATATAGGCTCTAATGGTTTAATTTTGCTTGGGAATATCGATTTTGCAGTTTCAGCACACTCCGGAGCATTTGGTAAGGGTTTTGCAAATTGTTATTGATGGTGGCTGTGACTCTGCTGTACGCCAAGCTGCTATTATCCATTTCAAAAATTTCATCGCTAAGCACTGGGAACCTCATTCTGGTGATTAATCGTTTGTTTGTTTGATATATCAAATGTCGCTTAGGTTAGTCTCTTGAAAAACGAAACTTCTTAGTCATTCCTTGTATTTTATTGTTTTTGTTATGCAGGTGATCAGAGCAATATCTTGCCAAGTGATAAGAATGTTGTCAGGGACCAGATTCTTGTATATGTCTCTCAACTTCCACCGATATTGAGGTAGCAGCTATTGCACACCTTGCAGCGCTCGTTAAGACAATGCCCTCTTTTTTTGCAGTCAACCTTTGTGCACAAGTTTTCCACGCACTGATATGTCTGTGTTATGTAGAGTCCAATGGCTTGATTTACTTATGCATATACATATACAAAAAAGGTTACCTCTGTTTTGTTGGTCCTTATTTTTAGCTTATTATTGGTGTGTATGATGCAGAGTCCAAATGGGAGAGTGCTTGAAGACAATAATTTACGCTGACTATCCTGAGCAATGGCCCCATCTCCTGGACTGGGTGAAGCATAACTTGCAAGATCAACAAGTTTATGGAGCGTTGTTTGTGTTGCGGATTATATCTTCAAAATACGAGTTAGTTTGCTTTATGAAATTTTACGCATGTTATGAATCTGGTTGTCCCGAAATGACCATGTGCTTATACTTTTTTATCACTTAATCCGAGATTTTTTACTCATTGGTGCTTTTTACCTGCGCTCTGGTGTTCCGAAAAGGCTTCTTTGCACGAGTGATTTGTAGATTGTACCTAGTCTGCTCAATTCTGTAGCCGTCTCTTGCTTATGTTCCCAACTTCCCATTCTTGAACTTACATAGAGTGGCATAATTTTCAGTAGTAGACTATTAGAAAAGAAATGCGCATTTAGGTTAGTTTGGAGTGACATATCTCTGTGGGTTTGGTACTGTCTACCATGAAGAGTTGAGATTATCAGTTCTCATATTATAAATCAGGGCAGTAGCTTCTGTTTTTCTAGATAAAATAATTCCTTTAGTAATTTCTCTCTCATATTCCCACTTTCTGTTTATAGGTTTAAGTCAGATGAAGACAGGGCACCCATTTACCGAGTAATCGAAGAGACGTTTCCACATCTTATGAATATATTCAACAAGCTTGTCCATATTGAAAGTCCTTCTCTTGAAGTGGCAGACCATATCAAGCTTATATGCAAGATATTCTGGTCATGCATTTATGTAAGTTGTACATCTTGTGGTAGTTATTCTGAATCGTTCTTCATTGCTTCCAGGCTTCAAATTGACAAATTCATGGATTTTGTAATTCTTGTTTTTTGTTCTGGTGAAGTTTTTTTAATATATCTCTTTCATCCTTCTTCTATACAGCTAGAGCTTCCGAGACCATTATTTGATCCAAACTTCTTTAATGCGTGGATGGCTCTATTCCTAAATATTTTGGAACGTCCTGTTCCCGTAGAAGGTCAGCCTGAAGACCCTGAGCTTAGAAAATCATGGGGTTGGTGGAAGACCAAGAAGTGGGTTGCTCACATTTTAAACAGGCTGTACACGAGGTATGCAGGATCATGAAAACCGATCTATCAACTTACAACCTTGACCTTCTTTTTTTTCATTTGCCTTTAGATATACTGTTTAAAAACCTGTAATAGGTTTGGAGATCTGAAACTTCAGAATTCAGAAAACAAAGCCTTCGCCCAAATGTTTCAGACGAACTACGCTGCCAAGATACTGGAGTGCCACTTGAAATTGTTGAATGTCATTCGTATTGGTGGATATCTTCCTGACAGAGTCATCAACTTAATTCTTCAATATCTAAGCAACAGGTCGGATATTCTCTATGGCATACATACTTTTTATAATATATAGAAATTTATTTGAATATGAGTACTCTAGATGTATTGAACTGAGTAACTGACTAATTTATTGCACGAGAAGTCCCCGGGGGAGGATATTTTTGGCTTTACCGCAGAGTTTTTTAGTTTAATAATATATTTTTAAAAAATCTGGTTTGAGAAGCCATCGGTGTTGGTATCTCATAGCTTTTCTCACAACCGTAATCAGAGTCATAGTTAGAACTACTAAAATTTGTTTAGACTACGAACTCGGCATTTGGTATCACTAACTTTCATCTTTAGAGAGTCTTGGGTAGAATTTCTATCTGCAGTTTCTATTGTTTCCTTTAAAACTATTAAAGGCTTTATCTGTATCTGGATTCCTTTATCATGTTTGGGGTTCCAGTTTTCGTATTGACTTGTTGTGTCTCTGCAGTATCCCGAAGATTAGGATGTACATCTTACTGCAGCCCCACCTTGATGTTCTACTATTTGATATAATTTTCCCTCTAATGTGCTTCAATGATAATGATCAAGTGCTTTGGGATGAAGACCCGCATGAGTATGTGAGGAAGGGTTATGGTATGTCCTTAAAGTCTTCTTCGTCTTGTTTGGATAGTCCTAAAACATGCTTTTTTATAATACCATAACTTGCTCTACAGATATAATTGAAGATCTGTACAGTCCCAGGACTGCATCTATGGACTTTGTGACTGAGCTGGTCAGAAAGCGTGGAAAAGACAACTTTCCAAAATTTATACAGTTCATCGTGGGCATTTTTAAGAGGTACATTCAAATTATATCTACAAATATCGAAAAGGGTCTAGTTATATAACTGTGACATGATATAATTACTTTGTTTCTCTGTTTTAGATATGATGAAGCACCTCTAGAACAAAAGCCGTATCGCCAAAAGGATGGTGCTCTGCTTGCTGTTGGGACACTCTGTGATAAACTGAGGCAAAATGAACCCTACAAATCTGAGCTGGAGAATATGTTAGTGCAACATGTTTTTCCTGAATTCAGCAGCCCAGCTGGTCATCTTAGAGCCAAGGTTTTAGTTACTGCTTTTGGTTGTTTAGGCCCCCTTCTCATTCGTTTCTGTTATGAAAATCGTACCTCTATTCATTACAATTTATGCATTTGCTTGAATATGGTGCAAACATCTACCATTCCTAGTCAACTAGTTTATCTGATGTTTAAAATTTTGTCCATCTCCAAATGCTTGGATTTCACTGTTACTACTTTGTGAAGTCGTTGTGACTGAAGTTCTTGTTCATCACTATCCTGTGGTATAGGATATGCCTGCATAGATGTTGTTGTTGACTAGTTTGTTTTCATCCTTACCTTTCTAGATTGCTGTGACATATTGCTTTCATCACATGGGTGCCGTAACTTGTCAAGCTTATTTCACAACATATTCCATCTTCTGTGTAGGCTGCGTGGGTTGCAGGGCAGTACGCCAACATCAATTTCTCAGACCAAACCAACTTTTCCAAGGCACTGCATTGTGTTATATCTGGAATGCGTGATCCAGAACTTCCTGTTCGGGTGGATTCAGTTTTCGCTTTGCGTTCATTCATCGAAGCCTGCAAAAGTAAGTATTGCACCACCCTCTCTTTTTAAGATTTCCCGCCCTTTTCCATCTTCGGACCTTTTGTACTTAACGTGGATTAGTATAAATTCAACTAAATTTATCTATCCTGCAGATTTAGATGAGATCCGCCCAGTTCTGCCTCAACTTCTTGACGGTACGCTTTTGGAATGGTTTTACTGATAGTTATACTTACTCTTATTTCAATTCATTCGAAAGCTAAAACCTAGCGTCATGTTAATTAACTGAAATAATCGGAATGGACTTGTGCTGTGCAGAATTTTTCAAGCTAATGAATGAAGTTGAAAACGAAGATCTTGCTTTTACTTTAGAGACTATCGTGTATAAGTTTGGAGAAGAGATTTCGCCTTATGCCTTGGGTTTGTGCCAGAACTTGGTAAGATAATATTCTCTTGTGTCCCCATTTTGAGTATTATTTTGCTTTTAGCACTATTAACCCTATTATTTTTAATAACTTACAGGCCAGTGCATTCTGGAGGTGTATCGACTCTGACAACGGTGATGATGAAACTGAAGATTCTGGTGCATTGGCTGCAGTGGGATGTCTCCGTGCCATCAGTACAATTCTTGAATCTATCAGCAGTCTCCCTCATCTCTATGGTCAGATTGAACCACAGTTGCTGCCAATAATGCGTAAAATGCTGTCAACTGATGGTCAAGGTATGCATAATGTTTTCGAGACCTGATATACATTTGGAGTTGTAAGTTATTTCTTGGGTTCCTTTGAATGAGTTACATTGAATGCATTGGGGTTTATGTAATTTGTAGATCTTGATATGGTGATTTATTTACATATTTTGTATGGCCAGATGTGGTTGAAGAGGTTCTTGAGATCGTCTCATACATTACTACTTTTTCACCCACGATATCATTGGACATGTGGAGTTTATGGCCTTTAATGATGGAAGCACTCGTGGATTGGGCTATTGACTTCTTCCCAAGTATGAAACTTGCAGTGTTTTTTGCCGTTTTTTTTGATAAAGTTTATTCATTTTTCTTATTTATTGTCCCTTTTGTTTGATCGTTCTTTTGAATTTCATTAGATATATTGGTCCCTCTGCACAACTACATATCTAGGGGGACTGAGCATTATCTCACTTGCAAGGAACCAGATTACCAGCAAAGTCTTTGGAATGTAATTTCTTTGGTAAGCTCACTATACGTTTACTCATAAATAAATGAAATAGTAGATGGACTCATCCTTTTCCCTCCCGTCATACACATATGTTCATGAATTAATTCGTTAATTGTTTCTCATGACAGCTTATGGCGAACAAAAATATTGATGATAGTGACCTAGAGCCAGCTCCGAAGCTAATAGGGATCGTGCTTCAGACTTGTAAGGGCCAGGTGGATCAATATGTGGAGCCTTACTTGAGAATCACATTAGCTCGGCTACGAGGTGCTGAGAAATCTTCCTTTAAATGTCTTCTGATTGAAGTGGTAAGCAAATTAGTCCAGTTAAATTGTGCTAATTGCTGTTTTGTTAAGCTAAGTTGTTTTATTTGCTGATTGGCAATAACCGCTGAATGTATTGCTCTGACATCCTTTGGGCAGATTGCAAATGCCTTTTACTACAATGCCCCTTTGGCACTTGGCATACTCCAACGCTTCGGTTTTGCAACGGAAATTTTGACTATATGGCTCCACATGGTGCAAGAAAAGAAGAAGAGTGGTGTACATACTAACTTCAAGAGGTGGGTGAATCTAATCTGTGTAACCTTTTATTTCTCTATCTTCTCTTCAAATTTCTGTCAAGATAAACAATCTTCCTTGTTTCACATGCAGGGAACATGATAAGAAAGTTTGCATCTTGGGTTTGACATCAATTCTCAGTCTTCCTGCTGGTCAATTGCCCGGAGAAGTCTTGCCACCTGTATTCAGGGCTCTTCTTGAGCTTTTAGTGGCATACAAGGATCAACTTGCTGGTCAGTGCCTTTCACTGTCTCTTATTTTTTCTTATAATAGACCCTCACTGATATTTCTCTTTGAACTTGTATAACAGAAGCTGCAAAGGCAGAAGAGGAAGAAGATGAAGAAGATGGTGATGACGACAACATGGATGAGTTTCAGACAGATGATGAAGATGAGGAGGAGAATCCAGATGAAACTGATGGAAGTACACTCCGCAAGTTAGCAGCACAGGTTTGTCTTCTTAACCCCCTAAGATTAAAGCCTCTTACGTGATCTTTCTTGAAGAAGGTATCACTGTGCTTGTAAGTAGTGGCTCACTGTGGTCACTTCCTACGTGCATTCTTTTTAGGCAAAGGACTTCCGCTCTTACAGCGATGATGATGAATTTTCAGACGATGATTTTAGCGACGACGAGGAATTAGACTCTCCAATTGATGAAGTGGATCCTTTCATATTCTTCATGGATGCAGTCACAGGTACAAGAGATTTGTCATGTGTATATATTGATCTGTACATGGAATTATCACTTGATTTCCTTCCTATCTTCTTATAGCAATGCAAGCATCGGACTCGCTCAGGTTCCAAAGCCTAACGCAGACACTAGACCCGCACTACGAAGGGCTCGCAAACAATATCGCTCAGCACACCGAGCAGAGAAGAGCTGAGATTCTAAAGGAGCAACTTGAGAAGCAATCTTCGACAACAGTTGCTTCCTGATTTCTTCATGGGCTCAGTCCTTGAAAAAGCCAATCGATGCGCTCTCATTCTATATCCACTTGGCTGCATTTTTTGTTTGTAGGCCTTTTTATCCAAGAAAATGAAGTAGAGAGGCTTATCTAGGTGAGTCTGGTCGACTCTCAATTACTCATCATGTCTCAGAGATACCAATCTCTGCCATCTCCAGTTTTGCATCTCATCATTTTTTTTTTATCATCCAGTAGATCAAAACAAAAGACCAAATCCTTTTTTTTCTTTTCAAACAGAACAGATTAACCCTTTGGTGGGGGTTTTTTTTTTGTTCTACGATTGGGATTGGAGGCATATATTAAAAAAAAAAAAGCACATAGTTTTTTTTGTTTGATTTGTTTATTTATCATTTATAGTTGTCGCAGTTCCTTATTTATATTGGCTGAATTGAATCGTTCGTTGGAGTCTTTTCGTTCTCAGCCATCGCCAGTTAAGCTGTCTCTATAGTTGTTAAATTTATTCGATTGTATTAAACGGCCAATTTGTCGATTTTTGTCACACAATAATCATAAACTCATAGTTTTATAAGATTATAATCTAAATATGTATAAAAATTTATACTAAGAGGTTAAATAATAACCTACAGTTTTCTTAATAAAGGTTAACATAATAATATCTTGAATATTCAGCTTAAATAATATTCTTGTATGTCAAGAGGCTTAGGGGTAAGTGGCTGCAGTCAACTCTGCTGCACTAGAGTTCGACTCGAGTTCCACCACAACCACAGTCAGGTTTTAAATTGGGCCACTGCACCCGACAAAAGAAATATTAAAAAATTATAAAAAAAGCCAACTAAAAATGGTCATTCTTTGATATGTTAAAAGACAATGTATGTCCTACTACGTTATCGGTTTGAAGATTTTGGTGTCGACTTTTTCATTATTGTTATAGTGAAGTGAAAGAAGAACTACTAATGCAAAACATCAGTTCTATCAGTATTATCGAGGGACTATGCTTTACTTTCCTAATTTTATATGTGTGTTACTATGTAGCTTTTGTTTTCCATCAACTTTGTGTTATGTTACAACTTTCAACAGTTCATTTTTTGGGGTTTTAATGATTGGATTAAGTGCATCGAATTCAGTGTTCACGAATTCAATTGTAATTAAGGGAAGAGAAACGATGGACAAATATGCTTATAGTAACATATACAAATATACTTTGTTTATAAAATATGTGATAGTGTACATAATAAAATATCTCTTCTGAATTATCATAGTTTAATCAAATTTCCAACAATATTGTCATATTAGAACTTTAATTTTGCAATCATAAGAATAGATGGAGAGACAAAAAATGGATGATTTGATCAATTTTTTTTTGATAATTATCTACAAGAAACCTGAAATTAATGATATAAAAACCATTTACTCATTTGAATGAAGAAGTTTATTTTGCAAATGGAATGACTTCTAGAAGGTGAACCCATACGTTGTTAGTATGACTATATTCTTTTCATTTCATGATTTGCCAATAACTATAATATTTGAAGTTTATTTTTGCCATTATTCATATTGAAATGTCTATAAAATTATGGAGTTATGACTTTTCGTTTCTATCAGCGAATTATATCAAAAGCGTTAGGTGCCAATGACACTTCTAAGACCTTCATTTTCGTGCTTTTCTGCAAACGAATCAAATCAATCTATTTCAATCCCTGAATCGAATTCATTAGCCTCCATTAGTTTCTAAAACCTTTTTTTTTTTCTTTTCTAATTTTATTTATTTTGATAACCAAACTTCAACTTTTCAAGGGAAAATAATTCGAAGATAGCCGACAGATCATGTTATATCATATCTTACGACGTTAATAAATCAGGAATACGACCAGTTCCATGAAAACGAGTTGAATCATTTGCACTTAATTCAATTGGTTTAAAGAAAATTAGATTAAATTTATTGAGACAAAAACATGCTTTCTACACAAGCAACTAACTAAGCAATCTGAAACCAAATTGCTCATAATTAACAAACAAAATCTGAAATTCTATTCCGACCTTTCCGATTTAGGAAGTTTGCTCTAACATTCAAACTTCTAATTTTGTAAACTAGATCAAACTCACGATATTTAGTCTTTTGTCTCCTGAATATATGTAACTTTGAACCAAAAGCTGTCCAGCTAGCCTTCCGGGTGTGAAATCATATATACAACCAAATCAATTGCATATGTGATGAAATGTGAGCAACATGCACTGATTATGTTGCAACATGAATTGAAAAGCCAAGATGAGGCTACGTAATTTTAAGTGAAGAGCTAATAGTCCTCGCCTTGGTCCCTGAAGATCTATGTGACATTTTTGAGTAAACCATGTCATCATTTTTTTTTTTTTGGTTAGAATGACTATGGTGATAGACACTTTTAATTGATCATTTGGTAATTAATATGTGTAATATTTACTATATTTTGATAACCGTGTCATTATACAGTGCATTGTCTATAAAATAGATAATAAAATTACTTAATTGCTGAGATTATATTTTCATACAATAACCTGATATTGTATAATTAATTCTCAATCAGAAACCATTTCTGTTGAATATCAATGCCGACACAATAACAATATCGGAGGGATTAACTTTTCAAACCCAATTCAAGTGAAGATGAATTATTCATATATACTAAATATTGGGTATAAATTCGTGGTATAGTTGTGTGTGTGTGTGTGTGTGTGTATTTTCTTATCATTAATTGACTTCGAAATAATAAAGTTTTATTAATCTTATCATTAATCTTGAAATTTATAGGCTAAAGTTTTATGGTGCAAAAAACGATCACTGATTGTGATTAATATCTATAAGAAAAAACATATTTAAATAAATCGATGTATTTAGTCTTTTGTGGCATGCATGTTTTCCAGCTCAGATTTCAACTCAGAGACCAAGACATCTTCATGGCTCAAGTTGTAGACTCCTTGTTTGGCTAATCATCTTCATATATATATATATATATAGAAATTTAACTTAAGATTTATTAACTTTTATATACACTCTATGAAACTACTTCTTACCATCGGAAAAATATGCAATTTTTTTTGAAGCTATTTAGGTAACTAACAAAATAATTAATGAAGATCTCATTAAGAAATTAACAATGGTGCGTTGCCCCATGCATGTCCCCGAGTTCTTTAAGGAACGCTTTATCTATTGTCATAAAAAAAATGTACACAATACATTCCAAATAACTACATTATAAACTTTATGTATATAAGTTCTTTGACACGAGTTCTAAACCAAACATGTTAGTTATAATTATTGTACAAATTTTGAAAAAAGAAATATATATACACTAAATGAGGACGACAAGTTTTCTTTGAATGATATATAGTTGCGGCATTAATTTGTTCCCGGCGGGTCCAAGGCAGTGAATAGCAGTGACGAGGACGATTGACGTGCGTCGCGCCATTAAATCTTCTAATTAAGAGCTAAGAGTTTAGAGGAAACATTATCCATCTCATTAGGTGGAATCAATTATCCATACTGATATCATGCAATATTTGTATTAATTTTCTCAATTTATCTTTAGGTTTCTAAAATTATTAGTTTGTAAAATAAATTAAAAAAATTAGTTCATTATTTGGTAATACGAAATTATATGTCGTGACGCAGCGCAGCTGAATCTTTCAAATCATCACTTGTTTATTTTTAATTACTACCATCCAAATAAATACACTGAATGAATAATACTATATATGTATTTCAAATGGACATTTTTATTTGGTGTGAATAATTTGAACCCTTTTCAGATTAAAACTAAAATATTAAACTACCTTATATTAATCATAGTTATGGCGATATTGTAATCTATACGTAATAAATGAATACATCCATCAATCATACGTACTTTATTTTGATTCATTATTATGGGAATATGTTATATTTGGAAAATTTTTAAGTATGCGGTCTCTGTGTGAGTTTCTGTTTATATGTACACACCTTGCCTAATACGATCTCATACACACAAAGTATATCATAATCAATAGGATTGCCGTCAAAAGATCAAAACGATTTTTTTTCGTATAAATAACCAAAATGTTCTAAGTAAGTTTCTATATACATAGTCAAATAACCTATATTAGATTTATATGAGTCTTTTTCTTACTTCTAATTTCTATCAAAAGAAATTTGATAGAGAATCCAAAAAAAAAACTATGAGTCTCTTCTTATGGCTATATATTATCCTCCTTTCGTATTGAAATTCGGATTCAAATATATTAGTATGATATGAGGTAATTCACCCACATAACACAAAAGTAAGTTTTGATTCCGAAAATAACAATCATTTTAAAATATTTCACTAATACTACAATATCAATATCAAAATGACTGAATAAAAAAAATTCATATTGGAGTGGAGAAAATCTGAACATTAAACTATACTAGGAGAATCCAGACACAACATTCGAATTTGTAATTCAATTAGGATTAAATATTCACAAAATAATTTGTGCTATTTTTGAAACCAGAATAAAACAAAAACAATTTGTTGTGATATTTTAAGATACTTCTTATAATATGATGCTACATGTGGAAACGTTTAAAAAATGATTTAGTTTGTTTATGTTATCAAAATATATTTATTTATTTTGACTCTTATCTAGATTAAAACTTCACAATGAAACATATTTTTGAGCTAAAATAATTTTAAAATAAATAATTTTAAATATTATGTGAGTGAGGATAAAACACGATAAAAAAAATCAGGTTTATCGTGTTTTTTCTTTTGTTTTCAAAAGAAAAAACAAAAATAGAATTGCAAATTACATTAGGTTTGCATTACTATACGATTTATGTTTAGATGCCACCTAAGTAACCAGTTGCACTTTGTTACTCGAAAACCAAAATGAGGTTGAATCAATGTAAACCATTAGATGTTACGAAACAAAACAAATCAACCTTTCAAAAAGCCAACAACTATTACCAGTAGTGGCTGTCTTATATGCTAAAAGGTTTACAATTAGATTTATTGTTTTGTATGTTATATATTTTCTGAAATAATTATCCTTATACGTTTTGCTATATAATTGGTTGAAACTTAAGAGTCATGCAGTAATAACAACGAGAGAGAAAAAACAGAACTGAGATCCAGCCCATACAAAATAGTCAAATCCTGCCTATAGTTTTTACAACCAAATTAAGCATGAAACTTAATTTATTTTAAATTTATTCGATACTGGAAAAAATGGTACCGTATCCAAAGTATTATTAAATAAAACCTAAACACTTAAGTACTTTTCAGACGGTTTAAATAAACCGATTTGAGTATATAAATTTAAAATTTTATAAAAATAATGATATTTAGGTTAATATAGAAATAAGTGGCTTCTCTATCGTTGGAACTAGAATTTACGAAATTGGTCCACCTCCTATTCAACAGGATCTTAAGTACACCTAGTACTAGTTCATTATGAAGCAATATCTATATATACTGATTATTATTAGCAAGCACATACCACTTCTTCTATACTACACGCAAACCATCATAGATCACAACATGGCATCTACGTCATCCTCGTTACCAAGTCATAAGTTCCGAATCAAACTGTTCTTCTTTTATATCTTAATCCTCTTCTATCTTCATTCTTTCGTGCTTGCCAATTCATCAAACTCTAGATTCTCTAAATTCTCAAGACACCCAAACTCTGAGTCATCATCAAGACCAACCAAACGCTCAACTTCTTCGGACGATGGGTTTCTCAACTTAGTCCAACGCAGCTTGGACCACGCTCTCTTAGCCCACTCTCTCGCCTTCAGTCTCACGCTCCCGCACCGTACTTCTCAAACCCTCATGCACGATCCTGTCCACGACTGTCTTGAGCTGCTAGACGACACATTCGACATGTTGTCTCGCATCGTCACCAAGCCTAAAGATCACGTCAATGATGATGTCCATACGTGGCTAAGCGCGGCGTTGACTAATCAAGAGACTTGTATGCAAAGCCTCAGTCAGAAAACGAGCTTCAACAAAGACATGGATTCCGTTGTAAGTAACCTCACCGGTTTACTGACCAATTCGCTAGACATGTTCGTTTCCGCCAAGCAGAAACGTCCTTCTTCGTCTAGTAGTGAAATTGGTGGCCGGAAACTATTGTCCGGTCAGGTTTTTCCAACGTGGGTTTCTTCATCGGACCGGAAGCTTTTAGAAGCTTCGGTGGAAGAGCTGAGACCTTACGCGGTGGTGGCTGCCGACGGAAGCGGGACCCACATGAGCGTAGCGGAAGCGTTGGCGTCTTTGGAGAACGGGAATAGCAGAAGCGTCATTCATTTAACAGCTGGAACCTATAAAGAGAATCTCAATATTCCGAGCAAACAGAAGAACGTTATGTTGGTTGGTGACGGAAAAGGCAAAACAGTCATTGTCGGTAGCAGAAGTAACAGAGGCGGCTATAGTACTTACCAAAGCGCTACTGTCGGTGAGATTTTCCTTAAATTTTATCCAAAAAAAAATCAGAAGATGAATAAATCCTTTATTATTAATCTATATATTTATGACATTTGATGTTGTACTTTAGGTTATACTATAATTACTAAAATTAATTATTATTTTGTTGGTTAATTTGTGAAAGCCGCCATGGGAGACGGATTCATAGCTAGGGACATAACATTCGTGAACAGCGCCGGACCAAACGCGGAGCAAGCGGTAGCCTTACGGGTCGGGTCAGTCAGATCCGTTATATACCGATGCTCAATCGATGGCTACCAAGACACACTCTACACTCTCTCCAAACGACAATTCTATCGAGAAACCGACATTTCCGGCACCGTCGATTTCATCTTCGGAAACTCCGCCGTCGTTTTTCAAAGCTGCAACATCGCATCTCGAAAAGGCTCGTCCGATCAGAACTACGTCACGGCCGAAGGACGAACCGACCCGAACCAGAACACCGGGATTTCGATCCACAATTGTAGGATCACCGGTTCGACCGGGACTTATTTGGGTCGGCCATGGAAGCAGTATTCGAGGACAGTTGTGATGCAATCGTTTTTGGATGGTTCGATTCATCCTTCGGGTTGGTCTCCTTGGTCCAGTAATTTCGCTTTGAAAACTCTGTTTTACGGAGAATTTAGAAATTCGGGTCCTGGGTCATCGGTTTCGGGTCGGGTTGATTGGCCTGGGTACCACCCAGCGTTGACGTTGACTGAAGCTCAAGGGTTTACCGTCTCGGGTTTCATTAACGGGAACTCGTGGTTGCCGTCAACAGGCGTCGTTTTCGACTCTGGTCTTTTATAATTTTATGTGTGTTTTATTTAATTTTATTCTCAGTATATACTACTTCAAATCGATTATTTAATTAATCAGTGATATGGTAGAAAAAAATTGTAATCTATTACGCTTTTGTGTATTAAGTGTTTTGTGTTTGGTTTTAATGTTTTATACTATTACATTTGTAATTTATCTTGTCGTGAATAAAGTGTTAAACTTCGTATTGTATATTAACTTTGTATTATCGATTGTCATTCACTTCTCTTTATCTGTAACATCTTTAGTGTATTTTAAAGAAAATAATGCAATTCATCATTATAGTTTGAGCTTAATATAGGTAAACTTAATATGCAAAAGATAACATTTGCACACCAAAGTTTGATTCCATACCCCTCTGAGTAAAATGTGGTTTAAGTGTGGGTTGTCTTTAATGTTCGTTGAACATAAATAATGTCTCAATAATCTAATCATTTACAGATAACTCTGAACATTTATCTCAATAATCTAATCATTTACAGATAACTCTGAACATTTGTCTCAATAATCTAATCATTTACAGATAACTCTGATCAAATGGTCAAAACTTAAACCGATTCAGACCAAGATATTAAAACCAACCAAACCAAACCAAACTCTCTTCCTCAGTCAATAGCGTGTCTGATCTGTCGAAATCGAGCAAGAAGCGGCAGAGCTCTGCGATTTCTTCTGCAACCACCGCCAAATATTTGACCTGCGGCGATAAAAAGGTAATAGGAACAATCATAGATCGCGATGGGGAAGGGCCCCTTGTCGTTTCGCCGTCTTTCGAGCATCCGCAACCGGAAGAAGGGTTCTTCGGTGAAGGATGACCCCACCCAGACATCTACGCCTTCATCTCCGCCTCCTCCTCCGCCGATCAATTCAGGCGTACCGGTTGTGGTAGGGACGGGGAAGGCAAAGAAGAAAGCCGGAGGAGCGAGACTGTGGATGAGGTTTGATCGGACTGGGGCGATGGAGGTGGTGGAATGCGACAAGAGCACCATCATCAAACGTTCTTCCGTTCCCGCTAGGGATTTGAGGATTCTTGGCCCTGTTTTCTCTCACTCCTCTAACATTCTCGGTAAACAAAATTGGATTTTTTTTTCCCTAATTGATCTTTCCTGGATTTGCCAATCATAGAACTTGGATATGATAAGAATACCAATCAGTATGCATTGATTTGATCATATTGTCTGCGTTTTTGTTTGTCTGGCTATATATGTTTCTCTTGAACCTCCTTTAGCTTCTTTTATTTTTGCTTACTTCTCGAGTAACAGACAGTAATCAATCCTATCTTTTGGTCTGCAGCGAGGGAGAAAGCTATTGTTGTCAATTTAGAGGTCATAAAGGCAATAGTTACCGCTGAAGAAGTGCTTCTGTTGGATCCTCTTCGTCCTGAAGTTCTTCCACTCATTGACCGACTTAAGCAACAGTTTCCTCAGAGGAATTCTCTCGAAGCTTCTGCAAATGTACAGTCTCCACTTGATCCAGAAGCTGCAGAGGGCTTACAGAGTGAACTTCCTTTTGAATTTCAAGTCCTGGAGATTGCACTCGAGGTTGTCTGCTCAATTGTTGATAGCAGTGTCGCAGCACTTGAGATAGATGCTTGGCCTGTCCTTGATGAACTAACCAAGAATGTCAGCACCGAGAATCTTGAATACGTACGGAGTTTGAAAAGTAATCTCACCCGCTTGCTAGCTCGGGTACAAAAGGTATGTTGCATTTTTCCCAATGTTACTACAGTATAATGTTGTGTGATGGACGGAAACATAAAGCTTTTTGGTACAATTATTCAGGTGAGAGATGAACTCGAACATTTGTTAGACGACAATAAAGATATGGCAGACTTATACTTGACAAGGAAATGGATCCAGAACCAGCAAGCTGAGGCAATACTTGAGGGGACAGTATCGTTGAGTATCGTTGTCCCACCACATAACACATCAAATCTTCACCGGCTCACATCAAACAGAAGCGCGAGCATGGTGACGAGAAATATGGATGAAGATGACGTGGAGGATCTGGAGATGTTGCTGGAGGCATACTTCATGCAACTGGAGGGAATGCGGAACAAGATTCTTACGGTGAGGGAGTACATTGATGACACGGAAGACTACGTGAACATACAACTGGACAATCAACGTAACCAGCTGATCCAGCTGCAGCTGACGCTGACCATAGCCACGTTTGCAATAACGGCAGAGACATTGTTGGCCAGCTTGTTCGGGATGAACATACCATGTCCATTGTATAACATTCATGGCATCTTTGGGTACTTTGTTTGGAGTATTACTTCGCTTTGCTTTGTGCTTTTCATGGTCACTCTTGGTTACGCCAGGTGGAAGAAGCTGCTTGGCTCATAATCTCTCTCTATATCTCTCTCTCTCTCTCTTGGAAACCATGCGACACTGGGTTTGTGTTGGTATGTATATGTAAAGATGTAAATTTATGTCGAGACTGGGTTTCGTTTGTACGTTCATGTATAGGATCATTTCGTAAAGCAATTGAAACTGATTGATCAATCTTAACTGTTTGATGGTAAGCATGCCTAATTTAGTAATTTTGTTAAGCATAGCTGATTCTTCTGTTACATGTCTATTGAGTATCGAGAGTTTGTAGTTTTGCTCATACTTTAATCTTCGTTTTTGCCTTTGTGCTAATGTTCTGTTGTTATTTTTCTAGTTCCAACCTTTTGACTTTGTCACATGTGCTAATGTGTTATTTGTTCGACTGCTATTGAATTAACAAGCGATTGATTGTTTCCATTAGACGGAATTTACGAGTCATGTTAAGTTTATTGGACGAACAAAATATACAGAACACCCACAAGTATTCAAATCCGTAATCCTCAACCTTTTTCTTTCAGGTGTTTTGCTTTTTCAGTGAAGCAATCCCAATGTTCAGCAACTTGTTACGTTTATCTATTACGATTGATTTACAAACCATTTGGAAATTTCTGCCAATAATACAAGAAAAATATCCCAATCTACAGACTCTCGTCATCAAGGTATACACTAAAACCCCGGAAGTTTATATATTAGGCAAACTCAAATCTCTTATCTCCATTCCCTCTTGTTTCAGGGTCCATTGCACTTTGATGATTATGAACGAGAGTGTGAATTCTTTATTTGCGGATGTTTGTTTGGATACTCTTGTCTATTGTCATGTCTTGAGAAAGTCTTGAAGATAAATAAGAATGTATGGACCATCAGAGAGCTAGAGAAACTTTCATATCTTGATCTTGTCAAAGGTAATGCTTGGAACATGAATCGGTTAGTGTGCACATTTGGTAAAAATTGCTCTGTATTCTAGTGTTTTTTTTTCTTAACTTGGACGTTACTCGGATTACAACACTCAGTGTCCAAAATAGGTTCCAGTATGTCAAAACAGTACTGAAACCCAAAATTGGATTTGATCGCTAGGACAAAAAATAACGTATGTTTCAACTTCTGTTAGGACACAAGTATCACCGACACAAACTGTTATATATAGTATATAAAAGAAAAAAAGATATACATATCTTTGTTTATACAGTGGACAAACAACTTCGTAGCCATACTTGCTTACCTGCTAACAGATGGATGAGAATATATGCGATGATTGCACATGCACAAGATCATGATGATCTTTAAGATGACATCACTTCACTTATGATGTTGATGATATTCTTCTACTAGCAGATCCGACGCATGTGGCCTGTGGCAGTAGAAGCCCCAAGTCACGAGCATCACTTTGTTTTCTTCTTCCGCCATAATCACTTAAAAATATCATTTCGCATTGAAAAGAAAAACAATACAATAAACAAAACATTTTAACATTTGAAGAAGGAATACATCCAAAACACGTTCCCGTTGAGGATTAGTGATTTGCGCGTCTTTACAGTGTCAAACAAAATCTGGTTATGAACTTTTCAACAAAATCTGATTGGGAAATGACACGAATGAGTATACGATTCATTTAGAAAGAAAAAAGAAAGAAGTAACGAGATTTGAGAGACAAATGATGGTGCAAAAGGGACCCATGCCCATGTAACCATTGTCCCAAAGATAAAACCGTCACATTGGGTCTACCATATCTCTCAACCACATAAAAGAGAAGACAAAGTCATTTGTAACTAATAAAAACCAATAACATAACACTTGTTTTTGTCCTCTTCAACTTTGTTTTCCTTTCTCTTTCTTCCCTCGTAAAAAGACCAATTAGCTCAATTCCTCATAAGCCTTTCTTGTTTTAACAGCGCATATTAACTAACCCTATTGATGTGACTATTTATTTTACATGAAATTTAAACATTTATGAAATCCAGAAGAACAAATAAAAGTTGCGTCTGAATAATGATTAAAGCAAGGCGAATGCGCAAGCTGGCTGGCTAGGTAGATTTTTTTTTTTTTTGGGGGAGGGGGTCATATTTATTAGTAGTATAAAAAACAAAAATTATTAATGTAATTTTGTGTAGATATATGGCCAACAAATATTTAAATAAAGTAGAATTGGGGAAAGTGTCACGTTTGGTAGATGGTGAAACCTATTCCGTAAATGTTAATACCCTATCTTTTAATTATTTTATAATACTCATTTCATACTACTATAAGTCTATAAGCATTAACATCAGTTATACATATGTAGTTTTGCATAGAAATATAAACTTCTTGAAAATACATAACCTCAAAACAGTCAAGCAAAACTTGGCCTATCTTTGGTACTGAGCAGGAAGGCTACAATGTACCACACTTCCAAATTTTAAACTGTAAACTTATAGTTATAACTCTGTCACATGGAGTAAAATAAAACGTATAGATATAAATTTAAAAGAAATTTGTTTTATAAAAAATACTCCCTGAATTCGAATATCTTGAAAACCATACAAAATAAAAAGAGTTGACAAAAAAAAAGAAAAAGGAAGGATAGATATCAAAAGGTAGGTTCCATAAAAGATGTCACGTGGAAGCCATGCGAGAAAGGAGAAAGTAGAAAGCATGTGAGATCTTGTGTGCAAGTTGAGTTTAAATTTTGTTTAAGTTGTGTTGCGTAAATATGGGAATGTAATAATGATTATGATTATACGTAATCTATAACTAAGATATAAACATTATCTATCGAATCTTGAAAAAGTATTCAACAAAAGACAGTAACAAATCCACTACACACATATATAGCGGTATTTACAAATACTACAATTTTCTTAATGTATTGGAATTAAAGTCTCTTATTGTTTGACTAGTAATTAAACTGTATATTTTTTAAAAAAAAAAATTCAAATGATGAGTTTCGTACTATTGAATATTTGTTCGTTGAAGTGATTACTGATTATAATATAAGATAATAATCAACTTATTCTAATACATCTTCATTAACTTTCACTTTGAAATATATAATTCAATATTAGCATGTATTGCATTAGTTAGATATTTATAATAATAGTTTTTTTTGTTTTCTACTATAAGGTAAAAATAGACATCGAAATCATCATTACTGTTTCCGAAAAGAATATAAAACAAAGACCCACACAAGTCAAAGTCTGAATTAAAGTTTAACACATGTCAATAAGTCTATTATTACTCCTAAACTAACCTGTTACTAATTGTTAATAACGCAGCGTTTTCAATAAATACATAAATTTAAACTTTTCTATATATAAAAAAACAAATAAAGATCCAATCTATCTATCTGTCAGGACCTCAGGGAGATCCACTTGAGTAAAGTGACGTCTCCACTCAAAATAGCGCGTGGTAATCACGGATCCAAATCTATCCAACCAAACCAAAAAAAAAAAACACAAGAATCAACTCATATGTATATTACACACATCTCTTTGCCCCTTTTCTTCCAACACAACCTCTCTCTCTCTCCCTCCGTCAATGGAGAAAACCCTAGCGACCTCCCATACCAACCGCTCTTCTCCGTCGCCTTCAACCGCCGTGAACGCACACCCCGCCGGTTTCAGTCGCAGAACCAGAAAGAGATTGTCAGATGCAACGGCGAGTGTAAGCGATAGCGGCGTAGTAGTTGATGACGATGATGAAGAAGAAGAAGGAGTCGAGGAAAAGATTGAGGCTCTTCAGACTATAGTTCCAGGAGGAACGGCGCTTGGAGTTGACGCGCTGTTTGAAGAGACGGCGAGTTACATATTGGCTCTGCAATGTCAGATCAATGCCATTAAAGTTCTTACTTCGTTTCTTGAGCGTTGCGAGAAGGATGATATGAAGTTTGGAGGTTGAAAATCGAACAAACAATTTGGAATTCTCTCAAATCGTTTATTAAAAAAAAATGGCTCAATCTGTTTTATTTATTTATTTTTACTTTATATTTTCTTTTTTGATTGTGGCTCACTGGCTCTTTAGTTCGGGTTCATAATTTACTTTTTTGTTTTGTTTTATCTGATGTTTTTCTATTCCAAATATTGCGAAAAAGAGGAAAAAATCTCCACATTTTTCCTTCGAAATTCAAAAAATTAATTTAAACCATTAGATTCGTATAGAATGAAAATAAATTAATGGGATTAATTTTTTGCTTTTATATCTTATATACTCCAATAGAACCAATAATAATATGGTCAAGAAGAAATATGATCAATTGATCATCAAAAAAGGAGCTACGAAACAAAGGGTAGAAAAAACTCATCATCGGACGAAAGAATATTAAATTGTGAGCGATTATAGTAAAGTTGGGCCAACGATGGGCCTTAGAAGGAGAGATAACTAAAATGACGTGGCTGGTTAACTGGCGTCTAAAGCAGCCCAATTTCTCAACGCTTGTTTGTCACTATAAACCCTAAGAACCGAATCAAACCGAATGTTCAACCGGAAAATCGTAAGGTAACCTCAAGAAAGCTCTCCTCTTTGTCGTGTTTTTCTTTATCTTTCCCGATTAGTGAAATGTCTTTCTCGGGATGTTTGGTTGGATTTCGGGAAAAAGTCTGAGTGACTTATTCTCTAAAGCTTCAAATGTTTACGAGATTTTAATTTTCTTTTCATTTTCATGTTGTTGCGTCTGAATTCTACGTTGAAATTTTCTCTAGTAACATCGTGAATGGCGGATGAGGTTGTAAATCCACGGTGACGTTGAGGATCGTGCGGCGAAGGGAATGTCCGACTCCGATCAGGGACTGGAAAAAAAGATTGAGGAGATGGAGAAGAATAATGAGGAGCTAACAAGGGAGAATCTTGAGATGAATGAGAGGTTAGAGAGACTAACGATAGAAATCGAAGAGATGAAAGGTGTAGAAGCGGAGATTAATCAGAGGTTCATAGAAATGGAGAAGGAGATCGAGGAGTACGAGGAAGAGAAGAAGGCTCTGGAATCTATTTCCATGAGAGCTGTTGAGCTTGAAACGGAGGTGTCGAATCTTCAGGACGATCTCAACACTTCCTTGACCGAAATGGATAAGACGGCGGAAGAAGTGGCGGAGCTGAAGAAAGCGTTGGCTGAGAAAGGAGAGAAGCTGGAAGGGTATGAGAAAGAAGCTGAAGGTTTAAGGAAAGATAGAGCTGAAGTTGAGAAGAAAGTTAGAGATTTGGAAAGGAAAATTGGGGTTTTCCAAGTGAGGGAAATGGAGGAGAAGAGCAAGAAACTGAGACTAGAAGAAGAGATGAGGGAGAAAGCTGATGGGAAAGTGAAGGAGATCAATGAATTGCAGAAGAAAGTCGGTGCCTTGAATCTGGAATTGGTGAAGAATGGAGAGGAATTGGAGAAATGCAAGTCTGAGAAGAAGGGCACACTGAGTGAAGCTGAAAAAAGAGAGAAGGAAATGGAGTTGAAGAAGGACGAGTTGCTGAACAAGGTTGAGGAAGCGAAGGAGACGATAGTTGAGTTGAAAGAGAGAACCATGAAGCCTAGTATCAGAGAGAAAGACACTAAGGTTTCCATGGAAGTAGAGTTGTGGCCAATGGTTGCTGCTGGTTTGGTTGCAGCGACCGTGTTCGTCTGCTATTCCAAGCTAAGGTGATTTTGATTAATATGTGTAGTGGAGGAATAACTGATGACCAAGTTCTTAAGATTGATATCAGGATTAGATTATACAGGTTTGGATTTGAGTTTGTGATGTTATTTGGTTACTGGTCTTCATGTTCTTTGTTGATGGGGAAATCTTCAGCTTTTGTTATGCCACGAATGAATTTCGTAACTGTGCTTTATCACTTGTCTCCTTGTCTTTTTTTTTTTTTTTGTATTTCAATTTGAGAACAACTTTCTATTTTGAGACGGTTTTGAAAGTGCTTCTTGGAAGAACATATCAAAGATCTTTTCAAGAAATGGATCAACTCATTTCTCTAGTTTTGATTTAGATTCGTAGACGTCAATATTTGCGACGGGAGACTATAGTGCCATAAAAATGTATTGAAAGACAGCAAAAATAAGACAAGAGGGACATATAAGCAACCACATACAATATAAAAATCTTCATTTGGATGGAATGGTAAATTAGGTTTTGTTTATATTTTTGGAAAGCAAAGCGTGTGGAACACAAAAGGGTCAATCTATTTTTGTAAAACAAGGGCTCTCCAAGAAATATGGAGTTTCTTCGTGTTTCCGATAAACAACTTACAACTACTTTTTTTTTTTTTTTGGTTAATAAATGTAAAATAGTATTATAAAGAAGCCTGAGATGCAGACCCCATCGATGGCTGCCTCCACTACTTTGTACTACCCAATCCCCAAAAGTTTCCTTCTTCCCCCGTCCCGCAACAGACGAAACCCTAATAATCTTATCTCTTGCTCCTCCAAACCCATTTGCTCTCCTCCTTCGCCTTCTTCGTCTTCTCGGCAAACAACAAACCATCGAAGCCAAAAGCAGCATTTGCGTCTACCCCCTTTTGAAGATTCGTTTCTTCTCTACCAATTCAGCTCTTCCACCGAAGACCCAGGATTCTCTTACCGGATCTCGGAGCAATTTGACGGAGAGCCGGCCGAATTGGTTATCCCCAGTGTAGAAGACAACAGGGGCTTGGAAATTTCGTCGAACATGTGGTGGGCAGATCTGAAAGCGGCTGTTGGGCAACGAATCAATGTAGAGGGTATCGTTTCTTCGGTCTACGTAGTTGTTAGAGATCGTCATTTGGTTCTTCCGCATATTTCTGTTAGAGATTTACGCTACATTGACTGGGGAGAGCTGAAGAAAAAGGGATTCAAGGGAGTAGTGTTCGATAAAGATAATACCCTTACGGCTCCTTATTCTCTAGCGATTTGGCCACCACTCCGGTCTTCCATTGAGCGGTGTAAAGCCGTTTTTGGACATGACATCGCCGTGTTTAGCAATTCCGCTGGTAAAATTTGGATAAAGTTTGAATTTTTTTTTTGTTTGATTGTAGTTTTTTGGTTAATTGAAGATGCTAACTTCTTTTTTCTTACTTCCGTGTCTGTTGAAAATTTAGGGCTTACGGAATATGATCATGATGATTCGAAAGCTAAAGCTTTGGAGGCTGAAACAGGAATTAGAGTGTTGAGGCATAGTAAGTTCCTTGATTTCCAAGTACTGTTTTTGATTCTCTCTGTTTTTAGCATTGTAACTGATAACTGATAAGCTTGGCTTTTGATTCACGATTTTAGGAGTAAAGAAGCCTGCGGGAACTGCTGAAGAAGTCGAGAAACACTTTGGTTGCGCATCTTCAGAGCTAATCATGGTAAGTAAACTTCATGATGAATGTTTGGTAGATAAGATATTATATATGTAATGTAAGTGTTTTTGGGCAGGTGGGTGATCGACCTTTCACAGATATCGTTTACGGGAACAGAAACGGATTTCTAACCGTATTAACCGAACCTTTGAGTCGAGCTGAGGAGCCTTTCATTGTAAGACAGGTTGGTTTTCGTCTCCTCTTCCTTTTACAATTATGTGCCTTAAATTACAGTACACTTTAGATTTGCTGAATTTAGATAATGGAAGCACATAACTCTGTTTCGACATCACGCTTTATTTAGCTTCTCGAATTGTGTATAGCTAATGGAGTTATTTCACTCATTTGTTTACATTTGATGAAACAAATTTTGCAGGTGAGGAGATTAGAGTTGGCCTTGTTGAAACGTTGGTTGAGAAAAGGTTTGAAGCCTGTGGATCATATTTTGGTATCAGATGTAACACAATGTGTTAAGGATCCATCAGATTTATAAGAATGATTCTCAGTTTGCTCAAGCAACAACTTTGTTCCACTTCTGTGTAATTTTGACTTAAGGGTTTGGCCAAATGCATGAAAATGAGAATGCTCATTTTTGTTTTTTGTTTTCCGTTTTTGTACCTCCAAAATCTTCACAGTTCACATCAAGACTAGTTCATACTTTGGGTTTCAAACAATTGGAATGCAGAGCAAGATGTAGAGACAGTAAAGAGAATTGAAAGATTCGCAGTATACTGGCTAAGCATCTTGTGATGGACAGTCCTTGGTATATTTTTCATATGTTATCGTAAGTTTTCTTGATCTCAAATAAGATTAGACAAAAGAACCGACGGAGCAATAATCAAGCATAAAAGTAGAAGTTCAACAATGCATCTCAGATAATCTTAATTGCACCAAGACGAAACATTGCATGTTGCAAGGCAAGATGCTAAAAATAGTATCAAACATTTAACCTTTTGGACGATACGGAAAGTACAACAGAAATCTAACATCACATCAAGACCCCCCACAAAGTAAAATAACTCTAAATTTAGGCTTGTATGCCTTCATAGATCAGGACCCCTTAACAGCTCCATATTTGGAGGTATAGGAACATTCTCAGACCAGTTTCTAAAGAATATTGTTTGGGAGATGTTACTCAACATGACTCTTCATGTGTTCCACATTCTAAGCATATTAAAATTTATCTCGTTGTCAAATGACTCAAATGGGTGAAATAAAACCCTGTTGCCTAAGAACATAAGACATACCTTGGTGTGTGAAAGTAGTCTGTTTTGGATATTCCAGTGATCAGACTTGTACTAATACTTAATACCGAACTCTTACCTGTTTCAGTGTACTACCTGCAGGATGACCGAAGAAAGGTAGAAACAAAGATTTCAATCATAAGTTTTCTCAACAGCAGGAGTTGTAGCTTTGAATATCTTTGCTTTAGATAAGTCATTATCCCCAAAAAATTCTTCAGAATGGACTACGGCTCACAAGTGCTTGTAATAGCATCCAACAGTCTTAAATTTGGAGTGCTTGTTACAGATTCCAGAACCACAATAGACTTAGTGGTCTTAGATAACTTACAAACGAGGACAAAGAGCAACTCGCCTTATGCTAAGCTACTAAATTTGAAGTCGAGAGTTTTGTTACACTAACCAAAGTTATCTTAAGTCTCATCAAACATACTAGAGTGCCCATGAACTTTTCAGACTCAAACCTTAAATCGACCTTCAAACATGTTCCTTTGGAGTCATATATAATGTTCTGTGCAACGCATCTTACAGCTTTCAGAGAACGATCTTGATACATGAAAATCTGACAGCCACTCATCCCATATGCGATTCAAACCAGTTAAAGATTTGTTCAGACTGCAAGCTCGTCATTTCATGATATGCATATGCAAGATTCAGCTCTTCTTCAACAGGAGTAATCAGAGTTTGTTCCAGTGCTATTTTGACGCCACTAAGAGCTTGTTTCCACGGTGTTCTCCGGCCATCACGTTTCATGTATCCTTTCTCATCAACAAATCCCTTGTCCTGAAATAGCTTGAACAGTTTGGCCGAGATACCCATATCAAGACCTGGAATCCTATCTGCCAAGAAATCTGGAGAAAGTGGCAGATCCAAGCATTCGATCTCTGCAACATCAATGCCTTCCATTCTGAGACCTTCCAGAAACTCTCTAATCTTTTGTTGTCTGTACACATCTTTAGGCATGTGCACAAAAAGAGTCGGCGGATACTGTTTAGTGATACTAATTCGATCAAAGACCCCTTCCGCGATCATAAGCACGATGCTACTAAACTGCATCTCTGTCGCAAGAGCAGAGACAAAGTACCCACCAGATGAAGCCCCTAACGCAGCAAGAGGAAGCCTTTCGAGCTCGTTCTTCTTGACCCACGATCTTATTACATTTTCAACAATCGATTTCTCCTTCCCAAACGTCCAGCAATTTCCAGCACTAGATACAGTGATAACAGCGAATTTCCGAGCTAGAGCAAATCGGACAAGAAACCTCTCCTCTGGTAAACCAGTACATTCCGAGCAATCTGGTGATCTGTCCCAAAAGTCGGAAGCTTTCCTTTGGCAACCATGAGCAATAAACAGAACAGCCTTTGGCGATTTTGGTATCTCCCATATCAAATGAGTCCCCTTCTGAATCTCGACGGTTGGATGAGATTGCAATTCGAGCTTGTGCTTGACGCTGTTCGAAATCTGTCTCGGTCGATCCAATTCCGTGACCTGATTCTTGCCACTGAAACGAAAAAACAGAGCTGCGAGCAATAAGATCCCAACAACGAAAGTAACTCCTAATCGCTGACCTCGAGATCCGTATGGAGATTTCGCTTTATCGCTACGCTTCAACATCACTGCAACTACAAACTTAGAACATCTCTCAGGATTGAAACGGAACATTGAGAACAACACAGGGAAAGAGAACAAATAACCTTCGTGAAACAATCCTTGTTCGTAACTCTCACCTCATCGGAAAAATCACATTCGTTTAACTAATCAACTACTAGAAAAGTTTATCAACCAAATGCTCGCACCAACCAATCAGATCAAGCATTCCCCGGTAATGAAACTAAGACTGGGAAAATCGAAAATCACATACGAACGATCAACACTTACCGGATCAGAAGAGAGAAAGATGTTAATCCATAGGTCAACTTTATTCCGACCGGCGAGTGGTAACCACGACCCGTTAGGTTCCGAGAGAAGTCCCGACGGTGTTAACGATGACTTTAAACACCGTTCTGTTTTTTTTTTTTTACTAGTGTGATAAAGACTTCTTTTTCTCAAACCGTTTATTTTCCTACGTTTACGGAACATGTTGCGAAAAGCGTTCCGTTTGCATTTTTTAACTCACAATTCTTGCCGTTTATATATTAAGGTATTAAACTCATTCGAAAAGCATGCAGCTAAAATTGCAGTTGCAAAATTTGAAAATCTTCGTTTTTTCAATTAAATTGTTCTTTATAAAAATTTAAATGAGATTATGTTCCTTTCATTTTACATCAAAAAAAATCAAAAAGTGAGGCTAATTCGTATTATATTTGAGCGATCGTTGATAACAATTATGAAAAAAAATTATTGCATGAATAATTGAATGTAATTTCCGAAGTTATCAACTTGTGTAGGAACATTGGCAATCGCACTATCAGTACATGCAGAAACGACAAAACGCATGTTGTCTTCAAAATAATTAATCTGTAGCACTTTCTACTTTAACCATCTTTGATTTATGTTATCCAAAATAGCTGATTTGTATATTTTTAAGATTTTTATCCATTCTAGCCTCATTATGTATATATATTATATTATATATATGTATATAGTTTATACAAACATATTTGTTTCTTAATGTGCATTTTTTCCATATCGAGAAACATCATCGATCAACAGAAATGAGAAGTCAAATATATTGTGAATTTGAAATTGGATGCAAAATATTTCGGTTTCTATCAGTTTCGTAGATAGATATTTATGTCATTGACTAGTGATTATGCCGTGAAAGCATTTTGTATCACCACCATTCACCATGTGTGTTTTTTTTTTTAAATGTATATACGTATTTATAAATTATAATATATGTGTTGCATGCATTTATTTTGACCAAAAAAAAAAAGAATGAGAAGATTAATCACTCATAAAATATGATTATGTGGACAAGAATTGGGGATCAGAAAAGAAAATTGATTCCAAAACCGTGTTCAACTCATTTTAAACAATTTTATGAAGATGTTATATTATTATTACGACAAAAACACAAAATAATATAGTTAAATCCTCAAAACTTGGTTTAACGACTAACTCCTTTGGGCATAAGAGAGCAATTAAAGGACGGTGATCTCCAGGAATAGCGCACCATTAATTCCATGTGGGCTCCCACACTGGAACCCTCTCTGCAATGTGTCGGTGTGACTCCACAAATTACAAAATGACTTATTCCTGTAATATCCATTTATCGGTAAGTATTTAATTAGTTTATCCTAAAGTTTATAATTCATTTTACTGAATGATTCTTACCTTAATTATTTGCTTATCTATACATTTATTTATAATGTGCTAAATTCCCGCGGAGTTGAACGCGATATTGGTTTTGGCTTTCTTTATATATTTTTTTTTCTCTTAAATTTATTTTATTTTCACTGACTCGTGATTATGATAGAATAATAATGGTGAAATTATCTTTTACGGAAATAATTAATTAATTTGTACTATTTATTTGGTTTACATATCTCCTTGGCTTCTTTAGAAATTCCTTTTTTGAAATGTTGTTTTATTCTCGTCGTACAACAGATCAAAACCCAGTTCCTCTCGCTCTTCATCGAGCCTCGACTTGTTAATCCATTGATTTTTTTATCCAAATTCTGGATTTCGCGTTTGTTTTAATCGCGTCTTCGATTTTCTTTCGTCGAGCTTCTTCATCCGGATCCTTGTTGGTTTTGTTTGTTTAGGAATTTTTGTTTTCAGTGAGAGTAGAGATAGGAGATCTTATTTTGGATTGATGGGACTGGAGAGACAACGCGAGAAAGTGAGAGAAAGTGTGACGAAATGAAGTTTTACATATCGGCTACTGGGATAAAGAAAGTTACCATATCACATCCCGGCGTCGGAATCGGAAAAGGAGGCGGAGGATGCGTGGCAGCAGCGGCACGGAGATTCTCTGGTCGCACGCTTTTACTGTTGCTGCTGCTGCTCGCCATCGTCCTCCCTTTTATTTTCGTCAGGTTCGCGTTTCTAGTCCTCGAATCCGCCTCCGTTTGCGATTCTCCCCTTGGTACTTACTTTTCTCCTTGAACACTTTTCTATTAGATTCCATTTACTCTTGCAAATTTTGAACTTAATCGTTTCTTCGTTTCGTCTTCCCAAATTATTTTTTAATGTTAATGCATTTTGCAATATTTCGCATATATCTGGTGATGAATTGTTCAGGGAGATGCAAAGTGTGAATCCAATAAATGATTGGCTTTGATTTGTAATATATCATAAATCTTCGTATTGAATGCGATGTGCTTGTGATCTTTACCTTTTTTTTTTTTGCTCATGTATTAATTTTCGTATGATTTGTAGTTTAATATTAATGACTACTTTTTCTTTTGACTCTGTATATTCTCAGATTGCATGGGACTGAGACTTTTCCGTGGGGGCGACACATCTCTGGTACTAAGCTTTTTGTATATTATTACTCTAGTTTTTATATACGTTCTTATTTGTGTAACTTTTATGTCGGCATATGTTATAATATATAGTAGACAGTTAGGTACTTAAACATTATGATATATTTTCATGTGATCATTTCTGTTTAGTTAAGCTTCTTAATCATAAACGTTTACGTCATCGAAGGGAAACAGAAAAAGAATTCAATACTTTGCCATAGTGGAAAAAGATATGACTGTATGGGGAAAATAATAAGTCTTTTCCAGCTGTATTACGTTAGTGTTGCTGATGTCGTATAGTGAGAGGTGTGAGCCTTCCCTCTTGGACTTGGTGGGGTAAAATTGTAAAACCGTGATCATTTCATGTCATTGTCTAGGAACAGAGAGGTGAAGTTAATAGTCTTAGGGTGAATTTGATTTGTGATTTGTGATTTGTGATTTGCTCAAGTTTCTATCCATGCAATAACAATTCCCTTTTTATCCGGGTATATAGAATGATTTTGATAGATTCATTTGTTATTTTATGCGGTCGAACAAAACTTGATCTGATAATAACATGTGGGATTGTCGGAAACGAGCCCACAAAGTGGTTTCTTATCATCTATTTACCTTTTTCTTTTACTTCATTTGAACATAGCATGCCCTGGAGAGTGGGTAATTTGAAGCTACAATGAGGGAGCTAATTACTGTTAACGAAGGGAACCAAAATATTCGTACACTTAAACGGATTACTGTAGATGCCAAAACCAAAGTAGTAAACATCAGTTAGACGTAGGAGTTTCAACTTTCCACTCAGTTTGCTAACCAGACACGTGGTAGATTTAGCTGCCACGAGAAAATCCATAGCCACTTGGTTCCTTTTTATTTATACGTAGCAACAAACAGGAACAAAGAGAAACGAGACAGACGGATAATTCCAATAGATGACTTAAAAAAGGCTTTCCATTGCACTGTTTCCGTATAACAAGTTTTTGTTGTTTCATGTCATGAGTTGATGTAAAGACACTATGACAGCTTTTTAGTTAGTAACAACTCATGGTAAGAAAATGCGTGTATGTGCCTCTTTCAGAAAATTAGGGAAGAGTTGACACGAGCGCTGGAGGAAGAGACAGGTCAGGACGGTAATGGAAGAGGAAAGAAGGGCTCATTGGAGTCATTTGACGAACTTGTCAAGGAGATGACATTAAAACGTCGTGATATAAAGGCGTTTGCTTCTGTGACTAAGAAGATGGTAAGTCTTTCTAGCTTCAGTTCTTTAAAAAGTTTCTGGCCATTACTGTAATGTAGAGAGTAAGATTATTTATTATATCAACTAGGATTTTTGTTGCAGTTATTCCTGAGGATAACAATGCCCTGTCCTGTAGATATAGAATAAAGATCCTCGAATTTGTTATCTTAGATGATGAGCTTTTAGCTAGTTCTTTAGATAAACTGTTGGAATTGAGATTATGGGTGCCTAGATTAAGCACAAAGAGATGTTGATTTTAAGGTCTTTGATCGTATCAGACGTTCAATAAGCAATTAAAGCATATATTCACAGATCTTTTTGTAAGTGGAGTGTTTTCAACATCGGAACACGGAAGGAATCTTCCGCCCAGCTATATATTAACTTGACTAATATTCCCCCTGGCCATTCTATCTATGTGATACTTTGTTTTCTTTATTTTCAGCTGTTGCAGATGGAACGTAAAGTCCAATCAGCCAAACATCATGAGTTAGTGTACTGGCATTTAGCCTCCCACGGTATTCCCAGATGCCTCCATTGCCTTTCCCTCAGGTTAACAGAAGAGTACTCTGTAAACGCAATGGCTCGAACACGTTTGCCTCCACCTGAATCCGTTTCTCGTCTGACCGACCCATCTTTTCACCATGTTGTCATCTTGACCGACAATGTTCTGGCTGCCTCTGTCGTCATATCTTCTACTGTACAAAACGCTGTGAATCAAGACAAGTTTGTCTTTCATATCGTTACCGATAAGAAAACCTATACCCCTATGCACGCTTGGTTTGCTGTCAACTCTGCTTCATCACCAGTTGTTGAAGTAAAGGGTCTTCATCAGTATGATTGGCCTCAAGAAGTGAATTTCAGAATTAAAGAGATGCTGGAAATTCACCACATGATTTGGAGACGGCATTATCAGAATTTGAAGGACTCTGATTATAGTTTCGTCGAGGGTACTCATGAGCAATCCTTGCAAGCTCTAAATCCTAGCTGCCTCGCCCTTTTGAATCATCTTCGCATCTACATTCCCATGGTAAAGTTTTTTTTCTCCACTCAACTCTTATCTGAGCTTAAAAAAAACCTATCTATTTATCATTCCGAATATTCTTTTCTTTTTGGACCGCGCAGCTTTTTCCAGATCTCAACAAGATAGTGTTGTTAGATGATGATGTAGTAGTACAGCGTGACCTTTCGTCTTTATGGGAAACGGATCTCAAAGGTAAAGTTGTTGGTGCAGTTGTTGATTCGTGGTGCGGAAACAATTGTTGCCCAGGAAGAAAATACAAAGACTATTTCAACTTCTCACATCCTCTGATCTCATCCAACTTACTTCAAGATGACTGCGCTTGGCTTTCTGGTATGAATGTCTTTGATCTCAAAGCTTGGAGACAAACCAATATCACAGAAGCTTACTCCACATGGTTAAGACTCGTAAGTATATTTATCTCATTTCTTCGTATCTACGCTTCAACTAGTTACACAAATCTAATTTAATTTTCCCGCAGAGTGTTAGCTTCGGGCTACAACTATGGCAACCAGGAGCCTTGCCACCGACTCTACTTGCTTTCAAAGGACTCACACAGTCTCTTGACCCATCATGGCACGTAGCTGGACTAGGATCTCGATCCGTTAAAGCCCCTGAAGAGATTCTAAAATCTGCTGCAGTTTTACATTTCAGCGGTCCAGCGAAACCGTGGCTAGAGATTAGTAACCCTGAGGTACGATCTCACTGGTATAAATACGTAAATTCATCCAACATCTTCGTTAGAAAATGTAAAATCATGAACTGATGAAAAGAAAAGAAGAAACAGCAAATCAAAGGATTAGAAAAACAAATCAATCAAAAGAGAGAGAAAAAAAAAACGAGTGATAAAAGCCAATACTTGCGGCTGTATGAGAGAACGGAGGGAAGAAGGTTTAGCCTTCAGCCTCTGCTCATATTTCTCTCATGTCCATATACTAAAGAGTAATTTAGAGAAAGGACATTAAATTAGATTTTATGAATATGTAGCTTTTTCTTTTTTCATTATCTCAAATTAGTATAGTAAAATAAGTATTTTTGTTTAATTATAGCTACATATATATAATAATGATTTCATCACAAACTAGGTGTTTGTAAGTTTGTATTTTTGTAACCCTTAATTTGCTTATGGACAAGTTATGATTTTGTCAATGTTTATAATTTTGCGAGTCTGTTTATAAGAAGCCATACGCTGCTAGGCGTTCGGGTTTTTGAAATTTGAATTAATTATTGAATTAAAATGATAAATCATGATAAAGTAGAAGCTTTTGCAAATTTTGAAGAAATGTACAAAAAGAAAATAGTTACTTCATAAGGATCTTCGAGAAGAAGACTGTTTGAGTATATCACTGCAGACAACTTGTCTGAGACTAGCCTAGCTTGAGGATAATGCTATCTTTCAAATTGCATAACTAAAAATATACAGCTTTTGATGAATTGATTTGCTGAAACAATTTGGAAAACTGAGAATGGTTTCCTAATTTTATGGCCTGCGAAAGAACTCTTTCTGATGATTTAAGCCACCTTGCATTGGAAACTTGGGGATCTTCTGGTTCTTCACTGGATATTGATCTACAGATGGAGATGTTAGCCTCTTCTTTGCTTTTCCAACGTTTACGTGAGAAGCTGGCTTGGACCCATACAAGGACGCTAGTTGCTCTGCGGGATTGATGAAAGACATATCCAAACGAGAGCTCTGAAAGGAACTTTGTGGCCAATGAGGCTGTGACTGTATTATAGAATCTGTGCAAGAGAAAGGCAATCCGAAAAATGGTTTTCTAGCATCAGGTAAGAGACCAATACAGACATTGCTGTAATCAGAAGGCAGACCAGTAATCTCAGGAGTAGATTGAAAAGATAGTTGTTGCTGGCTGAATGTGACACTAGTTCGTTGCTGCACTAAACCAGATTCATGGGAGTTAAGATCATTATCAGTCAATGGAAAAGACGCGAGTGAGCCACACGGATACAAGATTGTGGGAGGAAATTCTGAATCAGGAACAACAGCTGTTCTGACTTCGGGAGCCAAGCCGACATGTGTTTCACAAAACATAGGAAATAGATCCTTTGATGTATCACACAACAGATTTCTGTTCCACTTCTTATCCAATGATGTGGTTGAATGATTTTCTGAAATTCCAAGTGTTGTCCTTTGCAATAGCCAGCTCTGGTGAGTATGGCTTCCCAGAAAGGAGCAATCTACAGAAGTATCTGAATAACTTGTGCCAACAGAAACATCCTTACCCATCAGCCGCATTGTTGATTGAGTGTTATGTAAACACAAACCATCACAGTTTGCAAACATATTTCTACTACTTAGGTTCTGACTCAGAGTATCCTGCTTGGGCAGATTGATTGTGTGGCTCCTCAGATTGACTTCAGAAACCGGGGAATGAACAGTTTGGCCGCACTCTTCATCATTAGTGTCTGAAATGAAAAACCCTTTCTCGGTGAAGGTCTCATCAAGGCCTAGCCTAGCTGGAAAGTACTTATGGCGTTTCTCACTATGCACATCTTTGGCAAGAGCTGGCTCAGTTGAATGTTTCTTTCCACTGGATAAGTCCACTAAATTTCTGAGTAAAAGAACATTTTCCGCAGATGCAGATCTAGAGGAACCAGTTCCTAAACCTGACCTATCAAAATTTATACGACCCTCTCCATGTGCTTCGACTAGTTCACCTTGTAAATTGAGAGGGAATCCCGAGACCGCCTCTTCCACATGCCTTTGTCTATGTAAAACTGATTTTTGCATCCATTCCATAAGAAGTGGATCAAAAGGTGATTGATTCAGCAATGTCCCGCAATGCATATCAGCTGATGCAGGTTGAGAGGAGGAAGAACAACTTCTGTACTGGCTCTCACTCGAAGAAGAGATAAATGACTGGATAGGTTGAGCCACATGCCCCTCTCTCTCCAAATCCAATGCATCTTTAATTCTTTCCAGTGAGAGATGTGGTGTAGGAAAACAAGACATGCCAGATTTTGCTCGAGCATGACTGAACCGTCTCTCTGAAACCACAGGCTGAGACTTGTATGGTTGCCTGGATTCTGATTGCATATTGTAACTGGTCTGATCATTTGATATAACCTTCATTTTCTTGTCATTCAGAAATGATTGATTCCCGGAAGAACACAGACTTAACCGATTCATTTGCGAGCAGCAGAGTTCTAAAGAGATGATTTTTGTATCCAGTTGAGAAAGTATACCACTTTCATCAGAGAATCTGACATGCCTCTCACACTGAGAAGCACCAACATCCGACTTATCAGGACTCCTCACCGAGCAAACTTTCCTTCTAGCCTTCAAAATTCCATGAATCTGGAACTCAGAATCCAAATCTTGACTGACTGATATGGGAGATTCTGGAAATAGTTCCTCCTCTGTGTAAGATAAGCATCTCACTCCAGCCTTTTTCTTACTAAGAGACATAACACCAGATCTTTCTTTGATCCCAAGACTGCATTTCCCATCATCCGATTTATCTCGAGCTTGTTCTTTGCAATTATTAACCTGAATGCAATTTGTGATACCAACTCACTAGTGTTAGTTTACAAGAAGGCTTCAAATGCTAATAATGAGCTAAACTACAAAGCAAACATAACATTTACACGCTCGAATTGATATATGTTATACTAAACTACCTTAGCCAATACTTTTATGTTATATAGATTAATAGATATATATATATGCACCTTGTAGGCAAGTTTCCGATCGCCGGAATCTTTGGGCTTCTTGCTGTTAATGTTCTTCTGCACCACAAGATCTTTCGTTTTCTTTCTCTTCGAACCGATTACTACGACGGAATCCTCTCCCTCATCATCTCTGCTAATTGGATCTGCGGCGCCGATGGAGCGTTTATTACACGTTCTATACTTTGCCTTACCCTTCCGGAGAAAATGCGGCTCGGAGTCATCCGGCGTGACCGGAGATTTCGCTAGCAGCGAGGCAAGCTCATGAGACCACCAGCGGAACTTGGCAACAGTTATCGGAGGAAGAAGCGACTGAATAACATCTCCGGTAATGTCCTCGGAGAATGGCCAGCATTTCCGCAACTCAACACTCCTAATATTACGCGTGTACTCTCTGCAATTCCGATTCACCCATATTAACAAAAAATTTCAAAATCGCAGTCTATAATAAACGAAATATCAACACTCACCTGATGGAGAATCCTTCGTAATCAGCCTCCATCGATCAAACAAAGGCAGCGAATCAATGTACTGAGAAGAGAACGACCAATTAGAGACAAAAGAGAGTTTCTGAGTTTCCCGCTCGGAGAGTTGTCTTCTCTAATGGGGCTTTCACATTTTTCTTTCGATTTTTAAAGAATTCTGTAATTTAAAGAGCTGAAAGGGACAGAGGCAAGAGTTATTTCAGTCACTGACTGACCTCACGCGCTTCCCTTGTCCGAAGTAAAGTTGTTTCTGTCTCTGCAATTTATTATTATATTTTTTGTGATGGTAAAGTTGTCAGAAGCTTAGTATCTACATTAGTCAGAATCTATAGATTCGATTTGACGTAAGACTGAAGAGAAAAATAAAAACTTATATTTGACCTTTTTATCGGCTCGAGGTTCTTTTGTTCAATTTGTACTGAGTCATGAATTTTGATGATATACAATCAGAGATCTATCACTTGATAAATTCCAACTAGAGACCAACCCAAGAAATAACAACAACAGTTTTACGGCTTAACCCATTCGGGTAAGTATACTTACGCTGAAAAGTAAAAACTCAAATTAGATCTCATCACTAACTCATAATAATTTGACAGCCAAACCCCAAAAGCTCTTGGGGTCATCTGGTTATGGATGAACGGCTACTACTGGGATTCACATAATCTCGCTTCGTTAACAATCTGAATCTTGGAAGGCACCTTCCTAGCCTCACCTGTTCGTAATCACCAGTAAAGCGTCTCACAAACTTTATTACTAGAGAGAGAGAGAATAAGAGGGAGAGTGTGACAACCTTCCAGCTCATTTTCCTTGCAATTCGATCACTTATCAACTCCAAAGCACTGATGATTTCTCGAAATGTTGGTCTTTTTGATGCCTCATTGTCCCAACAATCCTGGATTAACCTGGCAATAAATAGATCGTAAGAATCTCTCAAAGTGAACTCATGAATGTTTGTTTCAAAAATGGGATACTATTTAGGAACACTTACTCTCTTAACCCGAAAGGATATGATTTTGCTGGAGCATTGAATGGTGGACGTTCATCTTCAATATATGCTTTAGGAACTTCAGTTTCTTCTTTCAGATGGAATGGTACATGGCCTTCTATCATCTGTTTAGTTTGTTAACCCACCAACAACATTGTATAAGCCTCAAGACTTTGTGCTCTGTGAATATAACTAAATTAATAAAGAAGTCTCTTATAGCTCTCTCTCTCTCTCTCTCTCGGTTACTTTACCTCTTGTAAGATCAAAGCGAAAGAAAATACATCTACTTTTGTATCATACTCTTCATTCCTGTAAACTTCTGGAGCCATGTATCGCCCTGCGTACCCAGAACGACAACAAGAGTATCATCAGCATAAACCCATCCCAAAACACAGCCTTTATGATCTAATCCGCATTATATTTTGTCGAATTTCAGTTTTAGACAACAAAACACTAAAGCTAAACCAAGGTTACCTAGCATTTCTAAGCCAGCTCAACACATGCCATACACATATACAATGTAAAATAGTCAGATACGAAAACTTACAAGAACTATCCAATGATGTGATAGGCCTGTCTTTTTTAACTGTCTTCTTAACTACCAGCAGCTTGCTGACTCCAAAGTCAGCAACTTTTAGATGTCCCGAATCATCCCGCAGTATGTTCCTGTTCTCTTACTTGAGCAAATAAGAACCTTTCGCGTTTTTGGATATGCAATATAGTAATAAATGAAAACATTTTGTAATGATGTTATATATACTGATACAACAAAAGGAAAACCTACGGAGGCTCTAGGTCACAATGGATTATAGCTTCAGGTTTATGCTCGTGCAAATAATTCATTCCCCTGCAAAAAATTTTAAAAAATAAAAAAATTTGAGGGAATACCATACAGATAATCAAAAGCCACAGAATCGAACATAATATTTAGTGCAACCGGTCATGCATTAAGATGAGTCTGCATAACTACGAGTAAAAATACACAGACAATAGCCACTTAACCTAGCAATTTCAAGTGCAAACTTCACTGCTTGCGCTGGCATTAGAGGCCCTTTCCTGTCTAGATATTGTCGAAGATCTCCCTACAAACAAACACAATAAGATTCACAAATTGTAAAGCATAAATTCATGCAGTGAAATTTCTCTTGAAATAAGACATGTAGTAAAGGAAGTTACGGCAGCCTATATTATAACCGAGCATTTTGCGAATGTAAAACATCTTCAAAATAAACATCAAAACCCATCCTTCATGTCATAACCAACTGTCGAAGTAACATCAAAATTTGTAAATAGAGAAAATTATTGTTAGCCCCAAAAGGACTTGCTCAAAAATGTTTTTATTTTATTTCGAAAGCTTCTTGGGATTTTCTCAACCCAATTTTTCCAGGATATTTATATGATACTCCAACTGCCAATGTTCATACGTGATCTTGAAATCATAAATGTTCATTTGTCGATTTAAAGATCTACGTTTTTATCCTGATTCAGAAAGAATACCTTATGTAAATATTCTGTGACAATCATCATGGGGTTACTTTGAGTAACTGCCCCTAAAAACTGGACAACGTTTGGATGGCGTATCTTTTGAAGCAGTGCAAGTTCGTCCCTGAACGCATTCCTGGATACCAGAAAGATATTAAAACATTTAAGGCATAATTAGTTCAATAAAAAAAAAATACTTGTAGTAAACCCACGCTTTTTCTTCATCAGTGAACATTTCCTCTCCAAAGGTTTTCACAGCGACATCAATTCCACGCCATGAAGCCTTGTGAAAGGTACCCTATCGAGCAAATACAGTAATGACGAGTGTGAATTCACCATTTCTATAACTAATTAGTAGTTGTTGGAAAAATCCTAATACTCATTTTGCCAGCTAACAATCTTATTAAACACAGTTCGAATGAAAACAAAGACAAACAAGTTTAGGCAATGGAACTACTTACCTTTGAAATTTTGACAGAATTAGAAAAATCAAGCTCTGAAGGATGGATCTCATACTCAGGAGCTTCTCTATCAGTTAAGACATGCATAGGAGCAATCTAAAATCACAAACGATTATTGAAGCAGTTAATCAGCACATTCAGAAGAAAAGCTATAACATCCATCCACGCAATAAGGGATAACACGTACCGGAGGCTTTGCACCATGTTTCTCCAAAAGTTTAATCACATCGTGATTTTTGTAATACACTGCATCTGCAAGAGGCTGTTCAAATCAATCACGAATTGTCAACATCATTATTATTGCATTTAGAATGTTAGGGCAGATAGTTATTTTGCCAAAAGCAACTGATCTATGCTAAATCTGAGCCGTTCCACTAAAAATCCCCTATCATCATTCAAGGATTGCTAAAACATATATTTATGCGGCAATTCGTCGAACACAAAAGGAACTATGAGACTATGAGAAGTCAAAACAAACCAAATCAGACAAATTTCATCACAGAAAGAGTTTTGAATCCGTACCGTACTGCCCCATCGGTCCATGGAATTAACCTTAGCACCACGGCTAAGCAGAAGCTGAACAACATCGGTTCGTCCCTGACAAGCGGCGACGTGGAGAGCAGTACGACCATCGATGTCGCGGTAATCAACATTAGTTCCAGAATCCAACATCTTGTTAATTCCGTCGATATCACCTTCGTTGGCTAGATACATGAGACGAATTGTGGGATCCACGATCCCAGCAGCAGCCGCCGCGAAATCTTCGTCCTCATCTTCCGTTATCGTGTCCGTCGGGGTTCTTGAATCCGGCGCTAGCGAAGACTGCCTTCCGAGCTTGAATCGCGCCGGAGATTTCGGCTTAATCGTCATGTTCAACAGAGGACTTGTAAGCAAAATGAGCTGTAAAATGGAACTGTAACGGCAGCAAACAGAACATAAAAAAAGGAAGAATGTTAAAAAGTTATCGTACTCCAACCAATTATTTGCCTCTTAATGCGGGTGAAGTATATTACTCGTTTCCTACTCAAGGTTTTATATAGTATTTTAAATTTAATTTATTATTTATTCATTTATTTCCTCACTTTCTTTATTCAAATCTAATTACTTTTCAGTAATAAATTCACAATTTAACCGGGAAAAAAGAAAAACAAGACACACAAAAACTATGATTAATGCAAACCAAATACAACAAAACAAGTAATCCAAAAGTGAATAGAGATCTAAATGAAATCAATTACTTAAGCACTTTAAATGATCAATGTATGTTAACCAATCAAAATAACATAAGTTTATTATTTTCTTTTTTTTAAAAAAAAAAAAAAGCAAATTGATTGTATTCGTATGTAAACAGAATGTATGTCTTATGCGTTTAATTTATCATAAATCTTGTGGAAGAAACATAAAAAAATATATATATATATATATTTTGGAGTAAATGTTAAAAGTTTGGGTGGGGATATAATTGCTGCAATAGGTAGTAAAGATAACAAATTTTTTTATTAGTAGAATTATAAATTGCATTTGAATAATGTTGATGGTCACGTATAAAATGTGTTAACGCATATGATATATATCACAAACTGAACCATGCGCAAAACACACAACAATCTGATGATCTAAAAACAGCTAAAGTACTCATAACTTCGATTTTGATCAAATCGGTTAAGAAATGATCAACAATCAATATTAACAAATTTATTGTCGACATCGTTGTCTGCACGGTTTAGACGGCCATAATCTTTGTGCAAACTATGTGATATAACTTTAATCGACGCCCTAATGCCTTTCCCTTATTCTTTCCTTCGCCAAACGGGCCGATCTATATACTTAAGCAGATTAAAACTTTTCGCTTTGAGTCCAATTTATCGGCCCATTATCGAATAGATATTTAGCAATCCGAGGAAGCCAATCGACTTGTACGCGATCCACATAGAGTGTGAAATCACTCGCTAGTGTTAGTGTACACGTGTGCTCCTAATATAGCGAGTAGTATTCACTGCACTTCCACGCGAAAGTTTTAAGTCACCAGGACAATACTGACAGATAAGACTCTTTGGACTTTGCATTTAAGTAAAAAAGAATGCTATCCGTCGATCCAAGCTGAGTCAACTTATCACCGTTGATCTTCGGATGACCCGGATCCATTTTCAATAAACAACACAGCACGAAATGATGAAATAGAAACTCAAATTGCAACAGTAAAAAATTATAGGATATAAGCTTTAGTTACTTAACGAAGATTGTCTCTTCTTCTTCTTCGCTTCTTTTATTTTGAATTCTGATCTTTTTTGGATTATTTTTCGAGGTGCAAAATGGATATTTCTGAGAGAGTAAAAGCTCGATTAGCCGTTCTCACTGCGCACTTGGCGGTGTCTGATCCGGTCGGATTGGTAAAGGTATTGCCGGCAATCGAGCCATGGTGCACATCGGCTCACACGAGTGCTCCACCGCATGGATCCCTTAAGGGAAACTTGACGGTCGTCGATGAGCGTACGGGAAAGAAATATCAGGTCCCAGTCTCAGAGGATGGTACAGTTAAATCCGTTGATCTCAAGAAGGTATATATATCGAATTGTAATTTCTGCAGTGATCTAATTGATTTTTGTAATCTGAAATTTGATCTAAGAGATTGGTTTTGCTGTATATGGTCTGTATATAGCTTATGGATGGATTTACATGTTTGGTGGTGCAGATAACGACGGGGAAGGATGACAAAGGCCTTAAATTATACGATCCTGGTTACTTGAACACAGCTCCTGTTCGATCTTCGATTTCTTACATCGACGGAGATGAAGGAATCCTACGTTATCGGGGATACCCAATCGAAGAGTTGGCTGAGAGCAGCACTTTCATTGAGGTTTCTTATCTCCTCAGTAAGTCTTGATCATTTTGTAGCTTGGTGCATGTTACTGCTTTTTTCATTTTGAGGCATAACAAATTTGGACAAGCAAATGTTTGATATAGTCTTGCTATTGAAACGATTATGAAGTATTATTGGATACAAATTCTTCATCTTTCGTGGGTTGGTCTTGAAATTAATAAACCATTTTTTTCTCTGGCAGTGTATGGGAATCTGCCTTCTCAAAGTCAGCTAGCTGACTGGGAGTTTACGATTTCTCAGCATTCAGCTGTGCCACAAGGAGTATTGGTATGTTTCTACTCTTTCCACATATGTATTTCCATACTAGTGTAAATTCCAAATCTTTCTATTTAAAATGTCCTTCTCAAAGTAAAGAGGGATTTTGAAGCGAGAATTAGTTTCGTCTTTCCTACAAACGATGCTTATCTGGCCCATGAAGGATACTGGATCTCTTTCAACTATTACTGCTCTATGCCTTACTGTTGTAAATTCAATGTGTATATGACGAATGGCCATCTAACCACGTAACACTAATATCGGAAGCAACATATATGGTTGAACAACGGTCTTTTATTCTATTTGGAACTATTGAGATATTGGATATCTGATGATTATTGGCACTAGTAAAATAATAGTGATGCCGACCTGAGAATATATCTGAATGTTTTCTCAGGAAATCATTCAGTCCATGCCTCATGATGCACACCCAATGGGTGTTCTTGTGAGTGCTATGAGTGCACTTTCCATTTTTCATCCTGATGCAAATCCTGCTCTTAGGGTAAGTTCTATAATCTTGCTCTTTTTTTATGTACTGTTAAGATGTCTATTTCTGAAAATTCCATGCCCATGCGCTGCACTCCATTTTTTGTGGTTTTGATTTGATTGAAATTCCAATTGGGTGCAGGGCCAAGATATATACAAGTCGAAACAAGTTCGTGATAAACAGATTGTTCGTATTCTTGGAAAGGTATTGTTGTGTCTGTTGATTTGGTGCCTCAATGCATAACAAGACTATTGCGGGACTGGAAAAAGTTTTTCGACGTGTATGTATAATATAACGTGTAACGTGTTTGCAGGCTCCAACAATTGCAGCGGCTGCTTATTTAAGGATGGCAGGCAGGCCTCCTGTTCTTCCTTCTGGCAGCCTTTCTTATGCAGAAAATTTTCTCTATATGTTGGATTCAATGTACGCCACCATCTATATCCCTATTCATTTTAGCTAGCACTTGAATTTGTAGAGAATAGTTATAAAATAGTGCACTGGTATAGGCAGTTTAGAACCATTTCTAGCTTCGAATGTGTCTCTAAAAAATATATATATATTCTTTCATGTTCCATCCGTTACAGGGGCAATAGGTCTTACAAGCCTAATCCTCGTCTGGCTCGAGTGCTGGACATCCTCTTCATACTGCATGCTGAACATGAAATGAACTGCTCTACTGCTGCTGCTCGGCATCTTGCCTCTAGGTACTTATCACTGGTTAGAGATTCATTGAGTCTGCTCTGAGGTGTGTTTAAATCGTTATTGTGTTTCTGCAGTGGTGTTGATGTGTACACCGCTGTTGCTGGAGCTGTTGGAGCGCTATACGGTCCACTTCATGGTGGTGCAAACGAAGCTGTCCTTAAGATGTTGTCAGAGATTGGGAGTGTTGAAAATATTCCAGAGTTCATAGAAGGCGTGAAGAACAGGTAAGTCAATACTTAGAAAAACCAAAGCACCGATTATCTAATGTGATGAATCATGCCACTAATGTTAAATCCCTTTTTTCATATTCTCAGAAAGAGGAAGATGTCAGGTTTTGGACATCGTGTTTACAAAAATTACGACCCGAGAGCAAAAGTCATCAAGAAATTGGCGGATGAAGTGTTCTCCATTGTTGGAAGGGATCCTCTTATCGAGGTACTTTTCCTTGTGCTCGCGTATCTCTTCTACTCGATTGTTTGTCAAATTTCTCTTTGTAGTTATGACGAATGTGATTTGAACAAAGTTTCGATTATGATGTTTTACAGGTAGCAGTTGCTCTAGAGAAGATGGCACTCTCTGATGAATATTTTGTGAAGAGAAAGCTTTACCCAAATGTCGATTTCTACTCAGGATTAATCTATAGGTAAGACATTGCTGACTCATCTTGGAAAAAAAAATCCTTGGTGTAAGCTGTAACCATTAAGTTCTGGACCTGAATCTCTGGTGTTTGGCAATTGAACTGGGCAACAAAAACAGGGCAATGGGTTTCCCACCAGAATTCTTCACAGTCCTATTTGCAATCCCGCGTATGGCTGGATACTTGTCACACTGGCGCGAGTCTTTGGATGATCCTGACACTAAGATCATGAGACCCCAACAGGTAAATACATCATAAGTATATAGAGACATACACTCTTTGATTAAAAAATGACATAAAAGGGTTGGCTCATGGGTTATAGACTGCACGTAGATGCATACACTCTGATAGATCGATGACTTAATAAATGTGTTTTTCTTTGGCTCATCATGGGTAATTGTGTTGTGTGGCTGCATAGGCCTATACCGGAGTGTGGCTAAGGCATTACGAGCCGGTGAGAGAAAGAACATTGTCAAGTGATTCGGATAAGTTGGGTCAAGTTTCCATTTCGAATGCATCAAGAAGGCGTTTATCTGGATCTGCACTTTAGTCTCAATTGAGTCACCTCTGGGCAAACAAGAGGGTCTTTGTCAACAATCTTTGTTGTTTTCTTTCTCTTATAAACTCCATAATCCAATCCACATCCTATTATATGTCTGTTATTTTATATTTGATGATTTAAAATATGCTTTGTAAGTTCCCATACATCCATCTAATAATAATGTTTTTATAGGGAAAGATATACATTTTGATAAATTGCGCCTTTATCAGGAAAGTTCTAACTATAAAAAAAAAGAGATTATTTGTTTTTTTTGAAAGATCAAAATGATTTATTTTGAACGCTAATTTGAATTTAAGTTTAATCAGGGGAAAATGTTATTTAACGTTTGCCTGAGTTTTTGTCCGTAGCAGTGTAACACTAAGAACGTGGGATAAGTACACCGTCAGATAAGAAGATGGGGACCACAATGGGTCCAGATTTAGACACGAAATCAGGTCCCACCATACGTGATGAGCTGTATATTTATTTTATTTTGTTTTAGCAAAATAAGCCCTTCATGTTTACGGTAATTACATAACAGCCCTTCCATGATCAGCGACGAGGTCGAATACGATCGCTCTCTCTTCTCACGCCTGTCGACAGTTCTTAAAAACAATCTTCAATTTCTCCAAGGCCTCTCTCTCTCTCTCTCAGTGATCTACTTGCAAAGAAGTCGCCTCTTAACTCCCTCGAGAGGCCCAGGTATGTCATCTGCAATCTTACTCTTCCTCTCAATTCTCTCTGATTGAATTTCTCATTGAATTTGGGAAATTTACGGGTCTCGTCTTTGGATATCTGGAGATAAACTCGAGTGATCAATTCTGAGTCTAAATGGTTAGGTGTTCTGTGATCCAGATTTCATCTTTAGGGGATCTGGGAAACGATATATCATAAACCGCTATCTGTTAGGAAATTCGAAAAACAAAATCCGTCGGAGCTGGTTCGATTTATGTGGTTCAGTTCAGAAAAATTATCTCAAGTCGTAGACTTTGATTCAAATTCGTAACTGATGATGGAAAATCTGATGGGTCTCTGTATTGGATCGTTCGAGATGAAGATTGGGTGCTTTGGTTGATTAGCTTAAGATTTTCGTAGTGAGACTTATAAATCGTTGCCTGTTCGAAATTTTGTTCAGTTTTCTGATCAGTGAAACAGAATTTACTAGATTTAAAGATTGATTACTGTTATTCAAGTATTGTTCCGCACCATAGAAAATCATCTTCTGTTGTTGTTTTCTGCTCCTAATAATGATCTCATTTGCAGTAGTTTTTGAAAAATGGCTGGCCAAAACGCGCGTTTGAATGTGGTTCCCACTGTTACTATGCTCGGGGTGATGAAAGCCCGTCTTGTTGGAGCCACAAGAGGTCATGCTCTCCTCAAGAAGAAGAGTGATGCTTTAACTGTTCAGTTCAGGGCGCTTCTCAAGAAAATCGTTACGGCAAAGGAATCCATGGGAGATATGATGAAGACATCGTCTTTTGCTCTTACCGAAGTAAAGTATGTTGCTGGTGAGAATGTCAAGCATGTTGTCCTCGAAAACGTTAAAGAAGCTACACTGAAAGTTCGTTCCAGGCAAGAGAACATCGCTGGTGTGAAGCTTCCCAAGTTTGATCATTTCTCTGAAGGCGAGACCAAGAATGACTTAACCGGTTTAGCTAGAGGTGGTCAACAGGTCCAAGCTTGCCGTGTGGCTTATGTGAAAGCCATCGAAGTCCTAGTTGAGCTTGCTTCTCTCCAGACTTCGTTCTTGACGCTTGATGAAGCAATCAAGACGACAAATCGCAGGGTCAACGCTCTGGAGAATGTGGTGAAACCCAAGCTGGAGAATACAATCAGTTATATCAAGGGAGAGCTTGATGAGCTTGAGAGGGAAGACTTCTTCAGGCTGAAGAAGATTCAGGGATACAAGAGGAGGGAAGTCGAGAGACAAGCAGCTAATGCTAAGGCGTTTGCTGAAGAAATGGTTCTTGAAGGAATCTCTATGCAGAGAGGGATTTCGATAAACGCTGCTCGTAACTTGCTTGTCGGTGGTGCAGAGAAGGATGCAGACATTATTTTCTGAGGTGTTGGCTCTGTCTCTGTCTTTTGTGATTACTCGGTTTCTATTTTCTCCGTCGCACCGTTATTACTCTCTTCATCAGACTTATGTTTCTTCAAATAAAATGGAGTTGATGTAGATGAAATATTGTATCATCTTGGATTGTGTTTTGCTATAATTTTCCTCAAGAGATTTGTGATTTTTACTTACATGGGTAATGAAAAATCCCCTGTTTCGGACCAAGCAATTAGATCTACAGACTCTAGTTGTGAATGTATCTGAGTTCATTGCCGGTTTAAGATGTAGGTCATGATGTGTGTACACGATACATAGGAGAGAAGAAGTGGCATCACACACTAGGGTAGATTCCTTGCTTAACTTATCAGCTTCAACGGAATCAATATAAGTATCAAATATAAGTGGAGAAAGAATAACTCAAACCAAGAAAGAATCTAAACTGCATTACATTACAAAACTTGTCATATCCCTTATTTGTATGTAACAAGAAAGCCGTTCATTCAACTATGAACAACTCCAGAAATGGATATTCTTCTTCTGTTCCGAATAAATTGGATAGATATGACTCGGTTTTAAGATCCTCGGGCTGGCGAATTCCTGCTTTCTTTTCACGGAACGCTTCGTCCCGCAGTGAATCAGTCAGTAGACTTATCTTTTAATCATGCATATTCTTAAGGAATGTTTTAGCCTCCTTTATTGTTTTTTTTTTGTTTATGTTTTAGTATTCTATTACAGATAGTTAACGGGCGGTTGCTCGCTGCCGCTTACTCAAGAACTATGATTTCATCAACCATGTACTTGATCGTCAATTCATCATATCATCTGACTATTCCTGCTTTTGATTTTGTTCCCAAAAATATGTGCTCTTCAAGTACTTGAAACCGTGGTTCTTGTCAGAGATTCACATAAAACACAACTGATTCCAGTCCGTACCAACGACAACCTGCGGTTGCGGCAGCTCGATGCACTAGGTTAGCATCATCACTAGCCAGAGAAGAAGACGAGGTTTTCAAACATCTAACGAAAGAGGCATATAACCCAGTCCCTTAAAGCCTGCTTCTCAGAACAATAAGCTTCCACTACGGAAACAAAAACCCGGGATGCGTAAACTCGAGTAACGAGATCACTCCGCTGAAGGAGATGAGAAGGATGCAGTGTTTGTTTGGAAGACTTTGAGCCCAAGGAAACAGTGATGCTCACTCCTTGCAAACATAACATGTGTTTCACGAAGAATGTATAGTTCCATGGTTAAAGAGGAAAGGAGATTGTCCTCTCTGTAGATCTATCATGCTCAAGCCGGCAAAAAGAGATTCTTCTCCGGCTATTACCTCTGATCTCTACGCATTAGAGCTACTCGCTGTGGCACAAGTAATGGAGGAAACTTTCCTTTTTTGGTCATCGTCGTCGCCTGTATATGAAATCTTTTATCATCTTGGATTGTGCTTTGCTATGGAGATTTGTGATTGTTACAAATCATGATGTGAAAATAGTATTTGTGAAGCTTTGAGGCTTAATCATAGGTATCTTTCAAATTTGATATAAAACCTAATTTATCAAAACACTTCAATTATGTATATATCCTTAAAACTAACGGTGTTAACTCGCAAAGGGGAAACCTGTAACTGTTTCTCTATGGTTTCAAGTTTCAACTTCTACTCTAGTCATCTCGATGTTTAAGATATCTGTCATTTGATCCTAAGCCTAGATGTTCGATTCGATACACTTGATGATGACAGTAGTAGCTTGATGCATCGTTTCCGATTTGGCATTCTCTAGTTGAATTTTCTGGTATTGAATCTCCCTCAACATTACATCCACTTTAAATTTATGTCATGATGTGTGCATGATACTTGTTCAGGAGACAAAACATTGCATATAGGACATATTCCTTGCTTAACTAACTTAATAGCTTTTATGGAATCAATATAAGTGGAGAAAGAATAACTCAAAGCAAGAAAAGGCATATAAAACTTTATTACAATACAAAAACTTGTCATATCTCTTATCTCTAACAAGAAAGGCCATTCATTCAGCTATGAACAACGCCAGAAATAGCTATTCTGATGTTCCAAATCAATCTGATAGATATGACTCGGATACAAGATCCTCGGGTTGGCGAGTTCCTGCTTTCTCTTCACGGAACGCTTGGTCTAGGAGTGATTTAGTCAGTAGATTGTTCTTTTCTAATCATATACCTTAACGTTTTAGCCTCCTTTAATGTTTTGTTGTTCTCTTTCAGATAGTTAATAGGCGCTTGCTCGATGATCTTCCATCCGCTTACTCAAGAACAGCGATCTCATCAACCGCGTACTTATGATTTTCCTGCTCTTGATTTTGTTTCCAGAAAGTTAGTCTTAATCTTCAAGAACTTGAAACCCGTTGTTCTTGGCAGAGATTCAGTACCACCATCACATACTCCGCATCAGATTCCAATCCGAACCAACAACAACCTGCGAAGACAGCACCTCGAGGCACTAAGGCAAGCCGTTCACAACCAACACGATAGACCCGAGAGCAACTCAAGATCAGCATCATCACAAGCCAGAGAAGAAGACGATGTTCTGAAACATCTAACCAAAGAGACATATAACCCCGTCCCGAAAAGCCAGCTTCTCAGAAACCTGAGCTTATACTACAGAAACAAAAACTCGGGAAGCGAAAACTCAAGAAACCCTCAAGGTTACTCCGGTGAAGAAGACGAGAAGAGATGCACAGTGTGTTTAGAAGACTTTGAGCCCAAGGAAACAGTGATGCTCACTCCTTGCAAACATATGTTTCATGAGGAATGTATAGTTCCATGGTTGAAGAGCAAAGGACAGTGTCCACTCTGTAGATTCGTCATTCTCAAACCGAAAAGACGAGACTATTCTCCGGGTATTAGCTCAAATCTCGCCGGAGACAGGACAGTGAATGATCTCTTCGCTTTAGAGCTAATCTCTGTGGTTCGAGCAATGGAGGAAACTTTCCTTTTTGGTTATCCTCGTCGCCTGTAGATTCATAATGTTACAATCTCTATCTTTGTTGTTTCAAAAACCTTAAATTCTCTCAAATGATATTGAATTATTATTTAGGATTTTTAATGAATCATATGAATCCACCATTGATACACCTTTACAGTGGAAAAAAAAAATTGTTTCCTTTTTTGGTTTTGACTACACACAACTCATCTAGAACTATCACAGAAAGGAATGGCGCCAAAATCGCATCTCCGATGTTGCTTCTCCGAAGCCGCGGTCCCACGGCGGAACACGGATGCGCAATCAGGCAAATCGCCAAGATCACCGAACAGTGATTCATCTTCTTCTTCACCTACTGAAAAACCCCTCTCTAGTGTTACGTCGAGGAAACTCCCACCGTACATCGAAGAAGAACCAGAGGATGACGAGATCGACGCATCGTAGAACCACCCGAACTCGCCGATTTCGCTGTAGCAGCCACCTAATAGCAACGGAGAATCCACGTGGCTCAAATCTAATCCCACCGGTTCATCGGGGACGACGGTTACTTCCTCCTCCTCGTCTTCTTCCATATTCTCCTCTTTCTTGGCGGTTTTGAGGACGACGGTGCTGGTTCTATGGTGGTGCGATTTGTTGTTAGCGGCGGAGGGGAAAGGGTGGTTGTGATCGCAGGCGTAAGTTATCATGAGCTTTGAGGGGTCCACACGGCTCCTCTCCACCTGCTTCCTCGCCGGACATCCTTTTGAGCTGCTGCATCTGTAATATCCCCTGAGTGATCCACACACACACACAAAAAGTGATTAACTTTAACTTTTTAGCAAAATTATATATTAAAGATAAATTACAAAGAGACGCAAATTTTTCTGGATAATACTATGATTAATAACGATTATTACTAAAATTAATGAACTTTATGTTTTATGAGCATATTTTAATTATAAAAAGGTTAAAACGTAATTGTTAACTTGTTAATAACTTTTAAATAAAAACTGCATTCAAATAATTAAAAATAATATTTTCCGTAAAATACTTCTCAAAAAGAAAATAAATAAAAATTTAAAATATAATATTGGGACGTTAATCACGTACATATATATAAAATGCTTTTCCTTTTTGTGCGCATTACCTTTTGTAGCTTCGTCATGATTAGAATCAAGATCTACAGCTACTTTAATATTTCATCTTCCCCGAGGTTATTATTATCAAAGTAAAGCAAAACTTTTCAGACAAATCTAATTAATGACTCATCCATTTGTTTTCGTAATTAAAATTACTTACAACATTAAAAAAAAAAAAAGACCAAGAATGAAGGAGCTTGCGCGTGAAAGCACGCAATATCAGACACGTCCGTTATTCAAAAACATGAGATGCGTATGTTAGCCCAACCACCGTCGTGACTAACGTACACTTTGCCCTTCTGAATTTCCGCCGCCACTGACAAAAAAAAAAGGAGGACAAAATGGTAAATTTACCTGGGATAAGGCGAGCCTTTGATGGGCTTTTGTCCGTACTTTCTCCAGGCCCAGGAATCGGACGGTGGATATACCTCTCCTCTACTCTTAGATCCTTCCACGTCAGCAATCGGAACGGAGACAACTCTCTTCTCCATGTTCCTCCTACTACACAATTATCACATTTTCAGATCATTATTTTGAGCAAAATTTATAATAAATTCGTAAGGAAATACGAAAAAAGTTACACAAGAACCTCTTTTTGGGAGTTGGTTTTGAGATCTTCGAGTCTTCGCAAGAAGAAGGAGATTCAGGAACGACGTCGTTGTAAGTCTCATCTTCTTCATCGTCCGATTCTTGAATTCCTCTACGGTGCATGATTGGTCTCGACCGTTCGATTTTGCAGGAAACAGAGAACGTATGATGTTTTTGTTTTCAGTTGGGGGATGATTAAGAAGGTGATTAGTGAGAGGGTTTTAATCAATCAGATGTGATTATTATTCTCGACTTGTTTTTTGGTACGTGCAGGCAAATATCAAAGGGGTTATAGTATAATAAAGTATATTGTTATAAACATTGGTATTGGTATTTTATTTGAATATAATATGACTAGTTGTTTTCTAATCATTTGTTTATTTATTTTGAAAGGTTCTCTCGTGGGAATTATTATTTATTATACTATAAGTTTTCCTAATTGCTAATCGAATGATTTCTTTAATTAGCTGGACATTTTTGATTAAGTCCATGCACACACATATGCTCGTTTTTGTAATATCCAAAATGAAGTTAAGCACAACCCATCAAACTCTAATTCATTAAAAGAACTCCCAAATCAAATATGTTATGAACTTAAATACTGTTAATGTTGTTATTAATTAGATTAAGCGGAAATTATCAATTTTACGTGATTAAGCTGTCTAGTGAATCCGATTAATCTTTTCTTTTGACTCCTTAAACAATGAGTTGATTTGTTCTGTTTCAATCTCCCAAAATGCATCATGTTGAGAACTTGACATAATATACTTGTATAGATAAATATATTTTTATTAGTTTGTATTTAGTAACTACTTTATATAGATTCTATGATTTATCTATTTAGACTAGTCTATTGAAATTAAATCTCTTGATTAATCTTATTATAAATTCATTTTCATCCGAAAATCATGATAATTCAAAACTTGTGTTTAACTTATAGTCTTATAGATAATATATGTACAGTTAATAAACCTTTTCTTCCCTCATAAAATCTTACCAACTCGTTTTGCTACTATATATATAAAGCAAAATTGAATTTGCACATAAAAAAATACATCAAAAGCTATTAAATAGCTTGGTTTTAAACAAAAAAAAAGTCAGAATTTAATGAGTTAAAGAACAATAAGCTCGAACAAATGTATGAGAAATTTTACATCATAAATGAAAGAAAACCAATATTAACATATAAAAAGAAACATGACGCAATCCATTTGTTGTTGATTAGACCGAGGTTATAAACTGATGAACCTCACAAAAACAACTAATTTACATCACTTCACTTGTATGCAATGATTTGTTTGCTTTTATGTTTTTGGCTCGTACCATCCAATAGAAAGAGTTCATGAGATCTTAACCAAAAAGCATGTAGAGAGGGACATGGGCCCTTTTTATGACATATAGACTTAGTTTAAAATTGACACATATGATTATTTTTGTGGAGGAATTTGGCTTCGATAAAAGCTGCAACTTATTTAGGATAAAGAGAAAAAGATAACGAAATAAGATATAATGTCTAGACAAATGACTTAATAATATATATTTATAAATGTACACAGAAATTTGAGCTGGAAATGGCTATTAGTATAAACCTGTGTGGGATCAAGTCAAGATTCCTCCAGTCATTTATTAAATTGTAAATCATAACTAGATAATAAAAAAAAATGTAATTGCCCTGTGTCATAATTAATAGTTTAATTAGTCCATTATTGTCTCCAACTTGTGTCAGAATGCAGCCAAAGTTTTTTATTTTCTGGTTGTTTAGGTTTTTCATTAATTTATGTATGTAACGCGTGTTTACACACACATATACATATGGTTTGATTTGGTCATTTCTGTTCATGATAGTTAATGTCGAACCAATCAATAATTCGCTCGAATCTGATGCAATTGAGAATTGACAATGGAAACATGATTGGATAATGTTTTTGATTATTATAATGATGTACAAGTATAAGGTTATTTATAATCGTCACGTCTTGTAAATAGCTAAATAATAATAATATATATAGATATAGACGCATAGTCAAAGATTCTTTAAGAAAATAATGTAAAAATGCATTTTCAAGTTTTATGAGTTAAATATGTACCCTGTTGGATCAGGATAAAAGGAAATCTTAAAATCCAGTCGAAAAGTTAAACCGAACTCTAGCCACTTAAAATGATTTTTGTCTTTAATCTTACATATGAGTTATATCAAAAGCACTGCAATGTCATGTGATCATAACCCAACCGAAAAGGGAAAAGGAAAAAAAGATTAAACTGATTTTTCTTTAGAAATTCATATACGTTCGGTTTGACTAAAGACTTTTTTCAACCTAATATGAAAACAGTATTTAATCGACTGATAATATATTTACTTTTATTTTTATTTTTCAAACATATAACATAGGATGACCAAAAATGAAATAAAAAATCACATTGAATGTAGATTTTTAGATAAGAAACATTCCATTGAAGAATCGTCTATGACAATTGGTGAGTTATGAGACTCGTTTTACAAAACATGGTTTAGAGTTGACTTAATTAGATCTAAAGAATGTTCATCACCTACTTTTGTTCCGGAATGTGTTTTAAGATTCAGCTAATATTTGTTTTTAGGCAATCGTTGTAGATAAGACAATTCAAAAGTCTGAAGAACAGAGAAGCAAAACAAAACTGAGAAAATAAGATTCGGACCGGGGGAAAACAAACACAGATTATAGATTTCTGTTTTGAGACATGTTTTTTAGCCAGTAATGTTCTGAGACTTGTTGAGAATGACTCCTTCATATTTCACTTGGAACCATTTCATGGCATCATCTTTCGTCACTCTGTGCTGGATTCCAACACGAGCCTTGCATCTTCTGCGACGTGCCACACGGTAACCAGGACGCTCAAGAACAACATAGAAGTCCATACCGTAGATTCCAGTCGACGGGTCATACCTAAGATCGAATCAATCAAAAACCCATTCAATGAATGATTTACACAATGCCATCTTAGGTTGTTTTCATACAAGTGTTAGAAAGACTGAGACTTACTTGATACCCAAATCAATGTGCTCCTGAATTCCAAAACCGAAGCAACCAGTGTCGCTAAAGTTCCTTCTCAAGAGTTCATACTCTTTAACCTTCAGTCCACTTTCAAGGAGTTGCATTGCCTTGTCTCCCCTGACAGTCACGTAGCAAGCAATCTTCTCGTTACGTCTGATACCAAAAGAACGAACAGTGTATCGTGCTGCAAAAGACATTGCAAGCAAACTCAGAACTCTATGTGACTCAACAGGAACAAGCTGAAGATCAGAATATTTTCCCAGTAAACAATGAGAAAACATAAACGAAGCTACTGTATTCTATCAAGTGTCAGTATAAATTGACTAATCAAACACCACAAAATCCGAACAAATCACCATAATCTTGACTCATTGATTGTCCTAAACATCTTAGAACTCATTGCCAATGTTCTCTTCTAGATCACTATACTCTTTATGTAGCGAAAGTTCCTCAAGAATGAAGCTGAGGGACTGATTCAACTAGAAGGAAACTCACCCTTGGAGAAAACAGGAGTCTGGCCACTCAATTGTTCCAACACCTACGAATTATCAAAGAACTGATCCTATTAGAACCTTAACACTTACTGAGTGAAAACAGGGAATCCGGAAAACAAAGAGAAATGGATTACAAAAGAAAACCTTGGAGGCTCTGGTGAGACGATCTCCACTCTCACCGACGGAGATGTTGAGCACCAGCTTCTGCACTTTAATGTCCCTCATTGGGTTCGATAGCTTCTTCTCCGACGCCTGATTCAACACCAAAAAAAAAATAACATAACTACATCTTTACTCGAAACTTCAAAAAAAACGTCAAATCAATGAACAAAAACTAATTCCGACGGACCATTTGGGATTCAGGTTGCGAGAAAACTCCAGCCGACGGGAAAGCTGGAATCGAAATATATAAACCCTAGATCTGATCTTAATAGCGTCTAGGGTTCTAAGCAAATTTACAAGTACTGAAATGACGGCTCTACCCTCCTCCACACAACAAGCCCACGTTCCCCTCACGTGACGAATTGGTTCTTACAAATTTGATTTCGGTGTATCCGGTTTGAGTCAAATATGCTAGTGAGCTTGGACTTGTGCCCAGAATAGGCCAGGTTTAGCCCATAGATATATACAGATGTCTCTGAATATTTTTTTGGTCAACCATTTCTCTGTATTATTAGAAAATGATTGATGACAAGTTCCATTATTGATCACTCCAAAAAAAGTGTTACATTATACACTGCTTTAACAAATCACGTAGTACATAAAAACTAAAAAGCCTCACATTTGTTATTTCTCTGGTTCATTGAGAAACGACGCTTGCTTTACCGGGTGAATTAGGAGACCGAGCCAAGCTAAAGCTACTAGAGCAGCCACTAAGCTTTGAACCTGACCTACGGCTTCTGCCATTAACTGTCTATAATCAGCTTCTGCTTGAACACACATTGCTGCAACCTGAACAACCTCTTTCGTCGAGTACTGTCCTTCGAGTGTTGGATCCATTATGTCTACCACTTTGTCTCTTTCAGCCAATTGAGGCAAAGAAGAAACAATATGTTGATTTTCGACTTGTGAAAGGAAGCGTACTCAAGCTACAAGAACACCTTCTCCTGCAGCTCTCTTCATATCTACTGGAACCCTGCCGGTTAGTAACTCTAACAGGACAATGCCGTAGCTATAGACATCTGATTTTGTTGGCAAGTGGCCGGTTAAAGCATACCTGTCAAATAAAATGAAAAAAGGTGTGTATTAATGTTCAAGCTTTTAAGCTCTTAGTATACTTTAGTTTTGTTACAGTTCTGTCCCGGACAGTTTTATGGACAAGTGTACACCTGACCAAGGCCCAAAATTGGATTTTATCAGGTCCAGAAAATAAAGTTAGGAATTTGAATTTGTTTCCGATAGTTTATTTATTAGACTTCCGAGTAGTTTTCAGATTGCCTTCTCCCAAACTTATTCGGACGGAATTCGAAACCAAACTTTATTAGAACTACTGATTTGATTGATAGTTTGAATGAAGATGTTCAATCCTGAATTTCGGTTCAGGATTTGATTTTCGTTTGTGATATGATAACGTGCAAAGAGAACAATGGATTTATTTATACTGACAAAAGGTTTCAAACAGCTTTTGTTTTTTTCTTACACACCATAAAAGATTCCTCGCAGAACTCTGCTACGCCATCAAACCAGGCATATTATAGATAGTTTCTATAGCATACGAACTGCAGAGGAACCGCGACTAGCTTTTCTTTTCACCTTTAAGGAGCATTGTAATTACTTCTTTCCACGGAGTTTAGTTCCAAGTGCTCTCTCCAGCTTCGAAAGGATCTGCTGATTCGGTATTGCTTTCCCAGACTCGTATTCTTGGATCACTTGCGGCTTCTCATTGATAAGCTACAGAACCAACACATATCATATCAGCATCATGAATCCAAGCACATACAAAAGTCAACAAGGTACAGAAAGAGAGACAAGAGTGAAGAGAGTACCTGAGCGAGTTGGGACTGGGTTAGCTTCTTCTCCCCTCGGGCTTGCATGATTGCTTTCTTCAACTCAGTAGGCACACGTTCATCTGATTTAAATACAACCATACACATAAACATGGTGTTAAAGACAACCAATATACTAATCGATCTAACAATGGAAAGGGAAACACTGTGATTTGTGGAAAACAATATATAAAGCTTTTGGCTCTTGGTATCCACGAACCCATCTACGAACAAAGACTATCTTTCACTAAAACATTAACAGCCAAAAAAAAGACAGACTCTTTAAGAATTGCCATTACTGGAATAAGAAACTAGTTCACCCACTAGAATCACAGTGATTCAGAATACATAGGAAAATACTACTACCCTTTGCTTTGTCTTATGAAGTCAATATTCATTGTGAATGAGATTAGATACTCACGAGTTAAGTTCTCAGTGTCATCATCTAGCTTCTTTGTGTTCAAGGAGGTGCCGCTTGAAGCCGCCTTATTGGTTCCAGCATTGACTAAATGCAGCAGATGCAAAAGAGAGAAACAAAACAGCTTCGGTTAGATGAAACCATAACTATAAAATCGATTTTAAACAAAAAAAAAAATTCAAGGAAAAGAAAAGTAATCGAATCATATCTAAATCCAAAAGTAGACTGAATATGAAAACATGATATCATCCGACTGCTGCAAACGTTAATTGAAATCAAAAGAAACGAAAATAAAACAAATCCTTTCCAAGGAACCGCAAGAATCCAGTGGCGGCGAAGGAGAATAGCCCTAATCATTGAAACTAAATACAACGGAACAAAACTCATGTAGAATCAACCGCCAAATCTAACCTATACCATAGAAAACTTATGGCACAGCTTGAGATACGAAGGCAGATCAGAAAGAATCTAAAAGAAACAAAGATCGAGAAGAAGAAAACAAACATTTTCTGACGGTCTCAATATCGGCGCCGCTTCGACGAGCAGCGTTGACAGTCTTCTCATCGCGCTTGGCCGCAGAGTTCGGGGCTTTCTTACGGATCACCACCGGTTCCCAGTCCTGAGTCATCGGTCCAACTCCTGCCATGGCTTCTCGTGAGATTTTCTTCTTCAACTACCTTTCAAGGTTTTCTTCGTGGATAAAAAAAAAAGAAATGATAATAAAGAGAGAGAGAAAATAGACCAAGCCTTGATCGTTTTGCATTTTATATTTCAGATGGGGTACTTTTGTAAATAGATAATATTGACGGGCCCCAGCGAAATATTTGTAAAACCTCTCAGCAAAATATCTTGCCGAGAAAGTAGACTCTGTCGACGATAGTTTTGGTGTTCTCTTTTTCATTAGTTTTAGACATGCTAAAACTATGATATAACAAATACAAAATGTTAGAGTTGGTACTATTTTTCTAAAATATTTGACATTTTTTTATTCGGAAATTAATCTGACATTATATAAATGTCAGATAAATGAATAATGGCCAAATAGAAAAATAGTCCAAGAAGTGAGGGACCAACACAAAGTCTGTTTAAATAGGCCGAGAAAGCCCGTTTGAACATGGTAGGAAAGCTTCAAATTTTCCGAATCCTAAAATGAAATGGACTATTAACTCTTTACCTTCATCATCTCAGACTGAGAGTTAAAGAAAAAATAAAATTAAATGTGGGCTTTCTAAAGTCTTAATGTCCATCAATTGTATGACCATACAAGAATGGAGAAAAGAGAACTTACAGAACAACAATCCTTTAAAACATCACATTTTAAAACGAATATAGTATATTCTAACCAATAATTCAACAAACACAAAATTTAAAGAGGATTTGTTCCAAAACTTAAGATGTTAAATAAGTTAATGAAATCATAATTGTTGGGCAAAAGAAAAGTTAGTGAAATCAGAATTATTACATAAGATTCCAATATTTAACTCAAATCTCAATTATCAGTTTTAAAATATGTATTACTAAAGTTTAGATCTTCATCTTTTAATTCACGTATCTCTATTTGATTTTAAATTGTATCATAGTTTTAATTTTTTTAATATCAACTATACACATACTATTTATCCATTTTTATGCATAGTTTATTGAATCGAGTATTATTAATATTGTGGTATCTAACCAATAACATTATTTTCAAATAGAAATTTTTTAAAAGAATTAATTTTAAATTTATAGTATTAAACAGGAGGATTTTGTTTTAATAATCATATTAACAATAAGGCAGAAACTTATGTATATTCTTGCTATTTAGAAGTCGATATTGAAAACTATACATTTTAGAATATAAATCTTTTTTTTCTCATATTTCAACAAAGAAAGCTGTGTAAAAGATGTAGACAAACATCTAAAAGTTGGGAAAAAAATATACAAAAATCTAAAGTATGAAATGAAAATAAATGGACATCTGGTTTTTAAATGAAAGAAAAGGTTGTACAATGTATTTTTTTTTTTTAATGAATTTCAAAGTAACAAAAAGAAGTGTGAAGTTGAATTTTGTTACCATACATAATCTGGATAAGTAAACTCCTATAATTCTAATATTGAATAGGAAAAGATTTTGTATGATTTTTTTTTTTTTTTTGCATATAGCAAATCCAGTCAATGACATTTAATATTTATTTGTAACTGTTGATTAACAACAAAATTAGAGTTGTAATGGTTGTGGCTTTCTTCTCTTCTTTACGGAAAATAACAAGTCGAGAGAAGAAAACGCATTCGAATTGATTCGAACTAAAAAGCAGGGGTTCGAATTGATTGTTTCCAAAAGTAAGGGCTAACAAAGTGAGGCTTAACATGTTTAAGTGACCTACAAAGCAAAAGAGAGAAAAAAATAATAAAAAGTTGAAATTCTGATTCCTCCGACTAAAACCATTTCCATCATCGTTTTCCTCCGATTCCCTTCTTCGTCGCCGTTCTTCGGACTTTCACTCTTCTGCTCGAAAAGGTCTCTCCTCTTCCTCTTTCTTTAATCATTGAAATTGAAATTCACTTGTCTTTTCTACTTTAGCTGTTCCTCTTTGTCTCCTACTTGCTGAAACTACTCAAAAATCTTCCATTTCTCTCGTTCGAGTATGTTTTTTTCTTCTTTTCTTTATAACGGAGGTTTTGTTTTTTTTTATGATTGTAATATTCTCGATGGAATTGAGAGAATTTGGTGGGTACCATTCAATTCAATTCATTTCTGTTTGATTTAAGATTCAGTGAAAGCAATATAACTTAACCTAAATTTCATTCCTGGCAATACTTTTCGTCATGTGTGATGATTTTGAATTAGATGGGTAAAGAAATGGTTGTTTATTCACTTGTTAGAGTTTATCAATAACAACACTTTGCTTTGCCAGAGAGACTCAGAGCTCTGGATTTGTGATATCTGTTTCCAGATGAAGTTAAATTTGTTGTCTTTTATCTTCATTCAGGGCAGTGCTTGAGAATCACTGAAGAAGGTGATCTCTGTTTCTCTTTTAAGGTGCTCTCTGTTGCTCTTTTTCAATAACATATCCGATACTGGAAACAGACGCTGTCCATTCATCAAACTCCAAACCTTGATTTGAGCCGCTTTTGCGCAAAGAGAGTGATAGGAGCTCAAGAACCTGGAACTATTGTCTTCTTTTTGTATCATGCCGTATTTTATTCAGAGGCTTTTCAATACTTGCAAGGCATCTCTTTCACCTAATGGACCTGTGTCTGAGGAAGCCTTAGACAAGGTTCGCAATATGTTGGGTAGGACTACGTTTTGAATTTTATGTTCATTTTTTGTCTTCAATCTTAGTTTGATCTATCTTGTTCTTTATGCACTCTTTTTTGCTCGTGATGTCTGAATTGCACTGCTATTTTTGGATTTTGCACTCTCTTATGTCTTTAGACTACTGTTGTTCGCACTATGTTGGGTAAGACTACATTATTGATCCACTGTCTTGCAAATACTCTATTAAGTTTCTTCCATTCTTTCGTCTGGAATCTTGCTTGCTTCATCTTGTTCTTTAGGGAAACTTTTTTTGCGTATTATGTCAAAATTTCAGTGCAGTTTTGGGTATCTCTGTCTATTGTGTCGTTAGACTACTTTTGTTTATCGGGGGTCTATTACTTGGAGACGTACGTGATACTTGTAATTTTTATTTCAGAGAAAATCAAGCCGTCTGATGTTGGTCTCGAACAGGAAGCTCAATTGGTGCGTAACTGGTCTGGTCCTGGGAACGAGCGTAATGGAACCCATCATTCGCTGCCAGCGATAAAATACCTTCATTTACATGAGTGTGACAGCTTTTCGGTGAGCAAACTTTCTTTCAGATTGCTGGTGCTTTTTCACCTTTTGAGTGTGCCTTAATATTAGTGTTGAAAGCAGTTGATAGTTCATGGCTATGAAATCTTGAGAAAAGTTATATATGCATAAAAGTCTTGTGTAGGTTTCTCATGTTGTAACCAGATCTACTAGTAATGATGAGGGTTTTGAATTTTGAATCTCCAAACACTGAAGGAACATCCTCTCTCCTGCTGCCATTTGATATGGTTTCTTGATTTTCTTGTCTGCTTATGACTTGATCATTATTCTGTCAGATTGGAATTTTCTGCATGCCACCTTCGTCTATCATACCACTTCATAATCATCCAGGCATGACGGTGGTAAGCAAGCTCGTTTACGGATCGATGCACGTGAAATCATATGATTGGGCTGAGCCTGATCCATCAGATCTAGACGATCCATTACAAGGTAAACATATAAACCGCCCAAAGTAAGTTCCGCGAATAATTTCAGTAACCCTTCTCTGAGTAATCTATTATTCCCATTTTATTATAGCAAGACCCGCGAAGCTGGTCAAGGATACTGAAATGACGGCCCCTTGCCCAGCAACCACACTATATCCAACAACTGGCGGTAACATCCATTGTTTCAAAGCCATTACTCATTGTGCAATCTTCGATATCTTATCTCCTCCATACTCTTCTACTCATGGAAGACACTGCAACTACTTCCGGAAATCCCCAATACGGGACTTGCCTGGTAAAATAACACAAACTTAACTAAGACACCACCTTATGACTTGAAAAAGCTAGTATATTTCTTAGTGTTTCTACTTTCTTAACACTTTGTTAAGAAATCATGGTTTATATAGGTTCTTCATTAGATATATATGGTTTACGGTTATCATTTGTTACTATGGAAAATGTTGTTGATGATGATGATCTACGAAACCAGGTGAGATTGAAGTGATGAATGGAGAAGTGATATCAAATGTGACATGGCTTGAAGAGTATCAGCCTCCAGATAACTTTGTGATATGGAGAGTTCCGTACAGAGGTCCTGTGATTAGAAAATGAGATTATAAAAAGGTTTTAAGCATAGAAGAAAAGAGCAGAAAGAAGGAGCTTATCATCAGGAGAATAAAATTGGTAAAGCATTCAAAAGGCTTGCTGCTTTGTGGTCAAGAGGTTCTTGCATATTTGTGACCACATTGAGTTTCAGCCTATTTCATTATATGATAATGTTTTGCTACTACATACATCGTTACGATTACTTTTTACTAGTTTAATATGATAATATTTTTTTGTCTACATAAAAACAATTGCTCACAAACAATGTATTTAGTTTCATAAAGTTTAAGTTTCATCGATCCTTTGCCTTTCGTTACTTCATCTCTATATATCAAAAGCATAGCAAATTTGTAGTAGATAGATGGTTTGGAGGGATAGCCTTGTCTGAGCCATTCATATTAAAAAGATGAAGATCCTATTACTCTGTTAGATCATCACTCGATCGATTGCTATAGTTAAAAGATAAACACTTGATGGTTATAACGAAGAACGTAAAGTAAGAAATGCTCAAAACTGACAACAGTAGTTGAGAAGCAGCAGTACAAGATGTGACAGACCCCAAAATGTAATCAGAACTACGATGAAAACTCAAATTGCTCAATTAAAAAAAAAAAGCAAAAACTTTGAAGATCTAATCCTCTGATCTTCCATTGCCTTACTTTCTAAACACACTCTTCTTTCTCTTTGGTTTCAAACCACCATCAGACTCTTCTTTCGTAATCTTTGTCTTCTTCGACTTTAACTCATCCTTACTCTTCTCTCTAAGCTTCCCTTTGGCCGCTTTCTTCTTCGGTTTCTCAGCCTCTGCAACTTCAGTTACCTCCTTCTTCCTTTTCTTCTTCTTCTCCATATCATTACCAGACTCAACAATCTCATTATTAACCTCAACATCACCGATCTCATCTTCGTCAAGCACCTCAGATACATTACTATCCATATACCTGACCTCATGAATCCTACCTTTCTTCTTCTTTGCCTTCACTGCATCACTCTTCTCACTACTCTCGCTACCATCAACAACAGCAACAGCACTTTTACCTTTCTTCTTCTCTTCGTTAACAGCACTCTTCTCAGTTTCAAAAGCATCGATTTTGAGCTTCAAATCAGGCACAGACTGATAAATAGGCAACGCTAAACTCTCAGAAAGTTTTAAATGCAAAGACCTAACGTATTTCCACTTATTAGGCAAGATCTCGACGACTCCGTTCAACGTATCCATCACATTCTCTACAATTTCATTGCTTTCCATCGACAATTTTCCAACCTTGATGACACTACACGTCCCTGTCCTCATGAAGAACATAGCAGATCCACAAGCCTTCTCCATCTGCTCTTTCCAGTTCTTGTGCTTCAAATCTACCGCCGCGGGAATCTTCTTCCTCGCGAAGAATTTCTTCCCGATCAACCTCGGAAGCAGAGGAATCACCCTCCGGTCAGCGAAAAACATATCGTACGAGTCGCAGAGTTTCCGCTTCGCTTCGAAGGCCTTGTAATCCGTCTTCAGCTTCGAGAGCTTGAGAACCTTAGTGATCGGAATGTTCTCGGATTTTATCTTCTTTATCGCATCCCCCTTTGTGAGACCGCTTTTAGGTCTGTCGTCGATAATGAGGCAAAGCTCAGGTGAATCTTCCTCCTGGTTAATAAGAGGATGAGGTAAAAGGATAAGGTGAGGTTTCGTACGGCTCGTCTGTGGGATCTTCTTCAAGGTAACGATGAGGTAGACGAACTCGTCTTGCTCGAGAAGCTGAGGCTTCTCTGTCTTTGATTTCTCGCTTCTCCATTTGAGCAGAGCGTTGACGGCGCCATCCACTGTCTTGGGACTCACTCTTGAAGTCTGCAAAACCGGAACAAGTTGCTCTGGCTGCTGCGGTGGCAGCGGCGACACTGCGGCGTTGGTCATTGAGAGGTTTGGGGGAGGAAATAAATTAGGGTTTAAGGAGGAGGAAGACAGATATGGAGGCTCTGCTTTAGGATTTATAAATGATTATCTGTTCCCTTGGAATTAATGGGCCTAACTTCTTTCGGCTCTTAAGTTTTTTTTCATCATATATGGGCTAAACCTTTTTGGTATATCCTCTATATATTAATTTATTAACCGATTATCCTTTTTACTATATTTTAATAATATTTATATACGATCAATAATAAGAATAAAATAATATATATCTAATGTAAAAAATTATAATAACTTAAATTTATAAAATAAATTTATGATTAATAATCAATAATTTATATATTACTTCGATTTTTAATACTTTATTAATTTGTTTGACTATTTTCAATATGCTAAAATTGCTTAAGTTATAAATTTATGATTAATAATCAATAATTTATATATTACTTCGATTTTTAATACTTTATTAATTTGTTTGACTATTTTCAATATGCTAAAATTGCTTAAGTAAAACGATGTTTTGATTAACAAATAATTGTATTTAACTTCTCTTTCTTATTTGTTTAGATACTAGAAGCAACTTATAGTTTGCTTTTTATTAGTATATTCAAAAAATTTTGTATTTTCAGTTTATACATATTTTGATAGTATATTTTTACATAATAATTCATTTTTCGTTTTTAATAATATGAAGATATCTATAATATTATAGTTTGCTTCATAGAAGGCGTAGGTATTAGGTAAGATAACCAAAAATGAGCATTTTACAGATATTAAAAGGGATTCAAATTATACGAGAGTCGGAGTGGAGCCCAGAATCCATTTTGTGATTCCCAAAATTAATTACGTCAATGCCCAATAACATAAAAGGATTATCAAAATGGCTTATATATTTGATACACACTGCACTGTTCACTATAAAGTTGTTGCCTTTATTTTATCTGTTATTCAACTGAAAATTGAATCGTTATGACCTTTTTTAAATTGTGTTTCTTTGTCCCCTAACCAATTCAAATTTTTTTTATGTTTGAAACTAGAAAGTCCAAATTCAAACGTGTACATATTCATATAACAATTTCGACATCATTGGATGCCAAATATGAGCATTATCAAGCTACCACTCTATAAACAAAAGCCAAATAGTTTAGTTTATAGAGAAAAGATTTTCCTTTTGTGTGTAGAAAAAAACGACACTTTTAAATTTCCCAAAGTTCAAAACTTTACTCTGTCTTGTCTCTCTACCTTCGCAACGGCTCTCTCTCTGTCGTCATTTCAATTTAAACTCCGCTTATCTCTTTCTTAACGTCTCTTGCTGCTTCTGTACTTCTTTTAGCTCTCTACCTAAATCCCTAATCTCAAATTGCTCAAAATCCCCAATCCCAACTCTGTATGATCTTTCCTGATCTGACCCACTTCGCAAAAATCCCAGATCTTCTCTCCTTCTTTTTCCCCCAGATTTGAATTTTCTCTAGTCGTTGTTGTTTCGAGGAACGCCAAGATTACACAGTGCGATTGTGACCAAGAGAGACAAAGTGGAGAGCTTTGGTCCATTTTAGGGCTAGCTCTTACGACGACCCATATTTGTTGCTGAAATTGCGGAAATTTTCCACAAGGGTTTCGGAAAATTAGACTTAATGGATGGATCAATAAGTAAAAGGCGAAGACTTTAGCATCCTGAGAAAGCGAGAGGTAAAAAATAATTCATTCCTGATTCCTTTTGATCTTCTGTTTAGTAACTATCAGATTCTCACTATCCTTCAGCTAATTCAATTGGTGATTTATTATTATGTTACTTCGAAAATTCTGGTCCTTTTTTGTATGCTGTTGTTTTGATGGGATCCAGCCTCTTGTAATTGCGTTCCACTGAAATTGATTCAATTGTTGTTACCCATATAGGTGAATTAAAATGGACATTGTTGAGAGAAAACGACCTAGAGGAGCGTTTCTAAATCTGTTTGATTGGCCTGGAAAATCAAGGAAGAAGCTTTTCTCATCTAATATCACGCAAATCCCTGGTACGATTTCATCCTATTGATTTATGTATATACAACACATTTTGTATTATACATTAAGGTAATCTGAAGTTTCTAATTTTAAACAGAAGAATCAAAGCAAGCAAAAGAGACTGTTCAAAACCCGTCAATTACGCGACATTCTGTTGTAAGCCTTTTGCTCTCTATACCATTTTCCTTGTTTTATTCAATGAATTTTTCTGTGTGTGTGTATTAGTTTAGTGACTGAAATGAACTGATTGTGTTACACCTCTGGTGTGATCTATTTCAACAGTTTGAGGTTGATCAGACTGTAAAGAACTCAACTTTCAATCCGAGAAGTGACTCGAGCTGTTGTGCATCCTCTGTAACTAGTGATGATGGAAATGTGGTTAGAGCACCGAGTGTGGTAGCGAGGCTCATGGGTTTACAGTGTTTACCGCTACCAAACCTTATTGAACCACGGGTTAATCCTGATCTTGATCCATACTTTCTCAGATCCTCGCGCCAGGCAAACACTTGGGATGTCAATGTTGATCATCAGAGTGAGATTGATGGAGTTTCTTGGGATCATTTGGATTCAAAAACCAGTAAAGGGCCGCATAAGCGGATGATTGAGCGGTTTCAAACTGAAACCTTACCTCCAAGATCCGCTAAACCGATCTCTGTCACTCACAATAAGCTCTTGTCTCCTATAAGAAATCCTGGATTTGTTCCATCTAGGAACCCTGCTTATGTAATGGAAGCTGCTTCAAGGATGATCGAGCCCAGTCCCCGGATGATGGTAAGAACACGAGTGATTCCATCATCTGATTCCTCTTCTCCAGTTCCATTGAGAATTCGAGATTTGAAAGAGAAACTAGAAGCTGCACAGAAAGCTTCAACTTCATGCCCTCAAATCTTCAATGATAATACTCGTAACAGTAACTACCTTAGGAAAGATCAAAACGAGAGGAAAACAACAGCTCTGGGGAAAAACAGTTGTGATGGGTCAAAGAGTGAAGTGAAGCCGCCTTCTTTCTCTGCGCAAGCAAAGGCCAGCAGTAATCAGAAGCATGACAGCTTAACAACGTCCTCAAGTGGAAACAAAAGGACAGCTTCGGGCCAAAAGGAGAAAGCAGAAGCTAAGAGCCGTACAGTAAAAAGCCAGAATGGTCACAAAGGATCTTCCTTAAGCGCAGGGAAGAATGTGCTTAAGCAGAACCACCAGAAGCAAAACTGCAGAGACAATCAGCAAAGTAGGAAAGCAATGAACAAAGTTGTAAACAAGGTTTTTGTGGATAGTGGATCTACATCGAAAAGCCCGGGATTTAGTATGACATCGGCAGAAAAACCTACATCTTTACCTTTACCCCGGAAAAAGAGTCTTCCTCGAAGCAAAAAACCGCGAAATGGGGTGCAAGAACCTGGAATCTACGAGGATAAACGGATCAAAAGGGGTGAGAAGTCGATAAAATGCAACATTTCCTTTGATGGTGACTCAAGCACGAGTAAAGATGATCAGAAAAGGGAAATGGATGTGATTTCTTTCACTTTCTCATCTTCAATCAAAGGATTATCATCTCACTCACAAGGAACCAAACAAGAGGTAGACTCTGCTGCTATGTTCAATGTGATAGGTGGTGATTCTTTGAATGCGCTTTTGGAGCAAAAGCTCAGGGAACTGACCTCGAAGATTGAATCCTCTAGTTCTAGCTTGATTCAAGAAGAATCTTTGAGTTCCATTTCAAAGGATAGAGTGATCGGGGTAATTTCATCGCCACAGAAACATGGCGAATCAACTCAAAGCAGTCTTAATAATATTTTAACAGAGAATGAATCTGTTTCTGACTGCACTTCATTCTATAACAACCAGAAATGTCAGGTTAGTGTCCATAAAATGGTCTTCAGGAAATGTCAGCTTCATTATTCTTTTATATTTCAAATGGTCTTTCAGCTTACCAGTTTCTGAGGAAATGTTGTATTTTTCCATAAAGAAGAAGAAGATGATGCAGGGAGAAGAACATGAAGTTAGCAGCATCAGCACTCTTACAGAAGCTGATTATTTCACAATCTCCTGCAACAAGAGTTTCTCAGATTGCAGACATGACAGAGAATATGGTATGTCTTTGTCAGTTTATGTGTCCTAATTTTCTCCCTTTTTAATGATGTCTTAGGTTATATATTTCACACCATTGTCCAAATTGATTGCACAAAATCTTGAATCTGTAGGATACAGGATGCAAATTTAATGTATTAGTGGTGTATTGGTTAGTTTTTTGCAGCTAAATACGGTTAGTGTTGTTTTTTTCAGGCATGAAACAGAGTTCATCAGATCAAGAACTCACTTGGATTTCATCAAGCGAGTCCCACCTAACCTTAGATGAAACAGATTCCACAGCAACACTCGATTGGGAGCTCGAGTACATAACCGAGATCCTCAACTCTGGCCAGCTCATGTTTCAAGACTTCGCCTCAGGGACAACCACTAATGAAAAGTTAATACCCTCGAGCCTCTTTGATGAAATGGAACGCTCTAGAGGAGCTGTAACATCAATGAAGATCGAAAGAAAGGCGCTTTTTGACTGTGTAAATCAGTGCTTAGCGGTGAAATTTAAAAGGATGTTAGTTGGAAGCTGCAAAGGGATGATGATGCCAGGTGGGATTTTGTTGGAACATAGAGATTTGTTGGCTGAAGAATTGAACAGAGAAGTTAAAGGGTTGAAGAAGATGCGAGAGATGATGATCGACGAGCTTGTAGATCATGACATGAGCTGTTTCGAAGGAAGATGGATTGGTTATGAGAGAGAGATGTTTGAGGAAGGTATTGATATAGCAGGAGAGATAGTTTCTACTTTGGTTGATGATTTAGTTAGTGATCTTATCTCTACTGGCTTTCTTAGACGGTCGTTGTAGGTTGTTTGTAGAAGCTTCTGATTCTGTCTTCTTAGAAGCTTCTCCTGGTTTTGAAACTGTCTGAATGAAGTAAGTAATCTGAGTATTCTTTTCCTGTAATAGTTAACGGCTAAAGAAGAAGTGCCACCCTTCATTTGATTTGATCTAATGAAGAACCGAAACTGGTTATGTTTTTTAAAAAAACCACAAAGCCCATGTCTCACTAGATTGGTGATAATAACGAGAATCCATATATTCTGATATTTAAATTTAATCTGCATCCGTTAATATTCTAGTTTCCCTTATAAATTAAATGAGGTTTTAGAGGAGAACATCACTTACGTATATTCGATTTGATAGAGCACCAAAATACTCAAGTCTCTATAAAATAGCTATCCTTTGAATGATATGGTATATATGAAAAAAATCGGAATGCTAGTGAAGAAGCGAATCTTTGAACAAAGATCAACCAACAACAACAACTCACGATACGAACCAAAGCAGGGCTTGTGGCCTTGATACATTTTGACATCTTCCTGGTTTGGGTGTGGTGAAATGTAACTTGAATGCTAGTAGGAGAAGTCTGTTTCTTTACAGTGAAGGAGCTTGGATAGCTCGTGATCATGCTGGTTTCGTCCTGTATCATGCACGAGAAGCATTTATGAGTTGTTCTAATCAGTTAATAGCTGAGTTCTGTTGCATCATATGGACTTCACGGAAGTAACGACTACTTGAGATTTTAAAGGATGCAATTTTGAATCCGAAAAACTGGCCTCGTTATCTTTCAATGTTGCTGATAAATAATCACATGCGTTCTGAGTTTGTGAGCTGTTCTATTGATTTAGAATCACTAAGATCCAATTCCGTCGCGAGAGCTATTTCATCCAGTGTAACGAAAATGGTCGTTTCCAATCGTATTTGGCATTAGTTGGTCCATTATGACTTCAAGATTTGATTGCTCGAGAGGCTTTAATCAACGTCTAGTCTTCCTTTATGGTGCTTTCCTATACTGGGCAGCTTGGCCAATGTGAATTGCTGCATAAAAACTCATAATCTTGAAGTTCACGAGGGAAATGTTTAAACTGCTTATGTAACTTGGTTTATGTAAAAGTAGTGCTCCTTTCGAGGTAATGAGTTCTTCAACTTGACAATATCCATCTTTTGAAACCATAACATTTGGTTATGAAGCCCGATTTGAGAAACGAAACTATAAAGATTGTCAAATGTTTTATAGTATTACAGTAATAATAACAATACCAATCAAAACCTTAACTAATTAATATCTATTATTCTATTTACTCAATAAAAGTAACCAACATTTCATTGTTAAAAAATCGTTGTCCAAAACGAAATATGATAAACATGTATTAGAGTCTTCTTATAAGTCTATGCATTATTTAAAAGATAAACCTTTTTTTATTTGAGATATTCTTCTCCTAGACATATATATGTTTGTTTTCGTTCTTTTTTTTTTTTGTTCTCGCATGCAATTTTTAAAAACTTTTATTTGTTTATAAGAAGTTTTTAATTGGTTTCATCTGGCTTTTATTTTTTATGGCAACACAATTTTTTTTTTGTTAAATATCGATATTAGAAATGATTGTATGTCATGAAATATGTTTATTTTATATCTCAATGTATTTTTCTAGCTATATATATCAAAGATTATTTAACTAACATTATTTATTAAATGGTACTATCTCTACTCTCAAATATTAGATGTTTTGAATTTTATTGTAATTAAAAATATTTTTTTTTTTAGTTTAAAAGAACTCAATCAGTTGTGAAAGAGATTACCAAATACAAATAATTATAAAATATTAAGTACATTTAAAATTTGCATTGAAATGTGAGAATATATCCTATTTTGAAACAAAAATAAATTTCTATAACATCTTATACTTTGATATATATATATATAGTATTAAAAAGTTGACCTTGTGACAACGCTCTATATGATTATGTTATCTTGGCAAGAATTAAAATTTGTTATGGATTTAATTATATTTTTATAAAAAGTCAAGGTGTCGGTGGCAAATGGGGAGGGCAAGAGGAAATGATCACAAGTATAATAACTATCTAATCCGGTACCTGTTTTGAATCAAACAAACAAATATTTCATCTTTGTTTATCTTATGCTTTCAACAATTTAGAAATGTTGCAAGTTTTTATGATATATATATATATTTTTCTGGTAAAGTTAATTTTATATTACAAATTTTTCGTATATGTTAGGTTTGGTAATAGTTGTGTTTTGGTCGGAGAAAAAAAGCCAATTGGATCAATGGATTGCTTGATTAATTACACATCAAGATATCTTTTTATTTTTTATTAGTTGATTATTAGGATTCTTCTAAATATGTTAATTGTTAACTTTGGCCCAAAAAAAAATTATAACCGTGAAAAAGGAGAAGTAACAAAAAGGAATTACATTCCATTGATAGTATTCCACGTGGAATTTTTCTTCTTTTGAAAACTTCCTCCAAATCGTATTGATCTTGATTATATTTCTTTAAATTTATAGTATGACTTTGCCATAATTGGACAACAAATAATCACTACTAGCACGTCATTTGATTTTAACAAATAACAGGTTCTGTTCCTCGCATTTTAACACTGTTTTTAATTCGATATCTTAGGATATTTTTAATCGCATAAAAACATAGATTTTCTGATTTTTGATGTAAAAATACGATTTTTCAAAAGTATTCTAACATTTACTGTATTGATTATTACATAAATTATAAACAACGATTTTATCATCTACAACTAATGATTCTATAAAACAGTTTAACATTATGTAACTTTTTTTGGGATGATTATACGATATACATTTTTTTTTCTATATCATAAATATATATTATTACATATAAAATAAACAACTTTATTTTTAACATATAAAACCAAAACAAAAGATTTTGTCTACAAAATATCTGAAATCCCTAATGTAAAAAATTAAAGAAGCTCTTAATCATTCTTTATAACATGTACCAAAATAGACTTCCATTTTCTAACATTCTTTATTAATATTACAAATAATCATAGTAGGAAAAGTATATTATACATATGATGATAATTTAAATATCCACGGATCTGATTAAAATATTATTTAATATAACAATTACAAGGAAAATTAATGAAGATTGAAGAATAGGTTATCAGTTACGGGTTATTTTCTGTAACCTATAAACAAAAATACTTACTATTTGTACATTTAATTGAACGAAGTTAATTAACTTGTAGTTAATTAATGAAGGTCCACTCCATCAATTGAACAAAGAATAATATCTCATTTTAATAGATAAAAAGATATGTGTTGGTAAAAAAATAAAATAATATATATATATGTGATTATGTCAAAAAAAGAGAAACATATGTACTAGTACTTAATTTTCTTCTTCTTATAAATATCTATGTATTAACTTAAAATAATAAAAGACTACTTTTTAAAGAAAACTGCATAAGATTTACCACCAATCAAAAAAAAGAGAAGCGACGGTGGTGATTCACGTGGGATGACGTGTGATGCCAGTTGTCAATCGCAGAGAGGTGAATCTTCTTTTTGACACGTGACTCATCATCTCGCACGTGATTTCGGCATCGTCACTTCGTCAGTCGTCTCCCTCTTCCTCTCCTTTCCCTCGTCTTCATCACTTTCCTAAAATCCCATCACTCTTTTTTTTTTTGCTCTAAAAAAAAAAAAAAAAAAAATCAAGAATCCAAACGATATAAATTTCCAGTTCTCATAAAAAATAAGCATATACGTACACACATACATATGCTCTCTGATTGTTTGTGTGCGTGTGTACGTAACGCAAGGTTCTTTTGTTGTATTTGATCGGGGATTTCTACTGCATCGGTCTTAGCAGTGAGATCGAGTTTGTTGTATTATTGATTTCGTATATTCTTCAATCGGGAAGTTCGATCGGAAATTGAATGCGTGGATCTGATTGCGGTGATTTTACAAAAACCCTTCTTGAACTTTTCTCCTTTCTTTTCCTTTCTGTTCTCTGGAATTCAGATTCATTTTGCTTATGTTTGTGACACTTGGTTCTGCGAACCTTTGTGTATTTGATCGATCTTTGGGGGATTCTTGATGGTCTTTTCTTTGTTCGTATCGATTTAAGTTTGGTGGGTTTTGCGTTAGATTGATTTCGCATTGAAACTGAGTTTCTGGGTAGATCAAATGGGATCGCACTAATGAACTGTTTAATTCTGGAGGAAGTCTATGCAGAATTGAGGTATTAGTATCCGAAGATTTTGGTGGGATCTAAGTTGGCTTGCTCTATTAAGTTATAATCCTTTCAAGATTTTGGCGTTGACCTAAGAGTGAATTCTATTCTTCTTTTTGGAATGCTGATGGTTTCCTTCCTTCTTGATTTGTATATGTTTTGGCTGTAAAGAAACCTGAATTTTAGGTTTGATCCTATAAATCTTTCTTTTCCATATAATTTAAGCAGAACGAATGAATAGCTTTGATCATTGGAAACAGACGCCGAGAGTGATATTAATGCAGCCAGCCATCGTTGAAATTGAGAAATTATGAAAGTTTCCTCTGTTTGGTATTGAACTAGTTAGGTTGTGATGAGGAAAAACAAGTGTAATTAGTTTGTTTCGTTAACGTGGTGTTTTGTGCATGTAAATTTCTGAGTGGATTAAAAGCTTTACCTTTTTCGTTTCCATTTTTTCGATTACCATGGTTTTCTTATATACCATTTTCGTTTATGTGTATGCAGATCGAATAACCTCCAACTTAAGGGCTACCGTTTTGCTTCTCAATATATTGGTGTCTAACTGTTCCTTTTATGGGATTAGTAGGAGCTGATATAATTTTAGACCCCAAGGAAATAGGCAATGGGAGAGACACGAGATGATGCTGGGCCATCAGAGCAAGGACCTTCGAATCAAAACTCTTGGCCTTCAGAATTTGTTGAGAGATTTGGTTCTGTTCATCTAGGATCGCAAGAAGAGACCTCCAGTTCTAAAGACTCACCCAGAAATCTTGGTAAAGATGGACTGCAATCTAATAGTGCGTCGAATATTCTTTGGAGCACTGGTTCTCTTTCTGAGCCGATCCCTAATGGCTTCTATTCCGTGATTCCGGTAAGCTTCTTTTAGGTTGATTTTAGCTCTGTTCAATAACGTTTCAGTTACATTTATTCGGCCTTGATTAACCGATTTTACTTGTCTAAAATCCATACCTCCTAGTCTAAAATCTTTTTTTTTTCTTTCTTTTGTCACAATGTTATTTTTGAATTTTTCTACAGGATAATAAATTGAAGCAACTCTTTAATAGCATTCCTACATTGGAAGATTTGCATGCTCTGGGCGACGAAGGTCTAAAGGCTGAGGTGATTCTTGTTGATTTTCAAAAAGATAAAAAGCTGTACAGGCAAAAGCAGTTGATTACCAAACTTGTCAGTGGATTGAACTCAAAACCAGCTGCTATTATCAAAAAAATTGCTGGACTGGTAAGAGTGGTTGAGATACTTTGTTTATATGGTGAATTTGTGTTAAACATTTCTTGATGCATTGCTTGCTTTATCATCTCATTCGCTAGATAAACCTGACTACGATGTAACTTTATAAATTATATTTGTTTCCTGTAAAATATTACCAAATGACCATTTTCTTTCTCTATTATAAAGCTGCATGCAATGATATTGATCGTATATAGATAGAACTGAGGTAGGAAGAGTTGAGAGAAGTTGTCTGTCTAATGAAAAGTGATGCTGAGAGTGTCCGTTATAATACTAAGAAAGAGGCCACGTGATCTTAGCTTCTTTGTTTTCTAAGTTGTGAAACTATTAATAATTGTTTTGCTGTGTTTGAAAATAAACTTCCCCAGACTGTTAGTGTCTTTCCCTTAATCTTTCTCTAATGTACATTTTGCTTACTTGGAAAAAGTTCTAAACTAGGAAATGTGTATCTTTGTTTGCTTGCCCTTTTCTCCTGCATCCCATTTATTAGGCTTTACAAGGAACATCGTATATTTAATAGATACGAGCAAGCATTTCATAAATCTTGTTTACTCCTTTTAGTTATCATGAAACCTTTGTTGAAATTGTCTGGCAGGTGGCAGATGTTTATAAGCAATCTACTCTTCAGAGCCCGGCAAAAACTACGCAATCTTTTGAAACCTGTGGTATTCAACTGCTAGGACAGATCAAGCATGGTTCTTGTCGTCCACGAGCTATCTTGTTCAAAGTTTTAGCTGATACGGTTGGTCTTCAAAGCAAGCTTGTAGTGGTAAGTATTAAAATGTGATCAGTGATCTTGAATATCACTCCATCTTTTTGCATGTGATTGATCAGTTTTGATAGAGGGTTATTCTAATATGGATTATGGCTTTAAAGCCGAATATTTTGACCCGTTTTAAACTTGCTATTCATTTTGGTTTATTTGTTTGGTTAGGGTTTGTCAAGTGATGGAGCTGCTGAGAGTGTAGACTCATACAATCATATTTCTGTTACGGTTCTTCTTAATTCTGTGGAAATGCTGGTTGATCTAATGCGGTTTCCTGGTCAGCTTATTCCTCTATCAACCAAGGCAATATATATGAGTCATATCTCCGCGGCAGGGGAAAGTGATTCTGCAGAGAATGACTCTTGTGATTCACCTTTGGAGCCAAACAGTCCCATGTTTGGTTATCCAGATCATGAAAAGTAAGTAGATACTGAAATTTTGACTGTTAAATCTAACTGCAAGAACTTGCATAAGTTTATAAGTGTAGCGGGTATCCTATTTTACTCTACCTTTTGTTCAATACTCAGGGTTTTGGTGTGCATAGTTTCTAATTATTGTTGTTGTACAGTGCAGAAAAAGATGAAAACCTTCTGTTTCATAGGAAACTGGAAGGGTCTCCAAATATATCTGGTCCACCATCAAGGAATATGCTGTTACGATCTGCCTCTGCCCTAGAGAGAAAATTAAGGTGACAAGCCTTTGTTTTTGTGTTATGAACCAACCCCAGGTTTAAAGATGCCTTATGTTATATCTAAACCGAGGAATGAAATAGATGACCATGCGTCAATATATTGTAACTTCTATTCTCCAGTTTCTCACAGAGCGAGTCAAACATTGCTAATGAATTTTGGCGGCAGAACCGGAGAAAGGTCATTGCTGATCAGAGGACTGCTAGTTCCAGGTTATTCTCATCCCTATTTAATTTTATATGTTTATGCATTCTGAAACCGAGTTTAATGTTTCGATTTTCCCGTTATTCAAATTTCATTTTTCTCTAATTTCTTAGATGGTTTATTTGTATCACCTGCAGTCCCGAGCATCTTTCCTTCCGAACACGTACAAAGTCCATGCTAAGTGGCGACAAGAACTTGGGACAAGATTTCACCGGCGATGTTGCCACATCAAGGTTGGTTGTGTTTTTTTTCCTTTGCATCTGATTTGAGCTTTCAGTATTGAAAATATACAATTATTGCTGCATGAGGTCATGGTGTTTGTTAGTCTGCTTGAGTGCTTACTGAGTTTTTTTTGTCTAGTTTTTGAATTAATAATAAGTGTCAGAGAACTTAGTTCTTGTGCCTAAAGTTTGTTAAATATTCTTATGTATTCAATTTTCACGTGCAGCTGCAAATCTGTTGGAGGAGCGAAATTGGAAACTAAGAGAATAAGGAGGAGAAGCATTAGTATAACTCCTGAGATTGGTGATGATATCGTCAGGTGAGTGTTTAGTTATGGCTCATTGACCTTCATATGCATGGCAGGGCCAGTATGGTGGTTTTTGAAATGATTGTATCCTGGTTACATATATAGTTCCCCTACTAACAAACTTCTCTGGTTACAATAAATCCAGAGCTATCATTATTATAAGTTGCAGTTATTCAGTTTCACTTTATTTATTTTTTCTCAATTGTCAATATCTTATGCAAAATATTAAAAGAATGCATACGGAGGGCAATCTTTTTCTTAGTCGGGATCACATATTCTTACTGTACCGCACTAACACGGAATCTATAAAACATTCCATATATGGAACTAAAATTTTTAGCAATTGCAATGATCGATAGCTCAGTGCATAAGTGCATTTATTAAGATTTATAGACCATTAACTGTCTTGAACACGGAGCTCCAGTGTTCTTGCGATTTTATCGATAACTTTTGTGTAAAAGTTACTTGCTTATCTTTTCAGGGCAGTACGAGCGATGAATGAAGCATTGAAGCAGAATCGCCTCTCAAAAGAGCAATGTGATGATGGTTCATCTCCTAACTCTCCAAATGACAGAGCCGAGGGCCCTCATCTCCAGAAAAATGTACGTAAAGATTTTTATATAATGAAGCTTATTGGTACATCGATCATTGAATGTACTTTGAGAAATCTAGCTATGATAGCTTGTAATCATATAAGGTAACTGAAAAACAATTGAACTTGGGATGCGATAGCAATTTATGTCTCTTTTTTCTTCAACCAGGTTGAAGCGGGAAGTTTTATAAATTTCACGATATGAAACTTGAACCCCTAGAAAAATGCTGTTTTGTGATCCGTAGGAAATCAAATTAAGACGTCCATGTTCTGTTTCAGCAACGCACAATAATCAATTTCAAGTGGATAATTGTCAACATGCTTAAATTTATGATTCTTGGAACATTTACTCAATTTAGATAACGACTTGTGAATTCTTTTGGCTACATTTTTGCTTCAGGTCTCTGGTTTCCATCTTGATGCCCATGACCAAGTGTCTGGAGGAAGATCGACCCTTTCGAGGGAACAACTAGATCCACAGAAGGCAATCTCACTACCGTCTTCTCCCCAGAACTACCGAGGCCAATCCTATGAACGGAGTGGATCGTCACATCGTAATATAAGCCACATTTGGGATAAGGTATTGGGATCTCCCATGTTCCAGAATAAGCCATTGTTACCATATGAAGAATGGAACATAGACTTCTCTGAGTTGACGGTTGGGATTCGTGTTGGAATTGGTAAGAATTTTTAACTAAATGTTTTTGAATTGGGTTTATGAGTTCTTGTAAAATTGTTGGCCATATATTTCCTTCAAGAAAATTGACTGTATCGTACATCTTTTATTTCTTTATTATACTTCACGTGCCTTACCCTTTTACTACTCCCTTTTGTTTTTTTGTCATCAAAGTTTATTTTTATATATGTAACCCAACTAAAACTTCTTTTTTGATTCTTTCTTCCAGGATTTTTCGGAGAAGTCTTCCGTGGGATCTGGAATGGAACAGACGTTGCGATCAAAGTGTTCCTTGAGCAAGACCTTACAGCTGAGAACATGGAGGATTTCTGCAATGAGATATCGATTCTTAGGTATGTATTTAGACTTTGTCTGTTTAATTCAAATTTAGCAACAACTTCTGGACTTATCTTCTGACTTTCATTCCTGCCTTCTCTTCCTGCATCCAAATAACTACCAGCCGACTGAGACATCCCAACGGTACTCATCTATTTCTATAATTTTTCTTAGTAAGATTTTTAGTATCAGTTTTCATTAACTGGAATCTTCGACTTCTTCTAGTTATACTGTTCCTTGGAGCATGCACAAAGCCTCCACGATTATCGCTGATCACTGAGTACATGGAAATGGGATCTTTGTATAATTTGCTGCATTTGAGTGGACAAAAGAAGAAGTTAAGCTGGCGGAGGAAGCTAAAGATGCTGCGTGACATTTGCCGGTAATTTCATTCTTTCTTACAAAATATTATATGCTTCCCTCCCAAATTGATATATGGTTTTTACTGCGGTAAAATATCATCTTTGCGAGAAGGTAATAAATTCCAAATTGGATCTGGAGCTATGTCCTAGTGAGGAGGAAGTTTCATAATTTCATTTGTAGTAAGATATTTTTTTAAAAAAAAATTGCAAGGGGGTTGATGTGCATACATCGGATGGGGATAGTACACCGTGATATAAAGAGCGCAAACTGTCTTTTGAGCAACAAATTGACAGTCAAGATCTGTGATTTTGGGCTATCGAGAATAATGACTGGCACGACAATGAGAGATGCAGTCTCTGCAGGAACTCCAGAGTGGATGGCTCCTGAACTTATCCGCAATGAGCCCTTCTCGGAAAAGTCCGATATCTTCAGCTTAGGTGTAATAATGTGGGAACTCTGCACATTAACTAGACCTTGGGAAGGAGTACCGCCCGAACGGGTAACATAACTTACCAAGAAGAAGACTCCATAGTGACATAATTATGTACATATATAACCAGTTTCTGCATATTTCTCAGGTTGTTTACGCTATTGCTTACGAGGGAGCTCGGCTTGAGATTCCTGAAGGACCATTGGGAAAGCTAATTGCAGGTCATGTGACTTCTTAAAGTGTTGTTTTTCTTTTCGAATCTTTGTTTGGATTTATGGAATATTATTTATGTTGTCTGCAGATTGTTGGACAGATCCGGAACAAAGACCAAGCTGCAATGAGATACTTTCTCGTTTGCTGGATTGCGAGTATTCGCTTTGCTAACTTCTCTCAAATCTTTTTCCTTCTGTGAATAGAAACTTTGCAGCAAGAAGAGGTTTTCGTTTTGTTTTGAATATTGTTAGCTTTCTTCTTTGAGTTTGTACAAAAAAAACTTTTGGCGCTTTCATATCCACAAAAAGCTTTGTGGAACTCTTTTCCGTTTTGTCATTGCAAATTAGTGAAATCAAAAACCTTCGAAAAAGAAAAAAACAAAAAACTTTTTAATTTGCAAGTTTCAGTAAATGTTCAAACTTACCTTGCATTGGGCCACGTGAAGCCCATAAGCTTAGTACCTTGCATTGCATTTGCTATGAAAAGGTTGTAGACAAGGAAACCATATTTTTTAAAAAAAAATTGCGTATGTTTTCGTTTATATTTCACCACATCAATTAAAGAGTATAACTTCTTCTTTTTTGCCAATTTGTTGTGGGGATTTAAGTTTTTTTTTTTTTTTTTTTTTGAAATTTACAAGATCTTTGAAAAAAGAGAGAAACACCCACAAAAAAAAAAGAGGGTAAGAAGATGCTTTTAGATATTAAGACAATTCTAAGTTCTTAATCTCATTTTGTATTACCATTCAAGTCTATCACCGACATGACAATATTTCTAATATAGCAATGCATCAATGTCCAAACATCCAAACTAATCATATCCGACGAGTTAACAGCCTTGATCATCATCTTCGGTTTCAGAATATTTCACCATTGAAAAAATAACCCGTTTACATACTTGTTAGGGTCGCTACCAATTCACTCCTTACCATTATAGTCATATTTTCTTAGATACAAATGAAAAATATCAACCAAAACCAAAACTATAAATATAACCAAGTTAATCTTACATTGTGGGAAAAAATGTTTTTAAAAGACTTAATCAAAGTTATATAAAAATAATTTATGGGTTATGTCATCCATCTTTCCGATTGAATTTTAAACATAACTATTTAAACTTTCACATGATATAAATAATCAACAACAATTACAACAAAAAAAAACTATTTGTAAAATGAAAACCAACGCAAAATAGACAAACCCAAAAAAAGGTGTTAATACATTAAAAAGTAATAAACTTTGATTAAAACTACATCACCTATTACTCTTATTTTTTTACAACACCTCACCTATTACTAATTAGACTCAATAAACTTCCACGTGTTACTTCCGTATAATAATAAAATGAATATCTACTTATAACACAGTTAGTCAACATTCACAATATTTTATAGAAATGTTTTTAATCTTTTTTATTTTTAAAATTAAAAATTAGCTATATATATAAATTAGCTGTGGCTGCTCGTTTAGTTTTCTCACGGCTTAGTACATGCACACAAAGCAAAACACACTGGTTTGTTTTTAAAATCCTCCGTCCTACTCAATTCCGTTACCGTCACCGTCCACCTCCGTTTCTCTCATCTTCACCTTTCATTTCCTCCGATCTCACTCGCCGTCGTCTACGGTATGAAGGACGCCGTCAATGATTCCCTTTCGCCGGGATTTTCCCGTCCTTCGTCGTCGACGCTTTCTCGAGAAGATTGCTGGAGCGAGGAAGCGACCTTCACGCTCATCCAAGCCTGGGGCTGTCGCTACGTCGACCTTAGCCGAGGTAATCTCCGTCAGAAGCACTGGCAAGAGGTGGCTAACGCCGTTAATGACCGTCACTTCAACAGCGGCCGTAACGTTTCCGCCGCCAAATCGCAGCCGTACCGCACCGACGTTCAGTGTAAAAACCGGATCGACACCTTGAAGAAGAAGTACAAAGTCGAGAAGGCTAAGGTTTCAGAATCGATTCCCGGTGCCGCCTACATCAGCCCATGGCCTTTCTTCTCCGCACTCGATGCCCTTCTCCGGGAAAGCTTCCCGACGTCTAGTACTCCTGATTCGACTGATAACCAGAGACTGTCACTGCCTATGACGATTATTCCAGTTCCAGTCGCTCCACGATCGGCGATCCCCAGACGTCCGGCTCCGGCGCCGGCGATTATGTCTCTGGGCGGTGACAATTTGCTCGGATTTCGAGGAAATCTCAACGCATTCGCAGCAGCCGCAGCAGCCGCTGCTTCTCCGGCGTATGAAGATGATTCGGATGGGTCAAGGTCCAGATCGAGCGGCCGGAGCGGAGGTAACAGGAAGCGGCAACGGGAAATTGAGCAGAAGCAAGGTTACAAGGAAGTTGCCGAAGCAATTGAGAGGCTTGGGCAGATATACGAGAGGGTGGAGGAGAGGAAGCGGAAGGAAATGGTGGAGTTGGAGAAGCAGAGAATGCGATTCGCCAAGGAATTAGAATGCCATAGGATGCAGCTGTTCACGGAGATGCAGGTTCGTCTTCACAAGCTCAGGCGTACGTCTGGATCCAAAGTTCCGACATCTTCCACCTCCACCGGTGAGACCTGAAACCTTTCTGTCGCCGTACTTTGCCATTCTCGATTGTTTCTGCTGTTGTGTATCAGTCATGGTTGCAATCCCTATAGCATGATTGGGTATTAGTCCTTCTGAATCCGATAGGCATTACAAGTAAATATTTCAACAACCGGAATGATCCAATCTCCGACATTTTAAGACTTGGAACAGAACAATGTTACTTCTGTTTATTATTATTATTATAACTTCAGACTGGAACCATTCTTACAACGACTGACATGAGCATTAGATGGGCAGCTCTGTTCATGAGCTAGAAAGTTTGAATCTGTTTCTGTTTGCTGCTATAGCTTAAGCATTGAGTGCTTTATGTAGTGGCACGAGGATGGTTTTGACGGCCAAGAAGTTTGTTCAAAATCTATTAGCATTAAAAGAGTAGCCTTTAAAAGCCTTGGAGACACTGCTGTGATTTTGTTGAATCAGAAGATTGCGAGTTTACATACTAAATTGCTTCGAAAGATTGGAAATAATGGTATCTATGTATGAAAAGAGAATGAGAGTGCTTTAGACCTTGTTTCTTTTTGTTTATGCTTGGCTCGCCATTCTCAAACTTGTTAATCTCACTTTGACATGTTAATTTGATGAATTCCTCTTTGCATTACATTGTATTTGACCCAGTGGAACTAATAATTAGAAGCAGTAGTTTATGTATCAATATTATACACCTCTTTGTAATAATAATCGAAACTTCTCTGTCTATGCAGCTCTTGAGTATGGGATGATGGACTTCCCAAGTTACTTCTAACGGTAGGCTCCTTTTGATTTGCTTTCAGCTGCTACAACTCTCTCTCTCTCTCAACATAATCTGTGGTCTTGTCTAAAGAGCCTTATGTAGATCCCACACTCATGTTTTAAGTTGTTGGGCTAACAAGCATCATGAGTTTGTGATTGTAGCCATTGATGAAGAAGGAAGAAGTCAGCATCTAATCGGGTTCTTCCACCACCAAATACCATGTTATAGATGTTTTACCCTTTTTTTTGTGTGTAAATTTTACCCTTTTAGAAGATTCCGGTTCCAACAAAGGACAAAAAAAGACAAGTTCTTCGGCAACGTTATTATTTTTGGTATCTGAAGTTATCAAGAAATGGGTTTTCAGCAAAAATACTTGGTTTTTATTTATTTTATCTTCTCTCAGTTCTTGGTTACGTATATATATAAAGATCAATAAGAGAGTACCGGAATGGATTATTGCGACTATACAGAGAAAGCTAAGTACAAGTACGATAAAAAAAACAATCATGGGGAGCGAACGAGAAATCAATTGAGAAATAAATCTTCGATCAAAACTGAAAAGAAAAAAAATATCAAAATCAAGTTGAGAAAAGCCCATTATTCAAATCAAATTTCTGTATTTTTATTTATTTATTTGACTAATGCTGAAATCTCTGGAGAGAGTGGTGTACAATGAGCTTGTTTTCCACCTCATTGTGGCAAAATCGCATGTTGATTTTGGGTATAATATGCAGTTCGACCGTCTACAAGCAAGTTTTGTTGCGGTTGTTGATGGTGTTCCAGATGCTCACACCATCATAAGAAGGTATGATTTATATTTTCTTTTCTAAGCACATAACATAATTTTAAAATTTATCAAATCTTCAAATATGAATTTCCTCAAAAACATCTAAAAGTATGGAAAAATATACACATCAACAGAAAATAAAACCCATGCAAATACAAAAATCATAAAGAAAAAAATATATATATTTAAAATTTTACCAATGTTGATAAGCTCACATAAAAAGATCGTAACGTAATATCCACATAAGTGATTATATTTTTTATACAAGTTAGTAGATCTTAACTCCAAAGTATGTATCTTAGTAAATGTTTTTTTTATCAACTTAATATAAGGAATCTTAATATCAAAATTCAAAGTATTCATTACACACAACAATTGCTAGCTAATAACATATCATTCAAAATTATTTTTTCAAATTTCACCAAATTAATGAATTCCCTTTTTGTGCAAACCTTGTTTTCATCGATTTAACCTTCAGCTATACAACAACAAGAGGGAATTATCCATCATCTTTATCATTACAATGAGACTTAAGCCTTCACATGACCACTCGATCCTTGAATTAAAATTGAATCTTTGTCATGAGGTTTGCTAAACCCAATAATATTCCAAATAAAAAATTGAAAACAATAGATGGAAAGGTTTTCAAAAATGTAGAGAGCTAAATCTTTATATCCTCTATAGAATTCCCCCCCCCCCCAAAAAAGCAAAAATTAAGCAAAATTAAGGCTTTGATTGGTAACACTTGCATAATTGCAGAATTGTGAAAAATTAAAAAAAACTTCGAATAATTTAAACATGCGAAATGAGAATTGCGAAATAAAATTTTTATGTGATTGCATAGATTTTGTGGAATGACAGAATCTATTAAATATTATTATAAATTATAATTGAGATAATTATTACAAAAATAAATCTATTAAATATTATTAAAAACTTAATTTTCTTATTGTAATTAGTTAATTTATTTTTAGTATATTTATAATAAATACATTTAGATCTTATGAAGTTTAAAAATAAATATCATAGTTTTATTTATTACTCTTTATAAGATATTTAAAAGTTTTTTTATTCTATTTTATTTGATTTTCTCAAACTTTATGCAAATTTGTATCTATTTAATATAGTGTGACTATTAATATTTTCAGTATTTTTTTTTATTTTTTGAATATTTTTATTTAACTGTTTAAAATAATTGTATTGTAAACAATTATATTTCTAATTAAAATTTTTATTAATATTTATTTATAAGTATAAAATATTATTATTATGTAATTAAATAATTATAGAATTTTGATTCCGCAAAAAATCAACTTTATATTCACTTTTCTGATTAATAAAATATTTTTATATTTTTTTCAACGAAAATGTATATTTATATTTTTTTTCTATTCCGTAAGTTTTTTTGTGATTGACAAAATGATTATGGATCCGTAGGTTATACAATGAGAGTCTAAGTCTCTAAGCTCAACCTAAGGGGAAGATGTGTTCTTGAAAATGTAGATGATATTTTATTCGAAATCCAAAAAATGGTATATATGCTCAGTTTGATATCATACACACATGTACTTACGGTGTTATTTTGGTGAATTTAATTATTTTTTTAACAAATGAAAATGCAACCAAATGTACAAAGAAGTTTGTAATCAGGTTGTCATTATCTGAATTCAAATTAATGCCAACGAAGATATGCTCATGTCTTCTTTTGCTTACATGTCTCGAGGCAAGAGTGATAAGATAGTTAAGATTCATATTTTCTTTTTCTATAAAAAAATCAAAAATTTCAAATTCCATGTATAACATGGTCGCTAAATAATATAATTATCTTGTAAATTATATACTTTTTGTCCTAAAAGTCAAATATGAGAGACCTTTTCTGCATAAAAATAAATGCGAATTAGTTTTTTCCTATTTTTAGTAAATCTAAAGAGATTTGATTGAATGTATTTATCATAACAGCTCATATCTATAATTATATATAGAATCTTACCTATTATCCAGCTAATATCTAATATCATGTATTCCAAAATATACCAGAATTCACTAACAAAAAAGTTGCTCTAAAACAACTAAATATATGAGAAATATACATAAATAGCAAAAAAATCCACAGATATACACAAATTTAGTTATAAAAGAATCTATTCAAAATTATACCAAATTTTCTACTTTTAAAAATCACATTATTGGAAAAAATCACATTTAAAAGCTTAAACATACATTTCCACTTATACATATACAACATACATATAAATGTATATATTCATTTTTCATGAGTGTATTGTTAAAGTAGAAAAGAGCAAAAAAATTATAAGTAGAGAGTCATGGAAAGAAGAGAAGAGAAGACAAGAGAGATGCATGCAACAACACAATCTTCATCATCCAATTGTTCTCATGACGACGAGTTGATTCCCTTTGATCTAACGAAGGAGATACTTGTGAGACTTCCTGCAAAATCTTTGATGAGGTTTCGATGTGTTTCAAAACTATGGGCCTCTATCACATCCGATCCAGAATTCATCAACTCGTTCACGACTCACTCATCAAGTCAACGCTCTTACCTTATGCTAAACTTCCGAAGAAAAGACAAACAACTATTCTTCTCTATCACGCAACGATCGAAGGATCCGGAAACATGTTTATCTCACGTGGAAAAGTATCATCATGACTCGTTGCAGAAAGAAGAGAGATGCAATTCCGGTCATCAGTTTCAGTCCGTGCATGGTTTGGTTTCTTTCGATTATAAATATCATATTGTAATTTGGAACCCTACCTTGAGAGAGTATATTACCTTTCAAAAACCATATAAGTCCGCTGGTACAAAAAGCTATTTAGGATACGATCCTATTGGAAACACGTATAAGCTACTAAGCGTGTTATATGGCAGTACTGATGAGCCTCACGTTCTTACATTGGGAGCAAAAGAATCATCATGGAGAAAGATCAAAAGTATTCCTACGCCTTTCCTTCCAAGTGAAGGGATAGGCATCAATGGAGTTTTATATTATATGTTTATAGATGAAGAAGGCCGAAAACAAATAATCAGTTTTGATGTGAGGAGTGAAAAGAGCAATCTAATCCAAACACACAGTCGTATGCAGCATGGTGACCCGAGGACTTTAATTTCGCTGTGGAGCTACAAGGGAAGATTGGCACGGGTTTTCTCAGAATCATCTTTTTACAAGTTATGGATTCTTGAAGATGCCCAAAATTCAAAATGGTCGTGCAAAGATTTCAGTTTACCATTAAGGTCCTAGTTTTGAGCTTTACTATTGTCTACATGGTGTGACCAATGATGGTGAGTTTATCTATGTATCGTTATCATGGCGTTATAAAGCGGTTTATGTTTCTTATTATGATCCAGAGAGAAACAGTAACAGGAAGATCAAAGTTGAGATATTGGAAGATGATGATATTTGGTTTCGTAGATACACTTACGGTTGGGGTTTTGAAGGAATTTTGTCGAATCACATTGAGAATCTCATGTCTCTAACACGATTTACTTGTTCACCTTCTGTGTCATTCGTTCGAGAGTCTTAATTAGTTTTTGTTGTCATCAGAATGGACCTCATACTCAATAAGCTCAAGTATTTGGAGGCAGATCAACTATATTCCTAAGCCTTTCTTTTCACGCATTTTTTTTTTTACTATATTCATAAAAGAGCTTTTAAACCGTTTGCATTCTGTTTAATATAAATCAGGTTCTGCTACAAATACATTTGCTTTTATTAGCAAATTTTTATGATTAGATTCAGATCCGTTTAATGGTTTTTATCTACTTTCATTCTAAACCTTTCTTTATTGAAATTTTCAGTTTATGTTTAATTCATTCTATGAATTCCGTGACTCAACAAAACTTCACCTATGTCAAAGAAGGACTATCCTCTACTTTCCTCTTAATTACCAAATATTGGTTTGCACACACACATGACATGACATATGAACAAGAGAAAACTTTCTCCTATTTATATTCACTCTTTTGTAAAATTTAAATCAAATTAAAATTCATCTGAAATGGAGGGTCAAAAGCAAGACAATGACTACATTTTTTGCAGTCTATATCCATCTGTGCCCATTCCCGACAAGCTTACACTGGTATGAATTTGAATTGGTTGGTTCGTTTTTGATTACTTGAATAAATCATAATTTTAATTAATACAATATAGTCTATATTGATTTCATATAGTAAATCTCATTTATTTCTGTTTATTCGGTTCGATTAGTTTGGCGACACTTAATTCGGTTTTGGTTTGGTTAATTATGTATTACAGAGAAAAAAAAACAGAAACCGGTTAGATTAGAAATAATTTTTTTTTTTGGGTTTGAAATCGGTTTGTTTAACTACCCTAATGAGAATTACTTAATCTATGTGTTAAGCCTGAGTTTGTGCTCCAAGGAGTAGAAGAATTCACAGAAAAAGTGGCGTTCGTAGAAGCTGTGACCGGTAAAGCTGTCACGTACGGTGATGTAGTGAGGGACACAAAGAGGCTAGCCAAAGCGTTGACCTCACTTGGACTAAGAAAAGGTCAAGTAATGGTTGTGGTTCTACCAAACGTCGCGGAGTATGGGATTATTGCCCTTGGCATTATGTCCGCCGGTGGAGTTTTCTCCGGCGCTAATCCGACGGCTCTTGTCTCGGAGATCAAGAAGCAAGTTGAAGCTTCTGGTGCTAGAGGAATCATCACTGATTCTACGAACTACGAAAAGGTAAAATACATATATGTTTCTTTTTTTAAGATTGTGTGCATATAAATTTTTAACATCACGCATATAATTCGGTTCGGTTTGGTCTTTTTAGTATTTGGTACGTCCAATTTTATCATTGGTTATAACCGTATTTATTTTAGTCTAGCATGGTGAAATGTTGGTTTGGTTTTTGGTTAAGCATGGTGAAATGTTAGTTTTAAAAGAAATTAAAATATGTTTTCTATGATTTTCGATTTATTTAGTTCGACTAAATTAAGGTTTGGACCTGTTTTTGTTTTTAGTGGAAATTTGTTTAAGATTGAGTTTTTCTTTTAGGGTTCGAATTTGGTTCGGTTAAAGTCTACTTATCCGCCTATAACATGTACCGATTTTGGACAGGTAAAGACTTTGGGTTTACCGGTAATAGTGTTAGGTGAAGAGAAGATCGAAGGAGCAGTGAACTGGAAAGATCTTCTAGAAGCAGGAGACAAATCTGGAGATAGCGACAAAGAAGAGATTCTTCAGACAGATCTCTGTGCACTTCCTTTCTCTTCAGGCACAACAGGATTACAAAAAGGGGTAATGCTCACACATCGCAATCTCATAGCAAATCTTTGCTCTTCTCTCTTCAGTGTCCGGTCTGAAATGATCGGTCAGATCGTGACTCTTGGTTTGATTCCATTCTTTCACATTTACGGTATCGTTGGAATTTGTTGTGCGACGATGAAGAATAAAGGCAAAATTGTTGCTATGAGTCGGTATGATCTAAGGCTTTTCTTGAATGCTTTGATTGCGCACGAGGTCTCGTTTGCGCCTATTGTTCCGCCGATTATATTGAATCTTGTTAAGAATCCGATCGTCGATGAGTTTGATCTTACGAAGCTTAAACTCCGTTCTGTTATGACTGCTGCTGCTCCGTTAGCTCCTGAGCTTCTCACTGCCTTTGAAGCCAAGTTTCCTGATGTTCAAGTCCAAGAGGCAAGTATAAAAAGACCTAAGACCTCTCTGTTTATTTCTTTATTTGTTGTTATTATACTCAATCCAGGTTTCACTTCAGTTTTGGTTTGGCTGTTTCGGTTAATGAAGTTTGGGTTAAATTCAATCGGTTAACCGGATTGGACACTCCTAAATATTATGTTCATTAATGTTACTGTCTTGATAGGCTTATGGATTAACGGAGCATAGTTGCATTACGTTAACTCACGGAGATCCTGATAAAGGACAAGGAATCGCTAAACGAAACTCTGTCGGTTTTATACTTCCGAATCTCGAGGTGAAGTTCATAGATCCTGACACCGGCCGGTCACTCCCCAAGAACACTTCCGGTGAGCTCTGTGTTAGGAGCCAATGTGTGATGCAAGGTTACTTCAAGAACAAGGAAGAGACGGAGAAAACGATCGATGAAGAAGGTTGGCTTCACACAGGAGATATAGGTTACATTGATGATGATGGAGATATCTTCATCGTTGATCGCATCAAAGAACTTATCAAATACAAAGGTTTTCAGGTAATATTATAAATTGGAATTGATGTTACCAGTGGTATTTTGTTTTTTCGAACTTCTTTTTTTCGGTTATTTTGGGTTTGACAATGTTATACCAAACTGGGTTTTGGTCCAGATTGGATTTTCAAATTTTTGGTTCAGTTTGATTTTGCATCAAAGATTCTAATCAATGTCGAACTACGTGCATTTACATTTGTCTTTAGTGTTTACTAAATTCTACGTATACTTTTGTGTGTTGCAACAATGAAAACCTTATTTGGTTCAGTTCGGTTTGATTGCAATTTTGGTTTGGTTACGGTTCAGTCTTCCCTAAGTAAACCAATTACACTATGGGTCTAAAAACAGAGTTGTTTATTCTCCGGCAGGTGGCTCCGGCAGAGCTTGAAGCAATCCTCCTGACTCATCCATCCGTTGAAGACGTTGCCGTCGTGCCGTGAGTATATACTACCTTGTAATTATTTTAAATTAGATACTAATTTTTTTTTTATAAAAAAAATGTTTAATTTAAACAAATAATGAAAAAGGTTACCGGACGAGGAAGCCGGAGAGATTCCGGTGGCTTGCGTTGTGATGAATCCTAAAGCGAAAGAAAAAGAAGAAGACATTCTAAATTTTGTTGCAGCAAATGTTGCTCACTATAAGAAGATCAGAGCCGTCCATTTTGTGGATTCAATTCCGAAATCTCTCTCTGGTAAAATCATGAGGAGGCTTCTCAGAGACAAAATATTCACCATGAAGAAAACATTATTCTAATCTTACAAGTTACTAGTAAGCGTGTGATTGATTAACGTTTAATTATCCCATTGTCGCTTAATTTAATCTCCTTTTATTAAGAATTTCTTATTATCAATTTCTTCAACGTTTCATAATTTCTTTCAATTAATTAGTACCAAGAAGATCAAACACATTTCTCATCTTTAACGGAGTAGAAGAAGCTAATAACAGACCAAGAAAATTCGGCTTACTTTGTTAGATTCTCTCCATTTTATCAAATCTTTACCACCGAATTGACTAATATAACACCGGTTCGTAGAAACCAACCCAAATTTAAAGAAAGAAAAATGGATATCTTAAAAGTGTTCCCAAATGTTTACAGTGAAACAAAGAAAAAAATAATGAAATTTTCAGTTTTTAAAAAAGGCTCCTCGAATCAATTTACGTTCGTGAAGGCTAAAGATTTTGGGAAAAAAAGAGAGCAGAAAGATGTGTTATAAGAGGAAATGCGTAACTGAGTCCTCTAGTAACTTGTGACTAGGACACAGCATTTCCTTCACTTTCTCTCCCTCTTTATATATCTTAAAGGTTGGAACTTTCTTGATGCTCTCTGCTTTCGCCAGTGCCAAGCTCTCGTCCACATCCACCTATACACAAAAAAAAACCCGGTTTAAAAACATACATCGTTAGATTAAAAAACGAGACCCGTTTTGCGCTAAATGCTACTGCGAATAGAAAAGGGCTTTTACTAGATTGAGCATAAGATCATGTGTCTTGCCTTGAAGAAATGTACTGAGGGATACCGCAAGCACAAGGTGTTGACGAATGGAGATATCACTTGACTTTGTCGGTTTGATGTTGATTTGAAGTGAAACACACAGATTCCTGGAATACAAAAAGTTTCCATTTTTAAGCAAAGAGAAAACAGAGGAATCTTGGCAAACTGGATTTAAGCTTTTACCGGGAAGTGATGTCGCTGTCTTGAACTTATCTAAAGTCGAAACCTCTTCAACTTCGTTATTGAATCCCAAGTATTTATGTTCTTCAGATCTGTTTGATAAAGCCGTTTTTGCTCTCTGTAAAGACTCAGCAACCTCACTGTCTCCTGGAAGTTCCTTTCTCAAGACCTCATAATCTCTAACTGCATCATCCCATCGACCAAGCTGCATTTAACAGAACAATATCGTCAATTCAAACACTTCAAAAATCTGTTTCAAAACCCAATTCAATGTCTTTAATCTAACCTTTCCATATGAAGCAGCTCTTCGTAGAAGAGCCTTGGTGTAATTAGGCTGGATTCTTAGCGCTTGATTACAATCATCAACAGATTGGTCCCACATACCGAGTTTAAACCAACACGCTGCTCTATTGCAATACAGAACCGAGTTGAAAGCATCGAACTTGAGTCCGTCTCCATAAGCCACACTCGCTTCCGAATATCTCTCGGAACTAAAAAGCTCGTTTCCACGTGTACGAGCTTTCGCCACATTCTTTACATTGTTTAAGACCGATACTACTTCAGGGTTATTGCTATGATCAATCGTCATAGCTCTCTCTGCCTTTACAACCGCATTCTCAAATCTGCAACAAACCTATCATCTCTACTCACTCACCCAAAAACCAAACAACACTACTAAAAATTTGAATCAAACACTTTTGAGTCTAAGCATTTCGAAGCTCACCTTCCTAACGCCATATCGACTTGAGCTTGAACGCAGAGCACATAAGCATCGTATACCATACCAAAGAGTTTCGTAGGCGGTTGAGTACGATGATAATGATGATGATCCAATCTCTGAATACTGGATTGATACAAATCCGAATCCTTTATCTGATGAAGCCGCAAAAGGGCCTCTGCTTTACAAGCTACAAGCTGCAAAATCCCAACCAAACCTCATTGTTTAAAAGATCAAGTCTTTTCGGCATTTTTCGCTGATAAAGAGCTTAAAGAAGCAATGCGTAGTGATCTCTACCTGAGGAGAAGAATCAGCTCCATTTGTAATGGCTGCATCGATTTCGGTTATTACCGTTTTCCAGTCACCGATCTTTCGAGCTTCAGTACACAGCCTGAGATGCTTCTCAAGCGTTTGGAGCCGCTGCAAATCGGCTTGATCGGGACATTGCCCGGAAAAACAAAGGTGACGTCTCGAATTCTCAGCCTCTCCCAATCTAAAGCAACACCGATAAAAGATCATTCCTTTCCTCAACATTAACGATCGATTACAAGAACTGTAATAGGTTATAACATTTTACCTGAGATAGAGAGAAGCGAGTCTCTGGTGAGCTCTAGCGTAAGAAGGATCCAATCTCACAGCTTCAAGGCATTCTTTAACAGCCTCATTTAACCTCCCTGACGCAGTCAACGCCGCCGCGCGATTGCTTCTGTAAGCTGGATTTTTCGGCGACATTGAGATTGCTCTGTCGTAAAGAGCCAATGCCTCGGAGAAGTTTCCTTTCTTATACATATCGTTACCTGCCTTCTTCACCTCCTCTGGGTCACTCATTTCCGATTTCATCGCGTGATTTGCCTTGCCGTTGCTGACGCCGCCGCGTACGATGTTTCCGTGGCCGTAATTACCCGTGCCTGTGAATAGAGTCTCGTGTCTAACGGAGGCTCGTGTAGCCATTCCGGTTTTCAGAATCCTTCCCGACGGACAAATGTTTCCGCTTGGTAAAACGCCGGGATTCGGCGAGGTCGCGCCGCTTCCGCCGCCGCGAGAATTGTGATTAGTCACCGGAAAGAAGCCTAAACCGGAGTAAATCAACGGCGTTCCAGCGGAAGCGGATCTTCTGTGACCCGGTTTTGGATTCCGGCTCTTGGTTACGGATCCGGGTATATCAGAGCTGGTCTCGGTCAAACCGGAGAGCTCGCCGGAGTGACTCCGTCTAGCTAGCTGAGAAGTGACGGAAGGTTTGCCGGAAGCAGAACCGGAGGAGCTGGAACTGCTGCCACTAGCGGCTGGAGTTGCAGCGGCGGAGGAGGAGACACGTGGCCTCAACGGAGAAATAGGCGAATCAAAATCGAGTTCGCGGAAATCGGGTTTGTTGATGACGTCATCATCTCTTTGGAAATTAAAAGAATCGCGGAATTTACCGGTAATGGTGGAGTCAATGGAAGGTTCTAGTGAGTGTCTTCTATAATGTGACATCTTCAGAAACGAAATCTAATGGCCTCAGAATAAAACACAGAAGCTTAAGAAGAATCAAGAAGACGAAGAACAGTTCGTGAAGAGAGAGAGAGAGAGAAGAAAAGAGATCTTGTCATATATAGAAGTGAAGAAGAATGAATGAAAAAGGGTAAAATAAAAATTTAAAAATATTTCCTTAAATATTAAGATCAGATTGCATTAAATTATAATTAATTAACTACCACGACTAATTCTGTTTTTTTTTTTTCATTTTTTTTTGGTTCTCAGATTAAGACATTGATCTTCTTTTGTTCATCACGAGGCACGAGCCTCACTTATCCTCCCTGACTTCCGTGTCTTTCACGGCTGCTTGTCGCTAAATTGCATCCAGTTAAATATGGAATTTAAAATATTAATTTAGATATGCTACTAAAGAGACTGTATAATTGACTTTGAGGATTATTTAATGTTTGAAGAGAAATATAGATGAAAATCGTATTTGCCGACCACCCAAAAAAAAAAAAAAAAAAAGAGACAAGAAGAAAATCTTAATTTGTCTGCAATAAGATCTTGAAAGCTTTTGGGGGTAAATACGAGATCATAAATGTTTCTGGAGGACAGTAAAAAATATTTGTTACTGGGGATATTAATGTTGTTAGATATAGGTCAAAGAAAAATACAAGAAAGATGCATCAAATTTGTTTCATCCAAAATGTAGCGAAGCTGTGCAATATCTCGGTGTAATATGACATAAGGACAACTTCGATTAAGAATCGAGTTCTTTTATTTGTTATATATTATATATAAGCCATTTACTCACTTGTTAAGCAGCAGAAGAATAATTTGTAGCATATATTTGTGAAAACGAAATATTCATCCTGAGTCAATAGTTATAAACAGTAAATTCATCCTCTAATTTGAAAATGTAAAACTGCAACTGCACCTAAATTACGTTGACCAACCTGGCAACTATACAGCCAATATAACAATTCACAATAAGACTAAAAATTAAGTATGGTAGTCTGGTTCACTGGTTATATAATATGTCATATCATGATCTCATTTTGGTTGATTGTTATTTTAAACAGTAAAAACAAATTAAATCTTGAAATTTGAATTGAATATTTTATGAGTTTTTTCTCCTCAAAAACTCAAGAAAGGCATATATATACGTCATTAATCTCGAATTTTGATTAAAATAATTTCGTTGAACAAATAATACAATAGTCTCCCCGCTTGTCATCAAATGAAAATGAGGTGACCACTTGTACAATTTTCTCCTGAGTAATTACTCAATTTAAATTAATAATCTAAACTGTATTTTTTTTTTTTTGTCAAGAGCTAGTAACCAGTCTTTTCCAACAGATTAATGATGTTTATAAATAAATTGAATCGAAAATGCCACTTCGGATTTTGAACCTCCTCGTATAAGATGTGAGGGTAAAAGCGTCTTTTGTGACAAATGTGTTCAGCAAACTAGCTCCAAAAAATTGTATAAAGATTTTGAAGCCTCATCAGTAATTTTCTTGTAAAGCAAAAGAGAAGTGAAGGCTTATTTATTGATGCATAGCTGGCATTTTTTGAAGGCATTCTTGGAAAAGATTGCTAAATGTTATTTTTCTTTCTTTGAAATTAATTAGACAAATATTTACTTATTAGTAACTTAAATCGGTGTTTGAATATATAAACCATTTATATATACTTATACAGTTCGCTATACGCTTATATAGCTGAATAATAAATGGATTAGAACAAATAAAACAGTAGTATATTAGGAAGTCGCTAATAGGGGCAAAATGGTAACTATACCGAGACGCTGGCCACGTGCAGAGAGTGACCATGCCAGCTGTTTCTTAACCTCTTCGCTACAGTTGCCAGCTAAGCACGCCGAATCCATTAACGCCGTCTAACATTACTTAACGGAGTGTTCGCCACTAAACCGGACGGCATAATCAGAAAGCGGTCCCACATTTCCGCCAAACCAATATGGGCGATTGACATTTCCTCATACCGGACGGTCAGTGACATGAGTGGCCCCAAATTTTGGATCAATCAAACCGGCTTTCTTCAACCTTGACCAGAAATAGAATTCTAATAAGTAGAAACATCAAAGTACATAATTCATAACAAAAAACCAAAAAAAAAAATTGGTCCCAACTAAAAATAATTATTGACCAATGGTCACCTTTCACATACTAATAAATAGTGAATATTTAACTCAATTATTGATTTTTTTTCATTGCACAACACATTATATTTTTTTATATAGCAAAACTTTTTTTTCTTGGCGCTATAAGTGTGAAAACTTAAAACTTATAGATCTCCCGTTTAACAATAAATTATTTTCTTACGACTAACAATAAAATATGTTTATATATATAATAAAAAGTTAACATGTGTTAGAGGTTAGTGGGATATAACATAATCGTGAAAAGTTAAACACTAAAAATTGATAATTTGTTATTTAATTAGTTATTTATTGTTATTAATTTTACGGGAAAACAAATAAAAATACCTGAAAAAATTGACAAAAGAGGAAATGTTGAGTGAAATTGTAGATATGAATGAGTAGTCAGCGGGTAATTATGGTGTCATCAAATAATACGTCGAGGCATCATACATTAGTCAGTAATTAGAATAACAAAATCGCCTTTTCCTCCCGTTGGGGAACATACTTTATACATTAATTAATTTTATTTAAAAGTAAATTAGTTAAAAATAATGCTCCTAATTTCTCAAGGCATGGCCTTAATAATTGTTTGGAGGAACGTGGACCCACGTAACTAGGTATTATAAGAACCGAACATGAAGTGTTCTAAAATTATTATTTATCGAATCTAAAAAAAATATAACCACGAATATAATAAAACGTAAAGACTAAAGACGCAAAAACTTCGTAAAACATTATGAACTATACCAAAACATATAGATCTGTATACACGCCAAGTAAGAATTTTTAATCAATTTCTTAAAAAAATTTCTATCACAAAAGTATAACTAAACGATACTAATCAAATCATTAGGACAATGACAAACTAGTTAAGTATTTTTTATTATCGAATAAGTATACATCTCTAAAAATATCAACAATTCAACTACTTTAATTTTGACGATACAGTCATCAAAGATTATTATGACTTACATTGTTACACATACTAATAGAATAATTGACTACTGTAAATGTAAAAAACGACATGATTTCAGTAAATTTTATCTTGTTGTGTATGTTTCTGGTCACTGGAATATCCACCAAATGACTGTTTTTTAGTCCTAAACTCTGTCTTTTTTTTTTGTAATATATTTCATATATTCACATAGGCTAATTCTTTTTTTTTAACGAAAAAAACACACACACACAGGCTAACTCTTCGATCTAAAGTTTATTAATATCGATTTGGAGCCTTTATTATTTTTTTAAGGATCTACTTGCTTACAGATTAACTAACTAGACGTCACAACGATCTTAACACCTAAAAATAATAATAGAAAAACATATAGTTCTAGCAATTATTTATGTAAGTATATCAGATTTATATATTCTGATTTGGTCTAACGGTATATGTAATTAATATAGTAAATAAACACAATGATTCCTGATAATATATACAACGACAAATAAACCACGTATGGGTATTATCTGGTTTTTTTTAGTTGTTTGATTAAATAGTTTTTTTTTTTTCATTAACGACAAACGACGCTTGGCTATATGATCATTAAGGGTATCCAATGTTTCATCATTCATATAATAGTTTCATAACGCAAATGATGTCAGTGCAAATACAGTAAGTAAGAATATATGTAGATCGCATTACCGTCCAACTCGCATTTTTTTAATTTAAATAAAAATGTTGCACGTTTAATCGAGACTGCTAGACATAAATAATTAATTACATTAACTATCTGATCCTAATTAATACATTTTTACTTTTTGATGCACACAGTACAAGTATGAAGTATGCGAAGACTAAATACCTCTTTAAGAGTTGTTAAAATATGTTGGTTCAAATTTTAATTATTCAATTATTAATGTTCAGCCAATTCAAAAATATATTGTTTTGGTAGTATCGCGGTCATGCATAATTTGGCTCTTAATTAGTAAATCTCATGAATTTTACATATACTTTTGTAAACAAATTCGTATCCTTTTTGGTAATTGTTAATGAGGCCGTAAATGAGTCGAGTGAAGCGTGGGACGTAAACTTACCCTTTTTAAAAGCTTAGACCTAATGTAATTGGTAATACACGACTACATCTATAAATAACGAAAACGAGAAAGAGACGATGGCAAGTAGGTTTATTCATAGGATATAAAATAATTTACAAATTATATAGTTATATTAGTAACTAAAACCATTAATAAAACTACAAGATTATTGCAATGATCCTTATTGGTTGCCACCTGAGATTATATGCTCAAGCATGTGAGCATATGCTCACAAGCTGTGAATTATCTCCTTTATCATGAATCAATAAACATATTAGTTAAGGAGTTTTATTCAATTGGTTCTTTTTTTTTGGTTTCTTATAATCATGAACGAGAGGAAAAGTTGAAGAGCTTTTCGTATACTATGCACGATATATGTGCTGTTTATTTAACATTTCACATGCCTGTACATGTATCGAATTTAGAATATATATTATATTATATCTAGTTTGATATAACTGTATATATCAAATTAGTTGAGTCTTTGATCTAATTGAAGACTCAAGTAAAGTTAGTTTCTGATTAGTGACTACATTTTCAACGTTATAAAACTTGACTTTAAATCTGATGCCACATCTGGAATATGAAAAATGAATATTTACTCGTCGCAGAACAATTATATATATATATATATATATATATATATATATATTATAGAATAGTGCTCACGAATTTTGGAAATAATTATGGACCAAAGATTCAAAACTTGTAACTAAAAATAATATATGTATATATATATTACATTTTATATTTCTAGGCTAACTCCTTTAATAGTTTACTTTATTATGCTGTAGTAAAATAATTTAGATCTAAACAAATATCAACCAATCTGAAAGACATCCTAAGAATATTTCCACGTTGTTTTTTTTTTGTCTAAATATGTTTTCTTGTTAAAAAGTATTAACATATATAGGTTTAATTGTATATGCTGAAAATGATTAGTCATGCTCGATGGCTTATAGACATAATCATGGTTGAATTGATATTAGACTATGTCCAATCGTTTTGTTTTTCGGTACCCTCAAAACATTGATTATTACTATTAACATAAATAATTACAAAACATTGGTGTCAAATCAGTATCATATATGATTCTTGACACTAAACACCAAGATTTTGTCTTTATAACAAGACTAAAATAATCAAATTGAAAGGGTATTGATCTTTTCATGGGATTCCACTAGTTACTCATCAAACCTTTTTTTTTTCTTTCAAAAACAACTAATTTTGTCATAATAATTAATCATCATGTATTTCTTAATGTTTATAAACCACTAAACGACATCTTATTTTGGGTTTCTCACTTATTCGGTATGTGTCACGGAGACCATAGAGAGATACATAATGAGCATAATTTTCTTTTCAGGTACAGTTATTTACCTAATTAATTAGTAATTTATGGAATGATATGTTAAAGGCTAATGGCTTCAATCTCAAGACTAACAAATTCGTTAAACAAAAAAAAATTGATTGTAAGTAGAATAGTTTATGTTTTTCTCCACAAACATGGATTCTATCATGTTTGAATCCGGAAAAAGAGAAGAAGAAGAAGAAATTTTCCAGATGTCTTCACATCTACTACATTACTACAAACCATATATATATGCTACATGCGTTTGTCAATGGTTTATGTTTCATATAAACTTTAGACTAAATACCAATTTAATTAATGTTAATGTGACATTTCTTAACATAGCGTAATGACTATGTACCTTCAACAATTATCATTTAGATAATTTTATGGAATTAAAGTTTCTGTTTAGCGATTGTGTAAACACCACGTGAATTATGCAGTGCTATGTGTATATAACAAATAAAAATCGATTTTCGATTTCGATTTCTCATCCTCCTTTTATTTTATTTATTTATTTCAAGTCTCCTTTTTTTTCCTGTTACTTATTAATTAGATATATCAGTCCTACAAAATATTGAAATTAAGCAATAACTGGAATCAAATAAAAACCAAAATCGAATATATCGTAATGTAGTATTCGAGCTGTATTTTGGTTATATATAAATCATGAACTCTTATCCGTTGGACGTTAAGAACTCTGGAAAGCAAGTTTGAACCTACAAGAGAAAAGTTTGTTTTTAGTGTTTATTTATTTATTTTAGGATAAATGAACATGAAATGTGGGAAAAGAAGTATACAATATGATTGGCTACACATGTTGGTCTTGTCTTTCTCTAGTTTTTGAGACACACTATCATATGATTGCAAACATTTATATTTAATTATTTATTCTGATTATTTTCTGTCTCTTTGTTTTCTTTTTCACAAGCTTTGTGGATTTATTATACAACTTTTTTTTTTTTTCTTTTGAAATGGAGGGAAAGGGAAAAAGACTTGACATATAATGAAACTGTGCAGAGAGGAGGGAGAGCACATGTCATTACATGTGATTCTAATAATTTAGATTCTTTCATTTCACAGAAAAGATAGACAAAAGCATTGTGTTCTCCCAAGTTTCTCTTTATCTTTAATTTTGAATAAAAAAGCACAAATTTCTTTTCATTGTAACAATAATTATATATATATTAGAAATTAGAGATTAATGACTATCCAACCTAGAAGCACACAAAAAGTTTTTTAAAAACGATTGATAATCATTTGACGTTTAGATTCTGGCGGTTTATGTTTAATTTAGTTAAAAAAAAAACAGACTTCGTAACTGATTAAGCGACAAATAAACAAAAACCAAAAGCTTCGCATTTCGAAAAGGACGCAGAAGAAAATGAAGAAAGAGGTTTGAACTAAACCTTAGACTACCGACACAAGATCGAACAGAATTTTAGACTTTATGGAAAAAAAAAATCGAGACTTTATGTTTCGAAGTCGCTCTACTCTTCTACTAGCTTAAATCGCATTATCGCACAAGATTAAGGTATAAAGATCTCAACACAATCGTAAACCCTTTCAATCGAAATCTCTGAACCTAAACAAAGTTCTTTAATCGTTTTCTTATGTATTTTCGACAACCAGAGGAAGAGCTACAACTATTTTAATCGTCCAAAGCAGAGAGAACATCCCATTAATTGGATTCCAAAGAGACATCATTTATTCAAATCGTCCAAACAAAACATTCACGCTTAAAACTTCCAAAAGCTCTCGTCTTTTCTTAAAACACGATTACATTTTCAAAGAAACTGATAATTTTTCAACCCTTCACTCAGTTAGACTGACGCAGCTCCGGTCGAACAAAATCTGCATCTTCAGGCACAGAGATATCGACGGTAGGCCTGAGCTGTGCACATACCTCGATAGCACCATGGACTGGATCAGCGAAGAAGTTGCTGATCAAGTCTTGGTTTATTGGTGCACCATTGTCCACAGCCACCAAAGCTTGTTGGGTCAGGTTGTAGTCGAACCGCGGTGCCCATTTCCTCGATCCCAATCTTGCTGTCGTGGAGCAGTTGTCCACCATGAAGGACACTCCTCTAGCATGCATAAACGGGTTAAGAGAATCAACAGATTCAATCACACTCTCGTTGATGATCTCCGAGTACGAGTGACCCTTCTTCCTCAAGATCTCAATCTACATAAGATCGCACAAACCAAGATTTAGATTCCAAAACATCTCTGGAAAACTGAGAAGAAACTACGGTATAACCAAACCGATTCAATCCATCAAGAACCAAAACCGATGCAACCAATTTTCATCACAATTTCTTGGAAATCCTACATTTAAAGATGTAATGTTTCTGTTGACCAAATAAAAAAGATAACTGATCCTAAAACCAAAACCAAAACCAAACTGAAATTATGTGACAAGAAAACCGGAGAATTTGAACAGAAAAAAAAAAACGAATATAAACAAAAATGACAAACATACCTGAGCCATCATAAGGGCAACGTAAACTCCAGCGGTGAAGGGATACAACGGACCCAAGTCACCAGCTGGTCTGGACTTCCTGATGCGTTCACCGACCTTCCACATTCTTGTCTGATCAATCTTTCCCATTGGGAATGCAGGCAAGCCCTCCTTATCCTGTTACAAGCAAGAACAAATCCATCAAACTTCCTGCACAACAAAACGTGTGTTATGTAAATGTAAAAAAATAAAATTTTGCACGAGGAGCGATTACGTAGAAGCGACGACCGGCTAAGACAACACTCCGGATTTCGCTGCCAGCTGCTACATCCTCGTAACATTCATAGAGAATCTCCATACAAGGATAGAAGGATGCACTGTATGCAGTCTGGAAATCCTTTTTACCTTCTTCCGACAAGGAGTTGTACACAGCCAACATTCCCTGAATTCCACAAATTCATCAGAAAGAGGTTTATGATTTCGATTCCAATTTGGCTAAAAAAACAAATGATTCTGGTCTTTCTACCGATATCTTTCTACTAACCTGGGTAGAGATAGTCCTCGAAATTGTTCCTGTGATGCACTCTACTGTGTTCTTGTAAGCCAAGTCTTCACTCATTCCATTTTCGGTGTACCTTCTGAACAGAGACTCCACGATTCCGTGAACGGCACCAAGCAAAATACCTATTAAACAAAAAAAGATGAAGATAAGTTCTAGCCATGGGATTGAGCGATAGAAAGACATTTATAGTGAGGCCCCAACACACCTCTTTCTCCAAAGATGTCACTCTTGTACTCTTGCTCAAGAGTAGTAGCAAAAGTAAACGGAGAACCAAGTGCTACTGACCATCCGAGAGCAACATCAGCGGCTCTACCGTCAACATCCTGCATACAGAAATCGCATCAATAGTGAGGAAAATGAACACAGGAGGTATAAATAGCTTTCGCTATAGAGAGATAGAGATAGAAAACCTGGTGGACTGCAAAACTAGCGTTGATTCCAGCACCGTTGATTTCTTTTCCTTGGACATAAAGCCTTCTCACAGATGGACCCATTCCCTTAGGGCAAACAGCTACCACGCTTATATTCTTTGGGAAGTCGAGTCCCATTGACTGTAAATGCCCCAGTAGAAACCCGTGTGACAAACCGAGAATGCTGTTTGGCTTCATGTGAGAGAATATTTTCTCATAGTTATCAGCCTGCAAAAACAAGATAAATTAGAGTTTAAATATATACGTAAGGGAAAAAAATCTCAAGATAATCAAAATTCTGAAATGCACTTACCTGAGCAGCATCAGAGATTAAAAGCAATACAAGATCGCTGCCGGAGATAGTTTCCCATATATCACCCAGAGTACCGCTTTCTTCGGTGAAACCAACAGCACGTGCCTCCTCAAACGACCTAGAGCCCTTTCTAAGCCCAATCTACATTTTCATCGGAAAAAAAGAAGAAACCAAGTCAGCGCTAAGCTTAGTAACAGCAGAAAGCAAAGATAAGTCTAATAAAACAAAAGCATGAAGCCAACACATCAGTTGGGATTACCTTAACAACAATGTCAGACTTTGCCTCCACAAGTGAATCCCTTAAATTCTGAGCTTGAGCAGGTCCCTGAAATTATATAGAATTTAGCACGAGAAACGCAGAAGAGAAAGAATGACATTAAATATTTATTTTGCTCCTTCAAACTCAAATATATCAAAAGCATGTAAAAGAAAACACTTCAATTTTAATTCCATTACCAATTTAATTCACATGATTTAATAAAGAAACTATCTTTACACTCCAAAGTAAACAAAACAGAAACCCCAAAAGTTGTTAGCTTTGCTTCTTAAGTTATGATCACAAATCGAAGCACAACAATTTAGTAATCACCCAAACAAGAACCATGTTAAATAAGGAAAGCACAGAGAAGACGAGATAAGATAAGGCACCAAAAAATAAAATAAAAAATACCTGAGATCCCCAGCCAATCACACCTATCTGCTTAATCCCTTTGAAAGCATCTGGAAGATGCTTGAACAAATCCCTTCCTCCTCTCACAATGTACTAAACAAAGATAAGCGAAAACCAAATATTAGCAATAATCACAAAACGGTATACATCAGCAACATTCAAATGATAAACCCAAAACAGCAGATTTTTATAGAATCACCACAAAATTCGAATATATATTAGAAAGTGAGAGGGGGCAGCTGAAAAGAACCTCATCGTAACCAGCAAGAGAGACTTTTTCCTTTTTGAAGACAGATGTCTCGAAATCGATAAAAACAGGTGTCCTGACCGCAGATGACGCAACCATTCGTGCGGAGAGGGAAGATCCAGTGGCGGAACAGATACCATTTCTAGGGACGGTGGCAGTCAGCGACCTCAGAGACTTGGCAGTAGATGAGACGAAACCGATATTGGGAAAGGCCAAGCTTGCGGCTTTAGAAGACCTAAGGGTTTTGGAGGAAGAAGAAGCATACGGGCATGAGAGGGAAGGAGCGATGGATGAAGTTGCAGCCGCCATTTGTTGCAAATGTCTGCACTAACAAATTAGGGTGACAAACTCAGCGACAAGAAACAAATAAAGCACACGCATACAGCTTCACCTACTCAATACCACGAAGTGGCAAATATTGTATTTAATTAAAAGATAAAATTTAAAAATACATCTAAGTATCTCTATATAAAGCCCATTCTTTAAGGCCCATAAGGCTAAAATCTCTACGTTCTTTCATTGGTTGGTCCATCAACTGCTTAATGTTGACTTCCCAGCCGTGGACGCATACGTCTAGTCTATATCAGGAGTCTTAAAAGTCTACATTAATGTACGGCCTAGATTCGAATTAGTTAAGAAGATCGGATGGTTTTGAGGCAAGCTCAGAGCGAAGTAATGGTACACTACACCTAACGCGAAACCTCTGCGTTTCTTCGTCTTCGCGACTGGATTGTAATCACAGTACGGCGCAGACTTAACATTAAAAGATTCTACGAGGTGTTGATCGATTAGTCATCTGGGTTTTTTGGCTAGTACATTCTTTGGTTCTGAGATGGATCAAGCTTCGTCTTCCTCGAATATTAAGGAAGAGAAAAAATCTTCCACTGATCCTGTGTCCGTCGATGATAACGAGGAAAGAGAAGCTATAGAGATCGCTCTCTTCCAAGTGCCTGAATGCTATGTTTATTTGGTAAATTTCCTACCTTGTTTAGGTTATAATGAGATGGGTATTTGAAATTTGTGATGGATCCTGCGTCTTTTATGCTGATGAACTAAAGTTACGCCCTTTTTCTTTTTGGAAGTTCACTCGATGATTATTGGAGGGGTTCTGGATCTGATCATAAGTTTGTTAGTAAACTCATTCTTGCATTATAGATTTCTTGCAATGGTATTGAGATAATCATCTTAATCTGCATATGTCGAAGTTAATGTCTTGATCACCCAAAGTTTTGTCTCAATTTGCGATGGTTGAAGGGCTGCCTGATCGATTGCACAGTTAACAGTGAACAACAAAAAATTTCAAGGATATTTCGTAGAATAGATTCTTAAGGATTTTGGTAATAAATATTTTAATTTCACCAATGCCAGGCTTGATGATTTCCTGATGGGGTCTCTCAAATCATATTAGCTGTTTGAGATAACTGTAACATAAATTACATGTTCATTCCGGTAGCGTTTGAGAATCCAAATTGGTTGCCTTGAACTCATTGGCATTGTGAAGTGCCGTTATTTAGAGAAACTAGAAAATTCCCAGAAAACTAAATGGATAATAGACAAGATTGGAGCTCGTATTGAATCTTATTCTATGGTTTATGTTTTCTCCTGTGTCTGTTACTTTGCGGGAATATTACAGCAAGTGAGGTCGTTTTCGTCTTTATTCTGTTTCTGTGTGTATGCAGATACCTCCAAGGAAAAGCGCAGCTTCCTACAGGTTCGTTATTGCCTCCATGTCAGAAAATGTCTAAGCCATTCTGATATGTAGTTAGGAGATTCTTGCAGAACTCTTTTTCCTGCTGCTTAGCCAGTGATCAGTAACTCGGAACAAACCTTATTGAACCAATTCTTGAAGTTCGTCGGAATGTTATCTGAACCTTAATTTGTATGAAGATTGTCATTTTTCTAATTTGCAATCGATTTTGATCAACGCAACTTGGCTTCTTAGGCCAAAGAGTAATCTGTGGAGATAGACATTCGCTGATACCTTTTATATAATTGATCCTTGCAGAGCGGATGAGTGGGATGTGAACAAATGGGCATGGGAGGGAGCACTGAAAGTGGTGAGCAAAGGAGAAGAGTGCATTATTAAACTTGTAGATAAAACCACAGGGGAACTTTACGCTCAGGCCTTTCTGCGAGATGGTGAACCCCATCCAGTAGAAGCCGTAATCGACAGTAGCAGGTAACAAATTTTTTTGACAAAGAGCTGAACTTGGCCTTCTCATGATTGTGCAGCTAGTCTAACATAAAAGCTCTGTTTTGTCTTGTAGATATTTTGTTCTCCGTGTTGAAGAAAAGATAGGTACTTTACTTACATTGAAAATTACCGAGATTTAAAATTGTATTACTGTTTTTTGGAGTATAATTATTTGAAGCATTGCAGGTGGTCGTGTTCGACATGCCTTTATTGGACTCGGATTCCGGGAGAGAACTGAAGCATATGATTTCCAAGCAGCACTACATGACCACATGAAGTAACATTCCACTTCCAAATCTTCAAGTCTTCTTTGCGATTCAGACATTAAGCAGTTCTTTAAAAACAACTAGATCATTTCTGAATCTTATCTCTGTCTACCTCTTTCTCTCTTTGCCCAAGGTATTTGAACAAGAAGAAAACAGCAGAAGAAATGGAACAACACTTTCAGAATACTTCATCTGTCGATTACAGCTTAAAGGAAGGAGAAACCATTGTTCTTCAACTAAAAAATGTAAGATTTACAGTTATTGTTCTTCAACTAAAACATGTAACATTTTCTGCAAGTTTATTGTTTTTTTACATCGAAATGATTGAAACAGAGGAGCGAAAAAGACACAAAGTCAAAATTGGTAGAGAAGAGTCTGAGCAATCTCGCGTTGGAGGATAAGGGCAAGTTGATAGAAACCATTCCTTCAATCATCCCTCCGCCTCCACCTCCTGGACCGCTTTCTCCTGCCACAACCGCTCAGAAGTCCCCATCAAGTCTGCCACCAAGTCTCAGCCTCCAAAGATCGTCTGAGCAAAAAGATTTAGATACAAAGCGAGAAGAAGTAGAGAAGAAAGAAGACCGAGAAGCTAAAGAAGATGCACCAGATGATGACTTTGGAGATTTCCAAGCTGCAGGCTGATTTAACCATAAAAATATTTTCTCCATACAGAAAGCATCCTTTTATATGTAATGTGACTGATCAAAGTTTGGATTGTTTGCTACTAAGAGAGAGGCTACACCTGTACAATTGCGAAATTCAAGACTATTTCTCTGAACTTGTGATTATACAACTTTGGAGTCTTTTTTATTCATTCACCATACAAAAATATGAATTGCAGCACAACTACTGTGCAGAGAAGAAATTGAGAGTGCTTTTCAGTTCTGCAAATCTATTGCAACCATGAAGAAAAATATGCAAACGTAAACCAACACTCTAACGATGTTAAAATAAATATTAACAAAAATTTTTTTGGATTAACTAAGAAACAGCTAAAATCATATTTTATTTTTAGGAAAGAATCAATCAATAGATGACATGTGGAGACTTATCGCTTTCAGAATAAACTTCCCCACCATTGGTTTATCTACATTTTCCTCACATAGATACTGAAGCTTCCACCTTCGAAGGAAAACAACAAAGCGAGAGATATGTTCCGATCTCAATGTTAGTGGGAAGTCTCTCAACACGAGAACCTTTACGTTTGACATTTAACTCTAATATAAATTTTGTCAAATACATACTGGAATCGGAATGAGCTTTGCATTATATGTTTTTGCACGACAAGACATCTTTGCCATCACTTTTGCTAGCCGACAGGTACACCATAGGGACGCAGGGTAAACGTAGATCACTTTTGTCAGAGACTTGGATTCTCCATATCTGACTCAAAGCGCTGACAATCCTGTTTGATTTCCTCTCTAAGGTACATGTTTATCTTTTATGTGTAATAACTACCTGAAACATAAACACTAGACAGCAGTACCATCATGCTTTTTAACCAGACTCGCAACCTTTCTTCGTCCATTGATCTTTGGATCTTTTTTTTAAGACTGTTTATAGTGATTTTAGTTAGACTTGAACATTCAAATGAAGTTGGAAGACACCATACTTAATGTTATTCAGACCATTTTGGCAATCCAAATGCATGTCTTGCTTTCTAATGGTTGTTGATTGTCGCATTTTTACTATTGTTTAAAGTAAGAAACATTGTTATGGTCGCATTTTATCTTAATCAAGAGTTTCATATATGATTTGAATTGCTTAATACTGTAGTTTCATTTTTTCTTAAAACTAAAAAAATTGGTGTTAAGCTTCATTCCACGCTAAAATTTCATTCACTAATATGAATTTTTGTCAATGCTTACAAAAATCGATGAAACGAAATTATAAGATAATTCCTTATTTATGTAAGACTTACATGCTAACAGAATATATATATATATATATATATATGTTTTTTTGTTATCAGTTTTGAAATAATCATGACTCTTTGATCTCTACGAGGAAAATTGCAACTCGTCCATTGGATCCTCTTAACGTTTTTTATTTTATTTCGTACACAAATCACTAAATCTCGATTTATCTTGGTTAGTAATAATTTAGTCGTAGATGATCTCTTTTCCGGAAATTTAATTTATTTTCAATTAAATAAAAACGAACATAAGAAAAAATGTTTTACTTTCAATGTTTCAGCGCCAAAACCGAATTGTTTTGAAAGTTCTAATTACAGAAAAAGATTATTATTTTTTTTTGTCTAAAAAGATTATTATTTAATTATTAAAATATTTTATTTTTGTTTGGTCTTAAGGCTAAAGGTAATAGTTTTTTTTGTTCTTCTTTACGATTGATCCCACTCTCAACCAAAAAAAAAAAAAAACGAAATCCTTCATTAATTTTTTTTCCATTTTCAGCGTAAGAATCGATCCTTGAATTTTTCTTAAAGATCCACCTCCACATCTCTATTCTACAATTAAGATTTGTTTTCTTGATTTCAGATTTTTATTTTCTTTTGTTCGGGATTCAAGTTGGGTTTACTAAACTTTTGAGAGGAGACAATATCTAGGGTTTCGGGGAGTTTTTGGACGAAGATCTGGCGGGTTTTTAGGTGAAAGTAAATGGTGGATCAGCCTACCGTCGACTCTATTTCATTTCCCTTTCTTCGAGAATATATCGATAATCAAGCTGTTCGTTCGATTCTCTTCTTCCATAGTGTTAGAGTGTTTCGACAATCACCAGGTGTGACGGAAAAGCAATGCTGAGCGTGATCCGATTGCATCTGCCTTCGGAAATTCCCATCGTTGGCTGTGAACTAACTCCCTACGTGCTTGTTCGCCGCCCGGATAAGACCGCCGCCACTGACGATGTCCCGGAATCTGCTCCTCTTGAAGGCTACTTCTTGAGATACAGATGGTAAAGTTTACTCTCCTAATTCCTGATTTCTCCGCCGTGGATTGGTGGATTTGTCTGATTTCTTGTTTTTGGATCCTTTGGCGAATTGGGGTTTAATCAAAGTCTGAGACTTTGATCTAAAATTCAGAGATTTCTGATTTAGGTCGTTAAAAGAATTGCTAACTGGTTTGGCAATTGTAAGAAAGGGACGACGAATATGGTTTGACTTCTGATCTTGTGTTAAAGATTCATTCTTTCGATTTCTTTTTTATTTTATTTGTAGGTATCGTGTACAGAGCGATAAGAAAGTAACCATTTGCAGTGTGCATCCAACGGAACAAGCCACCTTGCAATGTGTATTTTGTTCAAAGCGTAGAACCCTTGTTGCAAAAAGCTACCATTGTTCTCCTAAATGCTTTACAGATGCGTGGCAGCATCACAGGACTTTGCACGAGCGAGCAGCTGCAGAGAACGGAAACGAGGAAGATGAGTTAGTTCGGTTTAATAGCGCGGGCTCTGGGGCTCTCACCGGTAGCTTATCTGGGTCAATGTCAAATCTTAACCTCGCCAGTAATGGCCCAACGCCGTTTTATCCTTCTAATATTACGCAGAAAAATGGAGGAGAGACGCTAATCGAGGTCGGAGGTTGCAAAACATACACGCCAACCGCTGATGATATTGGCTACGTTTTGAAGTTCGAGTGTGTCGTGGCTAATGCAGAGACTAAACAGTTTGTGGGACATCCTAGTACCATTTTGACTTCACGTGTTATTCCTGCTCCTTCTCCAAGTCCCCGTAGGCTTATTCCTGTTAATGGAGCTGATGTGATGGGTCACTTAGATCAAGATGGTCGGATTCAGTCTGCAGGATCATTCACTGTTCTTTCGTATAATATATTATCTGATACTTCTGCAAGTAGCGACGTTTACAGTTACTGTCCTCCTTGGGCACTTTCTTGGCCATACCGAAGACAGAATTTGTTAAGGGAGATTGTTGGTTATCGTGCTGATGTTGTTTGCCTACAAGAGGTATGTTTTTTTCTGTATGGACTTTGTCAAGGTTTCGTTTCAAATCAGGACACTAGTATAAGCGTTATAAACGTAGAAATGTTCATTCTTCTTTCTTTATCTGGCAGGTACAAAGTGATCATTTCCATGAAATTTTTGCTCCTGAGTTGGATAAACATGGGTATCAAGCTCTCTACAAGAGAAAGACTAATGAGGTTTTCCACACACTCCTTTCTTTACTGATTTTATGTTGGAAAGTCTCTTAACCGTAATTTACACGTTGCTAGGTTCTCAGCGGAAGTACAAGTGCCATTGACGGCTGTGCAACATTTTTCAGACGGGATAGGTTTTCACATGTCAAGAAATATGATGTTTGTATCTGTGCTATTTGCTTAGTCGCTGTATCTATTTATATTCTCATTCTAATTCATGGGACTGTTAATCTAGGTTGAATTCAATAAGGCTGCTCAGTCTTTGACTGAGGCTATAATCGCTCCTGCGCAGAAGAGAACTGCTTTAAACCGACTTGTGAAGGTACTTTTGACATGCTATACACGTTTCTGGTCGCGGCTGATTATTGGAAAGTTATTGTGTACATCACTGATTCCGGTGATTATTATGTCCTAGGATAACATTGCGTTGATAGTTGTTCTTGAAGCGAAATTTGGTAATCAACCTACTGATCCCTCTGGCAAGCGCCAGCTTATCTGTGTGGTAGAGTTTCTGTTCTCGTAATATCAGTTATTTTTCTGTTCTTGCTCTTTGCGTGAAAGCCGGCTTATTTTCTCATTTTGTTGCTGTAACTTGTTGGGAGTTTAGGCAAACACACATGTTAATGTTCAACAAGAACTGAAGGACGTGAAGCTCTGGCAGGTATGTGTATCTCTCTCTATCTTAAAGAACTCAAATTTCATTGAACTCAAGAGTATTAGTATTCGCCTCAAGAATATGTTTTCTATTATTTTTTTTTGAGTTTAGGTACATACTTTATTAAAGGGGCTGGAGAAAATAGCTAATAGTGCCGATATTCCTATGCTTGTATGTGGAGACTTCAGTACGCTTCCCGGGAGGTTTTGTTAATTCTTCTGACCTGATATATCAAATTCAATACTTTCTTAATGATTATTGGTGTAGAAAGCTAAAGCTCTGAAATTTTGGTTGCAGTGCTCCTCATACACTTCTTGTTATGGGAAAGGTTGATCCACTACACCCAGATCTATTAGTTGATCCCTATGGAATCCTGCGTCCTCCAACCAAACTGACTCATCAATTACCTTTGGTAACATTTTCTTCTTCTACGATTTACCCTGTTTTTGCCTCGTTTCTGGACCTTTGATAAGAGAATTTTGTTTCAGGTGAGCGCTTACTCATCGTTTATGAGACCGGTAATGGGTTTTGGATTGGAACAACACAGAAGGAGAATGGATCTTAATACAAACGAGCCTTTGTTTACCAATTGTACAAGGGACTTCATCGGCACTCATGACTACATCTTTTATACAGGTCTCACCATTTCTAACTACCTCTCCTTGTTCGACTACACCAGAAAATAACAAGTTAACTAAGAGGGAAGATTTCGTTTTTGGTTTCAGCGGATACTTTAGTGGTGGAATCTTTATTGGAATTGCTGGATGAAGATGGATTGAGAAAGGATACAGCTCTTCCTTCCCCGGAATGGTCTTCTAATCACATTGCACTCTTAGCTGAATTTCGATGCATGCCTAGGAACAGACGCTAACCGCTCTTCAGCACCTTAAAGGTGGCACCTTTCTCCATCGCAAATCGCTTACAGATAGGTTTTTTTTTGTTTGTTTCCGGTTTTTAATCAGATTATGACAGCAACTCTTTAGACAAAACCTCTACCAAAAAATGTGATAGAGATAGACACAAAAGGTCGAAAGTGGTTCTGATCCAGAGTAAGGCAGATCACTTTCTGTAGTTGGGTCATTCTTTATAATGACCTCTGTGTTGCTTTGTCTAACCTTTTTTTTCTTCTCATTTTGATCCTCAATTTTAGAGAAACCCTTGTTGCTTTTATTTATCCTTCCATTTTTTTTAAAGCGTATGGTTTGAGATCAACTTACACATGCTTTGTAAGACAAGAGAATTCGTGAAAATAATAGTCGACTAGGAGTTTTTTTTTTTTTTTCTTTCAAAGTGAACAAGTGAAACTCACTCGTGTCTACATAATAACCATTTAAAGACCAAACATACACATCGATGCTCTCTATTAGTAAAACAATAGAGATAAGAGAGAACATAATCGGTTCTTGAAGAATTGAAGTTAAATTTTTAGTCCCAAGCACTGGCCATTCCAGGGCCATACCCTTGGCTAGGAACGGTTCCGTATCCTCCACCATAGTAAGCACCACCACCTCTACCGTAAGGTACATAACCACCAGGAACATTTCCATATCCACCACCTGGTACAGTTCCATACCCACCAGACATTGCTCCATACCCACCACCGGGAACGGCTCCATACCCACCACCACCACCATAGTAGTCGACACCACCACCACCACCACCTCGGCCAAAAGATTCTCTCCTGAAGTCACGGCCACCAAACCGCCCACCAGACCGTCGGTTCTTACCACCTCCAAATGAAGCACGAGATGCGTACCGATTCAGCCAGTCAGGGACCTCCTGGTTTGCTTCTTGCATTAGCTCAGCGAGTGGCTTGGCCATTGATGTGTTGTTGTCGTTGAAGAAAGCAGTTGCTAGTCCTGAATTGCCTGCACGTCCTGTTCGTCCAATACGGTGGACATAGTCATCGATGTCGTTTGGTAGATCAAAGTTAACCACATGAGCCACGTGTGGAATGTCAAGACCACGTGCTGCCACATCAGTTGCAACCAAAATAGGTGTCCGCCCAGTCTTGAATGATCTCAGAGCCACTTCTCTTTCCTTGTATGCATTACAACACAATATGGTTTTAAGTCTGGTTGCACTGTACTATACTATACATTATCCTCTTTTTGATAACGACAACTCACTAACCTGTTGTGACCTATCACCGTGGATGGTCGTTGCTGGAAATCCGTTGATGCACAACCAATTCTCCAAAGAGTCAGCTCCCTTCTTTGTCTCCACAAATACTAGAGTCAAAGCTTGCTGTAAAATAAAATGAACAGGATCGTCAAGGTGCTCTTGAACTGCAGCAAGTATCATATAGAACAAAGAGAGACAATGAAATAGAAACATGAGGCCTAAAGGACCACTAGTATTAACTATGTTCACTTTTAACCACAAAACCAATCATATTAGTTTGCATTACCTTTCCTTGGTTACCATTCTCCCTTTGAGCATGAAGAAGGTCCATCAGATGGCTTCTTTTGTCAGAATCGTGGACAAACTCTACTCTTTGGACAATTAAATCCGTACTTGAACCCACTCTTCCAACAGCCAGAAATATGTAAGTTGAAAGAAAATCAGATGCAAGTCTCTGCACACAAAAATAAAATAAACGTCAAGTGCATATAGAATAGCGAAGAATCATTTCCTGTACAGTACGTAACTTCTATCTTGTGATTTTAAGAGCCAAATTTTGCAAGTCTTGACTAAAACAACAAACATTATAAGTGAACCTTCCAATAATAAATCATACAAGATTCTGTACCAATTATACTTATCATTTCCCGGACTTACCAAATCTCACTCTTTCTACAGTCAATATCAGCAGAATACAGCAAGCAGCTACCCTTAGTTCTATCTTCCTCACACACATATTAAATTTCATTGATATGCATCTATAATCATATCACTAACATAAGAACCGCGGTAAGTGCCCTGTCAGATTTATCCAAAGTTCAAAAAAAAAACCATTCATTCTAGAGCAAGTGTACTGGAGACCTGGAAGTCGCAAACAAAGCAGTGCATAACACAACAAAGAATTAGCTGAATCTCTTCTCTGGTAAGGGGAAAACATAGAAAATGACATGTGAGAGAGTTTCACAAACCTGTATCTCCCTCGGAAATGTAGCACTGAACAACATTGTCTGCCGGACACCAGGAGGAGGCATGTCCATCTGCTGAACGATCTTCCTGATTTGTGGTTCAAAACCCATGTCCAACATCCTGTCCGCCTCATCAAGTGCCAAGTATTTTACCATCTGTAGTGAGACTCTACCTCTCTCAAGCAAATCATTTAACCTCCCAGGAGTTGCAACAAGAATGTCAACTCCTCTTTCAAGCTCCCTAATCTGTATAACAGCAAAGCAATAACAGATAAGCAAGAGCACTAGACTTAATATCACGAAATGTAGCTGACTGCTGCAGCTTTTCATTTAAAGGATACAATAGCTGATTATCATACACCCATGTATACAGGAGGAGTTCTGGTATATGACAGAGCAAAGACCAGCCAGGACATGTCATTAACCAAACTAAGAGCTAAAACAACTGTCAGCACAAAATCTAACAGAGCAAAGATCTAGTACAATAACAGCCTGGAAAAGCACACAAACTCTCTCTTTTTCTCAAACACTGAGTGTATGAGACGTGAAAAATGAAGCAGTTATCAAACAGTAGCTGAGACCTGTTGGTTGACTGGTGTTCCGCCATACGCAACCACAACTTTCACACCAGTTTGATAGGAAAACTTTCTGGCTTCATCATGTATCTGCCAAAAAACCATAGAACATACATGTATTTTTTATGAAATCGTCATGTGATCTACGAATGCACATAATTGATATTAGACCAGTGAGTCAGACCTGGCAAGCCAATTCCCTTGTTGGTGAGAGAATGACAGCAAGTGGATAGACTCCCCGTACTCCACGTGGTTTCTCTACATGCTGCTCCTTCATAATCCCACTAATAATCGGAAAACAAAACGCAGCTGTCTTTCCAGACCCTGTCTGAGCACAAGCCATCAAATCCCTCCCAGCAGCCAATATGGGAATTGCATTACGCTGCACAGGGGTCGGCTTCACGTACTTGCACCTTTGAATATTTAAATTTAGAGCCTCTCCAAGGTCTATCTCTGCAAATGTATTAACAGGGGGTGGCACATTATCCCCACTCGTCTCCACGGGAATATCTTCATAGGCCTCAAAGTTAATGACTGTGTTCTCCTGCTCGTTAACAACCGGGTCTGCATTCCCATCATTACCAAAAGGGTTAGTTTCAGTGTCCCTGCGGTCCCAACCTCCACTTCTGTTATTCCAACCGCCACCACCTCCTCTACCAACATAGCCTGAACCTCGACCACCATAACCTTGGCCTCCTCTACCACCATAACCACTATGTGCACCACCATATCCCCCACGATCATTACCAGGTGAAGGAGCAGCAAAGTCCGAAGATGGTGTACGGCTCCTAAGATGCGGAGGAACATAGTTGGTTCGCGACGGACGAGAGTTTCCGTAACCCCAACAAGGTGGTGCTCTCTCGGATTCAGAAACATCAGCCCATGATGAACTCATATTTGCAAAGTACAACCTACAACTGATTTCGATTTTACCAGAAGACTAACGATCCTCCAATCTTTTTTTTTAGATCAAAGCCCTGGAAATCGTGATAAATTTGAGTTAGAACAAGTTCATTTTCCAGAAATAAGTTGAAGCTGTGCATGTAAGAAATAAGAAAGAGTCATCACATCCATAAACAAAACTGAAAATGGAGCAAATGCAGATCGATTGGACAGAAACTGTCTCTGGAAGAATCGAAAAAGCCTCAGCTAAATCGAATATGACAAATAATCAAAAGAAGAAAAGGTCCTAATAATTCACGAAGAACAAGAAAAAGCTAAGGAATATCATTTCCTGAAACCAAAAAAATGTACAAAATACTAAACCTTAGAAGCAAAATGAAATCGAACAGGACAGACGGAACAAAACCATGCACAGAGAGATAAAGCCAGACCTTAAGAAACTCGAATAGAAAGAAAATCTAGATCAAGGATCAATGGTGTACGGAAAAGGTCCAGAATATAAACCCTAATTTTCCTTCTTCTCGCGATCGCACGCAAAGCAAATGAAACAAGGTTTCTGGAAAATGAGCAAAAGAGAAAAAGAAGAAGAGATATTTGTATTTCGATGAACCTTTATTATTTCCAAGCTTTCTCGTTTATTTTTTTCAGATTGTTTGCCGTTTTCCAACAACGAAAAGCGTGCCGGCGTGTCTACATCAAAGTAAACTGTGTGTCGGAAATAATTATCTCAGCGCGTGATAGAAACGACGAGCATGGATTGGATAGAGACGAATATTAATTGTGGTCTGGACAAAAATAATTACTGACAAATTTAGAAATTAATTGCCAGAACAGTGTTACCAACTTCTTTTAAAAACAAAAGTCATATATTTGAGTCTATGCTGGAAACAAAAAAATAAACTAATTTATAATCTCCATTGAAAAGAGTCTTTGCTATCATTTTCATTTAAAAGTATCCTATATATATATATATATATACTGTCAAACATTTTTTAAAAATTTCATGATTTTCTTAGTATTATTATTTGACAAACCAACATTGCAATGAAAACGAAGTAAAAAGAAAACATTTCCAAATAATATAAATATATAAGATATTTCATAAAATATCAATCGATATTTTTTTTTGAAATAGTTGTAATGTTGTATACGTGTATAAGAAAATTGTAGTCTGGCCTGCACTGCAGGCTGCAGCCTTTTGACAAAAAAATGCCGTATTGGTTTGTCCGAAATTAAACATTTTCCTTGTTCTTCTTTTTTTTTGTCGTAGCGAAAACAATCGATCTCACTCTTCCATTCAATTTCTGAGGTTTTTCATCATATCTAAGTCGTAATTTAGGGTTCGAGTGGGTAGAACTATTTGGGCGTAATCTAGGTTTCTGGGATAATTAGGGTTCATCAATGCTAGTGGGTTTTAGGGCCAAGTAAATGGCGGATCCGCTAGGGATCCGCTATATCTCTTCTACTCTCCCGCGTCAATATACAGCAAAAAGTCTCAGCCTTTGGGTTTCTTTAGTGTTGAATTTCTTAGAGAATTACAGTTAATTAACGGAAAAGCAATGCTTAGCGTTATACGAGTGCATCTACCGTCGGAGATACCTATTGTTGGCTGCGAACTCACGCCTTACGTGCTTCTCCGGCGGCCGGATAAGACCGCCACCACCGATGATGTGCCAGAGTCAGCCCCGCTTGAAGGTCATTTTTTAAAATATAGATGGTAAGCTATGCAAATGGCTTTGTTTCACTCTTTTACTAGCTTTTGCTCGACTTTCGTAGTTTTCGATTTGTGTGAATTCCCCTGCTGTATTTGATGTATATGTTTCTTATGAAGTTGAAATCTTTGTTCATTTTTCAAGTTTAAAAGTGTGAGAGATGGTTCATTAAATTCTGTCGTTAGATTCTGTATTTTAAGATGCATTTTCAATTTGCAGGTATCGGGTACAGAGCGATAAGAAAGTTGCCATTTGTAGTGTTCATCCATCCGAGGCGGCCACGTTGCAGTGTCTGGGATGTCTTAAGTCAAAGGTTCCTGTCACCAAAAGCTACCACTGTTCAACCAAGTGCTTTTCAGATGCGTGGCAGCATCACCGTGTGTTGCACGAGCGTGCTGCGGAAGGAAACGATGAAGAAGATTTGCTACGTTTGAATAGTTCAGGCTCTGGCTCTGGCATCCTCAGCACCGTTAGTAGTTTAACAAATGGATCATCATCTGTTTATCCCTCAGCCATAACCCAAAAGACGGGCGCAGGAGGGGAAACACTTGTTGAGGTTGGACGCTCTAAGACATACACACCAATGTCTGACGATGTCGGCCATGTTTTGAAGTTTGAGTGTGTAGTGGTCAATGCAGAGACAAAACAGAACGTGGGCCATTCATGTATCATATTGACTTCCCGTGTTATTCCAGCTCCATCACCTTCTCCACGTAGGCTGATCCCTGTTAGTGGAGCTGATGTTATGGGGCACCTGGATTCTAATGGCCGACTTATGTCTACGGGATCATTCACTGTGCTGTCCTATAATATATTGGCTGATACGTATGCTAGTAGCGACATATACAATTACTGCCCCACATGGGCTCTTTCGTGGACATACCGTAGACAGAATTTATTACGGGAAATTGTTAAGTACCATGCAGATATAGTTTGTCTACAGGAGGTATGTTATAGTATTCTGCAGAAGTTTTACTAACTTGGAAAACGATGCAATTGCTTTTGGTCTAATTATGAATAAGTACACTCGTGTAACTAGTTTATAGAGAAATTTGTCTCCAATCTTCTCCCTTTTTATACATCTTCCAGGTGCAGAATGATCATTTTGATGAGTTTTTCGCTCCTGAGTTGGATAAGCACGGATACCAAGCTCTCTTTAAAAGGAAAACAAATGAGGTTTGTTTCGATTCCTCCTCATGACCCCTCATAACTGCTCACTTATGTGACAAAATGTGCTGAACAGAACATATTGATTTCCTCGATAATCTTAGGTTTTCGTTGGTAATACAAACTCAATTGATGGATGTGCTACTTTTTTCAGAAGAGACAGATTTTCTCATGTTAAAAAATACGAGGTAGGTATTACTTTTCTACTTTATTACTTGTATCTATTTAGGCCCTTTTGCTAAATCATCATGCTACTCATCCAGGTTGAGTTCAATAAGGCTGCCCAATCTTTGACTGAGGCTCTTATTCCTGTGGCCCAGAAGAAAATTGCTTTGAATCGATTGGTTAAGGTATTCAAAGATGCTCTACTTTGTTATTCTTGTTTCCAAAAATTCTCCGTGTTTAATTTTTCATGTAAAACTGATTGAGATTCTTTCTTTTTAGGACAATGTTGCATTAATAGTTGTCCTGGAAGCAAAATTCGGTAACCAGGCTGCTGACATTATTGGGAAACGCCAGCTACTTTGTGTGGTGAGTTTTCCATCTTTTTTCTGGGTCAGAAAGATGAATCTGGTTTTCCACCTTCTCTTCTGCCTTAAAGGTCTCGTGATGTGATCATGTTTCTCTCCTTTATCTATTTGATGAATGCAGGCTAACACGCATGTAAACGTTTCTCACGAACTGAAGGATGTGAAGCTCTGGCAGGTTGATCGTTATTTCTGATTGCAAAAACCTCGCAGATTTCGTATTCTAACATCAATACTAATCCATATTTGATTCTTACTCAAAATAGGTTCACACATTATTGAAGGGACTGGAGAAAATAGCTGCCAGTGCAGATATTCCAATGCTTGTGTGTGGAGATTTCAATACAGTACCAGCTAGGTATTTTTCCAAATTGCAAAAATATCAAAATTTAAATCAGATTATGATTCTGGTCTCACGTCGTATTAACTTAAGAGTTTTTTCCAAATATTTTTAGTGCTCCTCATTCACTTCTTGCTTTGGGGAAGGTTGATCCAATGCACCCAGATTTGATGGTTGATCCTCTTGGAATTTTGCGTCCTCACACCAAACTAACTCATCAGCTGCCATTGGTATATTATCTTTCTCAAATAATCATGAAAAATATACTTAAAAACGTTAGTATTGCAACTTATGCGTAATCATCTTACCTTGTGAGCAATGCAGGTTAGTGCTTACTCATCCTTTGCAAGAATGGGAGGCAGCCTGACTGCTGGGCAGCAAAGGAGAAGAATGGATCCTGCGTCAAATGAACCCTTGTTTACCAATTGTACCAGGGACTTTATAGGCACACTTGATTACATATTTTACACAGGTTCGTAGCCAATGCCTGCAACTTTGCAATTCAGATTTCTTTCTATCTTGTAAACATTTTGCTTTCTTTTTTTTTGTTTTATTTCAGCGGATACGCTAGCAGTGGAATCGTTATTGGAACTGCTGGATGAAGAGAGCTTGAGGAAGGACACGGGTCTTCCTTCTCCAGAATGGTCTTCTGATCACATTGCACTTTTGGCTGAATTCCGCTGCATGCCCAAGACCAGACGCTGATGCTGCAAACTCACAGATGAAGCAAATATATTATGGAGATACATAAGCTGTAACCTTTATTTAAAGACTGGACCCAGTGGAGATGATAAGTTACATCAGATAGATCGCGTGGCCATGTCCTCCCCGAGTTTTCTCCTTCCTCGCTTGCGTTCTACTCTGTATCACAGTTTTATTTCCTTTCACCTCACTGTAAGAAGTATGATCACTTTATTGTTCGTTGTTTTTTCTTCTTATAGTTATTCCTCTCTGCAGGTAGATTTTTTCTTCCATGGCTTCTTACAGTCACTTCACTTTGAGAGTAAAATCTCTCTGTTGCTCATTTTAAAATTTGCCTCCAAGTCTGTGCACACAAATCCTTTAGTGTCAATAATTTACACTCTTTCCTTGTGGATAACTTGGAGAGATTGTGAAAACGGACTGTGAACAACTTTTATATATTTATGTAGCCCTCCAATAACTGCAAAAGATTCAGAACTCAAATTTCTTTTGAGACATGAGACATGCCAACTAGTACATTATTTAAACATTTTAAACAAGTTTCTTGCAGAATTATGACTATATGAACACGAAAGAAGTCTGTAATTTATAAAAGGCATAAAAAGTTTCATTGTTGCATAAACTGGTCGTTAGATCATGGGTTACAATCAAAATCAACAAAAGCTGGCTCTATGCATAACAGTAGCATTAATGTTTCTTGGTGTAAGATCAGATTTGAATCAGGACATAAAAGGGTGTCAGGGTTTCATGTCTGATCTCTATTATTGTCTTCCTTTTGTCACTAGTAAAGCTAAAGCTCCAGACTCAACATGTTGCACCAGACTCATAGAAAAATTAGACAAAGGGCAGACCAAGAGATGTCCCTGCCATCTTGTCAAAGACAGGGATGATCCTGGTTTAGGGTTCAAAGTTGATGCAAACCGTGCAATGAGCCTCCCTTCCACTTGCCATGTCCCTGCAAATATTTCACAATGCCCAGGTGAGAAATCTCATACCAAATCTCTTCTAAAATACTTTTTTGGAAATATATAAAAGATGATTTAACAGCTTTACATTGTCACAAAATTAGATCTTTCTCATTATTATATTTTGTTGCAAAAAGAGCTTCTACATTTGCCTCCAGATTCAGTTGCCGCTCAGATTTTTAAGCAATTTACTGAATCCTCTCAGAATGTTGGACCAAAAGGTACTAATATTACTCTTTTTACAATTTTAATTCTTCTTGTGCCAACATTATTCATCCCGTTTCTTGGAACTAGAAGAAAAAAATAACAAACAAACAAAAAATATAGCAGCAGTATCCCCAGGTTCAAGCGTTAAAGGAAGAGATAAGAAGCAGTTTGGTCTAGTGCTGGCTGGAGCTTTCTCAGTATGGTACTTAGTGTAATCCTTTGTTATGCAAGTTAATAAATACAACCAAAACCGCTATACGAGTCATATCTATCAGTTGTGGATGTACCATGGCTTGTTAATCAAACATATTGAGAACACTTAGCATCTGATTAAGATATTATGCGGTTGTATGTAATATAAATATATATAACTGAATAAAATCCTCGTATGGAGCCACTTGCCTTTAGTAGAGAGCTAAATATTGTTGAGAGTCCTGAGTTAAGAGCAAATTAGCTGTGTACTTTGAAGCATGTCAGACGAGGGAACATCTGAAGCAATTCTTCACGGCTTCGTCTCTGCATAATTAATCATGCGGTTAACATTAGGTAAGGAAAAAGTGTTAGTCTCCACGAAGTAGAAACTGTAAATTGGACTGGATGGAAAAAAGAAATTAAAAATCTTCATAGTACACACCTTAATACCAATGCAGCCATTGACATCAAGAGTGGTGAGTGTAGCAGAGCAGGTCTGCCAGAGAGTCTCCAGACATCTATCAGTCACCCCAACTATTCCAAACAAGCTGCAATTTGTTTTTGTTTTCACTGAATGGTGTCAGCAAAATAAATGATAAAGAAAATGAAGCAAAAAGTTATAGAATTGGATTTAGTACCTGAGAAATTCGAGGGAGGTACAATTATTAGCAATTGGTATCACACCTGCATCTGTGATACGCACACACCTGCCATGTTTAAGAGGCATTTGGATTAAAGCATTTGGAATGAAGTCGCAGCTTTATAATCATCATCTTTCTTGTAAGTGGAGAATTAGCTTTACCATGTCAAGTTGAGAGACTCTATCTTGATGCACTTAGCTATATGAGCAAGCCCCTCATCAGATATATTCTGAAAACCGAAGTTGCACTCTTAGTTACTAATGTATATACTCTGTGCTATGGAATTGATAGTAATCGAATCCTTAGTTTTATTTTGCAAGTGAGAGATATCCAAGATTTTGAATAAACCCCTCTACAAAGGAAAAAGGACAATGCAACCAAATGAATTGCACCAACTAATACCTGAGCTCCACAGAGATCTAAGAACCTTAGATCAGCCAAAAGTGATATCTTCTTGTAGGATTTGTCTGTGAATCTGAAAAAATTGCAAGATCAGTTCCAGAACTTACAACAGCTAGGTTTTCAATATAGCCAGAGAAAAATGGAATTATGTTTCTTGTATACCCTGAAAGAGCATAGAGGTTTAAGGTCTGGAGAGTAGAACACTTCTGTAGCACTTGAAGTAATCCATCATCTGTGATCTTAACACACCTGACGACATCATAAACAACAAGACCAAACACCAGAAGTATTCAAATAATAATGTAGCCTTACAAATCACACTTCCAACTTTATAAACAATCAAATAATGAAAAAATGACATTATCAAACAATGTTATGGATTTTATCACCATTAAAAAACCAGAGGGCTAAGTAATATTTTACTTACCTAGTGATATTCAGTGACTCTATGTCTTGATAACTTTCAGCTACTAGCTGCATACCATTGTCGGTTAGGCTCTGTAGCAATTAGTGGACATCCAATCAAATATTTCATCCAATAAAAAGAACATAGAGGCGAGAGAGGTATCCATGTGTGTGAACTAGATGTATAATGCAAGCATCAGTCACCCTGCGAAATAATCCTAGAATTGGGCTCGTCTGATGAGGTAAAATCAAGAAGTATGACAACATTGAGTCGGACATAATATTACCTCACGTTCCAGTAGATAGAGATGATTTTTAACTTGGGACATATGCTAGTTATAGCTTCGATTCCGCTGTCAGATATCTTTTGGCACCCATTCAGATTCAAGCATTCTAAGCTTAAAAGAGCATCGTGGCACTGAAATGTTCATACAGCACCCAATACAAGATTGTGAGAAATTCAAACGGGTAGAAAACAAGCAGTCGAATATTCTTGAATACAACGAATATCCAGAAAACATAAAGTCATATGTAATTACTGGTAGAATCTGCAGAAAAAAAAGTTACCCGGCTTTTCACGAGTTTAAGATGACTGTCCTCAATACCCTGGGAAAATTCGAGATTGATATGCTTCACTTGCCGATATCTTGGCTGCAACATTGAAAGCACAGTGAGTCACGTTCCAAACAATAACAGCAATATATAAATCCGATAAATTCCAGTACAATCAAGTATCAAAGAATCAAACTTTTAGTTTTAACTAACCAAGGACAGAGCAGCTAAAAGCCTATCCCCTGCATTGGCTCTCTCGCGCAAATCAATTTTCTGAAAGAGAGCAATAAACACTTGTAATGTGGTGAAATTGAAAACTTTGAAAGACCTGAGAAGTAGTCAAAATTTGTTTACCAGCCAGATGAAAGGATAAGAGACGAGGGTGCGACCGAGCCAAGGGCTAACGAGAAGGAGAGAAATTAAATCTTTCTGAGGCAATCTCGCGCTAACTATCCTCATCACGCTTGCTACCATCTCTCTCCTCCATGTCTCTTCTTCCTCTTCTGTCACTTTCTTCGCTTCCATGATTGTCAATCTAAGCTTAGCGAGTTTTCTATCAATCAGCCTCAGGACTAGAGTCTAGGAGCACGAAATAGCATAAGCTTGCACCTCTAAACGAGCCAAATCTTCCAGAGTCGCGAGTGGAGTCTCGACGCGTTGGAACTTGTTAGAGTCTGCAGATTTGGTTTTACCGCAGGCAATAGTCGGAACTCTTTAGGTTCTGTCTGTAAAAAGGCTTACCTTTACTGTAGCATGTGGGCCTACTAGAGTTAGAAGTCGAAAAAATCTCGTTTTTAGATTAATTCAGGAATTTCGTCGAGCACCTTGTCTGATATACTCTTCCCCTCACATTTCACTATCCTTTCAATGACATAAGCTTTACTCAAAAGTCTGAGATAAACCCTAAACCCATTTCGCACTTCCAGGTGCAGATCATCCAGTTTTCGCATTTTTCGTCAAATTATGAAGACTAAATCGTTATTTGATAGTTGCAACGCTCTATAAAGATGTTGGCCAAATCCCGAAACTTTCTCTCTGCAGTGAGCAAGCTATTTCATCAGCATCAACAATGGCGAGGAATGGGTGGAATGGCAAAGGTGAGATTGAAATGGGTGAAGAACAAGAACCTGGATCACATCATTGATACGGAGACCGATCTCAAAGCAGCTTGCATTCTCAAGGACGCCATTAAACGATCTCCCACCGGTTTCCTCACCGCGAAATCCGTCGCCGACTGGCAAAAACTCCTCGGACTCACCGTCCCTGTTCTCCGCTTCTTGCGCAGGTATCAATCAGCTTCTCCTTCAATCTGTTCGGGTTGATAAAATTGGATTAGGAATGATAGAAACTCGTGAGAAGGCTAATGAAATTGTCAACAATTTTGAAGGTATCCGACTCTGTTTCACGAGTTTCCGCATGCTCGTTACGCAAGCTTGCCGTGTTTCAAGCTAACGGACACAGCACTTATGCTTGACTCGCAGGAAGAGATCATTCATCAAAGCCACGAGGCTGATACAGTGGAGAGACTCTGTCGACTGCTGATGATGATGAGAACAAGAACTGTCTCTCTCAGATCACTACATTCTCTCAAATTCGATCTTGGATTACCAGACAACTACGAAAAGACACTAGTCATGAAATACCCTGATCATTTCTGCTTCGTCAAGGCCGCTAATGGAAACCCTTGTCTAAAGCTTGTGAATTGGCGTGATGAATTCGCATTCTCGGCCCTGCAGAAGCGAAACGAGAGCAATGTTGTTACTGGGGAGGATGGTCTTTACCGTGAGTTCAAAAGAGGCCAATCCGCATTGACATTCACCATGAGCTTCCCTAGAGGATATGGAGCACAGAAGAAGGTCAAGGCATGGATGGATGAGTTTCAAAAACTTCCTTACATATCTCCTTACGATGACTCGAGTAACATTGACCCGGAAAGCGACCTCATGGAGAAACGAGCTGTGGGAGTTTTGCACGAGCTCTTGAGCTTGACTATCCACAAGAAAACCAAGAGGAACTACTTGAGAAGCATGAGAGCGGAGCTCAACATTCCGCATAAGTTCACTCGTCTGTTCACGCGATACCCTGGGATCTTCTACCTCTCATTGAAGTGTAAGACAACAACTGTGATCCTCAAAGAAGGGTATCGTCGAGGAAAACTAGTGGATCCGCATCCTCTCACTCGTCTTAGAGATAAGTTCTATCATGTGATGAGAACAGGGTTTCTTTACCGAGCTAGAGGGTTAAGCATGGTCTCGAAAGAGGAACTTTTGCTGGATAAGCCAGACGATGACGGCCCTGAGGAAGAAGGCTCTGAAGAAGAAGAGATTGTGGAAGGAAGTGAACTTGAAGAAGATTCAGAAGATGAATAGCAATAGCAGTTGAATCCAAATGTTAAGACTTATATTCTCATATGCGGTTGATTCACATCTCTGGAACTTAATTTGATCTCTGTAAGCATAAGAATTCTCAAAGGATTGTCTTTCATTCTTGTTTGGGGGAGTATTATTTTCCACTTTTACTACAAAATATGAAAAACATACTTCCTTAAAAAATTAGAAAATATATTAAAAATATTAAATCTTATGAAAATATGTAAAATATGTGGATATATCATCCTTGTAAAGAATCCAAAATGTTTGTTCTTCATTATTGTAACAAGCAAACCATATCTCCCATACATAATTTATCTTTATATTTTGGGGAATAGTATTATCAGCTCAAAAGATAGAGATACAGGAAAACTTAATACCAAAAGGATAAACAACAAAAGAATTACATAAGAGCTATTGAACTAGTGATTTTAATATTGATTTTGAGACAGTTTATACAAAAATAAAAAATCATTTGTTATTCAAACATAATGTTAAGAATAAATTGACATTTATTAAATTTTATCTTAAGCAATGGAGTTGAGTTTGATCTCTGTACGCATAATAAAGTTCTCAAAGGATATAAAGAGAGATTGTATTTCACCAAGAAAGATTGTCGACAACAAAGGAAAGTAAAACAAATTGGATTTCAAACCAACAAATTAATTTGTTAGAAGAAACCAAGAACAAGATCAAAATCGGAAAACACTAATGTCTATTTTTAGGGCAAATCCTAAAAATAGCCTGAAACCAAAAAACAGAGACTCTCAACCTAATAGCAAGATTAGTTATATCTATCTCTTGAATGAGAGATCTCAAAGGTGGCGGGAAAAATACATGTGCTCTCCTGGGAATGTAGAAGAGAAGAAATAAAGAGTCAGGTTAAAAGGACGAAAATTTCAGAAGCCTTATTTGGCTAATCCCAAGCACTGGTCACTCCTCCACCATACCCACCACTTGGAGCACCACCGTATCCACCGCCCCCATAGCCTCCTCCGCCATAGTAGTCACTGCCACCACCACCACCGCCGCCTCCTCCTCCTCCTCTACCGCCGAAAGAGCCTTCCCTTCTGAAGTCACGGCCACCAAACCGACCACCAGACCGTTTCTTACCACCGCCAAATGAAGCACGTGAAGCGTATCTTGTGAGCCACTCAGGCACCTCTTGATTGGCTTCTTGCATCAGCTCAGCGAGCTGCCTAGCCAGTGATGCATTGCTCTCATTGAAGAAGGCGGTTGCTACACCAGATTTGCCTGCACGTCCTGTTCGTCCGATACGGTGGACATAGTCATCGATATCATTTGGTAGATCAAAGTTCACTACATGAGCCACGTGTGGAATGTCAAGACCACGTGCTGCCACGTCTGTTGCAACCAGAATGGGTGTCCTCCCACTTTTGAATGACCTCAGTGCCACTTCTCTTTCCTTTAAATGCATAGCACAAAGAAGCTAGTCAGATTTAGTCAACAGAGAACAGGTTTTCAGATGACGAACTTAAAAGAGGTCATTTCAGCAATATATCACCCAGCTTCTTTGTAAAAAAAAGATAGTTCGGTATTTAGCTTTAGTTGGAGTGAAGTATATACATTACTTCACAACGGCAAGGCTTACTGTACACATTAACATTAAAGAAATTCAACTTCAATCAATCAACGAACCTGTTGTGTTCTATCGCCGTGAATGGAGGTTGCTGGAAACTCATTCATGCACAACCAATTTTCCAAAGTGTCAGCTCCTCGTTTTGTCTCCACAAAAACCAATGTCAATGACTGCTGTGTACGAAAAGAGAAGAAAATCCAGCATTAGTCAGAGAGTGACGAATTATGAACCATATGACGTCATAATAAATCATAGATAAGTAAACAACAGGTAGTAATTATCGCACTACCTTATCTTGGATGCCATTCTCTCTCTGCGCGTATAGCAGGTCCATGAGATGGCTTCTCTTGTCAGAATCATGAACAAACTCAACCCTTTGAGTAATTAAATCAGTACTTGAGCCCACCCTTCCCACAGCCAAAAATATGTAGTTTGACAGGAAATCAGCTGCGAGTCTCTGTACAAGAAACAAATATGACGGTATTAATTGAAAACTTAAAAACCAAACATTTTTGTGCAGATTATAACGCAGCTGTTCTCACATACGAAATATAACACATAAGGCATTTGACCTCTTTGCTAGTCTAAAACTAAACAATCAAAGGTTCACCATCATGATTTGTGAAGGAACAAAGTTATAGATATATAACGAAGAACACTATTATCCTCTGACAGATTAAGCTCTCTATTAGAATATAGTTTAAATAGAATAATAGCAAGAAAGGGTGTTTCATGGACAAGTAAAACCAACCTGGATCTCCCTTGGAAACGTAGCACTAAACAACATTGTTTGTCTGACCCCACGTGGAGGCATGTCCATCTGTTCAACAATCTTTCTAATTTGTGGTTCAAAACCCATGTCCAGCATCCTGTCCGCCTCATCAAGAGCTAAATATTTAATCATCTGCATTGAGATTCTAGCTCTCTCTAGCAAGTCATTTAACCGGCCAGGAGTTGCCACAAGGATATCAACTCCCCTCTCGAGTTCCCTGAGCTGTACATACAAGAAAATATGAGATCAACAAATTGATCGACTAACACCTGTAACCAGGAATAACTCCAAAGTTTGTAAGATACAAGATTAACTATGTATTACTGACTTCAAATCAAAGTATATTTTTAACAATTGAGACTGGCATCAGGAAGAAAAGAGCTAGCAAAACCCAAATCAGTAAGCCGTAAGCTGCTACTCACATAAAACAGACAGAGCGGTATAAGCCTGCAGCAATATCCAAAGACAAAAGCAGAAAACCAAGAAAAAAACTGTCTGTGTAAGATAATTACCTGCTGGTTGATAGGTGTTCCTCCATAAGCAACAACAACCTTCACACCAGTTTGGTAAGAGAATTTTTTGGCTTCATCATGTATCTGCCACAAAAACACATAATGAGAAAATATGTTTATATTACATAAGATAAAAATAGACTTTTTTTCTGAAGAAACTCCATTCTCTGCGGGAATGAGTAGTATGTCAATATTACCTGGCATGCCAGCTCCCTTGTTGGTGAGAGGATGACTGCAAGAGGGTAAACCGTCCGTGAACCACGAGGTCTCTGTGCATGCTGATCTCTCATGATTCCACTAATTATGGGAAAGCAAAAAGCAGCCGTCTTCCCAGACCCTGTCTGAGCACAGGCCATCAAATCCCTCTCAGCAAGCAGTATCGGAATGGCGTGACGCTGTACGGGTGTTGGCCTCACGTACTTGCACCTCCGGATGTTCAGATTGAGTGCCTCCCCAAGATCAATGTCTGCAAATGTGTTAACAGGAGGAGGCACGTCTCCCCCACTGGTCTCAATTGGAATATCTTCATAGGCATCAAAGTTAATGCCAGTATTCTCCTGCTCGGTAAAGACGGGCTCTAAATCAGCATCATCTCCAAACGGATTCACTTCACGGTTCCATCCCCCACTGGCATTGTTCCAGCCACCACCACTTCCTCGTCCAGCATAACCATATCCGGTACGCCCTACATCAGTCCTGTAGCCACCGCCAGCACCACCTCCAGGAGCCCATCGAGCCGGTTGAGCAACATACCCTGGACGACCATTTTCTGGCAAAGGAGCAACAGGCTCTGATTGCCTGTTCCGAAGATGTGGGGGAACATACGCAGGTTTTGACTTGGAACAGGCCTTCTCAGAATCAGCGACATCTGCCCATGATGCACTCATAACTGAAATTTGGTTGTAACGTCCTAAATCTAGAAATACTTGCAACTTGTCAAACAAAACAAGGAAATAATCAAAACGATTGGAGCTGCTCCTGTTACTTGTATCTTTCTGCAAATTCCACAAAGGTCTAGTTAGCAGAGAAACGCAATCCTAGAAATCATATAGCAGCTCGGAAATTGTATATAAAAGAGGCTTTATCCAAATCTATAAGCTGAAAACAGAAAACCCCAAAAAAATCCCAATCAAACAACTCAAGACGACGAAATTAGAAGAGAAGAAAACGAATTCCAGAGAGAGATAGAGATAGAGAGAACCTCAAAAATTAGCAGAGAGAATCGAATCGAATCGAATCGATACGAAACGAAATGAAGAAATGAATTCAACGGTAGTCGTTCACCCAACGGAAAAAGCTTTGGGGGAGAGAAAAACCCTAAATTCCTTGTTTTGCTTTTTGGATCAGACACCAACGCCACAAATTCATGTTTTACCTTTTTTTATTATTATTTAATCTTCAGAGGACCTTCTTTTATTTTTCTTTTCAATATCTCAAATTTAAATTATAAACATTTGTTAAAATGAAATAATAAACGATATGTAATGTGTATATTGGCAAAAGTTGGAAAAATATATATATATATACACCTGATGTAAAATGAAAAACGCCTTTAATACAATACTACTACATTTTATTTGTTTTACAAACTCTCCCATAGATTTGATTGTATTTTAACTTAATTAAATAATAGCAATTCAAGTAAATTTTAATCGAGATTTAGAATGTAGAGATAATGACTCTGATTGATAACCTGCGGAATAGCGAAATCGTGTTTTTAAACACGATTTCATAACAATTTTGCCAATTAAAAAAAATTGCAGACTATAAAAAAACGCAAAAACACAAGTTTGCGTTTTGGCTGAAAAAATACAAAAAAAAATTCATTAAGCAGAAAAGTGAGTATGAAGTAGATTTTTTGCGGAATCAAAGTTTTAAATTATTTAATTACATAATAATAACATTTTATACTTCTAAATAAATATTAATAAAAATTAATTATAAATATAATTATTTACAATGCATAATAATAACATTTTATAAATATAATTATTTAATTATATAATAATAATAATATTTTATACTTCTAAATAAATACAAATAAAAATTTAATTACTAAAAAATATTAATAGTCACACTATATTAAATATATACAAATTTGCATAAAATTTAAGAAAATCAAATAAAGTAGAACAAAAAACTATTAAACTTATAAGAAAATCTAATTAGTAGATTTATTTTTATAATAATTACCCATATTATAATTTTTAATAATATTTAATTAGCTCAATTATAATATTTATTTTCTTAAATAAGCATAAAATTTGAGAAAATCAAATAAAGTAGAATAAAAGAACTTGTAAATATCTTATATAATATAATAAAAAAGTAATAAATAAAAATATGATATTTGATTTTTCAACGTCATAAGATATAAATATATTTATTATAAACATACTAAAAATAATTTGACTAATTACAATCAGAAAATTAAGTTTTTCTAATAATATTTAAACAGATTTATTTTTAAAATAATTAATTTAATTAATTTTTAATAATATTTAATAGATTCCGCAATTCCGCAAAATCTATTCAATCACACAAAAATTTTATTCTGTAATTCTCATTCCGTAGATTTTAGTTATTTTAATTTTCTGTAATTAGGCAAGTGTTACTAATAAAAACCAATGTAAAGAAAAAGAGGAATCTAGACAGACCACTATGTACTTTTATTATAATTCAAAATTATTATATATGTTTTCACAAAAAAAAAGAAAAGAAGAAATAACTACCAGTTATAAAAAAAAAAATAACAGATTTTTAAAAAATTAACGACTTTCCTCCAAATTTAGATCTAAAAAGAGTAAGGGTATTAAAGTAATCTCAAGATACGGCTCGAAATCTACAAACCCACTCGCCCCTTACCTCACGCGCCCCTCTCATTTCGATTTCCTCTCACTCTTCACACGAAGCGAGAGAGAGAGAGAGAGAGAGAGAGAGAGAAAAGGCGAAGAATACGTAGAATCCATTCAATTTAGGGTTAGGGCTGCCCCTAATCTGGAAACCTTGTCCTCGTCTCTGATCTGTTTTCCCGATCCGACTAGAGGAAAGAGGACGAAGACGCTGTAGCACAAAGATGGGCGCGAATTCGCTTCCGACGGACGCAACCCTCGATCTAGATGAGCAGATCTCGCAGCTCATGCAGTGCAAGCCTCTCTCCGAGCAACAGGTGCCTGCAATTGTGTTCGAAAACAGATTTCTCTACTTTTTTCGTTTTTCTTCCTTTTAATTGGATCCATATTTTAGTTTTTCCGGTGAACTTGGACACTATCGATGATTGGATCTCAGATTTTGTTTCAAATGAGAGGTTTTTTTTTGTGAGTATGCGATTATTCTATTTGATGTCTGATTTTTCGAGAATATCCTCTGGGATAGATAGAGGTCGACGTATCTGTATATTCTCATTCACGTCAGATTAATGGGTTGAAAAAGGACTTTATTATATCATTTCAAGATAGCTGTATTGGGTTCTGAATAGGTGATTCACTTGCACTTTGATATCCCTTGTAGTGTGGGTTTGCCTGATTCACGTCAAAATTATCATTTTGAATAAGTGATTAACAGAATCAAATCTCATCAGTTAGATGCATTAGTGGATTTTCAACTGGGTGAAAAAGTGAGAAGCGTTTGCTGGTGTGAGAGAGAGGTTGCATGTTGGTAAATGACACTCTGGAGCTCACACGAGGAAAAACTGAACAATATATGTTGTCCTTTTGCAGTAATGATCTTTCTGTTTGCTGCTTCTGTCAAAATGGTCTACATTTCAATGTTATGTTTTTGATACTGGATATTGCTGCTAGTCCTGTATCTCTTTAGGAATTAAAGAAGGTGAAAGATGAACTTATCATGTGCAGTGTTGTTTTGTTGTCAATAGGTTAGAGCATTATGCGAGAAAGCTAAGGAGATCTTGATGGATGAAAGCAACGTTCAGGTTAGTTCTTGATCTTGCATCTCTTGGTGATCATAATTCCCATGTGGTAGATTGTGTAACCAGCTTGAATTCATTTTTAGTAGAGTGAATTTTATACATTTCCTGCACGCAGCCTGTCAAAAGTCCAGTGACAATATGTGGTGATATTCATGGACAATTCCATGATCTTGCAGAGCTTTTCCGTATTGGAGGAAAGGTAAGATCTATAACACTTACTAAGATGCATAATGACCGTAAAGATGCAAGTTTTTATTTTATTTTATTTAGCATCCATCTTATCTACCAATTATTAATTCTGGGTGGGTAATACAAAGTCTGAGTGCATGCTCACTGAATACTCAGAATTATTTGGAGCTTTTCTCATGGGTTATATTTGAAAGTACTGCTTAGGTTTCGTTTCTGGTTCTAATTTGTTGTCTGATGAATGTTCATCTTACGCTATTTTGCAGTGCCCTGATACCAACTATCTATTTATGGGAGACTATGTCGACCGTGGATATTATTCTGTCGAAACTGTTACGGTACCAAGTTTATACCATCTGTAGTTCTTTTTTGTTCAATAATAATGATCTGATTTCGAAGTAGAAAGACATCTTTTGTCTTCTTATATTGTTAAATCAAACATCCTGTGTGTATACTGGATGGTCTCTCTTCCCAACGTTTATGTATGTCTGTTCGATTACGGTGCTGATACTTTTTCTTTCTTTTTTTTTCCATTTTCAGCTGTTAGTTGGCTTGAAAGTACGGTATCCTCAGCGAATCACTATTCTTAGAGGAAACCATGAAAGTCGTCAGGTAAACTAACTTTGTCTCTACTTGTACGTTCACTTTCTGAGGTATACGGTGGTGACATAGTTTTTCTGTTATCAGTCTTTGAAATCTTAGACGAGATCCTTTCATAATTACAATTTTGTTCATGTCTATGCACTATGCTATATACATTTACAAGTCAGTTAAGGTTTTCCTATATTTATTTGCTGTACTTTTTTTGTCCTCCAACTTTTTATCGGACTCATGGTTTAATACACTTTTTTCGCTCTGGCAGATTACTCAAGTTTATGGATTTTATGATGAATGCCTGCGAAAGTGAGTCTCCAACATCCTTATGTTATATAAACTGCTAACTCGCTCCATTCATGTCATGATGCTTCTTTTTTCACTAATACCCTGCACGTCCTTTTGTTTTCTGATATTGCTTCTCTCATTTGACTGTTCTTAGTGGTATTTTTTTCATACCTTAGTTGTTTGTTAGTGCTAATCAAAGACATATAATTCTCCTTCTACGCCTGTAGGAAAATATATTGGGTTCTTTCGTTTGCAATTTGCTTAACAAAGCTTCCTTGTACTGCAGGTATGGCAATGCAAATGTTTGGAAGATATTTACAGACCTCTTTGACTATTTCCCACTGACAGCCTTGGTTAGTACTTAGTACATCACACTGCACCTTTATATACTCATATAATATAGATGACCCATTGTCTATTTCAGCGCTCTCGATATTCGATACAATCAAAACATTGTCTTATCTGAACATGCTTGTGCGTGTATTAGCGTATTTGGTTGGCAAGTGTCACTTCAGTTTGAGATGGTTCCTGTTCTAAAGTGCTGTGAATGATGATATAAATTGCATTTGCTACTTGCACTTTCTAGAGCCTAGAGTGTACGATTTTTTATATAAAACTTGTCTGATTGAATTGATGGTGCTTTTTTAAGAGTTTTAGTTCCAACAAATAAGGAGGCTATCCATCTCATGTCATATGTCCTGTTTGCAGGTGGAGTCGGAAATATTCTGCCTTCACGGTGGATTGTCACCGTCTATCGAGACCCTTGACAACATTAGGAACTTTGATCGAGTTCAAGAAGTTCCACATGAAGGGCCGATGTGTGACTTATTATGGTCTGATCCTGATGACAGATGTGGCTGGGGAATCTCTCCCCGTGGTGCCGGATATACATTTGGTCAGGTATTGAATTACGTAGCCTCTGTTTCAGAAGCTGTCCTGAATCTCCTTTTTCTTTGTTTTTTTCAAATAAGTGTGTAATAGACTTTATTTTGCATTTTTGTTTCCATAGGACATTTCCGAACAATTCAACCACAGTAACAACTTAAAACTGATTGCTCGAGCGCATCAGCTGGTTATGGATGGATTCAACTGGGCACACGTAATTCAACTAAACTCCTCTTCCCGGCACAGACTAGCCAAACCCGAGAATGTTTGCTAACTGTTAAAAATATGATCCCATTGACAGGAGCAAAAGGTGGTTACTATTTTCAGTGCACCAAATTATTGCTATCGCTGTGGAAACATGGCCTCCATTCTTGAGGTCGATGACTGCAGGAACCACACCTTCATTCAGGTATGTCCTGAAATCTTCATTTTGACCTCTCCGAAAGAAAAAAGACTAACAAAGTCTAAATTGTGAAACAGTTTGAACCAGCCCCAAGGAGAGGAGAACCAGATGTGACCCGGAGGACACCCGACTACTTCCTATAAACACAAGTCACCTCTCAGCTGCAAAGACCGGTTGATGGTTTTTGAAGATCTCTGCTTATTTTATTTGGTACAACGCATTTGTGTTCCAGGTCGCTTCTCTTTAAAATCGATTTAGCCCCTCCCTTGGAATAGTGTAATATTATAGGCAACGAGGTCAATGAACTATAAAACCCCCATGAATATTTGTGTTTGGCTGAAATTGTTCAGCTCCCTTCTGCATCAGAATCTGTTTCATGTGAGATATTATTTTGATTATTTTCTCGTAATTTTTTTTATTGCAATCTTTTGATATATATATATGACGATCGAGACTTTGTGTATGGTCAAGTGATGTACAGTGGCATGTTAAAATTATATAATACCAGAAAATGAAACTGTTACTACAAGTTAATGTAAGAGAATAGCGAAGGAACAAGATCAACAACAGACCAGGCAAGGCCTGCGTATTGCAAGAACCTTATACCGGTGTCAATATCAAATGAGTCCTGGTCCATGAACTCGCACAGTTTCTGTAAATACCCAACCGAGTTCTTAGTTTCGCTCGTATTCTTCCCATTTGCAAATCCGTTGTCGAGCTTGAGCTTGGGAATGTACGAGCTGGATCTTATTGGAATCCCAAGTGTGTTGGATACTGTTGGCAAGATCCATTTTGCAAGGGATTTACTGCAGAATTTCGCTAAGAGTATCATCGGTATCCCCACCATGACTCTCCCAAGGTAGGCTGAAACCGGAAGCTCCGGTGAGAAGATTCGTGGAGCTCCTTCATGGTGGAATTGGCTGTATGTTTGCTGAACTCCAGTCACCTAAGAAAAGTAAACTATCAATTAAGATCACCGTCTGAATAAACCATTTACACTTTTGCACTATACAACATTTCTTGATTGCTTACAATTCCTAGTGCAACCCCGGTGAAGGCGGTGTGATACTCGTAGCTTGGTGTTGGGTGCTCGGGGGTTGGATAAGCAAAGAGCAACAAGAAACTCAGAGCAGTCCAGAAGGAGCTAACTGCACAATTGACATAGTCATGGCTTCTCTGTTATTCAGTGTTTGCAAGTAGAAGCATTTGTGAAACTAGGAGCACTGATGGTTACCATTCTGTTTTGAGGTAATGAAATTATCGATTGTTTCGTTGACGGTAATCCAAAGACCTAGAATAAGGACTCCTATGGCAAGACCAGCGATAATATCGACCACACTGTGCATACCCAAGTAAATCCTTCCTAGGAAGAAAAACATTGATGTCAGTTGAGGAATCAAATACTTATAACGTATGTGCATTTATCTGGTATGAGTTTGATCTTACCGAAGGCAATTAGGGCTACCAACACACAAGCAAGAGCAAACCCATAGTACTGGATAGACGCATTTTCATGTTCAAAAGAGGATAACACATAGTGCAACAGATATCTGAGACACCAACCAGTAAGGAGACAAGTATCAAAACCTCTCTATCCACAGCAGCATTTGCTTTACGAAAGAGCGTTCACAACAAGAAAAACAGATTACACTAAATGCTTCATAGTTATCCGAATTAACAAATATCAGTAGCATCAGTTGAGCCATTGTCAACTATGCGATTCTATAGCATTCCGCTTCCAGCATTTAGCCGATTTTATCTTTTGAGAGCATTGTAGTACCGAGAGCAGACATTACTATCTAGGAGATAACTACGAGATTCTACAACAAACGGGGTAAGAGTTTTCGGATAACATACCCGGATAAACAAACAGTGTTTAAAGTATGTGAAGAAGGCAAGCCGTATTCCATTGCATTGTCTTCCTCATCTTTTGTGGCAGTAATCCTTCTAACAGGTGGGCAGCTCGGACGAGGAGCTGATACAACATCCTATAAATACAGCAGACTGTATAAACCGAAAGTTCGTTCTTTTAAACTTCTAAACTAAGAGAATGCGCTATAGAACACCGGAGAGTTATTTACCTTGATGCAGTTTCCCAAGTAGTCACAGAATGCTATCAATAGAGTCATCTGCCTAGCCAATCTACCATGTCCACTCTGTAATATATCCTCGCAGTTACACTCATCGATTAGTGAACTTCAAGGTTACAATCGTATCCACATTAATAAGCCATTTCTAAGACTAAAGTTTCCAACTTTGATGTTCAAGAACAAGTTTGGAATGTTACCCAGAAGAGCAAAGGCAAGAAAGCAGTGTAAAAGGGTACTGAGACAACACATGATAGCCCTGAGAAGAAAGCATCCAGCACTCCATTCTGATGTTTCTGCAAAAGAAAGAACTGTATTGATCTCCAAATGAAAAGTCAATGAAGTTTACTATTTAGAGCTGTTTGGTTTTGATTTAATTGGGCACCTGAATTTCGAGAATGAGGGGAACACCACCGACGACTTGACGAGCGACCCATGGTTGTACAAGAGATCTAAATTTATGGGTCAATTTCAAACAGGAAGATACATAGATACATGTCACAATACTCACGAGGATCAATCCTTGCCACGTCCCTGAGCCTTCCATTGATCTTTCTAGAATCTTCTGCTTCCTTCTTCCTCTTTTACCTCCCTCTTTCCCGTTTCAAGAAAGAGGAGATAGAATCGACAAAAATGAAATAGAAAGATTTTAAAAAATTTGAGGGCAATTGATTTTCTGGGGTTTTCAAAGGTCAAAAACCTAAGAAAGCAGAATAAGACGACTATTATCCCATTTATCCTCGTGGGATGTATCTCGCACCGTTCTGAGAGGAGCTCCAATGGATGTTCGCTGGCAGAGAGGAGAGAAGAAATAAAGGAAGGTCTTTTAATTATGAAGAAAGATTGTGTTGAGACCGAGTTAATAGGAAAATTTCATAGCCACCAGTTTTGAACCAGCACTTTTCTAAAAGTGAGGTCTACGTGTGGGTTGCGTGACTTGAGTCAACGCAAAAAATAAGTCAAATTCTTTTTTTTTTTAAAAACTTTTCTTTTGGTGATTGCATTTTAAGATTTTGTTTATCTTTGCTACAAAAAATATAATTTTCGTTTTTTTCTTAAATTTAAAATATTGAATGGAGAATATATATAAAATATTTTAAAAAAAAATGAAATGGAAGATTACAAAAATGAAATGTAGAGAAAATTAAACAAATGATTAAAAATGAAACGAAAATAGAAGTAAAAGAGACAGGACATCTATTGGTTCAACCAGTGAGATCCTGTGGAACTTAAACAAATGATTAAAAATGAAACGAAAATAGAAGTAAAAGAGACAGGACATCTATTGGTTCAACCAGTGAGATCAAAATCTCTTACGACAAACAATAAAAACAAAACAGAAGAAAAAGTAGAGCTAACGGTTTCCTGGTCTTAAAATAGTTGAAGAAACAGAATAACAACAAAGTCTTATGATTTCTCTCCTCCTTTGGCTTATAAGTAATTGAATGTAATCAAAGTAAGCCTACGCACGAACACCTCGGTTAAGACTTACCATACGGCTCGTGCCATCCATCTGCATTCCTTTGTTCCCTGTTCCACCTCTTCCTGCATACCCACCAGTCCCTCTGTTCTGACCAGACCACTCTCTTGTCTGACCACCATGCCCAGATGATCTGTTGTTACCACCGTAACCAGATCGTGCACCTCCATTGTAACCTTGTCTTCCTTGGTTGTACGACATGTTGTCTTGCCACTTTCCACCACCTGCTCCTCCTGCATACTCCTGATTGTTGTCTCTTCTTCTTGAACTCAGATCCAGACCGCCACCACCGGTCCTAGCCTCAATTGCTCTTTCGTTGCTCTCAGCAAGAACAGCAAGTTTCTCTGTTAACTGGAAAGCCAAGGTTTGCAATCTGTTGTGATGGACTTCGTGGAAGACGATGCAACGTGTAGGTTGGTCCCAGTTTGCATGGAGTTCTTCACTGATCATCATCTTGCTCACGATGCTGTGCACTTGGTTCTCAGAGAGATCAAACATTTTGGCAAGATGATCTAGACTCAGGGACTCATAAGAGGCCGAGTATGTGAAGAGGTAAGTCCTCAAAGCCTCCTCTTTGATCCTAGCCTTCACCATATCAATGATGGTTTCCCGATTCTTGAGCAGTTTCCAGACATCAAGAGACTTCAAAACCTCAAAAGCCTTTTCGAAGTCTCCTTTGGTGAGTGCTCGGGTTGCTGCCATGACATGGTCACGGACGTTCTCAGGGGGAGCTGTGAATGCTTGCCTCTCGCTGATCTCGAGCAGGCGACGGAAATTCTTGCTAATCACCTTGCGCCTGGCATCATGAGAATTGGCTGCCATGTTAGGGACCTCTAGCAGCATGGCGCAGATGAGATGAACAGCTTCAAGAAGTTCAAGGTTTATGTGCATGTGATATGGCATCTGTCGTCTCCTCTCCAATCTTTCCTGGTGGGACCAAATGGATGTAAACATTCAACGCTAGTGTAAATAGACTGATAAAACACCATGAACAACGAATATTCCCAGTTCTAAATGCGACTTTGCCCAAAGATGAACTCAACTGAGGAAATAACATACGCAAACAATGGACCATTTTGACATGAGAGAGGTACAAATGATTATCAATATCAACATTTAATCAAACTACAATTCAGATAAGAACCACAAAGATTGCCGAATCATAGTCTATATTTTGATTTTTAAAAAATATATAATCACTTTACCTTGACAATACTAACTAGTTAACATGTATCATCTTAAACGATCCATACGTAACAATAGCAGCAACAAAGATGCCAAATCAATATGCTCTTGAAACAACTAAATTTACATCATAAATAAAAGTTTTCTCTTATTCATACGAATCATTATGAGTCCTAAATTCCATAGCGAATTCTATATTGTTTTCCAGGGGAGGAAATCCAGTTCCTTTATCATGAAATCATCAAACCAAGGTCACCACCCAAAAAAAATAAAAGAGCTTTGTCTGTTAAGACAGCCAAAAGAAATCAATGTGATTAAACTATTCCGAAAATAGAAAACTAGAAACCTCAGTTGAGGAATGAAGGATATTGACGTTTACCACATAGCAACAAGAAAGCTACATACGGTATTGAACTTCCTTCCTCACTACAAGGAACGTAGAAGAGCCTTAGGCTACATCCAAGATCTTAAGATGAAAACACGTTCTATGAACCTGAGATGCAACAGAAAATACCATGTACTACAAAAAAAAAATGTACCTGCTCCGGAGTCTTCTCGTGGTATCGACTTTGCGAGACACCTTGAGCAAGTAACTCCCGCACCCTTTGACCAGAATACAGCTCAGAGAGGCAGCTGTGAGCCTCGGTAATCATTCCAACACGGAAAGCGCAGAGACCAAGCTGTGCCATGGATCTGTTAAAGAGGATCTGGGTTGAGATGTCCATGTGCTGAATATTGTCCTGCAGATGACTCATCAGCAACAAATCCCTAGCAGTCACGAACTTGTCCACTAAAGAATAGTGGTAGATATCACATAACATCGCACGGGCTTTAGTCCGTTCATCTCCATATTTGTAAATAAGTGAGACGAGAACATCCATCATATCCCGACTACTCTCTGAGAAGGTAGGCTTACGAGGAACAACCTCTGGAACAACAATGAACGAAGGAGGAGGTCCAGTTTCCTCTTTGGGCTCTTCACTATCTTCTTCTTCTTCTTCTACCACCAGCTCAGCCAGTTTCCTCATAGCATCATAAACTTCCTGAGGCTTGTAGTAAATCAACTCAACTCGTCTTAACGCCACTTTTGCCGCAGCTTTATAGTCACCAGACCGCTCAAAGTAGTCCTGGATGTTTTGAGCAAGAGCTAAGAACATTGGCTCGTCTCTCAATCTCTCCACATACTCACGTGTATGAGGATCTATGTGAAACGACCCAAATTCTCCGAAAATAATATTTCTAAAAATATCCAAAATACTTTATAAAATAATAATATCAAAAAAATTTAATGTAAAAATAACTAATCGAAATCCGTTTTAGATAAATTATAAATAATCTAGAAAATATTGTTCAAAAGTAGAACAGCTTCGTCGACTTCAACGCTACTCAGGTACGACGACATGCTCACCTGAAAGATTGGGGAGGGAATGAGTAATTGGATTACCCAGTGAGAAATGAGTCTAAGGACTCATGAATCCACCAGAACAACTTATAACAATAATCTAAAGCAAGTCTAAGGCTAAAACATGTAAACAATCATAGTGTCTAGAACACTCAAACATATGACCACTAAGTGTCACACACACAAACCAGGGGACACGTTTTCATGCAGGGCACGCCTCACATGACAAACGGCCAGACGAATCTTCATGCAGGGCACGCCATACATGACAGAAACTCCTTCCCTTCACAAACACACGAAAACATGTACGTCCTCATGCAGGGCACGCCATACATGACAAACGGTCATGTGGATCTTCATGCAGGGCACGCCATACATGACAGACCATCATCACACCATATCTCAATCCCACATGATTCGAAAGTCTGGGTCTAAATGCCACAGCACCACTCTCGAACCAACCTATCGCGAGCTCCTAACGCTCGTATCTAGCACAACACGTCAATACAACTTAGCATGCTCAAACAACCAATCATCACGCAAAAGTTTTAGTCCTTTAATCCTATGAATTCTATGTGATATATATATATTTATATATTTGTTTACATAATATATACTTTATACAATCACAAACAATAACGCGTCTATTATTAATTAGACCCGTTACATACATATTTTAAACAAAGACTCCAACTAGAGATTAACGGCTATAAGAATGAACTAATGGAAACACTCGACGAATTCCTCACCTTAGCAATCGAAGAACAAACTTTCCTTTTATGGAAACTGCCAAAAAGGGAAACTTTCCTTAAATGGAAACCTGCCATAAATGGAAGTTTGAAACAAAGTAAGGACTACTGATATCAGACTGTCCAAAACGATATCAGTAACCACTCGGAACAAGATTCCAGATCAAAACGACTCCTAGGCAAAATTACTAAAATACCCTCACAACTTCAAACAGCCATAACTTTCAAACCACAGCGATTCATGAGAAGCTGAAGGCAGATTCGGAATCAGAACAGCATGAACTATCACATACCGGAAAATTACGCAGATCGGAGATGTTTCAATTTTTCCGGCGAACCCTCCGGCGGCGTTTGACGGCGCGTCCGGCGACCGATTCCGGAGCGTCCGGTGTGTCTGGCTTCGTCTCGGAGAGATCTACAGTTTGATATGTAGACCGCTAAAATCTGATATCGTATGAAGAAGTTATGATCGAAAAACCAAATCTGGAAAAACTCACCTCACGGCTCCGGCGAGCTGCGGTGCTTCTGACGACGGCGGAGACTGTAGCGGCGGCGACGAATCCGAAATTTGACAGAGCTTCGCCGGGAAAGGAGTGTGTGAGGCAGGAGGGGCTTTGCTTCTCCTTTTATAGACTTTAGGAAGAGGAGATACCCTAGGGTTTGACAATTGGGCCTCAATTTCTCGTGGGCCTTGGGCTGGGATGTTACAATTCTCCCCCACTATAGGAAAATTCGTCCCCGAATTTAAACCCAAGTCTTGTCCCTCTTCAGCACACTCAACAAACAACTCCGGATAATCTTCCCGCATAAACTGCTCAGGTTCCCAAGTTTCTTCACTAATACCATCTCTTTCCCAGCGGACTAAAACTTTCCACACATTTTTCCCATGCTCTTCTTTTTCACAACGCTGCAGGATCTCTCGCGGTAAACTTCGGGCTGTCAGATCCCGATTCAAATCTGTCGGTGGCTGTGATAAAATCAACTCAGGTTCTCGAACTACTTTTCGGAGAACTGAAACATGGAAGACATCGTGGAAATCAGCTAACTCTGTCGGGAGCTTAAGCTTATAGGCAACTTCTCCAATCCTTTCTGTGATAATATATGGTCCCATGAACCTCGGCTTAAGCTTCTTAAGCTTCCTGTAGCTGTCAGCTCCTCTGAAGGTTCTCATCTTCAAATATACAGAGTCTCCTACTGTGAAAACCAAATCTTTCCTTCTTTTATCAGCATAATTCTTCTGACGATCATGGGCTTCTTTAAGCCTACCGCGTAAAAACTCAACTTGTTTCTCTGTCTCTCGAACCAGATCAGGATCCAAATCTCGTCGTTCTCCAACTTCAGTCCAACAAAGTGGAGTTCGACAAGGTCTACCGTACAAAGCCTCATAAGGTGCCATCTTAATACTCGCATGGTAACTGTTATTATAGGAAAACTCTGCTAGAGGCAAAAACTTTCCCCAACTGTCACCCCAATCAAGAACACAAGCCCGAAGCAAATCCTCAAGAGTCCTAATGGTTCGCTCTGACTGCCCATCTGTCTGAGGATGGTTCGCTGTACTGAGATGCAGCTTAGTACCCAGAGCTTTCTGAAAAGCTTGCCAAAAAATCGAAGTGAACTTTGGATCACGATCTGATACTATGCTCACTGGAACACCATGCAGTCTAACAATTTCATCCAGATAAATCTGAACCAAAACCTCGGTCTTAACCGTCTTCTTGGTAGCTATAAAGTGTGACGACTTGGTGAGTCTATCCACCACTATCCAAATAGCATCATTATTGTTTGTTGTCCTTGGAAGTCCGGTCACAAAATCCATAGTTACCATATCCCACTTCCATTCAGGTAATGGTAAATCCTGAAGTAACCCACTCGGGACTTGACGCTCAGCTTTAACCAACTGACAGTTCTGGCACTGAGATACCCAAGTCGCAATCTCCCGCTTCATGCCTTCCCAATGGTAATAACGTTTCAAATCGGCATACATCTTGTTACTGCCTGGATGTATAGAAAAACGAGACTGATGAGCCTGACACAGTATCTCTCTCCGTAATGCCTCAACTGGAGGGACACAAACCCGATTCTTGTACAAGATAGTACCATCAGATGCAGTGCGATATCCAATCACTAGTTTCTCAATCATCTTTTTAAGTCCCAAATCACCTGATTGAGCATCCCGAATCCTGTTAAGAAGATCAGCTCGCTCCCACATCGCCAATCCGGTCTGGTTATCCTCAACCGATGTCACACACAACCTCATACTTGCCAAGGTATCAACCAACTCCTGCACTTCCTTAGTGCCTGAAACATCTGCCCTTCGACGGCTTAGAGCATCTGCTACCTGATTGACCTTTCCTGGGTGATAAGCGATGTTCAAGTCGTAATCTGCCAGTAACTCAATCCAACGCCTCTGCCTTAAATTCAAGTCGCTCTGCGAGAAGATGTACTTCAAACTTTTATGATCTGTCAAGACTCTGACTTTCTCTCCATAGAGATAAGCTCTCCATATCTTAAGCGCAAAGACCACTGCAGCTAACTCAAGATCATGCGTAGGGTAATTAGCTTCATGACTTCGAAGCTGCCGGGAAGCATATGCTATTACAAGGCCCTCTTGCATCAACACACAACCGAGCCCCATCCTAGAAGCATCTGTAAAGACATCATATGGAACACCCATTCGCGGTAGAACCAATACAGGAGTCTTAGTCAAACAATCCTTCAACTTCTGAAAACTCTGCTCACATTCTTCTGACCACTCGAACTTTACCCCTTTCCCTGTTAGCATGGTCATAGGCTTGGCAATACTAGCGAAACCTTCGACAAATTTTCTGTAGTAACCAGCCAAACCAAGGAAACTACGAATCTCAGTAGGACTAACCGGTGTAGGCCACTCCGAAATTGCTATTATCTTCTGAGGGTCAACTGCTACGCCTGCCTCAGAAACAACATGACCCAAAAATCCAATTTTTCTCTGCCAGAAACTGCACTTGCTCAGCTTTGCAAACAAACGATGCTCACGTAACTTATCCAATACTAATCGAAGATGCCAACCATGCTCCTCTTCACTCTTGGAGTATATCAAAATATCATCGATGAATACTATGACACACTTATCCAAGTACTGCCTGAAAACATTATTCATCAACTTCATAAATGCTGCGGGCGCATTCGTCAATCCAAATGGCATGACTACAAACTCGTAATGTCCGTAACGTGTACGAAAAGCTGTCTTTCGAATATCCTCCTCTGCAACAGGTATCTGATGGTAACCTGAAGTCAAGTCAATCTTGGAAAACCAAGTAGCTCCCTGCAACTGATCTAGCAACTCGTCAATCCGAGGAAGAGGATACTTATTCTTGATAGTCACCTTGTTCAAACCCCGATAATCAATGCATAACCTGAAGCTGCCATCTTTTTTCTTGACGAACAAAACTGGTGCTCCCCAAGGCGAGCTACTGGGTCGAATAAACCCTTTATCTGTTAGATCCTCCAACTGCTTCCTCAACTCCTCCATTTCTGCGGGAGCTAAACGATAAGGTGCTCTCGATATAGGGGTGGTACCAGGCTCCAACTCAATTGTGAACGGCTCACTTCTAGGCGGTGGCGGTCCTTGCAAAGGCTCGAAAACATCTGCATAATCTGATGCTACTGGAATCGTGCTGAGATTCAACTCCGAACCTTCCCCCAGTATAGATATAGTCGCCAGATAAGCTTCATTACCCTTAGCAAGTAAGTCCTCCGCATGAATCATCGATATAAGCGGAATACCGATGCTAGCTCGAACACCTTGAAAAACTAACTTCCCACCCTCTCTCGGAATTAGCACTCTAGTGCGATGGCAATCCAAGGACACCATATGCTTAGATAACCAATCCATCCCGAGAATAACTTCATAATGGTTTAGCTTCATCTCGACCAACTCTCCCAGCAATTCAGTTTCGTTAATTACAATCGGAACATCGATGTAAACTCCGGAGGTCTCCATGACTTGTGTACCAGCCGTATGAACTCTTTTTGTCTTAGGTGTGAACGTTCCGGAGAAAGACCACTGCTTTGAGAATTGGGGATTAACGAAGCTATGAGTAGCTCCGCTATCAAATAAAGTGTAGGCATACACACCTCCTACTAAAACCGATCCTACACGATTTTATGCAATTCAGACAATACAAACAATATTCGAGAAGGAGTAACAAGGCGTGCACGACAAAAGAAAATTAATGGACATACCGGCGATCGGCTCAGCACCTGCTAAGGTCTCCAAAGCAAAAACGCGAGGTCCAACTGCCTGACGCTTAGGAGGAGGAGGCAAATTATCCCTTGCTGGACCAGCTGCTGGACGTGCTACCTGCTGCTCGACTCTACGAAGCTTCTGACAATACGCAGCAATATGACCTCTCTCTCCACAGTTAAAGCATTGAGGTGTACCTCTACCCCGGGGACACTCGGTACTCTTATGACCCGGCTGGTTGCAGGAATAGCAAATGACCTGCTTCTGGATCTTGGTTGCTCCACCTGCTGCTCCCTGAGCTACACCCCAAGTCTTCTTTTGATTATCATTTCCTCTAGGCGCCTTGGATGATGAACCCCTCAGATATCTCTGCTCTTCAGCCAAACCTTCCTCCTGCATAGCTGCTCGCTCAACCAGCTCATACATCGAAGAATAATCTCTCACTGAACAACGGTTCCTGATCTCAACCCGCATTCCTTTCAAGAACCTCCGAATCAACTCCTGTTCGTCATGGTAACGACCAGCAAACCTCCTCAAACGAGTAAATTCCACCTCATATTCGCGTATCGAGTGACTCCCCTGACGAAGATCCTGGAAGGCACTCTCCATCTTGTCCATCATCTCCCGTGAAAAATAACGTTTCGAAAACTCCGAGTTGAAATCCTCCCAAGTCAAGTGCTCACAACCACCTGCTCTAGATACGACTCCATCCCACCAATACAAGGCGTTATCCTTGAGGTACTGTACCGCTAAATCCAAACGATACTCTGCCGGACATCTCGTATTCTCGAAATTCCTCTCCAGCCTTCTCTTCCAGTTATCAGCAGCTAAAGGGCCTGACTCCCCAGTAAAATACTCAGTACTCATCTCCTTCATGTGCCTCAAAGCATCCCAGTAAGATAACTCAGGCCTCGGGGCATGGTTGGGTGGTGGCGGTGGAGAGTAATACATTCTGGCCCCAGCAGGCACATAACCAGTGGGTGGTGGAGGTGGAATAGGCCCTCCCGCCCCAACAGCAGGCTCACGAGGAAGAGATCTCTCCTTCGAACGAACTTCCTCAGTTTGCTCCTCCCACATCTGCTCTCCAAACCTCTGCTGGTACCTCAACAACTCGGCCTGCAACGCCTCAATCTGCGACTGAGAACTCTGATTCTTTGCCTCAGAAGAGTCACCCTTAGAACCAGATCCACGACTCGGGTTAGACTTCTCTGCAACGCTCCCAGAAGATGCAACAGAGGCAGTGACTCTAGCAACACGAGCTCTCTTTGCCACTTCCTTTCCCTTAGGCGGCATCTGAAAGATTAACCGAAGATCAGCACGACGAAACACAAATTCTAAAAGCACAGCGGAAGAATATTTAAGTAGGTCGATGAGCTGTTCCCCTTTGTTTTTTTTTTTTTTTTTTTTTTTAAAAAAAAAAAAAAAAAAATATATATATATATATTTTCGAAAACCACTTAAAAAACTTTTTCTCAGGACTGTCTATCCGGGTCGGCACCGGTTTGACAAACCTAGGCTCTGATACCAAGTTGAAACGACCCAAATTCTCCGAAAATAATATTTCTAAAAATATCCAAAATACTTTATAAAATAATAATATCAAAAAAATTTAATGTAAAAATAACTAATCGAAATCCGTTTTAGATAAATTATAAATAATCTAGAAAATATTGTTCAAAAGTAGAACAGCTTCGTCGACTTCAACGCTACTCAGGTACGACGACATGCTCACCTGAAAGATTGGGGAGGGAATGAGTAATTGGATTACCCAGTGAGAAATGAGTCTAAGGACTCATGAATCCACCAGAACAACTTATAACAATAATCTAAAGCAAGTCTAAGGCTAAAACATGTAAACAATCATAGTGTCTAGAACACTCAAACATATGACCACTAAGTGTCACACACACAAACCAGGGGACACGTTTTCATGCAGGGCACGCCTCACATGACAAACGGCCAGACGAATCTTCATGCAGGGCACGCCATACATGACAGAAACTCCTTCCCTTCACAAACACACGAAAACATGTACGTCCTCATGCAGGGCACGCCATACATGACAAACGGTCATGTGGATCTTCATGCAGGGCACGCCATACATGACAGACCATCATCACACCATATCTCAATCCCACATGATTCGAAAGTCTGGGTCTAAATGCCACAGCACCACTCTCGAACCAACCTATCGCGAGCTCCTAACGCTCGTATCTAGCACAACACGTCAATACAACTTAGCATGCTCAAACAACCAATCATCACGCAAAAGTTTTAGTCCTTTAATCCTATGAATTCTATGTGATATATATATATTTATATATTTGTTTACATAATATATACTTTATACAATCACAAACAATAACGCGTCTATTATTAATTAGACCCGTTACATACATATTTTAAACAAAGACTCCAACTAGAGATTAACGGCTATAAGAATGAACTAATGGAAACACTCGACGAATTCCTCACCTTAGCAATCGAAGAACAAACTTTCCTTTTATGGAAACTGCCAAAAAGGGAAACTTTCCTTAAATGGAAACCTGCCATAAATGGAAGTTTGAAACAAAGTAAGGACTACTGATATCAGACTGTCCAAAACGATATCAGTAACCACTCGGAACAAGATTCCAGATCAAAACGACTCCTAGGCAAAATTACTAAAATACCCTCACAACTTCAAACAGCCATAACTTTCAAACCACAGCGATTCATGAGAAGCTGAAGGCAGATTCGGAATCAGAACAGCATGAACTATCACATACCGGAAAATTACGCAGATCGGAGATGTTTCAATTTTTCCGGCGAACCCTCCGGCGGCGTTTGACGGCGCGTCCGGCGACCGATTCCGGAGCGTCCGGTGTGTCTGGCTTCGTCTCGGAGAGATCTACAGTTTGATATGTAGACCGCTAAAATCTGATATCGTATGAAGAAGTTATGATCGAAAAACCAAATCTGGAAAAACTCACCTCACGGCTCCGGCGAGCTGCGGTGCTTCTGACGACGGCGGAGACTGTAGCGGCGGCGACGAATCCGAAATTTGACAGAGCTTCGCCGGGAAAGGAGTGTGTGAGGCAGGAGGGGCTTTGCTTCTCCTTTTATAGACTTTAGGAAGAGGAGATACCCTAGGGTTTGACAATTGGGCCTCAATTTCTCGTGGGCCTTGGGCTGGGATGTTACACTATGCTCTGCAAACTCTTGAAAAATTCAGTGTCTATCCTCTCCACGAATGCAACAAGGTTTCCCCAGACCCGAATTTTCCCATCATAATCCTCTGGTTTTGAAGTTTCATTCTCATCAGGCTCAACCGTGTCATCGACAACGATGTTATCATATTTGACAAGAATGTCCAGTATCGTAAGCATGTTATTCACACACTTCTTCCAGACATTGATGGGCATGTGTCCGCTGAGACCAGGATTCACATCAAACTGTGCAGAAATAACACTGAACAGGATTTCAAGTTTCTGAGCTGGAGTTTTGGCTATCCTCGTCAGGTGTGTAAGCTGATCAACCAATTCAAATCGAGCAGTTCCCTTTCTGCCACGGGCAGCCACAACTTCTTTGAATTTTTGGTTGACCCAGTCCCATGTGATCTCTTTAGGATCCTTACTATACAACTTTTCCATATGCTTATCTTTCTTGCTTAGCATCTTCTCCCAAGAGGGATCATCTTTATTATTAGTTTCATCATCTTCAGATTCAGCCTCCACATTAACATCTTCCTCAAATTCATCCTCCTCATCTTCATCTTCTTCATCTTCATCCTCTGAATCCTTCACTTCCTCGGTTTCTGGAGACTCCCTATATTTGTTAATTTCTTCTTCATAAAGCTTATTGTTCTTCTTTAATCTCTGTCTCATTGAATTCAAGGCCTTGGAGTTACTGGTGCTCATCTTTTTCTTTGCTTCCTTGTTGGCGAGAGTTTCATTTAAGAAGTCCTCTAACATCACAAGGGTTTTGATGTACAAGACTGGAGCCTTCACAGCCTCTGTAATCCTCATAACTTTTTCCAGCTGCTTGTTAATCTTATCAAAGTTCTCTTGTAGACTAACCCAATCATTGATATTCATGGCATTCTTCATCTGCTCCGCGGTATGGACCATCTCCTCAAAACGCTTGTCTTTGGCTGGCTGAACAACACGTTTACGGAGATCATCATCGTCACTATCACTGCCACCTGGAAGATAACGTGAGGCACCACCAACATTGGTATCTTGAACCTCATCCAACACTTCCTCGATGTCACTCTCATATTCACTGTCACTTCCAGTCTGGTGAACAAGGTACAATGAGAAAGTAAAGTAAGTAAAACCAATTGTTATCGAAAAGTATACATGGGTTGAGAGAAACCTGAGCAAAGAACTTCGACATCTTTCTTAGCGGGAGACGTAAATACTAGGCAATCAAAGCACAGATAACCTGCATTCCACAAACGACACTGCAAATTAAGCTAGCCGAAAAGATAAACTAACTCGAGGCAACCTCAAAGAACGAGAAACAAGAATCACATTAATAAGAGCCATGAAAATGAAATTAAAGAAAAAAAAAAAAGTAATTCCTAACACCCGTACTCATCTCTCAATTCCAAAATCCAGATAACGTCATCAAACAATGTTCTTTTTAGGCTAAAAATTTCAAATTCAAAAGAAATCAAAATCCTTTTACTGAATCCAAGCTTCTAAACATAACTCATACAACACAATTGACTAATAAAAGTATTGAAACTATGCTGTCTCAATAACAAGGTTGGTCAATATATCTGACATTCTGTACACTATTGACATAAAACTAAGAAGGCAAAGAAATGGCCACTAAACGAGAACCGTTGCTCAACCTTGCATGTGATGTGGAATCATTTAAAAAAAAAATTAAAAGGAAATTCAAAGGGTTCAAGTAGCAAGACAGAACAAACTTGACAATAGAAGCCACAAACAGAGATTAATTCACAAATTCCGATGATTTACAATTCATATCTATTTGCTTTTTACGATTAGATAGCTATAATGTTTTGTATCTGCTCAAAACTACAATCAAAGCTATAAGGGATTAAACAAAAGTGAACAACACCTATTTTCAAGGAAAACAAAATCACCTGGAGAAAACTGGAGAACGGCTCCAAATCTTCAGAAAAAAACGACGCGATGAGAAAGAACACGATTTTAGGGTTAGGTTTTTTGTGGTTTCTCAAAATATTTAAGGGCCTTTTAGTAATATCATATCTTTTTTTTTTCTAATTCCAGTCGCCTGATCCAAAACACATTGCTGAAATAAAGCGACTCAAAATTCTGATCGCTGTTCCCTGCGTTTGGTTTGGTCGCTATTCCCCAACTACTGACAAATGAACAACATCAATATAAACCGGCTCGGTTTAATTTATTTTGATTAGTATATTCCATGGACAATTAAAAATCAGTGAAGAGTAAAAATCATTAATGGGACATAAACTTTATATGATTCAATGAATTACAAAATAATCACACGACAAAAATATGAAATAATTAATTAATAATGAAAGGTGACTAGTGGAACGAGGCACACACATAACAGGAAGATCGTTCTTCATTTAAGCCCTTAGTTCTGCATCTGCACCTTACATAACAAAAATATTCAAAAGCCCGTCACTTCATCACATGAGCATTTGCTTCATACATATACTTTATATATAGACCTAAAGCCTCTCAAGTTCTTGAAACAAAGGACTTCTCCCAAGACTTGTTCCTCGTGATCTAACCGGGGCAAAAGGAGATGTGTTAGAAGAGCTTGAAGCTCTTGGAGATAGTTGAGCTTGTTCAAGAACCCTAAATTGAAGCTCTGAAGGATAATCTCTCATACAACTGATTCTAGGGCCTGCACCAGTACTCCATCTCGAATGTAGCCTCTCAGCTAACTGGTACGATTTGATTCCTTTGTGTGAATCTATCCTTTTCATTATCTTCTCCTTTGGGACAGGCTTCTCGTATTCTTCGATGTCTTCGTCGAACAGATTCGATTTTGGGTATGTGAACTCTTCCTCAGCTATGAATGTCTCCTCTGCTGTCTCATATCCTTTTTCTGAAGGGGTTTCAGGTTCTTCTTCATCATCCTCATCATCCTCAATCATGTCGTTGTCTTCCTTGGGAATCTCCGATCTTGAGAGTTTTGAATGGAAACTTGTTAATGTCTGTAGCTCTGCATGATTGTTGGGTTTAGCGTTTGGACTTTCACCGGTCTCAGCGTCCACAAAGTCACACGGTTCTTCTTCGGTCTCTTTGATTCTTGAAGGCATTCTCTTGACCTTGGCATGAGCTTCTCCATCTTCTTCATCTGGACTCTTCTACAGAAATTGAAAAAGAAAGTCTCTGTTAATGGCTTAAATCATAGCCTAAACATAAACCGGATCCAAAACAGTGAAATGTTGGTTATTTAAATCTCAGACAGGAATGGATTTACCTTTACATTGGTGAGGTCGACATTGTTGTCCCTAAGAAATGACATGAACGCCTGAAAATTCTCTTCTGTTGGTAGATAATGTCCACTGTGAGGCCAAACTGCCTGAAAATATCATCCCAATAACTCAAAACACAGAGAGTCACTTCTCTTCTTTTGCATAAGAATATACGAGGAACTACCCAAGGAAAGTTATTTCTTTTTACCTTAAGAACACCATCGTCAACCACAATCCTTCCAGCAGATAATGTAGCTCCGCCAGCAAGAAAACTAGAATGTTGAAAGTTCCCCTTTTTCTTCATTCCAACATACAATATCTTAGACACGCTTAGGACAAATATCCACTTTGCATCTGGAGGACCTTCTTTTGTGTCGAGAACTATCCCACTTTGCTTATAGATTAGTTTTCTATTCTCAATCACCACTTCATATGCCTCTCTTTCAGTCTGTGCTTAAGAAATAATAAAGCATCGATCAGGAGAATTCAGATTTGGTCTACTAAGCACAGTAACTGGAGGGGAAAACTCACCGGACCAAGATACTTGATGCTTTGTTGGTAAAGTTTTAATCTTGGACATCTTTCGTGATTCAATTCTTTTCCTTGTCCTATGTCAAGCCTGCACGTACAAAGTAGGATGTTAGCTCGTAAAATGTATGTACTCCTGATAATGTCACACTTTTGTTGTTTAATAGCAAACCTACCAATAGAAAAAGGGTTGGTTACTGTCACAGTGGAGCCAAGCATGATAATAGAATTGCAGATTGTGGCCATAGCGATGTCGAGGATCGATCTGTTAATCTAGAAAATTAAGATCACATTTGACTTTACACAAAACTCATATCCACAGAAAAAGCCATTGTAAAAGAATATTCTTACTGCCTCAAGCCAGTGTTGCAAAGCCAACTTCCTAGCTTTCTCGTCTTTTGACAAGCCTTTACCCACCTAAGGGATAAAAATTGCCAAATCATTGATTAAAGATTAGTGCAAGGGAAGAAAATAGATGCATGAAGCCATCATGTTTGATGGGCTTAATGTTGTTACCTTCGCAGCTCTTGTTCTTGCTCTAGACCAGCGTGAAACTGCAGTCTCTTGCTTCTCAATTTCAAAGAACGATATAGAACTTCTTTTAAGTTCAGCAAAATCAAGTACCTTCCACCTGCAAATTCAATTTAGTTACTAAACAGATAAATTTGTTCTCTCTATTTAAACAATGCCAACAATTATAGCTCTACGAACCATCTTTGCTCAACGACTACAGCACAATCAGCTAGCCTTCTCCTGGTTCGAAAGCTTCTATAAACCTTCTGCAACTTTAATGCAGCTTGGTATCTTCCGTCACCTATTACCGCTAGAAACTCGTTTACATAATCTTTTTCGGATAAAGGTTTCCATCTTCGCATTTTATATCTGTCATCTTCTTTCATAAAAGTTAAAGGTTTTAAAGAAAAATTGTTCTCCACATCTTCTGAAGAAATTCTAGACCTTTGTGTCCCTTTGATGCTAAGAGATCTGTTGTACAACGTCTTTCTAGTTTCAGGTGATTCAGTGATGGCTGAATCCGAGTCATTGTCATTAAAGCTGATTGATCGAAGAATGGTCTTCATTTCTGCAGAACCAAGACAGAAAATATAGTCCAAATCGATTGTTTTTTTTTTGCTCCATTGTTAACAATCCACACAAAAAAATCAAATACATAGAAGCTAACACGAATAAAAACCCATTTAAACTCGAAACCAGATTCAAGAGTTTCCTTGCTACGCCCCTGAAAATGCCAGATATTCGATACCACCACTGAGACATTACATCAACACAATACGTTCATCACCAATCAAACACACATAACACATTCCAATCTTTTCAAAGATTATCACCATCTTGTTTCTAAATTTCCATGCTTTTCCTTTTTCTAAACGTCAAAAACATAATTCATGCTCGTAACATTGACCCAAAAGTACTGATTCTTAGGCTGGAGAAAGAAAACAAAATGGGTCAACAGGAAACAGACCTAGAGAAAATGCGAGTCAAACAGAACCCATAAGACGAAATGAGACAGAAGATGATGTACTTTAATGGAAGAAAAAAAAACAGAGCCAAAAAGGAATCCTGAAAGGCGGAAATGAGGAGAAAACTCTTGAATGGGGGTTGGTGTCTAGGATTAGATGGGAACGTGAGAGAGAACGACAATGGCGGCCATTTCTGATTACGAGATTCTCATGAAATGTTAATCTATCAATGCGAATGTGTTCCATTAGCGGGGAGAAAATAGAGGATTTTTCTTCCAACTCCTAAACATAGAGAATTTTCACGATCGCACTGTAACTTTTTTTTGTTGGGTCCTCAGTTTTTTCCTAAATTTGGACGGTCTACCTAACGGCAAGTTTTAACCCGTCCAGTTATATCGACGGCGTTAATCAGGAGTATTTTGGAATTATAAAACTTCTTAGCTTTTCAGTTTGACCCCCCCCCCAAAAAAATTATCATAAAAATACCCCAGCTTTAAACTATTTCCGTAAAGATACAATAATTTTTTGTTTATACAGATAATAATTAAATTGCGCAGATATGTACAAAACTGAATGAAATTTTACATATCTTGTTTTGAATAAATTTGATATTCATGTAAGTTTTTCAGGTTTATTATGAAAACATGATTAGAGTGTATTTAAATTAGAGTGTATTAAAACATCAAAAAAACTCATATATTTTCATAGAAATTGTTTAAAACATTGGGGACTTTTTATAAAAAATTGTATAACCGCAAGCAGAACAAAAGCAGAACCCTAATCACGTAACAATTAATTAGCCGTGTCCGTTAAAGTCCTCTCCTTTCCGAGGTATCCGACTTCATCCCGGAACTCCATCGTTGAAACTCAATGGAAAGAGAAGATGAGCTCCGGAAACTAGACGGCGAGGTTTCAGCTCAGCGAGATAGCGATGTAGAAGATGACGATCCGTTAGTGTTGAGCTCTCAAGCATTGGCCGCGCTCCAGGAGTTTATAGCCGACCAGAACAAGACTATCGCGAGCACGCCGCCAGCGTCTTCCCTCGCCGGAGAAGAGGATGCCGATAAATTGGAGCTAGTTACGGAAGATTGGAGACTCAGCCAGTTTTGGTACGAACCTGAAACCGCAGAGACTGTAACTGAGGAAGTGGTCACTCTCTCCAGTAGATTCTCAGGCTGCAGAGTCGCTTGCATCGCTTGCCCTACTCTCTATGTTTATCTCAAGGTACTAGAGATCAGTTTGATGAAGAAATCCCCTGAATTTGTATCGAATCCGCTTTGCTAAATCTCGATTCTTATGTTGTTGCTGCTTGCTTAATTCCGGGTTTGACTTTTGATGAGGCAGAAAAAAGATCCGAGTCTCCAGGTGAAATTGCTGGAGTACGATATGAGATTTGAGAGATATGGAAGTGAGTTCACGTTTTATGATTACAACGAACCAGAAGATCTGCCCCTGCAGCTGAAACATTGCTTCCATATAATCGTTGCAGATCCTCCCTACTTGGTAAAATTTCTTGAAGTTCATAACGTTTCTGTCTCGCTCTTCTTTAAAAGTTATTAGCTAGTGACATTCGAGAAACTTCTGTTCAAAGGGAATTGCTTATAAGTACAATGTCATTTGTCGACCTCTCAGTTATTGTATTGTAGACGTCTTTTAAAAGATTATAGAAAGTCCAAAATCAGAACAAGATGAAAGAAAAAGTGTATGCTTTTTTGCTAAACGCCTGGTTTGAAAGTTTAAGGATCTACTACTCTTAATGGAGTTATATCAGTAGGTTATTGTCATGGCCTAAATTCCCAGTTCTTAAAGATGGATACTTTATGGCTCTCTGCAAAACATTTCGGGGATAAACTACTTGTGAGGACATCACTTAGCTATGGTGGTTTTGGGTTTCTATTTTTTGCTATTCTTCGGGACAGAAATGTCTATGAGCACCTTCTAATAAGCAGATTAGTGACCTTGATTCCCTTATGCTTGGCAGAGTAGGGAATGTCTGGAAAGAGTTACCCAAACAATTTCTTACCTCGCAAGTCCAGTAGATTCTTTGTTGCTTCTTCTCACAGGTACATCAATGGCTTTTGTTTCTCTAGTCCAATTCGGAGGATTTTATGTTTTGTTAACAATTTACTGATAGATATTATTACCTCTTGCAGGAGATGTTCAGAGAGATCGGGCGGCTGAGCTATTGGGTGTTCGCCCTTGTGTGTTTAAACCTCATCACTCTAGCAAACTCGGAAACGAGTTTCGACTGTTTGTAAGTTATGATCCAGGTACCAGATTAGGGGGCTTGGAGGAAGACAGCTAGTTGTGAGTTGTCCATCTTCATCTAGCATCTACGTTGACTTACTTGTAAGTTGCTTCTCTAAAATCTCAAGACTGTTCTTAAGTAAACAATTAGGGTTGTTGTATGTATCCATCTGATCCCCAAAAGCATAGCGATTCCTTGTCTGTAAGAGACTTTATCTTCCTTTCCTGTCTTGTTCTTCGTATGTTAATTTCTGCTGATGATGAGTGGCTTAACCGATCTCAGGTTTCCGGTGTCTCAACCCATCGGGAGTAAGGTCTTGTGGTGGAGATCACTCATGTCTTCCACCATATATCTCAACTGGTCTTGGAGTATTCACTGTTCTCTGTTCTGTATCTTGTTGCAACCGCAGATTTTTATGTCTAGTTATTCAGTATAATAGTTTTGGTGAAAACTTGTTGTTGAGATATCAAAGTTTTTTGGTTATTGATATTTATTGCATTACCAAAAGATAACGGTTGTAACGAACTGAATTGATTCACAAATAGATCGATCCAATCAGTTGTATACAAAACCAAATCAAACTATAAAACACTACTCTATAGTTTGCGTATATGGTCGAGTTTTCATGTTTCCTCGTCTCCATCTTTTCATTTCGAATTTTCTTTAAGAACTGAGGAAAATAAAAACTGGTTCGACCCGGTTCGCCAAACTTTAGCAGGACCGAAATTATAAACCGAGCGAAAAAGTTGAGATCTCGAGAAGACTCTTACGGTAGGAGAGAAACGAGAGAAGTAAGGTTTCTTCGATGGTCGTCGAAATTCAAATACATACAATCAGCAGAGAAGGGGACTAATTTTACGACTTCGAAAATGAGGCCGAACATTGTTACCGAGGTGAGATCTGTTACAAATTTTCCCATTTTCTCAACTATTTTCCATGATCTTCATCAGAAATTCCTGAGGTTTTCGCTTGGTTGATTACCGAAAAACTGCTAGTGAACGAGCTACTTCGTTCGGTAGAATGAACTAGTTTGTAGTTTGATTCGGCATAGTTTTTGGAAAATCGTTTGTTGTTGTAGGATGATTCTCTTCATAATATAGGGTCTATAGCAGCCTCCGTTTGTAATTTGATCCGTGAAGTTGCGTTGTTTCAGTAGTTCTTCGAGTTTTGGGTATTGAAATAGAACTTCATCTGTTAGAATATCAAAACACCATCATTCTACTATAATCCTATTACTCTGGGTCAGAGTATTGTTAATCACCCTTGGGAGCTCCTTTAAGATATCTGAACCAGTTAATCAGGTTTCTATGTCTGACCAAGTTGATATTGGCACAAGGTTTAGTTTATTAAACTGGTAAAGGTCTTGTATTGGGTTGTTTGTTGTTTAGTTACAGTTTCTTATTTTCTCATAGGCTGGGGTTCAAACTAGAGTTGGACAATGGTGTAATGCAATACCGTTCCTCACGTCATCACTGGTGGTAGTTTGTGGGCTCATTTACCTGATATGCCTCTTAACTGGATATGACACTTTCTATGAAGTATGCTTCTTACCCTCGGCTATTATATCACGGTTCCAAGGTATGTTCTCATGGTATCAAGGCTTGCATATCATGTAGAAGGGAACGGGATTCTTAACTTTGCTAATCTATGTTCTTGTAACAAATTATTTAAGTTGTTGATGTTCCTTTTATCACTAAAAATTACATTTTCTGAAGGATATTTTGTCTTGTAAACTGGTTTAGGTACATTCATTGCATTTTGATTGAGATATCTGAACTGTGCTGATTGTTTTTGTATTGTTCACTCCCTTTCCCGTTATCTATTGTGCAGTTTATAGGTTTTACACAGCCATTATTTTCCATGGATCGCTGCTTCATGTTCTTTTCAACATGATGGCTTTGGTTCCTATGGGCTCCGAGCTGGAGAGAATCATGGGGTCTGTCCGCTTGTTTTACCTGACAATTTTGCTGGCAACGACCAATGCCATATTGCATCTTCTTATAGCATCCGTGGCGGAATATAATCCTTTCTATCAATATGATCATCTCATGAATGAATGTGCGATTGGATTCTCTGGAATCTTGTTTTCTATGATTGTCATAGAGACAAGTCTATGTGGAGTCACATCTAGGAGGTAAGACTTTTCTATGGCTGTTTAAATAATTTAGTATACTCTGGAAGTTCAAAGTGCAAACAAATATGAGTTTTTCGTTAGAACTCAGAAACATTCGCTCCAAACATGTTAATGCTACACTTGCCTGTGAAAGCGCCTTCTGCACATACATTTTTAAGATATGCCATTTTAAGTCTTCTGAGTGTGGGTGGTTTTGTCAATCTGTTGTATTCAAGAGGCATCTCATATATCTTCATTTGCTGCTTGTTTTCTCTGTGCAGTGTGTTTGGTCTCTTCAACGTGCCCGCTAAACTGTAAGCTCGTTGTCTTTCTTGCGGGTTGTTAATGTCCACTTACATTTCTTGTTGCCCATATGATGTAAAATTTGTATCCATTTGCAGATATCCATGGATCTTGTTGATAGCATTCCAGCTTCTCATGACAAATGTTTCACTGCTAGGGCACCTATGTGGTATCCTGTCTGGCTTTTCATGTATGACCTGATTCATTGCCGTCTGCTTTCCAAACCTGCAGTGTCTCTGGCAGCTAATTAGTTAGTCGCTTTGGATTTCAGATTCCTATGGCCTCTTCAATTTCCTGATGCCCGGCTCTTCATTTTTCTCCACAATTGAGTCAGCCTCCTGGATGGTAAGTATTTTAGAACATCAGGCTTCTTGAAGCTTCCTTTCTTTTGTTAGATGAGAAGCCATCGAGAATTAAGAAGTTGTACCACTTTATTTACACCTACTTGCTACAACTGTAATTGCCAACAACTTTCTAGTCTTCCTATTAATTTGATATTAGGCTGTAAGTGGTGCAATAAACCTCTTTGAATTAATCGCCGCTTATTCAGATTCTATGTCCTTTTCCAGGCTAGTTGCGTAAGGCGACCCAAATTCATTATGTGCACTGGTGGAAATCCTTCCAGCTACATGCCCACTTATACTGTACAAAACACGACATCCAGGTGCGAACCCTAACTACATACAAAAGACTGAACTGCTTGCCTAGAGAACCTCAACAATTACATTTTTCTTTGAACAGTGGTTTCTCTACAGGAAATGCTTGGAGATCCTTGTCTTCATGGTTGCCACAGAGGGAAACATCTAATCAGGTACATTCATGCTAATCTTGTCTGCCACTTTGCTTTGACTTGGTGGATGCAGTCAAATCTACGATCTAACTATACCACTTCTTTTGCAGTCTTCTGAGGACAGTAGATTTCCAGGAAGAGGTAGAACTCTTAGCACTGCCCGTGATCCAACCGCTCCAGCTGGAGAAACAGACCCAAACCTCCATGCTAGACTGTTGGAAGATAGCACTTCAGACCGCCTTTCTGATGCAACTGTGACTGGCATGACAGAGCCAATCCCCGCCGCAAGGTATTTGATTTCTACAATGTATAACCTATCTGCTTTTATGCACTGTTCCTTCAACCTCAGCTGCTTTTGTCAACCTTCTGCAGACAGGTGCCAATAGCAAGTGTAGCAGTCCTGCCTCAATCCCAGGTTAGTTCCTAGGCTTAGACTTTTTCGCCTCAGAGCCGAGCCCTTTCAAGATATCTAGGAGCTTTTTTCTTATTGAACTGTTAGACGCAGGGTCTTGTTGCTGGTTCTGAAGAACAAATACAGAAACTCGTTGCCATGGGCTTCGAAAGGGTACGTTTCTTTGATTCATACCAATCGTAACAAATAGCGAAAACGCATGTCTCAATATGTGGGTTTGCTTCAGATACAAGTGGAGGTTGCACTTGCTGCTGCCGATGACGATCTAAACGTAGCCGTGGAGATCTTAATGAGCCAACAGGTATAAACTTGTCCGAACCAGAATATTGATGAAGAAGTCATTTAACTTGGTGACATGCAGGGATAACATATACCAAATTGCAAAGTACTACATTGGCCTGTACTGTAACATTCGTTTTATTTTTGTTCATACAAACGGAATGAAATAAAAAGTAGTCATCACATGGTTCCCTCACTTGCTCTTGTGTTACTTGGTGCATACTACTTACTAGTCGAGGTTTCTCTAGGTGGTCGCACGATGAGAATTGGGCATTTCGCATGTTGGGCACAGTAATCACTCACACTCCCTAGAAAGGCCCTGCATGTATATCCCCCAAATCAAACACATGTTCAAAACCTTTACCAGAAAAAAAAAAAAAGTTGTAACCTTTTGATCATGCCGAGTCCACGGCTACCAACAACAAGAAGATCCACGTGGGTTTGCTCGACCGCTTGGCAGATCATCTCCTTTGGATCTCCTTCCAATATCATCGTTTCCGTCTTCACCTACAAAACCAAAACTCGAAATGGTCTTCTCAATTTGTCCAATGTTGAGCTCATGAGATATAAAGTCTTATATGTTCTTTTTCAATTTACAACAAAAATCCTGAAATTGGAACGATATACAAACACATAAGGTTTAGGAAGAGAACCATTCCTAGACTTCCTAATTCCTATTGTTATTGTTTTTTGGGGTACTTACCATTTTGCCACGACATATACAAACACAAATGGTCTAGCATGCTGTACTTACCATTTTGCCACGACATATCTCCAATGCCCGTGTGAACAATTTGGTCGTGCTCTGTTCTCGTGCTTTCTTCATTGATTCAGGAACTGAATCTGTCGCATACACCGCCGAAGCTAAGAATTTTCAAACTCCCTCAATAATCAATACTATGTGAATAAAAGAAATAAGAAGAGAAGGGTTTTTTTCTTCACCGGTTCCACCAGAAGGGTAGATATATTGAAGGTACGTTGGATGAACATGAACCAAAGTGAGTAAACCGCCTTCTTGATCGTTCTCCGGTTCGGCTCTTATAACATCTCTGAGATGTTCTACTGCCCATTCCAACGCATAGAAGCTGTTCTTGCTTTCATCAATCGCAACCATAACCTTCAACTTCTTTTTGTTCTTATTCTTCTCCGTCTCCGTCCTTGTTGTGGCTGCCGTGTCCACACCAGTAGCATCAACGTAAGCCTCCATTTTTTTGCCGTACGTTTTATTTTCTTTTGTTTTTATTTTTTAATTCGGCTTTAGCCATTACACATAATATATCGTATCGTGTGTAACGTAATGCTAGTCTGTATATTGAGTAGGTGGAAGGGGAAGAGTGTCAACAGATGTTTATGATGGACTTATGGATGGACACATCTCATTTTTGTGATGGAGACGTGTCTTGTTCCTAACGTAGACAATGGTTAATTCACAGTGGAGGGAAGCTCGCTTTTGAATATTCAGTTTATATATATAGTAGTATCTTTTATGTTAATTGGTTCAGAATCGTGTTTAATTCAGTTACTATTTCCTCTTTTTTTTTTTGGAGTAAATAGAGGTTATAACAAAAATCTAATCATGTTTAATTTATAATCAAATCCGTTCCTCGTAAATCATAGAGTATCTCAAGCTCAGTTTATGTTCCCTAAGCAATAATTAACTTTTTATTGGGAATCAGCAATGGAGACTAAAAGCGATTTTTTTGTTTTCTCCTCGACGTAATTAAAATGGTTTGCTGTTCTGTTTATCTTTTGGAAGTTGAGAAGACGACTTTGAAGGGTAAATCCTTAGATCAGATACTATAGTTTTGGATTACATATATTTGCATTCTGTTCTAATGGTTTTATTCTTGTCCTGCTCTTGTAGTTTTACTGGGAGGAATCTTGATGGAAAATCAAGGTGATAAGAAGTTTACTTGGGTGATAAAAAGTCTCTACCCTTGGCTATCAGGTATGTATCATTCTAACCCATTTGTGATTGTTTGCTGCAAATGGTTAACATAACTTTTCCTCTATTGTCTTTGTTCATTTAAGTTCATGTACTTAAATCTCTTTTCTTTTCTGTGTGTTTTCGGCAGCTGTAATGTTTTCACTACCAAAATACTCATATGCATCAGAGAAATCTGAAATGGAAAGCATTGATGTCAGTGGCTTTCAAGTTCTTCCTTCACAGGTATGACATTTGTAAATGGTGCAAACTGCTTGTTAGTCTACAAGACACATGATCATTTGTTTTATATTAGTATTTTAAAGGGAGAAAACTGCTGATTCTGTTTGGAAAACAATTTTCTCTAAGGACCAAAAACTTCATGCGAGGACAAGAAACATTTTTAAATACAGAGGAAAAGTTTTTTATCTGAATTATCTCCTCAATTATCTGAATTTTATATGTAAGTTGAAGAGATTTTTGTTCCAGGACAAAACCTTAATAGGCAAATCTGGAATAGGGTATGTTGTGGTCTGATGCTTTATACATCCTTCTCCATTCGCAGGTAGATTCTGTAAGAAATATCTTTAAGAGACATCCAGACATTGCAGTAGAGTTCCGTGCAAAGAACCAACATCTGAGGAACGCATGCATGGAGTTCCTGCTCAGCTTAATCGAGACGCTGTGCCAATCACTCGAGGAGCTCTCCAGTGAAGATCTTGTGGAAGCAGACATTGCACTGACATACTTGAAAGACGCTGGATTTAAGGTGGATTGGTTGGAGAATAAATTGGACCATGTAAAAGTAAAGGAGAAAGAACAGTTTTGTTTGGCTCAGCTACAAGAATTGGAAGATAATTTACTGAAATTGAAGCAAAAATGTTCAGACCTGGGTGACCTATTGGAGAAGGAGGAGGCAGAGTTGTCGGCCACAAGAACTCCTCTGTCATTCGATGATGTTGTTTGATGACTTGAGGTCTTAGGCTTTTTGTGTTCTGTTGTCTTAGTTTCCAAAAAACAAGAGGTTTCCTTGTTAGGTAATTGAACTTAATATCACTTTTTGGAAAAGTCTGTTGCCGTTATGGTCTATATAAGTTCTGTCTACCAAATTTGTTGTATCCCTGAGTTTCTTGAGGAGAACGTAAATCATTTTGTGCCTGAAACACTGATCTTGGAGAGTTCTTAGGCACTTGGAGTTCATTAACTAGGTTTTGAAATGAGAATCCCTTTATGTGGAAAGATTGTCATATGTTGTGAAGTATCAAACAGAGACAGACACTTGCATGTATATTAATTTTTGATGATCAAGTAAGCTCTTCTTGTAAAAACAGAGAGTGGCACTTGAAGAGTCGTGGATAGGCGAGTGACTCTGAGTTAGTCTCCTATAATATTCATCGGTGTTACCATTTTATTAACTCGTAATGATAAGAGTATCAAGTCACGATGAACCAAAGCGTCCTCACGGCACGTCATGGACAGATGCTTCATATAAATTTTTAATGCAGGAATAAACTTCCGAACAAGGTACAACTTCCTTGCCGGCTTGGTAAGTATAGCTTCAAGGTTTTGACAAGAGAAGGCAGAGGTTTCAGCCGCCAATGTTCCTCTATTGTTTGATGGTTTGAGTTCTAAGGTATAATTGGAGTTTGGTTTTTTAATCTTTTCGTCTTTTTCATATAAATTTCTTTTTTTGGGCTCGAAGTTGTTCTATTTTAGGTATCTCTTTGGGAATATGAACAGATGTTGGCACTCGAAAAGACGCTTCCAAGGGAGTGGCTCTGTGTAGACTTCTTTACTGGTAATCCCTTTCACAATTGATTAATTCGTAATTATGGCAGGACATCAATTTACGAAGGACCAAGACTGATTGCATTCGTGCACACTATTCGAGTTTCATGCCTTTTCTTCATTTATTTCTCTTCTTTCTGCGCATGCGGTTTGATTATATCATTTTTGTTTTGTTGCTTGATAGTGTGTTTGATTGGTGTATGATTACGAATTTTTGTGTGATATTCAGACGTAGAAGCCTTTTTTCTTTCTTCAGGTTTTTTGTATTTTGACTAGGACGAGTCTTTATTACATTAATGGCCAAGCAAATTGGTAAGAAGTTCGCTTGGGTGATAAAGAATTTCTCTTCTTTGCAATGTGAGATCTGCTACTCTGTTTCAGTCCTGATCGGTGATTGCAAATGGTAAAAAGAGAAGTTTCTTCAAATGTTTTTGTCGATCTAGATATAGGATCTATCGTCCACATTCGGACGTTCCACCGTTTTGGTGACTTGTTTCTGTTTGTTTTCTTTCAGGCGTCTTCATGCATATCCTAAGGGTAACAAAGTTGATTACTTGTCTCTCTATCTGGAAGTTGCTGATTCAGAATCATTGCCTTCTGGATGGAGTAAATTTGTAAAACTTCGGATATCGATTGTTAAACAAGTTTTGGAAAAAGATACAGTAGTGAAAGGTGATTCTTACTTCGATGTTCAATCTGCTAACAATTTGATTAGTTTTGTTGAATGGTCCTTGTAATCATTCTGAAAGTGGCATTGCTATATTTTTCATTTCATCCATCTTCTTACTTAGTCTAGAAAAATAAAATTATGTATTTGTGGTTTTCTTACTAGAAGGTTTTGTTATGCTGCAATATTTTTCATATGTGATGTCCTGTAAAAGCTCTCTCTGGAGATCTATGTTGCGCAAGGGTAGTTAAGGGATGCGAGTGATTTAGCTCAATAAATTTCATTTGCCAAGTTCAAGAGGAACTTTCTTCGATGCTAAATTAACTATTGGAATGAATTGCTACAGAAACACATCGCTGGTTTGATGAGAAGATTTCGGGTTGGGGGTTTCCATCCATGATATTCCCCTTACCAAACTTCATGATGAAAAGGAAGGGTTTCTTGTAAATGGAGATCTCGTGATAGTTGCTGAGGTAGATGTTCTTGAAGTTATTGGCACATTAGATGAATCAGAGGAATCTGAAGAAGAAAGCAGTCCTGTGAGAAAGATTAAGAGAAACGGTGACGACGGTGAGGAGTCTAGTGATTCGCTCAAAGAAGCTCCATTAGGAAAGGTAAAGATGGATGTCAATGGCTTTCAAGTTCTTCCTTCACAGGTATGAAATCAATAATGGTGCAACCTTATTGTTACTTTTGTGGAGACAAGATTATTTATGTTTTTCTAAAAATCCTCTGTTATATGTTTTGTACGTTTACTTTTTGCAGGTAGAATCTGTGAGACGTATATTTGAAAGACACCCTGACATTGCAGTTGAGTTTCGTGCAAAGAACCAACATCTGAGGAACGCATGCATGAACTTCCTTCTCATGTTAATCGAGACGCTGTGCGTGTCACTTGAGGAGCTCTCCAATGAAGATTTGGTGGAAGCGGACATTGCACTGACATATGTGAAAGATGCGGGTTTTAAGATGGATTGGTTGGAGAAGAAGTTGGACATAGTTAAAGAAAAGAAGGAGAAAGAGCAGTCCAGTTTGGTCCGGCTCGAAGAAATGGAGGATAGTTTACTGAAACTGAAGCAAACATGTTCAGATCTGGATGCTCTAGTGGAGAAGGAAGAGGCAGAGTTGTCGGCCACCAGAACTCCAATGTCTTTCAATGATGTTGTTTGATGACTTGAGCTCTTAAGGCATTTGGTTTTCTCGTATCTTAGTTTCTCCCTTGGTTTCAGTGGTATTTTGTAAGGTAACTGAACTTATGTCTGAAGTTGTCATATCTATTCTAGGGAAGTTCTTAGGCACTTATGCAGAAAGTTGGCACATTTTGTAATGCATTGAACAGAGGTTGGCACTTGAAGAGTGACATGATTATGAATTTTGATGGTAAAAAGTAATCCTCTCTATGTATGAAAACAAAGAGTGGCACTTGAAGAGTGGTGGTCAAGCAAGTTGGCTCTAGCTAGACTTGTTTATTAATTTGTAATGATGGGAGAGTAACAAGTCACAATGAGCCAAGGCTGCTCGTATTAACCGCACGTGGAAATATTCCTAGGCAAGGAAGACTGATGAATAAGGTTAATAACTGGGTAAGAAACAGAGTCCTCTGTTTCCAATTATTATACTTAATTACACATTTCCTCTGTCCTTTGTCTTCACCGTAGTATGCAAATTTACGTCAAATAGGATTTGAGATAAGGAGACGGAATTATAGAGACTGACTTCTAGATGAAAAACAAAACAGAGTATTCTGCTTTCGTAGTAACTCAAGTTTAGGAGTTTTTTTCAATATAACCTTATTAAGGAAATTTTAAGATTTCTATTCTATTTAGTATTTATACAAATTAATTTTTTGCATAAGGAAATTTATAAAGAACATACTAAAACAGAGTATTCGCTTCTAATTAAATTGGTTATACCTATATACGATTTTAATCATACCTGGTGAATCTTCATGGTTAGGGAAACTTTTGATCATTTATTAGTAGTGTAACCTGTCTTGTGGATCTTTATGCATGTAAGTATATCCTGATGATGATATTAAAGTAATCTCTCTTGAATATGAACAGACAGTGACATTTAAAGACTCAAGGTCAATAGAGTGGCTCGAGGAATGTAGACCCTCTTAGCATTTATTAATTCGTAGTTTGGTAGAGTGTTAATCAAGTCACAATTACGTCAAGACTGTTCATAGTTATGGCTCGAGATGCATTAGTTTTCTTTATCTATATATATATACCTGTGGCAAGAGTAAATTTCCTTACTAAAACATATATCCTTGTCTACTATGTAAGTGTGTTATAGCATCTTCATCTCCATTGCTTTTTTTAAAACACACTAACACTTCAGGTTAATCATCAACTAGGAATTGATTATCTGGTTTATCTTCTTCGTTCACTTGCCCTTTGATGAGAAAGGAGGTAGTGATTCAATATATGTTCCATGTTTATGTTTAGATCATCGTTGTTAGCATGCAATATATGTTCCACCCCTTAGCAAGTACTAATCTTCTCACTGTCTTCTCTTCTTTATTCTCCTGCAGTTTAAGCTCAAGAGATTCCTCTTGTATCAATGGCGGATTGGAGTGATTCGTTTTGCGACTATGATGAGAATTGGGATCCTGATTACTGCAGCGATCGCTATTCACGTGAAGGGGATTTTTATTATGGTGACACTTATGGAGAGGACAAAAGTGATTTCTATTCATATGAAAATCATTGGGATGATAGTTATTATTTTGCAGAGAACTTGAGTGATTGCTATGTGTATGAAGTGGATTCAGATCATGATGATACTTCTGCAGATGACACAAGTGAAAGCTATGTGTCGGAAGAAGATTCTGCTGATAATGTTACTCATTCAGAGGATGCGAGTGATTGCTATTTATACGAAGGATGTGATCATGGTGATACTGGTTCCGAGGCCCCAAGTGATTGCTCTGCTTATGAAGATTGGGATCATGATGATACTTATTCAGAAGACTTTAGTGATTTCGATTACTATGACTAAGGGTTGCATGAAGAACTTAGCATCACATGAAGTAGCTGAATTTGGATAATGAAGCTAAGGTAGAGAAGAGAATGGTCGTGAAAATAGTAAAGTTATAAAGAGCGTTCAAGTTCTTATGTACTTGTTTCACATCGTAGTGTATGTTACCTTCAGTGTTTTATCTTAAATCACAATTTTCTTAAGAAAACTTTCAAATAAAACTTTTATTTTATACCAAATCCTATGTGAAATTTTCCAGGATAAAAATCTCAACAACCTTCCCGAATTTTTAAAATATATTATAAAAAAAATTGTTAACAAAACCTGAAATTATGTTTGATTTTTAAATCCTAAATTAGTTATTTTATGAAACACGTTACAGATATTAGTTTCCGCTTTTGTAGAATGAAATCAATTTTTATAAAAAGTCCTAAAATAATCCAGAAATCACATGAACCAAGAGTATAAACCCTAGGAGTAAGAAGAGAAACATTGGTTCTGCTGCTGCTCAAGATAGTTGTTTGGTTGTCGGATTGAAAACTGTTGGATGTGTGATACTTTGAGTTTTAGGGTTTTTCTTACATTTATGTTCTGCTAGTTTGATTACAGACAAAATCATGGGGAAGAAATCTAGAAAGAAAATAACTTGGAAGATTAAGAATTTCTCATCTTTGCAACGTGAGAAACATTGTTCTGATCCATTCGTAGTTGCTTGTTGTAAATGGTAAGGTTTTCAAGTGTTTTTGTCCATGTAGATTTAGGTCGTATCCTCTCACAGTAGTGTAGCTGATTCTTTGTTTCGTGTGTTGCTGCAGGCGTCTTTGTGCCTATCCCAGTGGAAATAACCTTGATTACTTGTTCATGTTTCTGGAAGTCGCCGATTATGACTCATTATCTTCTGGATGGAAAAGAAACGCTCGATATACTTTGAGTATAGTAAATCAAAATTCCGTAAAACGTTCCAGACAAAATGGTGATTATTTCTTCCCACTGCTCGGAGTTACTTTCTCCAAAGTATCATATCACTTGTTATAATTTGGAGAATCTTGTTTGTTTTGATAGTTTTTATATAGGCTTGTCTTGGTGCTAGAGTTCTAAATATGTTTTTCAAGGGTGTCTTTGTGCCAAGTTGTGAACATTGTTGTTCAATCTACATGAGAGTAGTTCTTGCAATGATTTATTCAATGTAAATGGACCAATAATGTGAATTCTGATTTGTGTATTTTACAGATGAACATAAGTGGTTTGATGAGAAGTCTCCCCGTTGGGGTCGTCTATCCATGTTTCCCATTAATGAAATTCTTGCCAAAGAGAGTGGATTTTTGGTCAATGGACAACTCAAAATTGTTGCTGAGATTGAGGTTATTGCAGTCCACGGGAAGTTTGATGTAATAGAGGAAACTTCAACAATAATAGAAACCATGGATGTTAATATGTTTCAACTACTTCCTTCACAGGTTAGAAATTAAGAATATGTTACAAACTTTGTGTATCATTTTGTGTTTTTGTTCTCCTAAAATTGCATCTCTGAATATGGAATCTACTATATGTTTTTTGTTTATCACTCTCAGATGAGATTTTTGAGCTATTTGTTTGAAAGACACCCAGAGATTGCATCTGATTTCCGTACAAAGAACCCAAATCTTAGAGCGGGTCACATGAGTTTGCTACTTAGTCTGATTGAGAATCTGCGCCAGTCGACTCACGAGTTCTCCAAGACTGATCTGGCGGAGGCATATGCTGCACTGGGATCCATGACTAAAGCTGGATTTAAATTGGATTGGTTGGAGAAGAAACTTGATGAAATGTCAGAAAAGAAGGAGAAAGAGGAGGCTGGTTAGACTCTAGTGCGAGATATTGAGGATGAGTTTGAAGGATTCGAAGCCAAGTGCTCAGACCTGGAAGTTAAACTGGAGAAGGAAAAGGAAGAGTGTGGTGAAGATCAACTCCCCTTTGATTCTTAGACACTTGAGAGTTCAATGAATTTTGCTTTTCTATTTCATAAGTTGTCATGTCACATTTTCTGAAGAAGTATTGTGTGGTTAAGTCTTTATTAAATACAGCGAATCTCTCTAGCTATGAACTGAAAGTGCATTTGAAGAGCCGTGAACAGTAAATAGAGTTACTCGAGGAAGTCCTCTCTGCATTTATTAATTCGTAGTTATGGCAGAGTATCAATCAAGTCACAGTTAACTAATTAAGTCAAGACTGCTCGCATTCCAGGTCTTTTATTAGAGATACATGCATTTACGAAGACAGAAACCCTTGTGGACTCTGTAAGTATCTCCTTTACTTTTCTGCAACACTCAAGGTTAATCACTAGCTAGGTAATGATTCTCTGTTTTGCTAGTTTAATTTGCAAAGATCTTTTCTCACGTCAATGGCAAAGCGAGTTGATAACAAGTTCGCTTGGCTAATAAAGGACTTTTCCTCTTTGCGTGAGAAGTGTTCTATTCCAGTATAGATCGCTGTTTATGACAAAAATGAAGGATTTCTTGTAAACGATGAACTCATAATAGCTGCCGATGTAGATGTTCTTCAAGTTGTTGCCATCTCAAAGAAATCTGAAGAGACAAATCCTCTGAGCAAGTTAAAGGTGAGGTAACATATGTCAGTGGGTTTTAATTACTTTTTTGACTGATAGTGCAAATTGACTTCTTTAATGACTTTAGTTTTTGGATTTTATATGTAAGTTTCAGAGATGTTGTGGTCTGTTTTCAGATCTTTCTTATATGCTTTACCATACTTCTGTCTATGTCTCTACTAGCAGGTAGAATCTGTGAGCTCGGCCCAAGATATTGCAGTAGAATTCCGTGCAAGGAACCAACATCTGAAGACTGCCTGCATGAATGTCTTGCTCAGCCTGACCCAGACGCTGTGCCAACCAACTCATGATCTTTCCATTGATGATCTGGTCGAAGCATAGAAAGCACTGGCTCACATGAAAAGTTTGGGCTTGGAGGTGGATTGGTTGGAGAAGAAGCTTAAGAGCAGTCTCGTTGAAGTAAAGGAAAAAAACTAATAATAATAGGCTGATCGAGTTACAAGTTACAACTCATATGGTTTAAGCTGGTTTGATTCGATTTAGTATGTCAGAATTGTGTTTGGTTTGGTTTAATTTGATTCGACTCCCTTCAGTTTTTGATTATATATTTAAGTTGCAGCAATATTGGTTTTAAAAGACAAAACCATAACGTTTAGATTATGTTGTTTGTGCTCTATTTTAAGGTTTCCAAAAGACTGGTCCCTCGTTTGATGTTGTTAATGTCTTGAGTTCCAAGGCATTTGAGGGTTTCGTCCTTACTTGATGTTCTGGTCTGCTCTCTCGTTTGATAATCAAACAGCAATCTCTAAATATCTCTTCTTGTTGACATTCGAAATATTAATTATCCCACTTTTTGGCACTAATTATAATTTAAAATATTGTTTTTCAAATTTTTTATTTTCGTAACTTGTTATGTGATCGTACATATATATAACTTTTAAGGAGCATGTTATTACTTTATACATTGTGATTATTATTATTTAATAACCATGTACATTATGATTTTGTTTTGGTCATCAGCTTTATACCATCATGTACATATATAATTTTCGTAAAAAGAAATGAATCATACTTTGGTATGTGTTTATTTTAGAATTAATACGTATACTAATATATGGAACCAAGAATGCACATGCTCCAAGTAACCCTTAGAGGAAATGAAAGCGATTCTCATTCCTTGTGTACGTAATCTTAACGTTTAGTATTCCATGAGTTAGGGTGGCTTTCGAACTCATAAAGTCTTCGATTTCATATATTTGACAAGTTTTTAAAATTATATTTAACATTGGAGAATCTCTCTGCAAATCCTATTGTTTGCCTAAATCATTGATGAAGAGTTTAGGAATATTGGAATCTTAATTTCAATATTGGTCATAAGGCTGGAGATTGCTCTGTTGATTATCTGAGTCCAAAAAATTGGGTTGAGCCACTCGGATTCTAGGGTTTTCCATCTCTTCACCGAGATCAATGGAAATGAAAGTTGATAAAAAGTTCACTTGGGTGATAAAGAATTTCTCTTCTTTGCAATCTGAGGGCATATATTCAGATAAATTCGTCGTCAGTGGCTGCAAATGGTAAGGTTTTCAAGTGTTTTCATCCATATAGATGAAGGTGATATCCTCCACAGTTTTACTTATTCTTTTTATTCGTTTTTTTTCGTGCAGGCATCTTAATGCGTATCCCAAAGGAAACAAGGGTGGTAATTTTTTATCTTTGTATCTGGAAGTCGCCGATCATGGTTCATTGCCATCTGGATGGAGAAGAAACACACGATATCGCCTCATTGTTGTTAATCAACTTTCGGAGAAACTCTCCCAGCAATATGGTAAATATTTCCTCGTACTGTTCCGTTTAATAGAGTTCATGTCTCCAAATTATTTTCAGTGGCAGTTGAGTTGAACGGTAACAATCCCATATAACCTGTTCCATCACCACATCTTACACTTCGGACGTTCAAATCTTTTAGTTTTGGGTTTCATCACATCGTCTAAGTCTCTTTTTGGACTGGAAATCTATGTTGCTCAAGGGAATGAGGTTTTTTAGATTAGCTTCAATGTCTGAGTCCAAGTTGTGTTCAATCCACGTAAGCATGTTTTATAGTTCTTGTTTATTAGATGAATAATGGTCTGTGGTTTTACAGAAACAGAACACTGGTTTGATGAGAAGTCTTGCAACTGGGGTTATCCAGCCTTCCTTTCCCTTGATGAAATCCATGCCAAAGATAGCGGGTTTCTGGTAAATGGTGAACTCATAATCGTTGTCGAGATAGATCTTCTTGAAATTATTGGCAAAGTAGATGTCAATGGGTTTCTACTTCTTCCTTCACAGGTAAGAAATTGTGAATGTTTTAAATTTGTGTGTAGAAATTTCAGCAACGAGTGAAAACCTGATGTGCTTTACTTGTATAACAAGTTTCTATTGTCGTATCTCGGTAAACTTCTCTCTGAATATAGATTCTACTTTACGTTTCTGTTTTCACTCCCAGGTGGAATTTGTGAGCCGTATGTTTGAAAAACACCCAGATATTGCTTCTGAATTCCGTCCAAAGAACCCAAATATTAGGACAGGTTACATGAATTTGCTACTCAGTCTGATTGATACTCTGTGCCAGCCGGCTCACGAGCTTCCCAAGGATCATCTGGACGAGGCATATAATGTACTTGAATCCTTGAATGATGCTGGATTTAAGTTGGATTGGTTGGAGAAGAAACTTGATCAAGGGTCAGAAATGAAAGAGGAAGAGAAAGCTCGTGAGATTCGTATGCAAGAAATTGAAAAAGAGTTGAAAGATTTGAAGCAGAAGTGCTCAGATCTCGAAGCTCTGCTAAACAAGGAGAAATCAGAGGCTTTGGCTGCAAAAGCTCTTATCTCATTCGATAATATTATTTAATGTTTTTGAGTTATTAGACAATTGAAGATTGTTCTCATTTGGTTATGCAATGTTGTTTGAATAAAGAAGTCATTGGTGATTCTAGGTAAAGCTCTGCTTCTTAACATATGCTGCGTGTACTTGTATTACTTCATAGTAAAATTATTGAAATACTCTTTTTTTTTTAGCTTTCCTTGTTTGTGTACTTACGAATCAAGTAACAAGTATGTTTCAGGTTGTATAATTATTTATTTTAAAAATGCCTTCTTTGTTCGGATGAATTAATCTTTATCTAAACTTGTCTTTAGCCAAGGCTGTTCGCATTCCTGAACCATTCATGATGACGCCAGTCATGAACAGTGGAGCTGGATCATGGTCCTTGTGACCCTAAATGTCAGTATTGCTAGACAGTCATTTCATCATTTGTATTCTTATTAACTCATCTAAAAAATGGAAATTGAAAAATGAAACAACTTCCATATTTATGCATCTTTTCCTCATGGGTCTTTTGTTATTTTGCGAGTTAGTATTTATTGATGCCTTGTTGTAAGGCTATATATGTCTATTTGAGTTGTGTTAGACTTACATATATGACGTTTAACCTCGGAACCTAGATAGACTTACATATATGACGTTTCTACATTTTTAATGAAACTATTTTTTTCCTCTTAGGACTCTCTATGTTTCCTTAATTGCAATGTGTTTCTTGATGGAAAAGTAAATATCTTTGGGTGTCTGAACAGAGCATAGAGTCATTTCCCAAAGAAGTAGCGTGACGTGTGACGCCATTAATATTCATATGTTATTAATTATGACTAAGGTTTTATTAAGTTACGATTAGCTCAATTTTATATGGGATGCATGCATCTTCTTTAATATATATTTCAGTTACAAGAAGACGATCCTCAAAACACTAAATACCATTTGCCTAATCTGCAAGTAAAGCTTCTCAGTATAACGAGAAACTCAGATCGTATCAATGTGGAACGGTGATGGAACTGTTGAGGTCAATGGCTTTCGAGTTTTATATTCAGAGGTAAGAACAATTATTTCACCTAACAATGGTCACTTTGGTTGGTGGTTTTTACATCAAATTTGTTCTCAGGTAGAGTATGTGAGGAGAATCTTTGAAAGACACCCAGAAACTGCATGGAATATTCGTCCAAAGAACCAATTGGTGAAGAATGCTTACATGAACAACCTCCTCGACCTCATCGACATAATTTGCTTAGCTCCTCAGGAGCTCACAGAGGAGGAACTAATAGATGCTGAGAACACGCTTTTGGATCTGGTAGGGGTAGGTTTCGAGTTGGATTGGTTGAAGAAGAAGCTGGAAGAGCTTTGCTTGAAGAAGAAGAAAATGGAAGCACGTGGTGCCCGCATGAGAGAACTCGACAGAATGATCGTGGAACAGAGACAAGTGTTGCTTGAGCTTGAAGCTGAACTGAAGAATGAAGAGAACGAGGCTGTTTCCGACAGTGCTCGACTTGGTTTCGAAGATGTTGTTTGAATGAAACTCACCAATGAAGAAGCCTAAATGTTTTTAGGTTTCCTCTCACGTGCTTAAGAATATGTGGTGTTATCTAATTACAAGAATGATTTAATAAAAGACCAGATGGTCCAGAAATCTGTTTTTTTTACCCACGCTGTTATGTGGGACAATAATTTTTTAACAATTTTGTGATATTTGTTTTTAATAAAATAATTAGTTATGAAACTTATGTGATGTTAATATATGATATATATTTGAAAACTTTTAAATGTTGTGAGCTTCTTTTTGGGACATCACCCAGACACTGCATCAGGCTTGACTGGAACTGATACGGACCCATGTTTTCAGAGAGCATTAATGTATTTCCTAATCAGCTTGATCGGTTCACTGTGCAAGCCACCTCAAGAAATCTCAAAGGCTTGTGTAGATAAGGCGCGTGCTACTCTGGTGCTTATCAGAGATGGTGGGCTTAAGGTCGATTGGGTGGAGGAGATGCTGAATGAGATAGCAAAAGAGATGGAGGAATGTGTGGAGAAGAAGCTGTTGAGGTGGCAGAAACTTTGAAAGCCAGAGTGTGATGATGCAGTTGCATATTGTTATATCCTTACTTTATGTTTTCCTATTCAAACTTGGCTTTTATTTGATAGTCTATGTGCTCTGTTCCAAGAGCAGATCATCCACATTAGGGCAATTGATGTTTTAACGAAAGAACGAATCAGAATTCTTCGAACATTTTCATGTTTCAGAAAAGCTTATGATGTACTTTTATTTGATCTGTTTGTTGCTGAGGTCTCTCTAGGTTTCTTTATTGCACCGTGTCTGTTTCTTGATGGAAAAAGTAAACATTAACGTCTTTCTTGAGTTGCTGTCTCAACTCTGAAATGAGACCGTGGCTCACAAGAGAGAATCATGGTCAGACAAAATTCCATTACTGCCTTAATTTTGTAGGTTTTTTTATTTGCTTTACTTAATCTGTAACTAGAAGATGACCCGCTCAACGTTCATACGATCTTCTTATATGATGGACAAATGCGCATGCCGGAAAAAAATGTTTTGGAATTGAATAAAAATGATAAAATAGAGGAAATAACGGTAAGGAATCGCTACAGAAACGCACTCTCGTACGATGTAAGAGCAGAACGGTGAGACTCGAATGCAAGCATAGGAGGAAAGTGAAAGTCTTAAAAGCAAAAATGCTCAGATATAGAGGAGGAATTGAAGGACTTGAAACATAAGTGTTTCTGTGCGGTTTGGTACTGTATCTTGGTGGTCTAGGTTTCAAAATTAGTACTAACATAGGAGGCTAGACACTTGCTAGGAATTTGTAAAAGAGGAATCTGCAGAAGAGGATTCTAAAAATCTGAAAGATGCATATGTTGCTTCAAGAAACCTCAAAGGATGATCTGTCTGACGCATATGTTGCGCTGGGATCCATGAGATATGCAGGCTTTATATTCGATTGGTTGGGGAAGAGACTGAATGAGGTTTCAGTAAAGAAGGAGAATGAGGAGGCTTGTGAGACTCGGGTGCAAGAAATTGAGAAAGAGTTGAAGGCAAAAGTGTTGGTCGCCTGAGCTCCCTTAACGTTAAATGATCTTTTCTGACGACCTAGGTGTTTTGGTCTGTTTGTTTGACTCTAGGTTTCGGAATTAGAGCCTTCTTCAAACTTAGAAAGCTAAGCTAGAGAGATATCGGAAGTTCCCACATCTTGTAAAAGAGTAGTTTTTGTTAAGTGGAGAAGGAATCGATAGGTTTTTGTAAAGCACGCAGTTCCATTGGAAAAGTAATGTCGTTTAGGTGTCTAATTCAAGATTGTCTTTCTCATTCAAACGAGTCTTCCTTTCTATTGTCAGTGATAAGCTATCAAGATGGCTTATTCCTTAGAGAGCCGTAGTGATAAGCTATAAACACCATCTGGAGAGAAATTATCTGATAAGATGCATAGAAGCTCTGCTGGAGAAAGGGACGGCAAAAGTGTTGGCCGCCAGAGCTCATCAAACGTCGGATGATTGTCTGATTTGGGTCCTGCCTGGTGAGTTCTGGTCAGTTCGTTTCAGTCTCATTAGACTCTAAAATATTAGGAAGCTAGTGAAGCCCATGTTAGAATAGCTAGTTACCACCATTTTGTAAACAAGTAACTTTTTTTATAAAGTGGGATCGAGCAGTCGATGGGATATTCTGATGTCAATCAAAAGCAAAATCCTTCTCAAGCTGTTGACAGAGTATCGCCATCAAAGGGTTGAGTATGCGAGTATCCTTCACAAGTTTGTAATTTGGTTTCTAAGAGTATAAAGCTATCAAGATTGTCTATTTTTATGCGGTTTAAGTTCAATCAATGAGAACAACAATCTTGATAGATTAGTACGCTTAGGACACATCTCATCAAGGAAGCTGTCTTTAAGTTAAGCCGCACTGGTAGACGCGGTTGAGGATCTTTGATTATTCATTGGTCCACTAATTCTGTATCCGTCATTCCGTCTCTCTTTACTCATAGACAATAAGCCGAAGATCAAGACTATTGATGTACTGGCGACTAAAGATATAGGGCAAAACATGTAACATTGGGCTAAGTCCAGAGATGCAGACCAGCAACACGAACACAATTGATGTTCTAAAGAACAATAATCCGAATCTAAATAGCTCGTATAATTCAAAACAGAGAACTGAAGTGAAGAGAATGGATCAGATAGAGCTAATACGTAAGATGCCATCATTACGGCGATCAAACCAATAGGGAAACGAAGTTCAAAATTCATCATTCCATTCTCTTCTCTCCCACTCTTTTATGAGAAAAATATCATTAAAAGCGTTGAAATTTATTACTATTAACTCAAAAAGCAAAGAAATTTAGAGGAGAAGAAAGATCAGATAGAGCTAATACGTAAGATGCCATCATCTCGGCGATCAAACCAATAGGGAAAACAAATTTCCATCATCATATCTCTTTTCTCCTATTTAATTCTCTTCAAATCGATACATAAAAATCGATACTTTTAATTTTTCTCAAGACAAATTCTTTTTCCTCGCTAAATCTTTCAACAAAACAGAGAATTTTAAAAATATAAAAAGAAAAAAAAAAGTACAACTAACGAAAAAGCTCTGAACTTGAATACTTAAAACTAAATGGGTGACTGAAGAAACAGAGTTGTCGTGTTTGTGAGCTCAGATGGAGACTATATATACGTCGATCAAATTAGGGTTTCTTTGGGGTTTCCTTGTCAAAAAGACGTAAATACCCAGTTGTTTCTTTCGATTGATTAAATTATAATAGACCGCAAATGGGCCTAACTAAGTCCAGAGTTTGTAACCGTGAAAATTCATTATGGGCTGAATATTGGCCCAATTTCCCTAGAGCTTTATTTACCCTCCCTCCATGCAAGCTTTATGCATCTGAGTTTGGTCTTGGTGCAATGTTCTTTTGATTCTTATTGTTAAATCAGTTGTAAGTTACGTTGGAAAAACCCATTTTATTTAAGATCTGAGGAAATGAAGCTTCTGTTACTGGCTTTGAACTTTCTGTATGAGCCCACCATTTACATGATGATATTACACAAAGACCAAAGTACAGAATCTCTTGCAAGATCAGGAAATAAAATCCAATTGGTAAAGTTAGTTTCTAACATTAAATACTTTGTTGATGCATTGGAATTTCGATCAAGAAATCATTTCTAGGCAATTCCGTTTACATATATTACATTGTCTGAAGAATCATATCCTCTAGGAACACCCTTGAGATCAGGTCAATGGAAGTAAGTTGCTTCTTTGAGCTTAATTGTTGTCAGTAAACACTTCTGGGTTCTGGATTATTAGAACATCATAAGATTACCTTAGGGTTTTCAAACCTAATCTCACACCACATACTCATCCAATCATAAAAAATTAGAGTTTCTGTAAAGGAAGATATAAAAAGAAAAATTATAACTTTGGCTTGGATATTGGTTCTTCTTCTAAAGAAATATAAACATATGAATCATGTTGATTTGTGTTAACTAACTGTATCACATAACGTAACATATCAATCTATATTAAAAACGGAATTCTGCAACTTGTGTGTGCATCACATTACATAAAGTCTTTTTCTTATGTCAGACTTTATCAAGTTTGTCTTTCTAATATATATATATATATATATATATATATATATATATAAAGTTTTTTTCTTTAGCCACATTTCTCTTACTTGTCGGGCTTAATTAATAGTCACATATATTTATTTATGTTATCTCATTTTCCCCCACCCAACAAATCCAAAAGTATACACTTAAATTTATAGTTCATTGTTTTACATTAGTTTTGCTACCGCATTATAATTTGGAGTGAAATTTGGTAGTATATATATATATATTGCTTCTTATCTCTTTTTAACAGTGTCTAATATGGTTAAATTTCTATGTATAGAATGGATTCATGTGGGAAACAAAAATAAAAATCGAAACCTGAATCAGTGCAAAAAAAAAGAACAATCCAAATTAGTTTCATTATTCTTAAATTATACACATTAATACATCTTAATCACTTCATACTCAATTAGAATTTCTAAATCTTAAATATTTCTTCATACACTAAATATATATTGTATTATAATCAGTCAAAACTATATCAAATCGAATCAAACACTAATCATCTTCTGTATTCATAGGCCAAATATAAATACACATACATGTGTGTATATATATAATACTCTTGTATGAAGTTGAATTTGTTCTACCCTAGCTTTGTTTGGTTATCTCCACTCAAGGTTAATTTAATGGTAAAAGGGAAGAAATTTGTTTTGTCTATTTGGATACATAACCAAAAGGTAAATTAAAAGGGGAGATTAATGATTTGATAAAAAGTGGTTTAAATTCACTGATTGATAGCTAATGCCTAATTGTAGTAGGGTTATATAGCTTGCAGTGGCAAGTATAATGGGGTTTTATGATATCACCCAAATGGTAAAAAGTTAGAAGGCATGCAATTATAATTTATCGTTTAGAATTTAGCAGATTAACTTTCAGAAAATTAAAATAATAGATGTCTCTGGTTTTATATATTGAGATTTAATAAGACCAATAATGATTTTATAAACGCAAAAAAAAGTTTATTAAATATATAGTGTCAAAGTGAAAATTAGATGGACGATGAGTTGGCAAAGGGAAGCGCGTGACGTGGACAAATGGTCAAAGTAGGACCCGCAAGATATCTCAACATATAAAGAACTGTACACCCGTGCGGCGATATGTTTGGCCTTTCTCGTCGACACGTACCAAATCTTTGACTTTGATTGTTAATAATTACGTAACGAATGAATGATGAAAAAATAAAAAAATTTGTTAAATAATTTAAAATTTGCGAAATAATTTAAAATTTGCAGAATTAAAAATTTCCGGAATGGTTTTTTCTATGATTGAATAAGTTTGTACAATATAAATATATAAATTATTTTAAATAAAATTTCACTATATTTTATAATTTAGCTAATTATTTTGAGATAATAAAATTTCATTATATTATTTATTATCATAAGAAATTATAATTAATTTAATTATTATAAAAATAAAAATTATTAAATAATATTATAAAAAAAATAATTATCTTATTGTAATTAATTAACTTATTCTTAGTATATTTATAACAAATACATTAATATTATATGACTTTGAAAAATCAAATATCACAGTTTTATTTATTAATTTTATAATATATTAAATAATATGTATATAAAAAAAATATTCTAATTTATTTGATTTTTCTCAATTTTTTTGGGACAAATTTGTATGTATTTAACATAGTGTGACTATTAATATTTTTCAATATTTTTTATTGGTTTTAATATTTTTAACTAAATGATTAAAATACTATTATGTAAAACAAATATATTTATAATTTTAAAAATTTATTAGTATTTATTTAGAATTCTAAATGTTATTATTATGTAATTAAGTAATTATAAAAATTTGATTCTACAAAAAAATCTACTCCACCCTCACTTTTCCAATCAATGAGATTTTCTTTGTATTTTTTGTCAGCGAAAACGAAAGTCCGCGTTTTTGCGTTTCATACGCGATTCCGCCAGTTATTTTGATTGGCAAAATATTTTTGGAATCATGTTTTTTTAACGCGATTCCATCATTCTGCAAGTTACCAGTCAGGATCTTTCTTTTACTTTCTTGTAACGTAAAAAAAATATTAAGGCTTTGATTGGTAACACTTGCGGAACTGCAGAATTGTGGAAAATTAAAAAAACTGCGGAATAATTTAAAACTTGCGGAATGAAAATTGCAGAATAAACTTTTTATGTGATTGGATAGATTTTGCGGAATGGCGGAATCTATTAAATATTATTAGAAATTATAATTGAGCTAATTATTATAAAAATAAATCTATTAAATATTATTAGAAAAATTAATTTTCTAATTGTAGTTAGTTAACTTATTTTTAGTATATTTATAATAAATACATTTATATCTTATGACTTTAAAAGATTGAATATCATAGTTTTATTTATAACTCTTTATATTCTATTATATAAGATGTTTAAAAGTTTTTTTGTTCTATTTTATTTGATTTTCTCATATTTTATGCAAATTTGTATCTATTTAATATAGTGTGACTATTAATATTTTTTAGTATTTTTTGTTATTGGTTTGAATGATTTTAGTTAAAAATTAAAATAATTTTATTGTAACAATTATATTTATAATTAATTTTTTATTTGTATTTATTTATAAGTATAAATATTATTATTATGTAATTAAATTACAAAAATTTGATTCCGCGAAAAATATACTATATATTCACTTTTCTGCTTAATGAAAAAAAAGCAATAACGCAGACTTGCGTTTTTGCCTTTTTCTATTTCGCAAATATTTTTTATTGATAAAATTGTCACAAAATCGCGTTTTTAAACGCAATTTCGTCATTCCGTAGGTTACCAATCAGGGTTTAAATTTCTTAATTGGTTTCATTTTTGAGGTTCCAAATGCTAGTTTCGCATACTTATTTTAAGAACATTTTAAATTTTCAGCTGAGTGAAATATCGACCTTTGAACTTAGTTCTGCTTTTTTAAAAAGCCTATTTGTACTCTGTTTTTGCGGTGCAATTTTAAAAAGCAATCACATGTGGATGTGGGTGAACTACATCTAATTGTATTTTGACCTCTATGACCATCTTTTTGGGAATTTTGACCGTTAATTTCGAGTAATCTAAGATTATATTCCAACTTTATGGAAACAATCCATACGGCTAATTATGCGAATATAAATTTGTATATTCAAGTTTCTTCACCTTTTTATTGGATGCTATAGCGAATTAGACACCTGACACTAACAAAAAAAAAAGACTCTAACTTTAACAAAGAACACAACACGATTTATTAGGAGGAGAACTATTATACTACATAACCTGTTCATTTTTCAACATTACAATATTTAAAAAATAAGAAATTAAACCATTAAGTTTCCTCAAATTTGGGCACTTTAACCATTATATAGAACAACCTATGGAGCACCTGTATTTCTTCCAAAATTTTCAAATAAATTATATTTTATTCACCGGCATTTATATACTCAATATATTACTGCTACTACCTTATATATTCTATGCAATTAAGTTCGGTGGTTATTAATAGCAGAGTTAGTTATTTACAGCGTATTGGCCAGTCTTGACACTATTTTAGGTCCCAAGCAGCTTAATGAAATGTCACCATTAATATTTTAAAATTGAGTTTTACCAAATCGGTTCGGAAGGTCAAATCGACTCGCTTAGTCCTAATCACGTTTAATGAGTCTAGTCGCTATTTGTTAATTCAATATTCATCGACCGTTCCAGTAGTGTCTTGCAAGTCTTGCAATTCTTAAAACTTTGAAATTTGCATTAATGAGCAAACGTAAGCATGTAATATGTATAGACAAATTATTTTTGGATTTATCTAGTTTTTCCCTCATTTATCTTATAAAACATATTAATCAGAGAATGACTCTAATATGGATCCGTTGACCGCTTATGACACTAATTAATCACCAAGGATTAGTACTCGATCAAATTCAAGTTGGCTATATATATATATATATAACAAACAAAAATTTATAGTCGAAATGGTTAGAGAAATATTGGTGATTTTCGAAGAATATTAAGATTAGTATAGGATTGTTGTGATTTACCTAATTCTAGTTAGTAGTATTGAATTTTAGGGTATATATAAAATGATATAAGAGTCTGTATTGATTCATTCATGTATAAGATTAATAAATAAAAAATTAGACAAAAATATTCACCTGAATTTCGACTCTTTCTTGATTAACAATTGCATATGATCATTAATTAGCTTAGTCCGAATAAGATACCAATAAAAAAAAAACATTAGAGAATACTGATGGAGAACGAATAGAGAAGGCGAAAGGGAATGTAGCGCGAGAACATGAAAGTTGTCTGCTTAAACATATAATGCTGACAAAAACCCATTTGATGTCTTGATTAAAATGGAAGATGACTTAATCAGGTTTTTGTTCTGTCTAGTTGTTTCCTTAATTTAAATAGTATAAAATTTAAACAAAGTTACGTACATAAGGATCAAAAAACAAACAAACAAAAAAAGACAAATTAAGTCCTTTCGTTACACCAAGAGGCCTCACTATAGTCACTAGACGTTTATATAATTATATAGGAAAAATATTATTAATCAAGCAATATTTCTTTTCCCTTACTGAAATTTATCCTATAAGTAGTTGTAATTTTTATAATCTTTACACAATTTCCATATTTGTGATTTCTCTTTTTTTCTTATTCGTGTGTAGGAGTTTAAATTATCATTAAAAACTTTTGGGATAATATTGTACCAAGACCGTATCACATGTGGAAAGGTTAAGACCTCAAATGTGATAGCCTTTAAATAGGTATTTGGCCAGCTAATTCTGTTGTGAATTGCAGTGAATATTTTAGTTAAATTAAACAAATATATATATAAGTTTTAGTTTAAAGATTGACGTTTAGAATGTTCTTAAATTTAGAATATAGTCAACAGTATTAGTTATGTGCTTGTATTCAATAAGTAGATATAAGTTGCTGAAGCTGCTGCAGTCTCAATTAATTAGCTTCGTCTTGATTGAGTTTTACCACTTACCAATTTTTTTTTTTTTTTGTCAACATAGTCTAGTGGCTTTAATATCCCTCATAATACTGAGGGGTGCTGGGTTCGAACCCCAGACCTGTGTCATAAATTTCAGAGGTGGCCACCATTGTGCCACATGATTCCGACACCACTTACCAATTTACGTCGGTTTGTCATGATTTAAAAACATTATTGTTATACTGGAAAAAGAAATATATAATGGACTAAAACATAAAAATTTGTTTATCATATATATAGACAAATCAAAATATGAGAATTGTGTGAACTAACTTTTAAAATTACAAAATGACGGTGCGTCTAAGAAAACATAAGAAGTATAAAGAAAATTATGAGGTCATTACCTATATTTTAACATAATAATTATTTTATATCGCAAAGCAAAAAGAGTTTATGAGTTAATCGACCTAACCAACCTTTTTAATCATCCCCACCCACGTTTGGCTACATATTGTATAAACACTATCTATTGTTTATTCGCAGTTGCAACAACTAATTAACAATGTTAGAAACTTCGGGAGGAAAAAAAATCACTGATGATATTTTTATTTTTCTTATTATACATTTATACACGTACATTTTCTCTAAATCAAAATTCTGCAACCGGATATAAATCCAGATCCAAACCCTGTTGAATCCCAAAATTTATAGAAAATGAAAAAAGTTTGCTTAATCCGTCTAAAATTAGAGAAAAAAATAGTAAAGATCATTTAATCATTCATCCGATAAAAAGACGAGTTTCCAACGGTTTGATCGCTGCAGTTTATTACTCGTATGTTATTATTATTTGGCAACTTAAGATTAATGGTAGGAAAATGAAAGATTTATGGGAGTAAGAGTCATTACTGGAGTTCTTTAGTGTGAGAAGTGATTAATTTACGACCTGAGAATGGTCTACATGTTAGCTTCGATGTGTGACACAAATAAATAATTTAAGTCTTAACTTAATCACAAATCAATTTTTACTATAAATTGATTTATTATTTTAAGGTTTAGATTATAATTCTCGATATTGCTCGACAACTTTGACCCTCTTGTTCAAATATATCATATACCAAATGTTGTGTCCATTGTCTCTATTGTTGGCACATTTTCTTATCTGTTCCTTTTTTTTCCTCATTAATATATTTGAACATGCATATATGTTTTTTAGCACTCTTTTCTCTGAAATTCAAAATGCTTAATTGAATGCATAGAGTGACAAACACTCGAATCAGAATTTACGCGAGCATGGTAGGTAGACTTAAATTAATAGATCAGTGCAATTGACAACAAAAGAAAGATAGATCGATTAACAAGAAAATAGAAAAACAAAGTTAGGTATAATTTATTTTGATATAAGATACATGTCGGCTCATATTATGCAAACAAATAAATTATAGTATATAAACTCGAGTTTTTAACGCATGTGTATAAACATGATCTAGGATGGTTCTTAATAGTTAATGGATCCCTAGAAAATTTAAGGGATCGTATCTTCTAGATCGATAAGACTAAGGAATAACCAATATCTATTATATGTAAGAATGTGGGTGGATTGGAGCAGGTCCACAATTAGAGTATATGTATATACAATATTATATTCTTCAAATGGATTCCTTATTTTTTGTTTTTCAACATCACTGTAAGCCTCTTGGATAATTGAAGTATGAGTCCCTGCGATATTGGGCGCTCCAACCACTATACTACACTTGACGGAGCATTGAGAAAATGTTAAATGCAATTAGGACGTTCGACACTCATTATTCTACACAATCAAATATTTGATCATGCATAAATCAAATTTAGAAAGAAATCAAATATGAATACGACAATATTTATTTTAATATATTATAAAAAAAACAACGAATGAGTATGATTTATTTGTACACCATGAAATTTTCAAGGTTTGCCTACTAGATTTATGTATTTGTGTTTGGTTTAACTATAAAAAGTATTGTCATGACATAATATTGCAATGTGCAAGACTATGAAAATAATCCATCATATATAAAAATTGTTTTCATAACTTGTGATGAATTTTCCGCACTACATAATTTATCGTAACTTGCGATAGTGAAAAAAAAAATCATTTCTAATGATTGCAAAACTATCTATCATAAATCTACGTTATAATTTAAGACTATATTCATATTTACGTTGAAAATTGTTCATTGCTAACCAAATCCTTTTTTCTTCTTTTGCAGTGTTAAGGTTAACTTAATTAGAGGAGACAATCTTGGCCAGCAACAGATATAAATCACTCACACTATATAATTGACTGATTAATATTTCCTTCAACGTAAATATATTTTCTCAAAAGTTGAAAAGGTTGGTTAGAAGGTCTAATTGTGTGGAGCCAAAAAAAAAAAACTAAGAAATTTGATTGTGTAATCAATTTGTCTTTTATTTTTTTCTTTAGGTTTAATCAAATTGGTTTAGTAGAGATGTACACGTCCATTCTACTATGCAATATTTGTTTTGGTATATATATTATAAATCAAGCCTGCTTTTCTCTTAATTAAACAATAATAAATCTCTCATTTTTTATGCATAGAAAAATACAAAAGGATTGTCAATTTGTTTAACAAAAACAAATTTGTACTAATGCAAAAGGAATTAATAAAAATAACATATGAGAAATGTAGGCCATTAAGCAGACAAATGTAATTAAACAAATGGAATATTATATGTAACCCACCTTCATCTTCACCTTTGCCTTATTTATAATTCTCTCTCCTTAAAGCTATACTCAAGTTTAAATCAAAAACCTAATTCCAATAGCAACAAACACACAATGAATCCCAAAATTAAAATCAACCTTTAATATCAAGAACTGTCAACACCATCATATCATGAGTAGCTCTAGCTCTAGTTCTGGCTCTGGCTCTCCTTGTGGAGCTTGTAAGTTCCTTAGGAGGAGATGTGCAAAGGGATGTGTTTTTGCTCCATACTTTTGTCATGAACAAGGAGCTTCACACTTTGCGGCCATTCACAAGGTCTTTGGAGCTAGCAATGCTTCTAAATTGCTCTTGCATCTTCCCACTAGCGATCGCTGTGAAGCCGCCATTACAATCTCTTATGAAGCTCAAGCTAGGCTTCAAGATCCCATATATGGCTGCGTCTCTCATATCTTTGCTCTCCAACAACAGGTATTTCCTTTCAAAACCCTAATCTTGATATTTCCTAGCTACATAAACATATATAACCAATATATAAGATTAGTTAGCCGACGGTTTTTTTAATTGTTTATTTTTGTTGCGTTATAGGTTGTGAATCTACAAGCACAGCTTGAGATTCTAAAGCAACAAGCTGCGCAAAGCATGATGTTTGCTGATTCACCGTCATCAGAAAGCCCTAATAGTTATTATGGAGACACTACTAAGACTCCTTCTTATCATCATGATCATCATCAAGAACATCAAAATATTTATCATCATCATGATCAGACCCGTATGGTTTACCAAATCGGAAGTTCAGGGATGGTTCAGCACGGGGATGCGACAGCGAATAGTTACCTCACAGAAAACTCCTCGGGCTTTGGAGAATTCTCCATCTACCCTGACTTGGAACAACACTTGAACACTTTCAATCAAGATCATCTCAAAGAGCTTCAATCGGCAAATTTGGGCTACATATCCTTCTCATGATGGTTCGTTCTATCAAGACATGGGTTGATTCCTATCAATATCCCATCTATATATAATATATAAATAGCTTATATATATGTGTCAAGACTTTTTGATGGTTTTAGTCTCGATTGTTGATGTTGCCTACCTCAAAGAACTGGCTTTGTATTCATAAATAATAAAAAATGCTAGATGCCCTAGAAACATATAATCAAAGATCATATATATTCATATCCTCAAGATGTTTTTAGGGTATATATATGTCGATTTTTAATGTTATATTTGCCCATAAATCATGACAATCTTCTCGATGTCATCTCAAATTTATTACGATCTTAACTTAAGACAACACAAATTCTTAGTTAAGTAATAAACAGTGCCTGTCTTTATTCTTTAGACTTTTGCTAGTACGTACGTACAGTCTAGTACACTTGGCCTTGTGGTGTAATTCCCTCATTGGAGAAAGCAGCTTTTGATCATTTTCAGGTAAATGATCTTGGATCTATGTTTATTTATGTTCGAAAATTGGCTTGACCATACAGAAAAGTCTAATTTAAGCACCCCAAGCTCTAAATTAGGTCAGCAAATTCGGTTTTTTTCTTTTCTACAAATTAATTGTGTTCTGGACTAAATCTGTTGAAATGATCAAATCATAATATATATATATATATATATCTTTAGCATTTTTTGTTGGATACACTCCATATTGTTGACAGATAATCTGTTATATACATATTACCCTCGGTATTATTAATGATTGATAATGCTCAAGATACATTAGATTGGTCAGTGACATTTTTTAAAAGTTATTATCAGACTAACTGATATGATTTTGTTGCTGTTGTTGTTTTTCCAATACATACTTTCATGCATTGACGTTCTAAGATGATATTTTCTCATTATTATTATCATCAAGTATGTAGACATTGCACATTAAGAGTTTTTTTTTTCTTTCTCATAACTAGTATCGCGATTTCCATATGACCATTTGTTTACCAATAATATATTGTTATTGATATATATTTGTTTCAATTCGAATAGATATGACTTTTCGTGATTACTGGCTATATATATGCGTATATGTGATAAAATTTTCTTTCGATTTTTTTATTTATTTTCGGTATTGTAAATCTACTGCTAAAACACTGCCAATTTTCGAAATAGCTGAAACAAACAAAAAGTTACAGGAAATAATAAATTCCGGTTATTCTTCAGATTCATTAACTAGTCGCCAAGTGGATTTATATGCTCATATACTATTTTTTTCATGGCATAATATATTATTATATCGTATGTCCTGGTTTAGTGAATGTGATTATGTGATGAACCCTAAATCCATTAACAGATATTAGTTCCTACCTACCATAACTTTTCTTCAATTGGATTAATCATCTATAGGCCCATCAACATTCTTTGAGAGTAGTAAGGAAACTTTTTATCCTACTAAGAGGATACAAAAACTCATTTAATTATGGCACGACAGGTGGTGAGAGATCTGACGATGCGAGTGCCCCCCACTTTTATTTAGCCGTTGAGCGTTCAGTTGGAGTTTGATCGCACGTGTGAGCACTATCATGGTCAAAGTCAAAGGCTTTATTCTGCTTCATAAACTAACGGCCCACGTATGAGTCCAGCCGTTTCGCTACTCTTTTTTTTTTTTGTTTAATAATCAGTACTTTCGTTTTTTTTTTGTTAAAAGATAGAGTTAATTTATCATATAACCATATTACACTTTAAAATAAAACTTATAACTATCATAATCCATTAGTAAAGTTAATAACCAAAATTATGTTTTTGGTTATTATTTATTTGGATTTTTATTTAAATTATTTAAGTTTATAACGCTTTGTGGTGTAGGTGGTGTGATCAACTAGAGAAGATTCTTGTTTAAAGCTTCCAAATTGGATTAGATGAGACTGATAACCAGGGTTAACAATACCAAAAACAATGAGTGATTTTAAAGACAATTAAAGCAATTGGAAGTGACACAGAACAAAGTAGTTAAGTTGAATCCTATTTAGGGGACATTTTGTCTAAAAATACTACTATAACTTATTAAGACACTTCTTAATTAAAGTTAGGTAAACATGTTTAATATTTATATAGTGTAAAATTAAAGTGTGGTCCTATTATGTTTAAATATAGACATGAATAAAAATGGATTTTTTTTAATGATGATTTGCTTATCACTTTTTCGAAAGACAAATTTTTAACATTCATCCCTCGTATGTTTTTATTTTCCTTATATATCTTCGTTCTTTTTATCTGTACATAATATCATACTTTCGTTTGCTAATATTCAATAAGATAGTAGGACATTGTGTCACTTTGTCGTGTCATTTATTCACTTCATACCATCAGTTAAAAGACTTACTAGGTATAAACATAATAATAAAAATAAATCGAATTGTTATTCTTCAATCCCGTTTATATATTAGTTCAATCTAATTAAATCATTAGAATTTTCCAAATAGCTAAAATCCAAACCTAAAAGACCAAATCCTAAAAAGTTAATTGCGATGTAAATTCTCTTTTTTACTCATTTTTCTCCTACTTTAATAAGTAAACGATACTTCTATTGTTGTAATCGTTTATAATGATAAAGAAATTCTATTACTACTTCGTTACATAGTATTTGTTGTTTTAGAGATTTTCCAGACCAATGATATAAAAGGTCTTGTATCTTCATGTGCACGCGCGCGCACGTCTATACTCTATACTCTATAGTAGTATTAAATACATGTTTTGACATAAGCCTATGTTAGTGTATCTTCAAGGAAGTATATATATATATATATATATTTAAACTGATATACGGTCATGCACCTAAAATAGAGCCTAGCTATGATATCTAACCATAGGATTTTGTCCTTCCATTTATATAAAATCCTTTTATATTTATCTGAAAAAAAAACGTTTCTGTCTCGATACATATATAGTAACCATCGATCGAGATATTTTTTCTAGAGAAGTTGGAAGAAAAAAAAAAGAAGAAGAACACGCACATGACATATTTTTTTCACTATATATGTCTTATTGATTACTATATCAGTAGTTTCCCATCATCCTAAGAGCCAAAGCTTGAAGCTCGAGATCGCTATTACAGTAGCTCACTACTGATCTCTTCTTGTTTAGATAACAGTCCTGATGAAACCCAGACCGGTCGGTTTGAATCTCTTGCACGTTGGTCTTGACTTCACTACTCGTCTTGCTGTGCTCCAACGATTCGATAGAGCTCTGTGGTGAGACCGCTGTACTAGGGATTTCGTGACAGTATGGCTTGTACGTTGTCTTGTACCCACTTGTTTGTTGCCACATCATGTCCGATCTGTTTCTCATATCTCCAGCCATCGTGGTGATGGTCTGATGGGAGAGGTTTGCCTTTAGTTGCATCAGTTGTGTTTGCAAGAACGCCACCTATTTACATGAAATGAAACACGCAGATCAAACTTTATGTTAAAAGTTAAAACAAATTTTTTAACTAGTTTAATATCGGACCCAAAAAAGTATATTTTGATTAAACACTATTGTTTTTAAATAAATACAATACCTAAACATATAAATGTAAAACTCAAAATAATAATCGAAAATAAAGTTGATAGTTTTTGTAACCAATATCATTTCAACGATCTATAGGATAATAGAGAAAGCGATACAGTCTACATTATAACTAATAAATATTCATATGCATTAATAAGAAAAGGATATCAATTGATTTTACCTGTTGTTGAAGCGCAAAAACTTGAGAGACACAACCATAGACCCATGGAGACGAGCCTCAGCTTCATAGGCCATGGTGACAACGAACACCTTGTGCATGGCGGCGAATTTCGCCGGACTTTCGTCTGAGGAGAAATACGATGCAAATACGCAATCCGACACGCATTTTCTCCTTAGAAACTTGCATGCGCCACATGGGGAACCCGTTCCGGTGCCCGAAGATGCCATCGAACAACGTTTTATTTTCACAACGATTCCTTTGTGAAAAATAAGAATTTGTCTTCGTTTTATTCCCTAACAATGTTGAGACTGAGAAATGGTGTAAACTGAAAAGATAGAGAAGTAGAACAAACCAAGATACGCTGTGGAGAAGTACTGGTGTTGTCTTTGGTTTGATTTTATAAAAGGGATTATGTTGTGATCAATTGTGTTGGTATTTTTGGCTTAATTATATATTTATGTAGCTTTGCACTAAATTATATGATAATATTATTAACTAGTTTCTACCATTTACATCACCTTTTCCCTTTTAGATTATTGATTCTTGTGAGTATCATCACTAGGACTTGATTCATACTTTGTCTTTTAGTCCATGAATAGTATATGATGAAACAATTGTAATTCAGATAAGATATTACAGTTTTATGACGTACGTAAACAGGATTTATATTATCTAAATAGTACCATGTGAGAGAAAACATAAGATGATTAAATACAATATAAATTTTACCCGGAAAAATAGATTTATGTTATCTCCACGTGTGCGTTGAAACAAATCTTCGGATTTATACAACAAATTTGAGTCCGCCCAATTGGGTTTTTGGTAGTGGTTTAGTGTTTTTTTTTTTGACGTTAGAGCATCAGTATCAGCATCAGTTATATTTTTAGAATTTTTAAAAATAGTAATATTTTTAAAAATTTTATTTAATTTTATTAATTTTAAAAGTATTATATTGTTAGTTTAATATTGAACTAATAATATTATGACATAGAGAGTCTCTTGAAAAAATTTCTAAAATCTCTTATATAGAAACATTCTTAATTAAAAAAAAATTAATTTTTATTTTTTATTTATTTTTAATTAGATAATACTCACATAGTCTAAATGTAGATGCTCTTATGTCGTACTATTATCTCATACCACATAAATAACTACAATTTTATTTTGCAAATTATGTATGAGTGAGAATGTTATTTTATGATTAACACATAATCACTACTAAGAGAAATAATTTATCCATTCTAGATATATTATTTCATATAGAGAATTATAGCATAATCATAAGAAATATATGCAATTTGAAATTTCCATATGTTCAAATGTGAGAAAGATAGAGTATTACTACAAAAGAAAAGTAATTTCAAGTAGTAACTAATAACAAGTTATCAAAGTTGTAGAGCCTACTTCAGCTTCTTCTTCTAGTTCTATTTCCCCATAGATGAATTCAAAAGTTTTTCGACTAATAACTGTGTAAAAAAAAATTATACTATATATTAATCTAGGTTTTAGCCACTAGTGACCCGGTCGTTGGTCTTTGGTCTTTTTTTGTCAGTATGTTCTAAAAGTCAAATCATCTGATTAATCGGCTGTCTAAACATTCAACTGTAGCAAATTATTCTGATTATACTAAATCTGTTTTTTTTTGTTGATTGGTTGAATGATTAGTTGACTTAATGATATTTTGTTGACGGCCGATTGCTAAGCTAAATGTATAATTAATTTTATAATAATTTATTGGTTTATGTCTACATTTCTTCTTTATGCTTTATATGTAATCGTGTTTCCTTACAAAAACAGATTATAGTGTTTTTATCTTGACTTTCTACCGCCGAACGCCGGACATTGGAAATGTTGCAGCTTGTCGTGTAATGAGGGACCGGATAAACCGGAAAGTGACGGTTAATGCCGTGTAATTTTGGATGAGAGTCAGTTATGTATAATTCAATCAATCATATTGCGTAATTTATAAGCTAATTAAAGTTTGCGTTCTTTACAAAAAAAAAATAACTCTTTCATACAAATTAATAATCGTGCATTCATTTGCGTTTGGTGGTTAAGAAATAAATTAAGAGGACGTACTTTGACAAATATTACTAAACAACACTTTAGTTAACCCACGAATTTTGTACATTTGATTTAGAATCTTCTAAACTCCGAAACCATTTTTTTTTTTTAATAATTCAATTATACGTCTACATATAAACATAAGAAAATAATAGGAAAAAGATATTCAAAATTTGGATCAGTGGTGGTAAACAAAATTTTATTTGGATTTAGTCTACACAGTACAGATTGATAGATCTGCTTATGCAAATAAGTAAAGTATCTGGCAATACTCATTCCCGTTCTTTAACAATGGAAAGCTCCCGTACCCATCAAGACAATGTATAAATTGTTGAGTATAATGATGTTAAGTAGCAGTTTCTTCTCTGAGTCAAAAGGTTTGCTTGCTGCTAAAGTTTGTGTTCATTTGTTGGTAAATGATTGAAGAATAACCATTCTTAGTGAACAAGCGGGTCTTGAGTGAAAAAGAACTGCAAGAACAGGTTTCGATATGGGTCGTTACAGATTCAACCAGGGCATTCAACAGGGCAAGAGTTTGAGATCAAAGGTGTTTACCTCGAACGGTTTGCCGGAATTTTCAAATTCCAACATGCTCAATGCAACTTCACAGCTTTGTGAAACAATCGGTTCAGGGTCCCTTGAGAATTCCTGTAGCAATGCGATGCTCTGCTCATCTGAAAATTGCAGATCAATGCAAGAGAGTAAGTAACGACAGTCAAATTGTGATAGTTCAAGCGATGAACTGCATTTTCGAAAAGATACCTGCAATAGAACCAAGTGCCTCTGCAGCCTCATGTCTAACCATCGGATGCTCGTTCACATCTCTAAGTATTTTGCTTAGAGTAACTAAAGCAGCTTTATTTTGCAATTGGCCCAAGACATAAGCAACCTACACATTGTATCAGCAAAAATAAAATCAATTTCACTATGGCGAACAATGAAGCAAGGATTCGAGGTACAAGATCTTAACAAACACAGACTCATGCAAGTTCGTGAACATCTTTGGAAAGTAAGTCCTCACTACAAAACAATGACCAAACTGAAAGTCATCAAACGAAGGAACTTGACAAACCTCGTGACGTAGAAGGGCACTATTAGCACTCAAAGAATCAACTATGGCAGAAACAGCTTCCTCTCCACCATGGTTCCTTAGAGCGAAAAGTGCAGCATATCTCTCATACATGCCTTTTGTTTCATCCAGAAGAATTTGTCTGTAGTTCGATGATCTTAATCAATTAACCTGTTACAAACTCGTAAATCATCTGGAAGTTTTTGAGTTGGTCAAGTTTAGAGAAACCTCAGTTGGTGGACAGAAGAGAAAGCAGCCGCTGGAGCCGCTGGGTCAACAGACATGAAAGGTGATCTCTTTTTCGTGGGTGACTCGTTCTCCGCATCAACGTTGCTCAACTCTTCAATCCTCTTGAGAGCTAATTCACATGTTTCCCGAACCTCCTGAGCTGGATCCAAGATCAAGCTTTTCTTTAAAATGTCAGCAGTAGCCGTTAAACCAATGGCTCCAAGAGCTTCTGCTGCCTGTTATATTAACAGCGCATCAGCAATCCGCAACAAACAATCAAAAAGCGTATACTGATACAGAAGAAATAAGGATAAAGTCTGGCACAAGGATCAACTATACTCAACTCATGCCGTACTATTGGATGCAAAGACATATCATTAAGAACCGACTCTAGAGCAGGAATTGCTTCAGCATCTTGCATCTGACCCAATGCAAATGCAGCTTCATGTGCTAACAAGTTAGATGAGTCTCTGGATGCTGCAGAAGAAGGAAAAGAAGATAGATGTGAAGTAATTACGAGCTCTAATGATCGATAGATATCTTCATATGCTCTTCAGATTTAGAGAATCCAACGAGAAAACCAATGTAGCGCAAAACTAAAACATGACAACCACATTCTCATAAACCAAAGCTTGAATCTTTACAATGTTGTTTGCAAATTCAACTCAAGCGAGTCCACACCACCAGTGAAAAATCCCTCCTTACTACACAAAGTTTACTCAAAGAATATCTCAAATGTTCTACTCAAAGTAACAATATTTTGTTGTTGTTCTCGTGCAAATGAAATTCAAACAAGAAAAAAAAGGATGGAGAGCAGCAGAGATTCAACAAACCGAGGATTAGAGCGTTGCGAGGTCCAGGGCCTTTCAAGTTGCGAAGAGAGAAGAGAGCTCTAAATCGCTCTGAGATCGGCTGCGACTGGTCCACCAATCGCTCGCAGAGAAATTTCTCCAACTTAAGCTCGCCACCGTTTTTCGTCGATGAAACTGATCCATTAAATTCCATCACTAAATCAGTTTCGTCGGCGTTTTGAAAAATCTGGGTCTCCGACACGAGGACGACGGAGAGAAAGAGAGTCGATGACTAGGGTTTTTGTATACAGGAGGAGAGAATTCCGCGATTCGTGAAAAGGAGTTAAAAATGCGGGACCTATTCCAGTAATAACTAAATTGATTGTTTACCCCAATAATAATCTTATAATTTTAAATTGACCACATAGTTTTCTATTATCTCCCACGAAGTTATTGGCGTTTAGTGATCACCTTACCTAGGAACAAGATTTAGGCCTATTCTTGTTTGGGCTTCTGCTCTCTTCCTTCTTCTTGGACCAGTCACTATGAGCTAGACCCGAGAAGGGGTTGCGAGCTTAGTAGTGTTCAGGCATCATCAAGAGATAAGAAATAGAGAGACAGAGAGAGAGAGTCAGAAAGCCAGAGCCTAGAAGTGGGAATAGTATTTTATGTGGGCCCAAACCGAATTTATTGTCTGCTCCATAATAATATAAAAATTGTAATTCGACCCCAAAATTTCTATTTTCCCCCTCCCACGATGTCATTGGATTACTTCGCGTGTACACGTACGAGAACACATTTTGGTGTGTCTGTTGAGTGTTGATTCGCTCAAGGGGGATAATCAAAGCTTTTTCTTTCGACATTTCAACAGTTTTAATCCACAATTCGCGTTCGAAAACCGTAGATCCAGGAGGTGATATCTGGAATCATCTGAGGAACCTTGAAGCGAAATCGAGAATTCTATCGCCAATTGGATTGATCGATGAATCCTAGAAGGTTAGATCCATAACTCCAAGCGCCAGCTTTTTTCATTTCCCAACAGATCTTTACTCGATTTTGGAAACAAAATGATCTGGCGAGTCTTGTGGTTGATTATATATGTTTTCATTGAGTTTTGTAATTTGTAGATGGTGGATTTGAACAAATAGTGAATATAAATGTCGATAAAGAAGAACTGTCACTCTGTATCAGTCCCAATTCGTCTAGTTTAGAATTTCTGAAATCCAAAATCTGGATCTGAAATTGGCTGAATCAGTGTTCGAGTGCGATTGGAACTCCATGATAACGGATAAAAGAGATTAAGAAGAACACACATAGCATCTACGTTTCATACTTGCTAATGAGTGATGGTGTTTTGCATATGCTTTTTGGCTTTAAGAGATTAGTTGCTTTGAGTTATTTATCTGTCGATCACGTGAAATCATAATCGGAGTGGAAGATGGTACTGTTTCCTTACTGAGGTCTAATTTTTGTTTTTGTTTTTTGTTATTCAGGGAGCCTCGTGGTGGAAGAAGTTCGCTCTTTGATGGCATTGAAGAAGGAGGAATCAGAGCTGCTTCTTCTTACTCTCATGAAATCAATGAACATGACAATGACCGTGCCTTGGAAGGATTACAAGACAGAGTCATTCTCTTGAAACGTGTAAGCCTGATTCTTCTTTCTTGTTCAAACTTGTGTTGCTGTGTAATATCACATCAAGTATGAACAGATGGAAAGCCATAACGTAGTCGTAGGATAGTTGTAGAATAGAAACCGTAACATAGTTTTACATTTGTCGGTTCAACAGTGTCACATGTAGTTGGAAGGAATCTATATGGTTTTGATCCAGAATCTGATTTGTCTCTTTTTCATAAACAGCTATCTGGCGATATAAACGAAGAGGTCGATACTCATAACCGCATGCTTGACAGAATGGTATTTCCCAACTTTTTCTGCTACTTTGTATTTTTCTTTTGGCTCAGAGAGATGCCATTGTTACTGAACATTTTGCAAGGTTTCTATGTAGGGTAATGATATGGATTCATCAAGGGGAATTCTCTCAGGAACTATGGACCGGTTTAAAACGGTAACTCTCCCTTTTGGTCTAGCTTCAGTATGTGTTGCAAAGAGTCTCTGATCTCTTAAATTGAATTTTTGCAGGTGTTTGAAACAAAATCAAGCCGAAGAATGCTGACACTCGTGGCATCATTCGTGGGTTTATTTCTAGTCATTTACTATCTTACTCGTTAAAATTGGCAAACCAGAGTATTCCGAACATCCATACATGATATTTTCAATTATCTCTGTTGGCTCCTACAATTTTATTATCACCATCAGCGTAACAAATTATATGCCTCTAGTGTTGTAGTATGATCCAGTGCTCGAGATGAAGGATAAATATTCACAAAAACGTAGAAAGTTTCACGTGATGCTTTTTTTACTCCAATGTATAATAGCTACGTCTAAGAAATTGAAACAACGAGGCAATGAAAAAGCATAAATTTATAGCCGATTGGCCGTAAATGCTTCAATAAAATGGGCTGGCCAAAAAAACTTAAATTGTTGCACCAGCGGGAATCGAACCAGGTTCTGTACCGTGGCAGGGTACTATTCTATCACTAGACAACTGGTGCTTGTTGAACAAACGTAAGTTAAGAAAGCAAATGAATAATTCTAGAATTATGTAGCAACTGAATTAGTTGGAGAAACAAATATAGCATTTGTGTGCATGAAACACACAGAACCTGACATATCTTGACGACCCTACACAGTTATTGCAGCATTTCTAATCATGAGAAAACTATTGTGGAGTTTGAACTAATTGTAAACACTAAAACAATTGCCTTTCGCACAGCAATGGACTAAAGAGATTATGGTGAAGCGATCAAATCGGCGCTTCATCATCAAAAGTAATCTTCAAAGCCCCCTTCCTTATCACTGTCATAGTTCTCTGCTCCTGCAATATTATTGTTCTACAAGATGAGAAGAAGGATGATTCCATTAAACAATGTATACCTTGTGCAAAATGTTTACTCTATTAATGATTTAAGGTGGATTTAGAGGCTAATGTAATTAAAACAACCGGATCAAATCAATATTTTGAGGTGAATAAACTAGCCAACTGTTTTGGCTTGGAAAAACAATCCAATTTGTTGTGTACTCTACAATGTACCTATTTCGTTTCATAGACAAAAATGGGATTTTAGTGCTATTACCACTGACCTTTGCCCTCTGTGGTTGATAGATCTTGAACAATGACTTGCAGCTGATTTGGATTAAATGGCGAAAAGCTGTCTGGGGAAGGAGATGGAGCCGGAAAAGTGAAATCAGAATCACTTGATGAAGCTTCAGAGTTCTCAGAGCTGTCAGCAAGATCATCACGTACAACTGGCGTTGAAGCCAACGTTGAAGACATAGAAGGAGATCTCAAGATGGACTTCAGTTGCGAGAATTGGTCCGACATAGAATATAACAACCTGGAATACACTAAACAAGACTTAGCATCAGGAAATGAACTGCAGTTTGGTTTTATTAACTGAAGCACCATATGTTAAGTTTTTCACTAGATAGTCGAATATTATTTTGAAGGAAGATATATCTAAGATTATCTCTGGTTGGAAAATTACGAATCAATAATACCTGTTCAAAGAGTCTTGTAGTTGGTAAACCCTTCTTTCTGTTTCTTCTAATCTTTTGCGTCTTCTCTCGCCAAGTTCTCGGGCTTCAGCACATTTTCTTTCGGAAATGTCAGCTCTTTGTTTCTCAACTTGCAACAAGGCCTGAAGAGTATAATAATTTTTCAACTTATCCTCCAGGAATTAGGGTTGCGTATCAGGTAAACAAAACAGTAGAACAGCATGTAAATCTGGAGATAACTGGCATGCCATGTCAAGAAGCTGTCAAAAAAAGTTGGTGGACATAAAAACATTACCTTCAACATCTCCACTTCGGCAGTGAGGGACTCAATTTCTGTATCACGAATAGGATCCGTTATTTGGCTTACCACAGAAAAATTGTTGTAAGGCTTCTCTGAATCGAGAACAAAGGACTTTTCAGTTCCATCTTCTGTTAGGATGGCAGGCTTTGAATCGTGAACAAAGGATTTTTCAATTCCATCATCTGCTTGGACGGAATGTTTTGTCTGTCTTTCATGTCCTATCTCTTCATCATCACTTTGCTCTGAATGCATTACAAAGGACTTATCAAATCCATTTTCTGCTTGGATGGAAATTTTTGGCTTTTGCTCATCTCCAGTCACCGCATCATCACTTTGATCTGATTGCAGTGCAAAGGAAATATCAACTGCCTCTTCCGTTCGATTGGAAAGTTCCACCTCTCTTTCATGTTCTGTCTCTTTCTTTTTGTCAGCCTACACCCATGATTTTATATCAATTGAAGGCAAATACTTCTTACTCTAATGAGAGAGCCATGTTCTACTTATATCCATATACTGCATAGATCATAATACTTGATACTCAAACAAGCTGCATGGTTGGTCTGGAATACCTGATTTGGCTGTCTCAACTGTTTTCTGGCAATTCTTCCTCTGAGTTTACTTTGATAAACAAGATAAGCTTTTTTCAGTTTCTTGTAGTCAGATATAGCACTGTAACCACGCCAGTACGCCTGCAAGTTTCTTAGAGTTATTAGTCATTTCTATTTCTTGAGTTAAAAATGATTACATAAAAATTTGTAGTATGGAAAAAGAATAACGAGAGAAGGACCTGGATCACAGTCGCTGCCCTAGACTTCAATTTATAATGGAATACATCGCGTGCAACCATTGTCCGGACTCCACTTTGCAAGGTGACAGCCGAAGATTTGGCCTTTCTATAATCTTTGTTTGCAATCTGTCTACGTAAGTTTTTCTGAATTTTGATGGCAGCTTCCTCCCTTCTCATGTGCCTGGATATCTTTCGTGCAAGATTTCCTAAAAATTTGGAGAACAGATTTTATCAGCCTTCGTAATTTCCTGGGCATGTCAGTGAAACCATAACGCCAAAAGAAAAGCTCCGACACACCTCTCCAATTAGCCTGTATATGAACTGAAGCTCTCCGCATGAGAACATATCGTTCTCTTGTCAGACGGGTTCTAACTTGCCCTTGAATCATCCTTGCTGCTTCGCCAAGCACTCTTGTTCTGTGTGCATCTAGCTCAGCCATCTGACCAGCTCTCAGAAAAACTTTACTTTTTCCAATCTGCAAATGAGATATCAATCAACATGCACCAATGGGAATTGTGCTATCTGAGAAACTCAAATTTCATAGCATACTGAAAACTCTACATGTATTCAACTCATGCAAAACTGGGTTTCCTTTTACATTAGTGAACTTCCTAGGAACCTTACCTGGTAACCTGTAAGCCCCTTTTTCTCCAAAATCCACTTGCATGCAACATCTGCATCGTACCTGCTTACAGTGCAAGGTAAGGAAACTGCGGATAACAAACTCCAGGAGCAGATAAGAGCAGAAGAAAGTTCAAGCTTGATGGGTAGAACTGATACATACTCTCCTTTCAGAATCTCCGGTGCAAGAATGACAAATCGATTTAAGAATTCAATGAAATTCCTATTTGTTGGATATCCAGCGCATTTCACTCTGATGGCCTCAAGAACACCCTGCATAAGAAAAATATCATATAACACCTCAAGACATCAAAACATGTTAATATGAACAATCCAAATGAAACACTGACCCCAGAGCGTAATTGTTGCAAGACATTGGCATTGTCAAACACTGTTGGCCGCAACAAATTGTTTGGCTTAACACATCTGATGTAGTGCGGTTCCGTAAAGTTCAGTGTCTCCATCAGCTGTTGCAATTGTAGCTGCACCAATTACTTAAACATGTCAACTCATACAGATGATGAGTGTGCCATCGAAAGTTCAACCATTTCCTATGTGTGGCCCAATCATCCAGTCCTACTAATTAACTAAAAAAGTCTCAATGGATTTGCAGGCTCGTCACCTTGAAACGAGCGCCAATGGAAGAAAACTTAGATTTGCTACTCTCTTTAGGAAGAGGAGGAAAAAGGCCTGACACAAAAGAACATTTGGAAGCATTTAACAAATCCTGATGCTCGGCAACAACATAGTCTTTGTTTTTATCTAAAAATTGATCGGACTGGTATTGAACCTGAAAAAATAACATGGGAAATACACCTTAACGATCGTAATAATATCTACTTTTAATTCTGAAAGCAGCAGAATGTGAAACGCAGCTTACATCCCCTGCATAATGAACTAAGGTAAAATCTGATCGAGTCAATTTTGGTTTTATGAAGCGCTTATGATCCCTGAATTTTTGATACAGCTTCTCAGAAAATGTTTCAGGAGTTGATTTGGGTAGCATGCTGCAGAGAGAATAAACGTTTAATTTATAACACATAATTATAGTGGTTGGAGACGAAAACACTAAAGTACAGCTGCAGGTAGAGAATTTTTTTTATTATACCATGCTTCATCTAGAAGCGCAATTATACCACCAGGCTTCTGCAAAAGATTGAAATCAGAGTTTCAGAAAAGAAAAGAAAAACGCAGCATGAATTAATGGAAATAACAGACCGTTCCATAAATTAAAAAAGACCCGCTACTCCATGTGTTTTCAAGTCAGAACAATGCATAGTGATTTAGGACACTTGAGTATATATGAAAACAGATAGAACTCTTGCATGCTTTAATGAACCGTTCAGTATGTTCTTATGATTTATCTAGGATAGATATCCAACATGGATTCGAGGCTACAAGTGAAAGCTTTTCCGGTAATCACAAAGGTTGAGCTGTAGGATAATGTACTCTAGATGATGCCAGAATGTTCTCTAAGGGGAATTCTACTGTCCAGTGTTTATATTACCCAAATTGGTCGCACACATCAAGCCATAAATCTGTCTTTATACGGGAAAAAAACAGATAAATGGATAAAACAAACCTTTTCAATCAGATCCACGACATCTTGATTATCAACAAACTCCACATAGCTCCAGTCTATTTCTTCTTTCTGATATTCACCTTGTTCCATTTTGAATACATGCTGTACAATATCAGCGAGCTCAGATTAATGAACAGAATCTTGAGCCAAATCAGCAGCCATAGGCCCATAACCTATGACTGACCTCATACCTGGTTGAAATGCTGTTGCAGCTTTTCATTCGTGTAATTAATACAGAATTGTTCAAAACTGCACGGAAAATATAAGCAAGTCAGTGAACAACTGAAGTACAGGTTAGATTAGGTGATGATATAGATATCTCTTTGGTCCTGAAAACTTATTCAAAGACATCATTTCCTAGGATCACAATTTTGGAGGAAATAATGTGTAATAATATCTCAGGTCAGAGTAAATATATTCTACATATTACAGTATTCTACATACTACAGTCAAAGGAAAAGAGGAATTCAAAATTTATCAGGAAACTCGGTGTATTTTGACAATTAAGATTATCGCCCCTGTAGAGCGAGCCATGTATTTTATCGGCCATCACCTGTTGGTTTTAAAGCTCTCAAAACCATAAATGTCAAGGACTCCGATTAAGCGCCTAGAGTGAGAATCTTGCCCGATAGAGATATTTATTTTGTTTACCAACCTGGAAAATGATAATGAGTACAGACTTAGCAGATGTCACCCTCAGTGCCATGGGAAAAAAAAACAGAGATATTTGAACATTGACATAAAAAATTACCAATCAAAGAGTCTAGAGTATATTGTCTTTGCTAAACCATCCCTACTAACGGCGGCACCAAGAGGATCAAGACTTCTTTTGATAACTTCTTCTGGGGTGACCATCATACGCTTACACAAAGCATCTTCTAAGGAATGGGGATCACACCTAAAATAACAAGTTGTAGTTACATGCATTACAAGAATCAGATTTAGTTGGAAAAGTAGAAGAGGCATATAATACATGAGCAATTCTGATGTCATTTGGAGATGAAACATTGACTTTTCATCTTTTAGAGATGATGAATCAGCATCTTCTCCCTTGCAAAATTCAATATTTCCAAGATGGAGAATGGCAGCCACAACTCTGAAAATTGCATCCTGAGGAGACAAAAGAAGATAACTCGTTCCAATATAGCAATCGACAGGTGATAGGCAAATTGCAAAGAAGAAATTGCAAACCTGTTCTTTTTCACTTATTCCAACTACATCCATAGCTCTTCTAGTAGCAAGATACTCCTCTGCATCATTTACACCATCAAGTTCGTAGCAGCTAGATTGGTTCAGATAGCGAAATGACTTAGGGTCCCCCAATTTAAATCTCTCAACATCCTGCAAAATTTGATATCATTTATCACTTCAAAGATTCATCCGATAATAAAAAACTTAGATAACCTACCTCTGCAGGAGCAGCACACAGGAGGTAAAAGCAGTGATAGTTACGTTCAGGATCTGAAACTTGGCAAACACGAGACCTCTCCAGAAGGTAAGTTCTGATGGCTGCCCCAGATATTCGACCCACGTCATCAAACTGAATCTCCACAAATTTGCCAAAACGACTGCAACAAGAAAAAGCATTAATATCCACTAACGGCAGGTAAAAGAGTCAGGAGCAAAAGCAAAGTGAAAGAAGGAGAAAATGGAAGCATTCGATAATAAAAGCTTCAACTTTACCTGGAATTGTTGTTCTTAACAGTCTTTGCATTTCCAAATGCCTCGAGAACTGGATTTGACTGTAACATTATCCAATTGGCATAATGAATTAGATCCAAAACCAAAAGAAGAGACCCAAGTGGTATCACATGATGATCAAGGTCCAATCTAACGATGTCAATGCAGGATATCTCAAGACTGTATACTCACGAAAGCCTAACAATCAAAAATGAATTTTTTCCTAAAGCAGGTAAAGGGGAAAAAAGTCTACGACATAGCCTTGCAATTTCGTCGATCTAGGCAGCAAGGCTACAACCTCATCCTCCGAGTGTAGGAGACAGTAATTTTTAATAAATTCATCAAAACTTACTTCTAAAACTTGCTTTTCAACCGTCCTTCCTTCAGCTGCAGTATGCCCTCCTAAGTATGCAAGGTAACGCATGAGCATCTTAGTCGTTTCTGTCTTTCCAGACCCACTTTCACCACTGACCAATATACATTTATTCCTGCCCTCGTTGATCATTTCCCTGTTCCAAAATTTCTCAAACTAATAAATAAAACCCTTCTGCCACTTTTATAGAAAATAACGATAGAAATGAAGAATAAAGAGCTCATAATCACCTATATGCAATGCCACCAATTGCAAAAACATGAGGACTTAAATCTTTGAACGAGGCTTCCTTGTACTTCTCCATAACCTCAGAATCATAAAGATGGGGGAGTCCTTGAAAGGGATTGACAGCAATAAGAATATTTCCTGTATAAGTCTGTCATGATGTCAAAATATTATAACAGACTCGTCTATTACTGCATTAACTACTGGTTTTTACCAAGGACCAGGATGAAAATATCTGGTTTGCAACCAGAAATGAAATATTCTTACATAAATTTCATTTAGCTCATATCTGGTAGCCAAGTTGTCCAGAACTGCAGGCTCATGCAGATAAGATAATCGTGTCATGTCCTCTACTCCCTCTGAAGGAGCTTCAGCGTCTTTTGGATAGAGTTTTGATAAATTAGCAATAACCTAACCAGTGAAAGGAAATGTGAATGAATCAGAAATATGGAAAGCAAAACAGCACCAGTAAAATCCAGAATTGGCATTAAACAATGAACTAAAGCATAGAATTCCGTATGAAGCTCCAGTTAGTGGTTTTTGTACCAAATGAAACCATGTTAAAGGATGTATTCATGAAGAAATAGTTGGATTTTCAGTGTGCATAACATTCATTCATCTAAATCTCCAGTAAAGAAGTAAGCTTTATCATGCAGAAAAATATTTGATGTATAACCCCATGACCATTTCTCTAACATGACAAAGGACTGCAAAACAACTTTCTTTGAAGACACCAAGTGATGAATTCTCAACAAATGGAAGCAATATGAGCTACAAGAGAGAGCATTAGATAACTGGAGAAAAAAAACGAAGTCTTCACCTCTCTACCATCATTTGTTTTAACCTCTGCTTCCTCTCCCTTTATATTAAGTACAACCCCATCAATCCATGCTTTTTCTGGGTCTTCCACCCAAACATGAGAATCCACCAATATGTTCTCTGCCATTCCGTAAGAATCTTCCTAGCATTTCAGTAAGCACCACAAACTTTCAGCGGATGGTAAGTACAGGTTCATTCTTGTGATTTCACATCTAGATGTACAGAGCTACCATTAAAAAAGATATCAACAAATAATCGAACTATGGAATCCAAGACTAGAAGGTTCATAAAATGGCTATTTCTCTCAAAATCTCTTCCACAATTGTTACCAAGAGTCAAAATTTCTCGCATTGTGACTACATAGCGTCGATAAATTTAACAAAAGCAAAAATCCCATGAACCGGATTTATCCTTATGACCACAAACAAACCAAGTAGGCGAAAAACGAACACCTGTGGATATCGCTCCCTTAATCGCTCTAAGAAACGCGTAAAACTTCAGCAATTCTGATCGACGGAGCTTGTAAAACCTATCGAGAAGACGAATCTCAGAAGAAAATTGGATCGGGGATAAGAAGATGGTGATTCGATTTTCGTATAACACCAAACCGGCGAGGCTCGAATGTTATGGACGTGATCGCTTGTTCTTCTGAATCCAAACGCAATGGTGGGAAATGATTTTTTCTCTCTCATGGCGTGTGATCGATTTCTGCAGAGAGTGACGCAGAAACTCTCCTTCGATTTCGCGAATCCTGTGGACGCCATTGTCTTTGTCTCTCTCTCTTGCCCTCCCATTTTTAGCGGAAGAGACTTTCACTTGCAAAACACCAGCATCCTCGCTACCTTACAGACCCGGAATTTGACCCGACCCAGGATTCGAATCTGAAAATTTATAATTTTCCGAGAAATTATATTTAAAAAAAAATCCGAACTTTCTTGCCGGCCAAGTTCTCTGATTGGGGTCTTACTAAAAACGGGCTAAAAGCCTAAAAGCACAGCAAAACCTTTTATTTGCTTATGAGCAGCAAGTCGGAGACTCTGTTGCAGCAGAGCATGGTACTGCCGTTAGTGAAGCTAGGATCCCTAGCTCTACGAACCATCTGCAAACCCATCGCTAATCGCCTCAAAAAAGAAGCTGGAGTTAACCCTGGATTCCGTCAATTCATCATCAACATTGCCCAGGTAAACCGGATATTCGGTATGACTCTCTACGAATATAGACATTTTGGGTTATGATCATCGATCCAATCACTACTCTTGTGTCTGGATTATTATCCGATTGCATAAGTTTCTCTGGAAATATTTCTAATTTGGGGGAAAGAATCAAGGGTTTATGAAAAAGTTTAATGCTTTGTGTTGCTTTTTTTATATCTTTCCTGGATCAAAATTGTGAAATTGGACAGGCGAATCATAGATTCACGACGAAGTTACAAAGACGCGCTTCTGGTCGTGTAACTGATGCAATTATTCGCCCTTTAAACGAAGAGAGAGCTGTTCAAGCCGCTGCAGATCTTCTGGGGGAACTCTTCGCCTTCACGGTATCTTAAATTTCATGTCTTTTAATAGGTTTTGATCGCTAAAGATTCTGTCCCTTGAGAACTCGATAGGAGAAATTGTTTTAGCCATAGTTCTTTGAGTTGTTCTGCATCTGCAAGATCCCTGCAATTGAAGATCATTTACATCAATATTCAATACCCATTAAGATCACTTGCTCCTCGTAATTAAACTTGTTTTCATCCATTGAAATGGTTCTGAAACCGACAAACATGTTCTTCTTTCTCTTAAAGGTTGCAGGGGCTGCTCTTGTCTATGAGGTGCAGAGAAACGCCCGAGGAGAAGCTAGAAAAGAAGAAAAGCGACAAGAAGAACTACAGGTGAGCTCTTCTTACCCCCACCACGTGTTAACCATGTCTCCGATTGCATCTTCTCTGTTCATGAGCTTCTAAGAGTTTCCCACAAATCTTACCCACTTCTTTCAAACACTTGAAAGTCTCTCTCTCTCTCTCTCTCTCTGCTCATATTGTTTGCCAGGAATTCAGACTCAAACATAAGAAGATGGAGAACGAAATGGAAGAGATGAATCAGAGGATCTGCATAATTTCTGAAGAGCTTTCTAAACAACTCGCTGAAGAATCTCTTTCTAAACAAAGAGCTCCCGCTGAAGAAAAACTTTCTAAACAAAGAGAGCTCGCTAAACAAAGAGAGTTCGCTGAAGAGGTTTCTAAACCAAGAGGACTCGCTTGGCTCTGCAGCTTCATTTGTTGTCGGAATGCTCCTGAGAAAATACAGCAGGAGAGCTAAAGATACAAAAGCCTCAAAGATGGTCTGTTTCTTTGCAAGCTGTTTTAGTTTTGCTTGTATGTAGTTTCTGATATAACCAGATTAGTTAACTGCAGAAGAGAAGAGATATTTGTTTGTTCAGGCTTGGAACATCTATCTCATAAACCCAAATCCTTCCTACAGTGAAAGGAAAACTCTAGAGGTTGTTCTTGATTTTGACTTGCTCAATAACTTTATTTCAGTCTGAAAACCTTAATATAACACCCGATATCAAGATAATTGTATATGGTTTAAAATAAACAACAACAAAAATAAGAAAACTATTCAAGCTATTTCCCTACTTTTCTGATTTTTCTTTATTTTGTCTTTACATTGAAAGATTGTGAGTTCTTTTTCTTCTTTTCATTAAGATTAAGATTTCAAAATCAGAAAAAAAAAAAGATAGTAATAAATATGCAATGTGGTTAAATTTAGGTACATCAAGGTTCAATACGTGATTTATGAAAACATAAGAGATCAATTTGCAATTTACTAAATTACTGGATCCAATCCATTTCCAACCCTACTGCTACTTACGACACGTCATCTGTCCCCCTAATCGGCGACTTTCTGCTCTTCTCTTTGCAGCCGCCAGTAGCCACCGCGATTCTCGTCGTCGGAGGCTTATCCACTCCCTCTTTATCGACGGTGTTTCTCGATTAATTTTTGTTTATTATTCTTCAAGGATTGGTTGCGCCTACCACCGAACTCGAGACGCCATGACCATTTTCTCAGTTCAGTCCACTATATTCAGTCGAGCTTCTGTAGCTCTTCTCTCTAGCAATGGACTCAAACGCTTTTCTTTCGCTTCGTCGTTTTCCTCGAACGCTATTTATTCTTCACCTCTCCCCAAAATGAAGAAGCGGCGGTTCCCCATCGTCTATGCTGTTAATGTTGGTGGCGTCACAATCGCTAGAAATGGTTCGTGGTTCTGATTAATGGAACCGTTGTTGGATTTGATTTTAGTGGAAGCTCGTTAGTGGATTGTTATGGTTATTAAGAGAAGGACCATAATATCAGACTTGCTTGAGAAGAAGTTGAATTCTAACATCTTTCAATACTTAGTGTTGTTTTTAATGTTTGGGTGTTTTTTTTTTCATTGTCGAATGGAGGAATTTGCAGATGTGGTGAGAGATGATGATCCTACGAACAATGTACCAGACTCGATCTTCTCAAAACTAGGTATGCAGCTTCACAGAAGGGATAAGCATCCAATTGGGATCTTAAAAAATGCTATTTACGATTACTTCGATTCCAACTACGCAAAAAAGTTTGAGAAGTTCGAAGACCTTTCCCCAATTGTTACCACCAAGCAAGTAAGTGCCCCATACTCAAAGCTTGCATTTTTAACTGGAAATATCATGCGTGTCTTTTAACTTTTCCTTTTGTGTTGTTTTTGGTGCCAGAACTTTGATGATGTGCTAGTCCCTGCTGATCATGTAAGCAGAAGCCTTAATGACACGTACTATGTAGACTCGCAAACTGTTTTGAGATGCCACACAAGTGCTCACCAAGCTGAGCTATTGAGGGAAGGTCGTAGACGTTTCCTTGTAACTGGAGATGTTTACCGTAGAGATTCTATCGATTCTACTCATTATCCGGTTTTCCATCAGGTGTTCTTTTCACGAGGTCCCTGTGTTTTTTTGTTTTTACTTTTTCGCTCGACATCATGTGTTTCTTGTAATAGATGTTTATGTTTTTTTCTATTATCTACTACAGATGGAAGGCTTTTGTGTCTTTTCTCCTGAGGACTGGAACGAGTCTGGCAAGGATTCCACATTATATGCTGCTGAGGATTTGAAGAAATGTCTAGAGGGATTGGCACGTCACTTGTTTGGTAAATTAAGATCCATTCAACAGAAGTAATCTTCAGATTGTTCGCAGTAATTTTATTGTAAAAATGAGAGCTTTATAGGATGATTATAGCATCAACTTTAGAATGATGATGCAGATATTTAGATGAAACGATTTAACATAGAACAAGCTTGTGAATCTGTTACTCTTTTATTTAAACTTTCTTTGGCTGCCAGGTGCTGTGGAGATGAGATGGGTTGATACATATTTTCCATTTACCGAACCGTCTTTCGAGCTTGAGATATATTTTAAGGTAGTCTTTTCCCATCTTATATATTTCGCATAAGTATACTTGCTTTGCTTTAAAGAGACATACTTTTGTTTTTGTGTAGTCTCTTTATCCGAAACAGATAGATATTTTTTGGTGGTTTGATCACCAAAAAAATACCTATATGAGAGTTGTGTTTTGGCTACCAATCTTAGCATCGAATACAGAATTCAAATTTTCATCTAACAAGCTTTATCTGGCTATTGATTCAGGAAGACTGGTTGGAGGTTTTGGGCTGTGGGGTGACGGAGCAAAGAATTTTGAAGCAGAGTGGATTGGAAAACAATGTTGCTTGGGCCTTTGGACTTGGATTGGAGCGACTTGCTATGGTTTTGTTTGACATCCCTGATATAAGACTTTTCTGGTCAGACGATGAACGGTTTACGTCCCAGGTGATTGATTGATTGACAACTTACAAACTTGGATGGAACTTTATTCTCTCAAACTTTCGAGTTGTTTTATGACATCAATGTATTTGATGTTACGTGCAGTTTGGAAAAGGAGAGCTTGGAGTAAAATTTAAGCCATTCTCAAAGGTAAAACAATTTTTTCAATCGTCATGTCTAATGAATTTCAGTCCAAGACTCATTTGTCCTGTAAGTTTTAACAGCGGTAAACAAAATCTTGTTCTGCAGTATCCTCCTTGTTACAAGGACATCAGTTTCTGGATCAGTGAATCATTTACAGAGAATAACTTTTGCGAAGTTGTTAGAGGAATTGCTGGGGATCTTGTTGAAGAGGTACATACCTTATCTTTTGATTTGGTTGGGATATAATACTAACTTTACCAGAATCGGATTAAATTTTCATCTTTAGTTTACTTGTATCATCACGTTCTTTGGAGTGATTGTTTGTAGCCTTTTATTATCGATTCACAGGTGAAGTTAATCGACAATTTCACCAATAAGAAAGGGATGACGAGTCATTGTTACAGAATTGTGTTCCGTTCCATGGAACGCTCTCTTACAGACGAGGAGATCAATGATCTGCAGGTAATCATTAGTGCTTCTCCTTTTGTCATTGATCCAGAAAATATCATTTTGAGGAAAAGCACAAAAAGAAGACATTTATAAACTTGTTAACGACTCAAAACCTTTTGTAGCTAAATGACACACTCCATATATAGAAAAATCGTAAGGTTGCATTTGGCAAATTGCTTGTTAGTGTTAAAAATGGTAATTTTCCACATGCAGAGTAAGGTGCGTGACCAGGTGCAGAGGAAGCTAAATGTTGAATTAAGGTGATTTTTGTTGAATAGTAGAGTTGTTGCAGACGATGATGAACAACATTTCAGGTTTTTTACATTGTAATTCCTACATAAATTTGTTTTCTTTTGGGAAAATTATACTACCCTCCAATAAAATATTTGTACATTGTTTTTTTATTCTAAAAGGAAAGAAAAATAAGGTGTCTATTTTTTATTATGCTTCGACTTCGCAAAATTTTGTGGTTTGTGTTTACATGCGAGTACTTTTCAGAAAACTCAGCATTTTTTATCTTTTTGAAAATATTTATGCAAAATGCCAAATCAATGAAATGTCTTAATGATCCAACATTACAAGCTACAACTTTTGTTAAAAACTGTTTCACCTTTGCCTCGACAAGAGCTCGTTTGCTGGTTGAGTACGGCGGTCATTAACTGTTAAACCAGCTCAAATCTGACTCAAGGGTTGATCCTATGAATTGTATTCACGTATGTATAACTTGAAAACGAAACAAAAAGCTTTCGGAACCTGCACAATCACAACCAAACAAACAAAAAAGCTTCCCTCTTCAAAAGAACGACAGAGATTCATGTTTCACTTCTTATCATGCTTCACGATCATCATGGTCTGAGATAAGAACTTAGATAGATCATATTTTTGGGGAAGAAGACATACCAAACCCATTGGCTTAAATGTTGTGCCATTGCTTCAAAGCTTTTCCAAGGCTGCTCGTTTATGATGTTTACCTTGCTCGGATGTTTTTTGGCGGATAAAATTGACAGCGATATGTCGATAGGTCCGCAGTACTTGCGAAAGATATTAAGGCTAATCTTGAACATTTCATTAATTCCAATGACAGCTAGAGAGATGGATACATTCTCAAATCTTACATTGACTCATCATCAGGATGTGCGATGACGAACAGCACATTTTTCCTGTGGGGGCTTTTACCTGAAGTCCAAGCAGTGAGATATCAACTTCTGCATACAAGTAAGCATTGAAAAGAAAGAAGTTATTGACCGATGAATTCCGGCTACTTGCCATCATCAAGAATTGCAGCTTTGGAACTATAAGTTGCTCCAAAGAAAATTTTGCATATAGAAGCGACCCAGAAAACAATCAGCGAAAAAGCAACCACAAGCCATGCCATCTGACAACATGAATGATTCTGAATCAATACAAAAGTTTCAGTATAATCGGCAGATAGAGAAATCTATGGAGAAAACCAAAAAGGAAGCAAACTAATCAAGTCCGACAGATGTATAGTTAAGTGCTTTTTGGTGAATTCAAGTCATCCAAATTAAGAAATGGTAAAAACCAACGTGGGTTTTGTAGAACATATAACTTCTGTGTAAGTTGATTTGACTCATTTCAGATTAGCAGACCAGGACTTGTTCAACAATTTGAGTGACCAGAGCAAATAAGTAACTAAAAAGTTTCAAAATTTGTAAGCAATCAAGCTTCCTGAGTACGATTCCTGAAGAATTAACCGGGAATGGTGAACTGTAGAATATATTCATTCCAGAATCATAAGTCCATACAAAAAAAAAAAAGAGGACCATTCTCATATTCGAACAGAACGATCTAAGGAAATCCAAAGAGTAAAGCCAATGAAAAAATCTATCGAAGCTGGCGCACGAAGAACGGACAGCGACGAGGCGGCGTCGGAGGCTGTTCAACGTCGACGTGACGGCGTATGAAGCTGATCGACGGCGAGAAGGATGAGGAGAAAGAAGCTTGTAAGCCAACGGAATTATTACGAAATCATTTAGCATTGGGCTTTTAGTGGCCCAACAATGGTTCAAATTATTGGGTCAGGTCAAGTTATTTCCATCTGTTGAAGATCGTCGCAATGTAAGATTTCAGTGAAGAGTAAGAATACTGTATTTGTGTTTTCCAGTATTGTTTTGTGATTGCGTTTAAGTTCAGAAATCGAATATTATAGAAATGATGAGTTCACGAGTTTAGCTAAAAATTACTTTACTTTATCTAATTTCCATTAGGACCATAAAGCTTAAATTTTTCCCGACAGATCAAACTGACTTCACGTTACTTATGCTCCCCACCATATTATATACTGTTATATTTATCATATAGAAACTGCCTTTTGTTATTATTCATCCAGATCAAGCTTTTTTCAATTCACCAAAACACGATAAGTCGGTAACATGCATAATCATTAATCACAAGTTGAACTATATTAAAATTCGATGCTTTTCTTCTCTTTTTTTTTTATATTCCATTTGCTTTAACGCATAGCTTCCGTGTAAATTAACATATCAGATTATGAAGTAATTATATAAATAACTTTAATATATATGTTGATATCACGATAAATTGGTGCAAGCTTCATCAAAACAGTATTAAAAACAGAGGTTGTTTCCCAACAGTTTTTACCATGTATAGTTGTTGATGTCAGATATTAATTAAGTTGCGTATAAATAGACCATATGAATCGGAGATTGATACACAGTTGTTTTAATATAAACATGTGATCCATATAATCATTATATTAAAAAAAAAATTATGATTTGAGTGTAATTAAATAGAATTTGGATCGGGAAAATGTGCAGACTTGCAGTGCTATGATTTGTGACAGTATATGACAGTGAAAACATGTACGAATCGTTACGGAAGATTCCGTATGTTTTTTCCATTTTCCCCTATTTTATGGGCTGGAATTGATTTCCAGATTTTTCTGCTATAATTTTATCACATTAAATCTATTTTATCTTGTTGTTTTTGGTTCACCTCAGATCATTTTAGATAAAATATTTACTTTTTTTTTATAAAAAAACGAGATATTAAAATTGATCTGCTAAAATAGTTACCCTTCTACTAAAACCCTAGTTAGAATCTTTAGAAGAAAAAAACAAACAAATTGTTGCCATGACCCTTATTATTTACTTTAACTAATAATAATCTGTCACATTTGATTTGTCTTGTCAGATATTCCGATTCTCAACGCTCAATCATTTTGCTGGTCTCAAGATATTATTAAGCTAAATGCATTTTTGAAAATTGTGCACTTATATCTCCATTTCTCCATAATACTTGGAATTATGTAACTCCATTATATTCTTTCATATCCAACCATTTTATTTTTAAAACTTGGATTCAGCTTATATTCGTCTAACTAAAAGTAAATAACTCATTTGATTGAATATTGATTTCATAGAGAATGTTAATCTTTCGTTTTCAAATATTAATCTCAGTTAGGGGTAATTAATAATTTGTCTTCACATATTACACACAATTAATTGAAAGTCGATTAATGGTATTAAAAATCACAAATAAGAATGTTCAAATAAATATTTAGACGAAAAAATAGGTTAAGGACCACAGTATGCATTTATATATGCATGGAACGTATAAACAATAGAGATGTTCATATATATACATTATTACTTTTTTTAACAAATATACATTATTACTTCCATTAAACTATTATATTTGTTTGTATATATATATATGTATAAACAACGGAGATGTGAATATATATACATTATTCATTCTCCATTACACTATTACATACATATATATGCACATGTGAAGCAGAATTGGGTGGATTGAGAATGAGAGGAGAAGCACATGGAAGCACACTTGCCTGAACATGTTTGTATTCACAGGCAAACCACTTTCAATTTTATACATTAATGAAGAAGTTGCAAACATCACTACTCCTACTACATTATTTCTTTTATTGTATATTTTGTTACTTTCAATTATTATACCTGAAATTGTAACTTTTGATATGTAAACTTTTCCGAATCAAAATAGGGTTTTTATATGATCAAGTTACCCACACTCGACTCTTTATTTTTTTTTCCCTTTTAACTTAAATTTAATATTATCAACGCACCTAATTATATATCTCTCTCTAACGAATCATATGATCAGCTAGCGGATGCCGTTTATACTGAACTTGTCCACTAATTGATTAGCGAAATATTTTCTGAACAAAAAAATGAAATTTTTCATCTTTGTGGTCAAAGTTATTTCAATCTCTGCAACTTCTCGTTAAATGTTGTTGTTGTTGTTGCTGGGCTTGTTGTAGACGTTTGAAGACTGGTCTTATGTAGAAAATTAAAGAGATTATTCCTATAATACTTTGTTAGAAGACAACCACTAATGTTTGGGTTGTTTTGAGTAAAGATGGTAGTAAAGATAAAAATAATGATATTGTCTTTGTCGTATGAATAGTGAAACATTTAAACAATAGATCGTTGCCCCCATTAAATTTGTAGAACTACATAATATTTAAATATGGTAATCATAAACGCTAAAAATATTTAAATTTATACATAAAATGATATTTTCACTACTGATATATAAATATATATATATTGTAAATATACAAAAACAAATTTGCAACAAAAAATAATTTTTTACAATGAAATGGTACTAAAGCTAAAAAGAAGCCTGGACTTGAAAAAAATGAGATATATATCGAACCAAGTTCCTCTACATAATTTGTCATATATATATATACATATATATCATTAAATATATATATATATATCTAAGGTTTCTATATTAATTCAGTAAAAATATGACCTACATAGTGAATTCAATCCAATAAATTATCTTATGTTTTAACAAACAACGAATACAAGGATTGGCCTACATTGGGCTTTGATTTGGGGACAAAGCAAATTAGAGAGAGAGTCACAAAAATATTATAAAAAACAAAGCACATGTTCTGACACATGAACATGGTTCCCTTCTTCACTTCTCCTTTTCTTTTGCTCACAGCTCATCTCTTTCTATCTCTCCACTCTTCCACTACTCTCAGCCTCCCACTTAATTCAATTCTTTCTATTTCCTTTGTATTTCATTATGATTCCCTTATATTAGCATTGCACTTTCATAAAATGTCTATTGTGATGATTGATTTTCTTGTTGTTTGATGATTGTTTATAGTAAGAGGGAACTGATTTACGTATGTATACATGCATGCTTCTCTATATATGAACTAGATTGTACATGTGAAAGACAGAAAGAGAAGTGTATTAAAATTGTATTGGACTATATATTCTTCTTTGTCATTTTGATAAAGTGGCCACTCTTATGCTATCAACTCATTAATGTCCATACACCACAGTTTTAATATAACCTTATAAATGTATGATGATCTTTGCAGTAGGTGTGTAATTGTGCGTCAAAACTAAACAACTATTAGAAAATTGTGTTTAATTACTATATACGATGAGTTAGAGGGTGATAGATGTGCGTTTATGAATTATGACTTCGGTAACATTCAAATCATACATAACTGAAACCATATTTTAGGGTTAAGGATGTAGACTCGTTACAATTCCAGGTTTGATTTTACTGTATGTAAATTCTTTGTATGCACCACTTGATCATTTGGTTGCGGGTCGGATCATTTGTCCATGGTAGACAAAACCCAAGTATCCGATTCTGAATTTTGAAAAACTGGAAATTAACCAGACTTATATAAGAAGTTACAAGTGCTTCTTTTCAATCGATTAGTGGTATACAAATAACATTTATATTATTATTTTCCATATAATTAAAGAGGGTAAACACGAGCATCCGGTAGCATTCGGCCAAGTGTCGGCTCCGCGGACGGCCAGGAATCAAGGCGGAGGAAATGATCAAACGGCGAAGGAAGGAGGAGAGGAAAGTGGGAGCATGTGGAAGAGAGAAACATAACAATGTTTCCAAAGGATAAACTATTATATTATACATCTTTTAGAGAAATGGTAAAAAAATAAGACTTTTTAAAATAATTAAGCAAACAAATTAAGGGAGAGGGGTTCACTAAGAGCACGTGCTGCCTGATTCTCCATTTTCTCTTAAGACCTCAAAGCTTTTTTCTTCCCAAACAGCTGTTTCATAGCTGTCCGATCTCTCTATCTCCCCATGTGACCCCACTCAGAGATATAAACCCTTTAAGATCGAATCCATATAAATAAATTAATTTTAGCTTTTTTCTATTATAAAATTATCTTATCTCATGCATCTCCTCTCTCTCCTACTTCTGTTTTGTATAACTACTCTTTGTTATACATAGCCATTTTAGTTACTCTGGTTCGTTTCTCATTCCTTCTCTCTGTCTCTCTAATGGCTCTTCCTCTGTTTTAGGATTTTGGATGATCTAAATTCCAAATTCCTGTTGATCCTCACTCAAATTTTGATCCTTTCCTTTGTTTTTCATCTGGGTTTCTCATTTTCTCAATTGGGTTCTTCTCGTAATTCAATTTTTTTCTTTTTTGGTTTCCTGTTATAAATAAAAAAGTTCTTTTTTTTGTTATTGTTGTTGTGTGTGTGTCATTAAATCTCATTAATGGCACAACTCCCTCCAAAAATCCCAACCATGACGACGACGACGCCGCATTGGCCTGACTTCTCTTCCCAGAAACTCCCTTCCATCGCCGCAACGGCAGCAGCAACCGCGGGACAACAAAACCCTTCGTGGATGGATGAGTTTCTCGACTTCTCAGCGACTCGTCGTGGGACCCACCGTCGTTCAATCAGCGACTCCATCGCTTTCCTAGAAGCACCTTCCTCCGGCGTCGGAAACCACCACTTCGACAGGTTCGACGACGAGCAATTCATGTCGATGTTCAACGACGACGTACACCAAAACCACCACAACAATCACAGTAGCCACCACAACAGCGTCAACGGCAATGTGGGTCCCACGCGTTCTTCTTCGAACACCTCTACGCCGTCCGATCACAACAGCCTCAGCGACGACGAAAACAAAGAACCACCACCGTCCGATCATAATCATATGGACACCACCACAGCCAATCACAACAACGTCGCCGGTAACAATTACAACGAATCAGACGAGGTTCAAAGCCAATGCAAGACGGAGCCACAGGATGGTCCGTCATCGGCGAATCAAAACTCCGGCGGAAGCTCCGGCAATCGGATTCACGATCCCAAAAGGGTAAAAAGGTAATTCTATAATTTGTTCGTTAAATTACTATTTCCAACAACAACAAAAAAAGTCATGCATGCACGTATAGTTATAATATCTGAGAATTCGATATATATATATACCATTTAATAAGAAAAACAAAACAGTTAAATTAGAGTCACATCGATAACAATAATTTTAATAATTTTGGCTGAAAATTTCAACAGAATTTTAGCAAATAGGCAATCAGCACAGAGGTCAAGGGTGAGGAAACTGCAATACATATCAGAACTCGAACGGAGCGTTACTTCATTGCAGGTAAAATTTTACACACATGCATGCAGCATTACATAGATACATGTTTGTTAATTAATGAATATAACAGATCAAAATCAAAGCAAATATACTAATTTTGTAATTAATAATTTGTGGAATGAAGACGGAAGTGTCAGTGTTATCGCCAAGAGTTGCGTTTTTGGATCACCAGCGATTGCTTCTCAACGTCGACAATAGTGCTATCAAGCAACGAATCGCCGCTCTAGCCCAAGACAAGATCTTCAAAGACGGTAATTTTCCAATTTTAATTTATTTTTTACTTCACATTTTCAATAACTACCTTAATTTTGTATTAAAAAAATCAGTTTCATTTGAGTAAATTTGTCAGGGAAGTTATCAAATTATGGAAAATATGTTTTTTATTAGTGTTTTGCCTATTTCCACTCCACGTATTTAATTATTACTGACTATATATTGGCTCCCCCAATCATTATTCTTTAGCAATACGACTATACAAGGAAGTACTTGCGGCAATGCATGCTTCATAATTCGTATACTTGCCAACTTTACATGAAATATAGTATTATATATGTTCAAATCTAAACAATAATGTTCTTATGATTTAAAGGGTTTATATAATCTCTACTAATTATTTTACATAAGGGCTAGCTAAACCTAGCTAGTGATCATAAATCACAAGATTAATAAACAATAAGCCTGAGTAATAAGCTAGAACAACTGTCCATGTTGATAAAATAGTCGTTGAACATTTAGGTTTATTGATAATAAATAACAATGATTGTGAATATAATACTTTCAGCTCACCAAGAAGCATTGAAGAGAGAAATAGAGAGACTTCGACAAGTATATCATCAACAGAGCCTCAAGAAGATGGAGAATAATGTCTCCGACCAATCTCCGGCCGATATCAAACCCTCCGTTGAGAAAGAGCAGCTCCTCAATGCCTAAAGCTGTTTTCATTCATTATGATCTTATCTCTTCATGAAGAAAAGATTCTTGACTATAAAACATCTTTAAATTATGTCAGGAAATTAATTTATCAAAGAAGATGTCATTTTTATTTAATATTATCACATTTTTTAAGCTGTGATGAATTTGCTTTGATGTATCTGAATTTTTTTTTTTATGGAGTGAAAGAGGGAAAGTGGGAATGATATGTAAAAAGAACTTAGCTGATTTGCTGTTTATTCAATTTTTTGTTGGAGTGTCTTGAGCATTAATTGTGTACTAATTGACATTGTTCCGAATTTTTTATTTATTATTCCATCAATTTCTTGACAAATTTAGGGTAATCGAATAGTTACAGATTCCTTTTTTGTCACATGGATCAAATTTGATGTGTGCCATGCGTCCATATAAGAAAAGATAAAATAATTTATACTTATTCTATTGACAAAAAGAACAATTTTTTGGAACCATCAAACATTTACACAAAGTTTAAGATTTATACTTGAAGAGACTGAAAGCGATCTCACATACCTTAAAAATTCAAACGAGATTATTCATTATTAATAAAAAAAAAACCAATTAATTATTACGATTTTCAACAACAAAAAAAAACAAGTAAAAACGTAAAATGTTACTATTTCCTTACGTAGGACCTGGAGATGTAGATGAAGTAAAATAGAATCTAATACATATATATATATATACAATTTACAACATGTTGCCAAAAATAAAAAAAATTAAAACACATAAGGAATACTCGAATAGTAGTATTAATGGCGGAAATACAGAGAAAAATGATTGATGAACTTTTTTTATATTATTGTTAAAACCTTTCTGACTTGTGAGAAAATAGGGTCAAAGTGGGTCAAATCTGCAAAATGTGGGGTGAAAAAAGGAAAAAAATAAAAGGGAGAACGTGGATACATCTCAAGGCTAAGCTGTAAGTTCACGTGCTATGTTCCTTGTGCTGGACCACTACGGTCTCGCTACATGATTGGCTTTGTTTTCCCTTTTTTTTTTTTAAATTTGTTTTATTTGCTTACAAATTTTCATTATCTTTAAATTTAAAATCAAATAATTAAATATCTTTTAATTTATATCCAAAGTGGAAAGAGACGGTCAAAGTTAAAACGGAGGAAACAATTAAAATTACAGATTAAAACTCCAAAGATATGAAGATTAATTTAAAAGGATTATCACCAAAAATATTTTGTTTGTAGAGGATAAGTTAAAAAGAAAAAAAAAACAGAGGTTAGTGGTATTGAATTGGGATATATATGAAAGCGAAATATTGTCAGTTTCAGTGTTTGAACTTATGTCAGTGCTAATACCAATTCGTTCGTCTCATTAGATCTTTTTTATTTATTTTACTCAATTAAGATACATCTTTATACTCCTTTTTTTGTCTTTTCATTTTAACATCTTTATACTACTATATACTAAAAAAGAAAAATAAATTAACATTTTCCTGTAAACTTCTTCTCATTATTTTTTCTTAGAAAAAAAACATCTTGGTCAAATATCGGGGCTAAATTTAATTTGAACTTTAGATGTATAGAACCGGTCATCAGAACTCTAGATTTAACCAATTTGACCTCGATATTTGTACCACAGACCGACAAGACCAGAGACGCACTCCTATATCCCAGGAATCTGATATATGTTAGCGTATATGAAGCTGTACATCACTAGTTAACGAATCTCAAAAATGATTGAATGTTTGATATAAGGTAGTGCTAATTAAGACTGGAACTGACCACAACCATTGATTAAAGAAGAATATTGATTCGATCCGACCATTATTGTCTGTTATCATACAAAACGAGGCCAAAATGACATGTGTTCAAATGAGCTTCAAAAGCTTCACCGATTTGAAGAACCCTACAGGGGAAAAAAACCATCGAGACAAATCAGTTACATATTTACAAAAAAAAACAATAAGCCATAGTGGAAAAAGAAGATACTGAGATAAACAATGAATATGTATTGTGACATATTTGAACATACTATACATATGCTTAAAAACATAACTTGAGCCATAACAAAGTTCTATGTATCTACTAAAATAAAAATAAGCTGATTCAACTAACAATTTTACTCTCAACATCCGTTATCACCATAATAAAGTTTTTGGAAAATGGAAATGAGAGATTAGATTCAAGATTCCAACATAATGAATATAGAAGGGAATATAAAGTTCTATCACCAATCAAAAACGAGGGCAAAGTAATACTAGAGATTTAAGTAAAAGAGTGTAGTAAAGTACCTTAGGAGCATCTCATGTTTCTTCTGTAGCAGCAGCAGCAACTTCAGAAGTCTCATCATCCTTGCTTACCGAAAGTGTTTCTCTACAGGTCTTCACTTCATTTTCAACCTCGATCAGTCTCTCGTTTAGCAACTCTACTGCTTCCATGTGTCCTTCGAATACTTTAAGACAGTCACTTCCAAACTCCTCAATTTGTCTCTCTATTCGAGCTCGTGTCATCTTGTCTTCCACTTCTTGTTTCAATCTCAGCTTTCCAATTTCAGTAGTGCTCAGAACTAAACCTCCTGAACCTTTAACATCATTGTAGACCGGTTTTTCATCACGCAAAGGGCAACGTTTCCTGTGCTTGTTTGATGCCTTCTTTGTTTCTTTCAAAGCTTTCCTATATCCCTCTAATACACTTGTCATCATCCGAAGCTCACTCTCAAGCTTATAAATCATTAAATCTTTTCTCTGTTGCTCCTCATACTTGGTTCTTTCCAGATCCTGAATCATTTCATCCTTTCTTTGCAGTTCGCTCATCAGATACTCCTGGTTCATCTCTTTTTCAGCAGATGACATCCTAAGTTTTTCAACCCACAACAAAACTTGTTCCATGCACATCTCAACTGGAGGTGGTTTTTCATCCCAAGATGGTTCTTCTGTCCTCAACCTCTTACTGTCGGGGTTATGAGAATGATAAGCAATATCATTGTCATGATCAATCTGCCTCTTGTTGTTGGCATTCCCGAGCAGTGAAGAACTACCTGAACCCATAGCCATATGCATGTCAACCCTAGGAGCAAGAAAATGACCACCAGTCGAATTGTCATGAATTTGTAACCCAGAGGCATAACGTAACGGAGATGCATCTCCTAACATGAGATTCTCTTGGCCAACTCCATGAAGGGAGTCCCCATTTGGAAAAAAGGGAAACCCTCCTTCATGCTTTTCTTTATCTTCCTCAGTTTCCTCTTCCTCGAAATCTTCAATTGGTTCGTCTTCTCCCATTTCCAAGGGTGCTTCTATACTGTTCTCTTCGTCTCCTTCTCTAGCACTACTAAGATCACAATGGCGAAGGTGGGAACCAGCATGGGTATATACATTCCATGACCACTTTTCATCCTCTTCTTTCTTATTTTCCTCAACATCTATTGGCTGTCCCTCAACAGGACATCGCTGCTCTTCAGAGACAATTTCTGACACTGTCTCTTGCCCGAGATTCAATTCGATCATATGTTCTTCCACAAAATTCTCTTCTTCTTTTGAGTCGGTGGCACATTCATCCCTTCCTGAATAAGCAGCACCAATATCTTCCTCCTTAACCTCCAAAGAATCTTCTTTTGGAGAATTTACCAAAAAGTTAACCTCCTTTACATCATCATCCTCATCCACTTTAGCTTTTTCCCTGAGTAAATCTTCTTTCTGTGCTTTGATCAACAGCTGAAGGTGCGAAGCAAAGAAACAATCACAGAGTGGATCCGCTTTCAGTTCTTTCTCAACCATGAACCAGAGAAAGGCAGCCCAATCTAACTTTTCCAATTGCTTTTGCTTTACATTGCTTCCCCATTCAACCACCTCTACAGGCATAATCCACATATCATCACTTTGCAGTAGAACCCAAGTTTCTAGAATCTCATCGACAAACCTGGCTGATTCATCATTTTCCAGAAGTTCTCTCTCCTCCTCTGAATAGACAATGTCTTTCTTCTTAGGCAATTTCAAAGCTCGAGCCAAATCCGGACGGCTGACTTTAATCCTAGCCCCGTTTACGTAGCTGCATCTACCCTCTGGACTATAATATGCGACTAGGTTCGCTACTAGATCCTGACGAATATTTTGGTCGAATTCCAAGTGCAGAAATTCCCAGATACCTAGGGTCTTCAAGAGCTTTTCATGCCGAGAGAAATCTAGGGTTTTACATGGAACGAAAGGAATGGGCTTCAAAGTTTTCAGGAGTACCTCAAGCTTCTCCTTTGACTTCTCTTGCTGCTTGCGTTTCTTAAGAGTCCCTTTCTTTCGCTTCGGCCCACCTCCACGGCGGTAAGCCGCAGAGCTAACGGCTTGCGTGGCGTCCATATCGTCCTCTTCGTTCAACCTTTCCTCAGTCGACGCCTCTGGCTGCTGATCTCTTGCGTCAGACTCCTCGAGATCCTGCAGGTACTGAGTTTCGTCCTGAGTTAATTCAAGATTCAGGGATTTGTTAGCGATAGAATTAGCATTCTCCGCGGAAACACTTCCTTGCTCTACGCTAGGATTCTGGGTTAGAATAGGATTCGCTGAGAAAGTTCCTGGCTCTGCAACTGGATCACGACAAGAATCGTTGGGATCTGACGGTGAAGCCATCGCTGATTTTTGCTTCGGAAAAGCTAAAATGAGTCACTTTCTCGGTCGCGAGACCAAAGTCTTTTCACAAGGAAATTAACACGTCATCAATCCGAGCAACCTAACTTGCATTCCTTGAAGTTAAAGAGTCCAACTCCTCACGTGGGCCCTAGTTACACTCTGAGAATCCAAAAATTACATACTATTAATATTTTTTTGTTTATAAAATTCTTTAAAACTCCGGTTTATTGAATTATTCATGTATACAAATTTTCAAAATCTCAGATTATTAAATTAATTATTTATATACATTTTTATAAAAGATCTCACTTATTAAAAATTAAAAAATGTAATCAATAAAATATATAAAACAAAATTTAAAAATATGCAACGGACAATTAATAGTTAAAAGCTATTGAACAAAAATATACATATAGTATTTGAAATTTTCTTTTAAAACAACTAATTTATAAATTTTTCTAGTCTCAATCTTAAAAAAGAAAACTAAAATTCTTGAAATAAAAAGAAAAATATACATTGAAATCAAAATTTGAAAAATTTCAATATCATCTTCTTCCTTTTGTAGAAAAATGTTCAACAAAAACATATAAATATTATATATTATTTTAGATAACTTTTAAATTTTGAAAAATAAAATCTTCAATATCCTATTTTGTTCAAATCTACTTAAATTTTAAATCTTTTTCCATTTTATTTAAGAAAGAGATATAAACCAAATAAAATTTTCAGATTTTAATTATTCTTTTTTATTTGTCATTATTAATCCTTCAAAATTCTCTGAATTTTTTTTTAAAAACATATTACTAAATCTACAATAAATTTTTATTTTATTTTTAAATCCAACCAAAACTATTCAAATATCTTAAAAAGCTACCTAAATTCCATCAAATATAAAATAATCTAAAACCTCCAAAATATTCTAAAACCCTAATCCAATAAAACTCATTTAAGCTTTTTTATCTTTCACAAACTTTTTGTGTGTAAGTACTTTCTCTTCTTTATATATATTTTAATTATGTTTGGGATCATGGTTTTATATGTTTTAATATCATTTTAGTTTTATTTTTATTAGTTTATTTGTAATTAATTGTATGTTTAATTATGTTATTTACGATAATGTAACTCTTTGATTATATTAAATAAAAAAATTTACATTATTAATTTTTTGGTTTTATTATTGTTATTAGTAGATATGATACTAAATAATTATAAGTAACAAATGCAATAAAATATATTTAATATGTGATTTAATATATTTTTCAAATATTATATTATTTAATTTTAAGATAATTTTTTACTTAAAAAAATTCTTAAAGTAAATTATACAAAATGATATAAATTATAAAAAGAAATCAATACTATAATGATGAGATACTGAATAGATATCTTACCTATTACCAATAGAGTTAACAAATTAGATTAGTTTCTCAGCTTAATTTCTCTTTAAAATAATAATGATATTATAAATAGTGAAGGGTACTGTTAGAACCTTTAACGGTTAACTTTCTGGTACCAACTGGCGAATCAGCGGCTTTAAATTCTCTAAACCTTTTTTTCATAACTCTCCTTAATTTGCTTCATCTTCCCACTCTCTTCTTCTCTCTCTCTCTCTCTCTGCTGATTTGATTATGTCTCTCCCTCATTGTTTTAATCTGCAACTCTCTCTCATCGCCGCGACGGCGACAATGTTAATGGTGGTTGCGGCTACGCAGGCCGGCGGTCAAGTGTTGCAGGAGGAGCTTTGGTGCGTAGCGAAGAACAACGCGGAAGATTCTTCGCTCCAGACGGCGATCGATTGGGCTTGTGGAACAGGCGGCGCCGATTGCGGTCCGATCCAACAGGGTGGACCCTGCTACGACCCGACGGATATCCAGCTGATGGCGTCGTATGTTTTCAACGATTACTACCAGAAGAACCGCGTCGACCAGGCTTGCAATTTCAACAATAACGCTGCTCTCACTTCCATCAATCCCAGTAAATCCTTTTTTTTTTTTTGTAAAATTCTTCTGAAATTCGAAATCTCTATCTGTTAGAATCATTCCAGAATCCAATTTCGAAGCTTGTTGAAGTCGTTTCTCATGTATGTGTGTGTGTTTTCAGGTCGAGGAACTTGCAAATTCCCTTCGAGGTAATCAGTTTACGGCGTGAAATCTTAAAATTTCCTTTTTATGCTCATCACTTTCACTAAAAAGAGCAAATTTTGTTTTGATAAGAATTCAATACATGAATTGATGTCTTTGATTTCCTTTGGTTTTACTTGTGGGATTCTCTGTGTTAGCGCTGATTGACATCTATAACTTGTCTCATTTGTTCTGTGTTCTTATGTAACTCAAAGAATACTCTGTAAATCTGATGGATGTGCAGTAAGAAAGTGAGCAATGGTCGAGTCGCGGATGACACTTCAATGGCTGCAGGACAAGCAGATATGAGCGATGGCTTCAATGGGAATTTGTATTGATATTTCTCTTTCTCAACGAATATGTAATGATGTAATGTTATCAACCAAAATTTGTTGATAGATTTAATATGAAATTCGTGATATACAAAAGATTATTAATCTGCAGAACAACTAAATGTGCAGAACAAACTATATCAATTCAAAACGTCTTATATAACCGTTTTTGTTAAAGCTCAGGTTAATTTCGAAACGTAAAACAAACTTTAAATTAATGTGAACGTGTTGTGTATTGTTAAGGTTGACAAAAAAAAAAAAAAAAAAAAAAAAATTGCAACGAGGCACAATCTTAATTATTACACGATGATACATAATCAATTATTGCAACGAGGCACACTTGGTTTAAGATGCCAGTGAATTAAGAAATGGGTTCATCACCTTTTTTGAATCTTGACAGAATCTTCACTTCTGCCGTTAACTCTGTGAGTGTTTTCTTTACGTTCTTGCAGAAGATAACTCAAACATGGAGAGCACCGGGAGCATTAAAGAAGAAGCACCACCGCCTCTTCCTTTAGGGATCTTTGAGATACCGGGAGAGCCTGTGGTTGTTATTAATGGTGTTCCTGATGAACTTCAAACAGAGTGTATGATTGCGAAAGACGAACCAAAATCATCGAGTGCCACTGTAGGATATGGCGAATGGCTTGAGGGTAGAGAAGTTCAGATATTTTTCTTAGGTCAGTACTATTCTGGTACGGTGACAAAGTTCGACAAAGATATTGGGTGGTACATGGTTGAGTATGAAGATGGTGATTCTGAAGAACTTGACTTATCTGAGCTAGAAGAAGTGCTTCTACCTTTGGATGTTACTATACCACTGAGATCAATCTCTCTAGGGATCATCAAGAAACGACAAACCCCAGGCCCAAGCTTATGGATGCATGCCAAAACGCTAGACCAAGAACTCCAACACAACTGGGTCTGGCTTATCGTGCAGAGTGAATATGGTGAAGCAGGAAGAGAAAAGGTTACAACACCCTTATGACTTTAAATTAACAGTCTTTTGAAAATTTCCTCACTTGAATATATTCGGCGACTAGTAGAACATTGGACTAGTGGAACCATGGAATAGTAGAAACACTAGAGACAGTAAGCTAAATACGCAATTTTAGTAGATGAATGAAGTTTGTTTTTGAAATAGTTATATTTTCAAGATCAGTTTGATACATAGCAGGTCTCCAAATTTTCCTGCCTTCTTTCCAACTCTTTTTTAATGTTTACAGTTTACTTAAAATAATTATATCTTAGAGATGCGTATAATACATGTCCAATAATTCCTGTTCTTTTATATTATATATATATCTATCTTGACTCTTTTCAATTCCTTTTAATATAATGGATGATTGAAGTTTCCTTTCAAATAATAATATTTTAGGTAGAAATTATGTTGGTCAACTCCAAAATTAATAACATATGTCTAAGATTGGAATCCAAATGTTAAAGAGTATATTATTATTATTAAGATAAACTGATAAAAAAATATTATTTTAGAGATGCCTGTTGTACCAATTTTCTCTCTTTTTTTTTTTGACAAAACATATCTGTCTTAATTCTTTTGAGTTTTGTTTTTATGTTCCATTAAAGAATAATTCCAAGATGTTGATCTACATGAATGGAGTTTTGCTTGTTAGCACGTCGCCTTCTTGTTTTCGCTGTCCTTATCAAACAAATCTATTAATTAATAACGTTTGTTGTGTGTATAAATTATGCGACCACTACCACAACAAATTTCACACATAGCCTGAAACAAGGACCATCTTCGTCATGGCTAGACTTGTTCTTCTTCCCCTGTTCTCAGCTCTTCTTCTTGCAACCGCCATCACAATATCCGAAGCTTTCTCAACATCAGTGAATCAACCATATCCAGGTAATAAGCCGGAGAAGCTAACCCACCTCCACTTCTACTTCCACGACATCGTCTCCGGAAACAAACCAACCACCACCACAGTCGCTGTGGGTCCAAACACAAACACCTCTGCAACCGCTTTTGGTATGGTTGTAGTCATTGACGACCCATTGACTGTTTGGCCCGAAATCACCTCAGAGGAAGTAGGGAGAGCCCAAGGGTTGTACGCTACTAGATCCTGACGAATATTTTGGTCGAATTCCAAGTGCAGAAATTCCCAGATACCTAGGGTCTTCAAGAGCTTTTCATGCCGAGAGAAATCTAGGGTTTTACCTGGAACGGTAGGAACGGGTTTCAAGGTTTTCAGAGTACCTCAAGCTTCTCCTTTGACTTCTCTTGCTGCTTGCGTTTCTTAAGAGTCCCTTTCTTTCGCTTCGGCCCACCTCCACGGCGGTAAGCCGCAGAGCTAACGGCTTGCGTGGCGTCCATATCGTCCTCTTCGTCCAACCTTTCTTCAGTCGACGCCTCTGGCTGCTGATCTCTTGCGTCAGAATCCTCGAGATCCTGCAGGTTCTGAGTTTCGTCCTGAGTTGATTCTAGATTCAGGGATTTGTTAGCGACAGAATTCGCATTCTCCGCGGAAACACTTCCTTGCTCTACGCTCGGTTTCTGGGTTAGAATAGGGTTCGCTGAGAGAGTTCCTGGCTCTGCTACTAGATCACGACAAGAATCGGTGGGATATGACGGTGAAGCCATCGCTGATTTTTGCTTCGGAAAAGCTAAAATGAGTCACTTTCTCGGTCGCGAGGCCGAAGTCTTTTCACAAGGAAATTACCCAATAACAACAAGACACGTCATCAATCCGAGCAACCTGACTTGCATTCCTTGGAAGTTAAAGAGTCCAACTCCTCACGTAGGCCCTAGTTACACTCTTTACCTCTCTTTCATGGGTCGAAATTCTTAAATGTAGCCCAAATCATTAATCAGTAGAATCCAAAAATTACATACTACAACCTTATTGAAATATTTTTTTTGTTTATACAAATTCTTTAAAATTCCAATTTACTGAATTATTTATACAAAATTTAAAAATCTCAGATTATTCGACTAATTATTTCTATTTTTCATAAAATTCACTTATTGAAAATTAAAAACTAAATACATTAAAAAAATTTAAAAATATTTAGCGGATAATTAATAGTTAAAAACTAATGAATATAAATATCCATATAGTATTTAAAATTTTATTTCAAAATAAATAATTTCTTTACCTTTTCTAGTTTCAATCTTAAAAAAGAAAATTAAAATTCTTGAAACAAAAAGAAAAAATATTCATTGAAATCAAAATTTCAGTATGATTTTCTTCCTTTAATAAAAAAAAGTTCAACACCAACATATAAATATTATTTATTATTTAGATAACTTTTAAAATCTGAAAAATAAAATCTTCAATATCCTTATTTTTTCAAATTTACTCAAATTGTAAACAACTTTCCATTTTATTTAAGAAAAAGATATTAACCAAATAAAAATTTTAGATTTTAATTATTCTTTGTTTATTGTCATTATTAATCACTCAAAATTCTCTGAAAATTTATAGAAAAAAATATTACTAAATCACCAATATTTTTTTTTTATATTTTAAAATCCAACCAAAGCTATTCAAATATCTTCAAAATCTACCTATAAATTCCATCAAATCTAAAATAATCTAAAACCTCCAAATATCTTACCTATTACAAATAGAGTAGAACTAACTGATGTAGATTAGTTTCTCAGCTTAATTTCTCTTCAAAATAATAATAATATTATAAATAGTGAAGGGAACTGTTAGGGGAGACGACCCAGTTCCCCACGAATAATTGCACATCTTATCATATCTCTCCCAATTTTTTATCTCTGTATAGATAGCCACAAGAGTTTATTTAACGATTTAATTGCCCACCAAAAAAAAATTTCATCTGATTTCCCCATCATTTTTGGTTTTCCAGGTTTCGAATGAAATTTGATTGGTTTGGTAAAGTAACCCGAATGAGTACTAATTAAACCATGGTACCTAATGAAATTTTAAACCAGTTTTGCTAACCGGAGGCGTACCAAATAAACCAAAAAATATGTTATCCGTTAAAAATCAAAATCGAAAACCCCAAATCTCTCGACGAACCCTAAAAATCGAGAAATCAAAATTCTGTGTAACACCATGAGCGAAGCTTCTGCCGCATCTATTGGGTCTATTGGGTCTTCACGTGGGCGTTATCGATGCGATGGAATTCCAGACAAATGTTGGTGCGAAAATGGGACTGTGACGAGGATGTCGAAGTCGGAGCCAAACCCTTGCCGTCGGTACTTCCGGTGTGAGCTCGCTCATGCTAATAAGGTAGTATGCGTTTAACATTGGTCCCGTTTAACATTCGATAACATTGATCCCGTTTAACAGTCGAAAGTATTTGAAATTTTTTATAGATGGTGAGTGATAACCACTTATTCAAGTGGGTGGATGAAGCATTGGTATTTGACGTGAAGAAGCTCAAAAGGGAAGTCGAGACGTTAAAGGAAGAGATAAAGGAGCAACAAAATGTGATAGAAGCGATGTATGAAAAGGTGGAGTGTTGTGTTTTGGAAGCAAAAAAGGAAAGATCTATGATGATGAAGAAGATGGTGTTTATAATCGGTTGTGGCATTTTAACCATGTTTGGTATGAGTAAGTTAACTTAGTGATGTGGTTCGTGTTGAGTTCTGTGTTAGGTGGTTAGAAGGATGTGATCTCGTAAAAGAGGGAAGAAGACTGTCGTGTTGAGTTTTGTGTTGGGTGGTTAGAAGGATGTGATCTTAGGGAAGAAGACTATGGTTGTTGTTGGTAGTGTTATGTTATGTGTGCTTGTCGTTTGTGCAAGATTGGTGTTAGAATCTCGGGTCGTTGTAAGAATGAGACTATGTATGTTTGTCTTGTACAAGTTATGTTATGAATCTAATGCAATTTGTCACTCCTTTGTGTGAGAAACCGAAACCAAGCATTATAAAACACAAAAACATTTTACATTGTCATACAAATGGGGTGGTTAAAACATAGCTGTTTTTAAAACATAAAAGACCACACAAAGTGGGACCACAACATACTGTCTGCAACTAAACACCAAAGGACAAACAAGTGGTGTTCACATTCTTAGACCTAGTCTTTAACAACAAAACATAAAAGCCGCCTCCATAGCCGCCTCCATAGCATCAGAGAAATGTACTTCAAGTTTGCGAATCCTGTGTCATGCTTGCTTCTGAAGCCTGCATCAAGTGTTGTTATTGAGACATCAACAAATAAGTCAGAGAAGTAGGAAATAAAGAACAAAGAATTTGTGGTTTTTACCTGAGTTCCTTGTTTTTTATGAAACCTGCAATTGTGTTGATCCGAGCCACAAAGGCCACAATGCATTACTCTCTTTTTTACCTTCTTTGACTTCTTTGTTGGTGACTCACAAACACCTCTCTTCCTCTTCTTATCGGCTTTTGAAACCTTGGATTTCCTTCTTGTACAACCTTCTTCGAATTCTTCATTTTCAGGTTCAGGTGGTGGATGCACACGACTACCCATTGATGCAGGCCAGAAAGCAGGTCCTCTCTGTGGCACAATGCCTTCCTCATAGTTTCTTCTCCAGGTTGAAGTTCTGAACCAGTGGCATACAAAGTCTTCAACCGTGAACTGCTTGGCAATGATAGCTCCATAGGCGTGTTCGCAAGGAATGCCTGTGATTTGGTACTTCATACATGTGCATGTGTATCTGGTCAAGCTGACCCTATGAGTACTATCCGGCAGTGAGACTTCGTACATACCGTTTGTACTGCTACGGACTACACATGATGCCGCAAGCTGATGCTCTTTTGCGAGGAACCTACTAACGTAAGGTGTGCAACTCCCTGAGACAAACACAACAAAAATGGTAAGTTCCTATCTAAACAAATGCATAGAAAACTTATATACAAAAGAAACCAAATAATACCTGTGTGAGAATGGGATAAAACAGACCGTTTAGCAATCCTTACCATGGCTATATGCCTTACCATCTCTAACATTGCAACCAATGGCTTCTCTCGAGCCTTGTTAATCGTATTGTTAAAAGATTCAGTGGAGTTATTCTCCACATCCTCGCAGAAAGACCCGAGCTTGTAGAATGCTCTGCACCAGGTCTCAGGCTTTGCCTTGAGCACATCCTCATACAACTGAGTATCGTATGACTGAATCCTGTCCAATCTCTGCTTGTATTGAGATTCATTATAACTCCATGCCAATGACCAGAGGAGTGGCTTGAGTTGTGCTTTATATGGATGTTTTGTTTTAAGATTACCGTAAATATGTCTAACACATTTACGGTGCTCTATCTTCGGCAACTCAAGCTCAACCGCTTTGATTAGGCCCTACACATAAACAACATAATAATCATTATAAATGCTTGCTCAAATAACGCTATTTAAGTATTAACACACATACCTTTTGTCTATCCGAAACCATAACATATCCATCTCCATCTTCACCTAAACCCAAATCATCCTTTAGATGTTTGATAAACCAACGCCAGTTGTCAGTATTCTCAACCTGAACTACACTCCACGCAATGGGGTATATCCCATTGTCAGCATCTCTACCTATGGCTACTAAAAGCTGACCCTTAAACTTAGATTTTAAGAAGCAACCATCTACACCAAGTAATGGCCTACACGATGCTTTCCAAGTTTTCCTCAGAACATTAAAACAAACGTAAAACCTATTAAAAACATCTTCACCTGCCTCATTCGGAATTGTATCCACTTCTACCACAGAATCCTTATTCGACTCTAGAATTTCTGCTGCATAATCCCTAAGCCGAGCAAACTGTTGCTCTGCCTCAGCCTCTACCCACCTAAGAGCTTTGTTACGAGCTGCTTGACACTGTGGACGAGTGACACAGATCTTCCACCTCTCCTTTATTATTTCTTCAATCTTCTGTGGCATGTGATAATCCGGATCATCTCTAATTTTGTCTAAGAAAAGCCTAGCTATGACAGGGACCTTGAACAATTCACAATGGCCATTCGGGATACACTTATGTTCTTTCTTAAGCACTCTAATTGTCCATATCGGATCTTTTGGCAATGACGATGCATAAACTTGCCATTCACAAGAACCACCACCTACGCATTTGAATCCTATCTTATCTCTATCATACCTGTACTGTTTTATATTGTACCCGGTGTGTAGAGCGTAATCAACCACAGCTTCCTTGAATGCGACACCGTTGAAAAATGTTTGCTTTTTGTAGAGAAGCCCGTTTCCACGCCCGACCATAAACTCCTCTCTTGATTCGGTAGGCTCTCGCTCGTCGTCGCTGTCTGGGAAGACGTCGTGGCGGATTGGAGATTCTTTATCAATAAACTCCCGAGCAAGCCTTTCACAGTGGAACACATCTCTCTCAACTGCTTCGTCGTCGAAATTTGGAGTCGAGTCTTGGAAATTTGGAGAAGCGTCATCGAAAATCGGAGGAGCTTCTTCAAGTGGAGGCGGATTAATATCCACATCAAACAGAGACATTGCCATCTACTCGTTTCTGGGTTTTGGGTGAAATCGATTTAGGGTTCTAAAGCTTAATTGGGGATTTTGTTTAATTGGGGATTTTGTTCTCGATTTTGTTTCCGTCGAAATGGTTAACTTTCATTTCGGGTTTTAATTCGGGGTTTAATTCGGATAAGATATCTCAATCTGGTTTAAACATGGTTTATGATTAAATTAACGGTTAACTGGTTTAGTTATAGGATTAGTTAACCATGTTTTAAATCTCGATTACAAAATTAACTAAACCGTCTCATTAACCAGATTTATGGAAAATTAAATTTAAAACTTTATTTCCGTGGATTAATATGTCTGTAACTTTGGTTTGGTGGGCAATTAAATCGTTAAATAAACTCTTGTGGCTATCTATACAGAGATAAAAAATTGGGAGAGATATGATAAGATGTGCAATTATTCGTGGGGAACTGGGTCGTCTTCCCGAACTGTTAGAACCTTTAACGGTTAACTTTCTGGTACCAACTGGCGAATCAACGGCTTTAAATTCTCTAAACCTTTCTTTCATAACTCTCCTTAATTTGCTTCATCTTCCCACTCTCTTCTTCTCTCTGTCTCTGCTGATTTGATTATGTCTCTCCCTCTTTGTTTTCATCTGTATCTCTCTCTCATCGCCGCGACGGCGACAATGTTAATGGCGGTTGCGGCTACGCAGGCCGGCGGTCAAGTGTTGCAGATGGAGCTTTGGTGCGTAGCGAAGGACGAAGATTATTCGCTCCAGACGGCGATCGATTGGGCTTGTGGAAAAGGCGGCGCTGATTGCGGTCCGATCCAGCAGGGTGGTTCTTCGCTCCAGACGGCGATCGATTGGGCTTGTGGAAAAGGCGGCGCTGATTGCGGTCCGATCCAGCCGGGTGGGCCCTGCTACGACCCGAATGATATCGTGATGATGGCATCGTATGTTTTCAACGATTACTACCAGAAGCACCGCGTCGACGAGGCTTGCAATTTCAACAATAACGCTGTTCTCACTGTCATCAATCCCAGTAAATCCCTTTTTTTATAAAACTCTTGTGAAATTCGAAATCTCTATCTGTTAGAATCATCTTAATCTTCCAGAATCCAATTTCGAAGCTTGTTGAAGTCGTTTCTCATGTATGTGTGTGTGTTTTCAGGTCGAGGAACTTGCAAATTCCCTTCGAGGTAATCAGTTTACGGCGTGAAATCTTAAAAATTTCCTTTTTATGCTCATCACTTTCACTAAAAAAGAGCAAATTTTGTTTTGATAAGAATTCAATACATGAATTGATGTCTTTGATTTCCTTTGGTTTTACTTGTGGGATTCTCTGTGTTAGCGCTGATTTACATCTATAAACTTATCTCATATGTTCTGTATTCTTATGTAACTCAAAGAATACTCTGTAAATCTGATGGATGTGCAGTAAGAGTGTGAGAAATGGTCAAGTCGGCGATGACACTTCAATGGCAGCAGGACAAGCATATAAGAGCGATGGCTTCAATGGGAATTTGTAATTGATATTTCTCTTTGTCAACGAATATGTAATGGATGTAATGTTATCAACCAAAATTTGTGGTTTTATATGAAATTCGTGATATACGAAGATTATTAATATGCAGAACAACCAATTGTTGACGAATGATTTTGAAGGAACAATGATGTGAATCTATTGAAGTTGTTAGCTTTATGATCTCTTCTTCTTTATCACATAGTATGAATCTATTCCGAATCCACATTCATCATGTTGATCATCATGATCACCGCTTCTGAAATCTATAATACAACTATGAAAGATGCACACTTGGTTTAAGATGTCACTGAATTAAGCAATGGGTTCATCACCTTTTTGAATCTTGACAGAATCTTCACTTCTGCCGTTAACTCTGTGAGTGTTTTCTTTACGTTCTTGTAGAAGATAACTCAAACATGGAGAACACCGGGAGCATTAAGTAAGAAGCACCACCGCCTCTTCCTATAGGGATCTTTGAGATACCCGGAGAGCCTGTGGTTGTTATTAATGGTGTTCCTGATGAACTTCAAACAGAGTGCCATTGTAGGATGTGGCGAATGGCTTGAGGGTAGAGAAGTTCGGAAATTTTTCTTAGGTCAGTACTATTCTGGTACGGTGACAAAGTTCGACAAAGATATTGGGTGGTACATGGTTGAGTATGAAGATGGGATTCTGAAGAACTTGACTGGTCTGAGCTAGAAGAAGTGCTTCTACCTTTGGATGTTACTATACCACTGAGATCAATCTCTCTATGGATCATCAAGAAACGACAAACCCCAGGCCCAAGCTTATGGATGCATGCCAAAACGCTAGACCAAGAACTCCAACACAACTGGGTCTGGCTTATCGCGCAGAGTGAATATGGTGAAGCAGGAAGAGAAAAGGTTACAACACCCTTATGAGTTTAAATTGGAAACACATGAACAGTCTTTTGAAAATTTCCTCACTTGAATATATTCGGCGACTAGTAGAACATTGGACTAGTGGAACCATGGAATAGTAGAAACACTAGAGACAGTAAGCTAAATACGCAATTTTAGTAGATGAATGAAGTTTGTTTTTGAAATAGTTATATTTTCAAGATCAGTTTGATACATAGCAGGTCTCCAAATTTTCCTGCCTTCTTTCCAACTCATTTTTAATGTTTACAGTTTACTTAAAATAATTATATCTTAGAGATGCGTATAATACATGTCCAATAATTCCTGTTCTTTTATATTATATATATATCTATCTTGACTCTTTTCAATTCCTTTTAATATAATGGATGATTGAAGTTTCCTTTCAAATAATAATATTTTAGGTAGAAATTATGTTGGTCAACTCCAAAATTAATAACATATGTCTAAGATTGGAATCCAAATGTTAAAGAGTATATTATTATTATTAAGATAAACTGATAAAAAAATATTATTTTAGAGATGCCTGTTGTACCAATTTTCTCTCTTTTTTTTTTTGACAAAACATATCTGTCTTAATTCTTTTGAGTTTTGTTTTTATGTTCCATTAAAGAATAATTCCAAGATGTTGATCTACATGAATGGAGTTTTGCTTGTTAGCACGTCGCCTTCTTGTTTTCGCTGTCCTTATCAAACAAATCTATTAATTAATAACGTTTGTTGTGTGTATAAATTATGCGACCACTACCACAACAAATTTCACACATAGCCTGAAACAAGGACCATCTTCGTCATGGCTAGACTTGTTCTTCTTCCCCTGTTCTCAGCTCTTCTTCTTGCAACCGCCATCACAATATCCGAAGCTTTCTCAACATCAGTGAATCAACCATATCCAGGTAATAAGCCGGAGAAGCTAACCCACCTCCACTTCTACTTCCACGACATCGTCTCCGGAAACAAACCAACCACCACCACAGTCGCTGTGGGTCCAAACACAAACACCTCTGCAACCGCTTTTGGTATGGTTGTAGTCATTGACGACCCATTGACTGTTGGGCCCGAAATCACCTCAGAGGAAGTAGGGAGAGCCCAAGGGTTGTACGCATCGGCCGACCAGAACAATTTTGGTTTGTTAATGGCTTTGAACTTGGTGTTCACAAAGGGTGAGTTTGCCGGCAGCACGGCGTCGTTATATGGTCGGAATCCGATAATGTCGAAGAAGGTGAGAGAGATGCCGATCATCGCAGGCACGGGTGCTTTCAGGTTCGGAAGAGGATATGCACAAGCCAGGACTTTTACGTTCAATACTACGAGTGGAGATGCTGTGGTTGAGTACAATGTTTATATTTGGCATTAAATTATTCGGTTCTTTTCCATTTCTTATGAAAAGATGAAAAACTCGGTTGAATACAATAAGAAATGAAATTGGTGTAATCAAACGGTGTTCCTTTTTTTCTTTAAATTCATATTTTGTTTTGATGTATTTTATTGTAAGAAGCTGTGGTTTAACTTTGTATTTTTATGTGGTGAATTTTGTTGTGAAAATAATTTTGTTGGAATATTGTTTCTAAGTAATTTTTATACAAACCATATCTTATTTATAATTATTTAATAGTTTAGATTGAACAAAAATCTTATAAAAAAGTAAATCGAGGAAAGGAAAAAAATCCAAATACATTTTTTGTCGAGTTTGGTCGGATGTGTCTAGTAACTCTCATCAGCTTAAAAACATTAACTTTATGTTTTAAAAAAAAAAATGAATTTAACTATAAATCCATTTATGATACTACCTGGTCAAATTTAAAATCAAGAAGAGAAAAATTGTTTGAAAAACATGAAACTGAATAGAGGTGGGGAGACATATATGACATGATAATGCGAATGTTCCCCCAATATTTTAGACGATTATTCGAACATTGTACAAGTGGAATCATAAAATGCTAAAACCCAATATTGGTAAATGAATGAAGTTTCGTTTTAAATAGTTATATTTTCAAGATGCGCTTGAACAAACAATTTTGATACATACATGTCTCCAACTTTTCCTATTTCTAATAAAACATATCGCTGTCTTGAACCTCTTCAACACTTTGTTTTTTATGTTTACAGGTTACTTTAATATTTCAAACATTCATGGAGTTTTTGCTTGTTAGCACGTACTGCTTGTTTGCTGTCAGTAAGATAAAATTATAATGTTTTGTGTATTGATTATGCTACCACTTGTACAACAGAAAGACTGAAAAAATCAGTTGACTTTTGTAGAGCCATCTTCACCATGGCTAGACTTGTTGTTCCTCTTCTTCTCCCTATGTTCTCAGCTCTTCTTCTCGCAACCGCCATCACAAAATCGGAAGCTTTTTCAAAAACAGTGAAGGCGCCATATCCAGGACATAAGCCGGAGAAGCTTACCCACCTCCACTTCTACTTTCACGAGATTATCTCCGGAGACAAACCAACTTCCGTCGTAGTTGCTAGAGGTCCAACCACAAACTCCTCTGCAGCCCTTTTTGGTTTGGTTGCAGTCGTTGACGACGCATTAACGGTGGGGCCTGAAATTACCTCAGAGGAAGTTGGGAGAGGCCAAGGGATGTATGCATCAGCCGACCAGAAACAGTCTGGTCTGCTTATGGCTTTTAATTTGGTGTTCACAAAGGGTGAGTTTTCAGGCAGCACGGTGGCGTTGTATGGTCGGAATCCAATAATGTCGAAGAAGGTGCGAGAGATGCCGATCATCGCAGGCACGGGAGCTTTCAGGTTTGGAAGAGGATATGCCCAAGCCAAGACTTTTGTGTTCAATACTACGAGTGGAGATGCTGTGGTTGAGTATAATGTTTATATTTGGCATTAATTTTTGAGTTCTTTGGTGCTTTTCAATTTTTTATTTTTTTATTTTTGTGAAAAGATGCTCTTTGTTTTTAAATTGATATTGTGATTTTGATGTACTTATTGTAATAAAATTATGGTTAAAATTTGTAATTTATGTGGTAAATTTTTTGTGAAAAAAATATATTGATGTTCATCCCTAAGGGTAGGAAGACATGAAGGTTGACTTTTATGATCCGATAATTAATCAAACTTATTTATCTGATCAAAATTTTGATGTATTATTATCTAAGATAACACTAGTTTAAATATCTAAATAATAATTTCGCCTCATTATAAAAATGTGGCGTCAAACAATAGTGACATTTTCCTTCGAATTTATGTCGAAACGTTATCCATTTTCCTTGGAGTTGTGGCCGTCGAAAAAAGTAGCATTGTGGGGGAACGTGGATATAACTTTTGATATGTAATTCTTTTAATATAATTATCTGATCTGACTGGGCCTAAGCCCAATATAGATCTGATCACTTGTAAAGCCGATTGACCCAAATCTAAAGTCTTAACCAAAAATCTATCCGCTGCATGTTCTGAAACCGAATAGCGATAGATTATTTTTGGTTACGTGGTTGAGTTAATAATAGAAGATGTACATGAAATATGAATAAAATTTTCAATCAATATATGATTAACTTTGTTTTGCGTAATTTTCTTTTATCCTGAACAAGATCATGTAATATACGTGCCACAATGATAACACTAATATGATTGTTTTCTTTTTCCTCATCAATGTCTCAACACATGAGAATTGTCATACTGGTTTTCTAAGCGTTTGAGACAAGAGGATCCTCCTTTTCTTTACATATTTCATATTGTTTGTGTTAGTTTTCGCATAAATTGCGTAACCATGCGCAGAGAGCTGGACTGTTGACCAATTGTCAACAAGATAGGAAATGTTTGGAAACTAAAATTGAAATTGACAAGAGAACGGGAGACATATATGACAATATAGAGAAAGCTCCCCCACATACATCTAACATCGTTAATACAATATCTGAAAAGATGCTCTCCACATTTATAATTATATAGATGGTGGTCCACATGAAAACTGCACATTCAATCAAACTCATCTATCATTTTATATAATTCGAAAACATTGTGGTAAAATTATGTTTTGTTTATCTATAAAAGTATGCATTATATATATTACGGTCTATGACTAATTTCTCGAAATAGTCTCTAACAAACTAAAATTTTTGGAATTGACATTGATTGTGTATGTACTGTAGAGTTAGAATCTAGAGTGTCAAACTCTGAAAGATACCGGTGGGCTCATGTTCTTTAACTTCGCTTGCATTTGTTGTCCAAGAATATTGTTGTCTGATTATAATCTGCTAAAATAAAAATATTTATCACCATAAATTGATGTATATTACAGCTTGTGAGGTTACATGTCATTAATGATACAAGATATGCTTGTCCCTCAAAATATAAATCTTTCTTCTTTTTTTTTTTAATTTAATCTTTCATGTACATAAAGAATATCTATTTGTTAATGATTTGATTGTATTGCGATTATACCTAAGTAGCTAACTCAATCCGGTCTGTTTATGATCATAGGTCTTGCGGATTTGCAAACCAGGCCTCATTGGACTCTGATTCCTTAGAATTCAGGTCTAGTCCGGTTCAATCATAGGATCGTGCGAACCATTAGAGTGCTAATTAAATATATATAAATCTGCACAGGTTGAAGCTACAATCTGATTTTATAACAGGTTTTGTATATATTTTTGAATATGAGTGTATGATTGCCATAATTAATATACTCAAATTAAAGTATTATTCAAATTTTAGACCTCTCGCAAGAAATAAGCTAAAAGATATAACAAAAAATGTCTTGATCCCAAAAAAATGGTGTAAGAAAATACTGTTTAATTTGATACCATAGCCAATTTTTTTTTTTTTTTTTTTTTGCATGGAGTAGAAATTAACCTATTTAAATCTCACGTCTAAAATAAACGTACCTATTTTGGTTGTTAAAATAATATATTTTTTAACAAAAAAAAAGGAACATGTAATGTATGAAGACGTAAAGATATAACATGGATAGAAGAGTAGTGGAGGAGTTGCATCCAAGAAAAGGAAGAGATGAGCAGAGAAAGTGAGAGGTAAATGGTCCCTTCACCAAAAGCCAATTCATCTCTGAAGCATATGACTATGACTTTAATGGCAAAGCAAAGGTGCTTGTAAGTTTGTAACCAAGTGTTGCTTGTTAGGGTTTCGCAGAAACTTTGTGGGCTTTTAAGGCCATGTAGGGTTCAACTTCATTCAACGGGCCCACCAAAATTATGTGTGATTTGTTTGGTTTGTAAAGATGATGATGATGTTTTCTTTTCTCTATACAAACTCAAAGCTATCAATCTTCTAAAAGTATTACCCAGAAACTTCTTAAAAAGTACATTATCTAGATTACATATGATGTAACAATGTCTTAAGTTTTGCTTTAGGAAGGATTTTCAATTTGATAATAATAACATAGTATATAAAATTGATTAGGCTTTAAAAGTTCAAGACTATAACCTATACAATCTCTTCACCAACACGTGTGTCTAGCTAGAAGAATCGTGAAAACATTTTGATGATTAATTTTACATGGTTCTAATTTGATTACATGATGATGACTATCACACACAAAGGCTTTCTATATTCAATTTTACTGATGACATCAACAAGTTGATTAGCAACATTGAATGATCAGCATGTAAGGACCACCTCTCTTTATGCGTCTAAGTACTACACAACATCTTTGCAAGAGAGACAGAGAGATGAAAGAAGTAAAAGCTGGTCCTTGAGAGAGAAGACTAATTATTTCCCTCTTACTCTTAGGTCTCCATTTATAAATAGTAACATCCCGCGCACATACATATATATATATAGAGAATTATATTTGATCATATATCACACACCTAACTTCACGTACGTTTGTAATGAACCTATTTACCTAATAACTGCCAACTCGGTTTAGTATATCATAAATCTACTATGATCCATAAATGTTGTGTCTATTTCATCAATTCTCGATCGTCATATTTTATTGCTACTCCCAAAATTAATCTGAATGCTTTATATATTGTTAGTTGAAGTAAGGATCAATGTTCAATCCGGAAATGCTGAATGATTCATATCCAAGATGGTTGTACTTTTTAGATATTTTTCAAAAATCGAATTGTAAAAACCGAAGTAAACAATAAATACTTTAACGAAATATTTTAGATATTCGGTTAAAAGCCAGTAACTTAGTTTTCTTTTAAAGTCGAATTATATTGAAAAAATCGAAGGGAAATTTGAAATGAATATTCATATTCTTTATGTCCAAACATTTGGAGAACCACTTGTGAGAAATTAATAAGAAACAAAAGTAGATAACATAGGAACCAGACCGATCAACGATTTTGAAGAGAAGTTGTGTTTGTTGGGGAAATGAATGGAGAAGTTATTTATTGTATCTACATCCAAGTATTTTATTAAATTATCTGTATACCATACCTTCAAATAATAAAAAAATAGGAGAAAAACCAGAAATAATATTGTTGGAGAAAACTAGTAGTAAGTAAATGATCAAATCCATTCTCATCCAATTTATTACCAAAATATTCTTATATCAAATCCTTTTAATAATAAAAACTAAAACCTTAACAAGTGTGTACAAATGATATATAAGTTCAATAAATAATAATTTTTTTTTAACGGGAGAATTAAGTCTAACATAAAAATTATGTGTGTTAACATCAAACTTACAATTTAGACCAGAATACCTAATTATATGATGTTTCTATATGGTTAGCCTAAGCCTTACTAGCTAATATATATGTTCATCACTCTTAAAAGAACATGAATATCAACCTCTTGTAAAAATGATTAGAAGTTACCAACCCTCACAAACAAAAAGTAAAAAAATAAAATAATGAATATTACCATAAAAGTCTATGAAACAGCCAATCCTATATATACGTTGTCTTTCACTCTGGAACAGTCAGCCTCACAACTCAATATTCACGCATCATTCGTCTCTCTCTCTCTCTCTCTCTCTCTCTCTCTCTATGGACGAAACAAATGGAGCTAGAGAAACTCAAGATTTTATGAACGTTGAATCTTTCTCTCAGCTTCCATTCTTCCGTCGTCCTCCTTCCAAAGATAAGAACCCTAAACCCATTCGTCTCTTCGGCAAAGATTTCACCGACGGAGATTACTCCGGCACCATCGATCAAGAAGACTACTCCGATTCCTCCGAAACCAAAAACAAAGAAGAGGAAGAAGAAGACGACCAGACCAAAGAAAACGGTAAGGACAATAGCATAAGCAACAACAGGAGATTCGAGTGTCACTATTGCTTTAGAAACTTCCCTACTTCACAAGCCCTAGGTGGACACCAAAACGCTCACAAACGAGAACGTCAGCTCGCCAAACGCGGTGCTTCCTCTTACTTTCATCATCCCGACGCTAACCTCTACGGTTACCGTCATTTCCCGTCGTGGAGCAGTGGGTCTTTACCGGCCGCTAGCGCTAGGTTCTATGGAGGACACACTTCAGGTCCATCCTCCTCGTATTACACACGACCGATCAATGGGAGTCCATTAGGACTATGGAGTGTACCACCTTCGTCTTCCAGCGTTCATCAAGGCGTTTATAACTCAAAGGCAGCGTTTACTAGTCATGACACTTCTCATAACTCGACTTTACCGTTCCTGGCCGGTTCTCAGCCGCATCCACCGTTACAGGTGGGTGGCTCCGCAGCTCAGAACCGCTTGTTGTCATACCGGTACGGTTTGAGCCCCAATGTTCAAGATCATGTGAGTCTCGATCTTCATCTTTAACGTTACGTAGAAAAAAACCTATATAATATCCATTTTACACATCTTTTAATCAGTTCCTTTAATTAGTAAGATTTAAGATTGTTATGTAACTTAGGGAAAGTAAAAATGACATGGTGTTTAGGTTTCTGAACGAGAAGCGGCACGATGTGTAGGTTTTACGTTTACGTAGTTTATTTCGTCAAGAGTTGATGTTCTGATGTTCATCGATCATATATAATTAAAAAAAAAAAATCTCAGTTATATGTTGCTCTAAGCGTGAGGGAAAGGAATTTATCATTTCACGTGTCCACAGTTATTATACGGCTTTGAAGTTTTAGCTTCGACATTATTATTTGGGTAAAATTGAGAGAAATGGTCAGTCATAGTAATGAGTATTTAATTAATATCACCCAGTGACTCAAATAGAATTTTTCTACATTAGGATCATGGAATCTGTACTGTACAAAACTGATCGAACAGGATCATAGAAAAACACCTCTTGAACATAACAAAGTTCTTACGAATCTAATGAACAATGGACTCATCTCCATGTCCTGGTAGCAAATAGAACTCAAGATTTTAACCAAAAAAATGAAAAAAACAAAAAACTCAAGATGGGTAATAAGCTCAGATGATGATGATGATGATTTGGTGCGTGGGGGTAAGTGAAGACAATGGACAAGACAAAAGGTTAGAGTGAAGTGGTCCATCATAGAACACAAATGTAGTGTTTGTGATAGAGCTTTCTCATCTGTCCCTGATGTTACTATTCTCTTAACATTGCAATTTCGAGTAAAAAACATAAACAAGAAGCTAAAGCAAAGCAAATTTCCTCAAGCTTTCTACTTTTGTGTTTTTTTTTTCTTTTAACTTTTCTTTTTGGAAATCCGAAGGAATCAAAAACCTACCTTTCTCTCTATATCTATATCGATATCAATGAACTCGAAAAGTTGTGATTCACGTACCGTAGAGTCGTAGACTCCACTTAACAGATGCCAGCTCGAATGAGTATGACACGTCCGTCTTGTTGCATTCAAAAGGACATATTTTGATTGAAGCCATATCAATAAATGCCCCACAAGATATCAGAGAATGGCAACGACCCGAAATGGTTTCTGCGACACAAAACATGGGGAAAATCCTTGTACCTAATTAACCATGTAGTTTTGTTATGTTGAACTATCAAATCAAATTAATATATATATGAAAACGTAGCAGCGGATTATTATGTTATGGCCAAAGATCCACAAGGGCATACGAGTTTCCACACTTGGCAAGACTTTAATCACATAATATGAGAAGCATTGATTCACACCCTTCACCAGTATAATGCAATATGCAACAACACGTGATGGTAACGTTATATGCTTTCTTTTAGAAGTGAGCTTATCTGATTCAATCAAGTCTCCTATGAAAGGAAATGGAAAAGGATATGCTAATACAACATCTTTGGACACTCTATTGGGAAATGCAGTTAGATGCAATGCAACATCACAAAACTTCTTCCTTGCACTTTTTCTCTAACCAATTATGTCTTTAAACATTGTAAGCATGATGGCTAAGATCTAACTAACATTGGCAATATCAGTGACACCAACCTAAAGCAATAAAAAAGTTTGAGAGGCTGCAGAAAGCGACATTGCTATTTTCCTTGACCTGAAGACTTTAGTCGCGGAAGAGTTTTCATCAGTTGTACAGGGAAGGGACCAGATGCTGCAACCTCAGCCTGTAGATCAAAAGGGAAGTGATAAGGTTCTTCAGACAATTATAATGGACAGGTTTGAACATAACTTTTGCAATAAGGATGTTTCAATTGTCACCAAGAGTAGTATTAAAAAACAAAAGATACAGAAAGAGTCAAAAGACGTATCTGCCCTCCTGGAACAGTTCCTGAGATACAAACAGTACTAGTTGAGAATTACATTTACAGGAGTATTTTATCATATAGTAGGAAGCTTAAGGAAACTATCTACTACGAGAATACTGTCAAAAGAGTTAATATCAGTAGCAGCTACAAGTGGACCCACCAGTTACTGCAATTGGGAAGGAAGCATGTGATGATTGTACAAACTGATAAAAAGAGGCACAAGTTAAGACATTGTATAAATCTTATAGGACCACTTTTCTCAGTTGTTTTTTTAAGATGTTCAAAGAACTTGGTAGAATCTAAGGAACAGTGGCCCATACCCCTAAGGAAAAAAGTTGCAAAATTTAGGATGATGGTTCGAAGAGTACACATCTCAGAGCACTAACTGATGGTTTGGGTAAAGTTAAAGGTTATAAAGCAAAGACCATGTGGTTGGATAATTGAAATGACTGTTTTCTTCTGGTTCCTAAATTTCAACGTCTCTATGCTTTGTATTCTTTCTTTTTATGCTCTTCTTTTGGTGATGTTGCATCACTTAATAGAAAGAAATATCGGACAGTAGGATAAAATATCAAGTAGCAAACGTAATAGACAAAGTTGAATCCATAGTTAAAGGTAGCTACCAAGGCTCATGCAGTTCCATGACTATTTTTACCTTGGGACCAGGAAGATACTGTAGTTTATAAAAAAATTGCAGCACTAAACCCTGGACAGGGTAAAGAAACAGTATTAGAGACAACAGAGTTAATATTTTTTCATGGACCTGGTTCTCAATAGTGCTCTGCTTGCACGATAAAAAATAGAAGAAGAGATCTCAAGATGTTAAAATCTTTGCAAGCTGGATATCAATATCCACAATTATGCTGCAGGTACTGAGGTACATATTGTTGTTTACTTGGAAACGACCACATGACTTTACTTTAGCTAAACTTTCTGAGTTCAAGCAAGGTGTGTGGCTCATTGATGACATGACTAAACAACAGAGAAGTTCATTATTGTGAAGCACTTGAAGAGACATTAATATGAGGTGATTGTAAGTTGAGAAAGCTTTTGAAGTGCCTAACCAACAAATGTCAATATTCAGAGAAAGTTATATAATTCAGGTGCTTTCTGAAAAGTCACTGATGCCAACAGAAAACGAAAAAACACACATGTAACGCTAGCAACTTAATATAAAAACCACCACTATCAAATGCAAGATATTGCATTCTGTATTGACAGAGACACAAGATTAATGAACATGGTGGGGAATGTGACATTATTGTGGGTATTTTGCACCAATCACTTTTATGTAACACGTGTAGTTCAACAGTGTATCACTTTTTACCTTCATTTGTACTAACAGTAAGATTGTGATTAAAGGATACTGCTCTTCAATTTTTATTGTTAAAAGGCAGAAAATTCAAAGGAAAGAAGCCAGTTTCCGTATCAGAGGCCTTATTATAAACCAGAACATGACAGGTAATCATAACTCTGAAGCATCCGGACATTTAGTAATTATCAAAGAATGATTATAATATCAATCGTAAATGGTTCTAGAAAACATGGATGATGTAACTATTGACAATGAGAGAATCCTGTGATAAACACATAATTTTCCTCTGAAAATGCTTGACAGAATCCAAATCACCAATACATGGATAAATCTAAAACAAAACTAAATTGTTCTTTCCCATACACTCAGAGATTATATACAATGGTGGTGGCATGAGAATATATATAGACTCCAAAAATTCATTGGAGAGGTTAAATTGTAATCAAGTTTAAGCAAATTTTAAGGGAAATAAAAGTTGAAAACCCTGCCTCTTGACCTTTCAATTGCACAGAAAAAATATGATAGTTTGCATCATCCACAAGAACTATGACACAAAAACATATTAACCTTAAAAAAGTTTCGATTTTTTCAGTCAAAGAGAATTTTACACTGAAAGCTTAAAAGAGATTACGCAGATTTTTGAAAAATTACACAAAGAGGAAGCTGGAAATCGCCAAACATTTGTTCCTTCTTAGCCTCTCTCTTTGTTCCATCATCCCCAAACGTAACAACTAACAAATGACTTTACCAACGAATTCAATCAAAAGGTCCGGTTCGTGAATTTCAAACCGAATTAACAATTGGACCGATCGAATCGACCGGTTCTATGGAAAACTCGAAATCCTAAACACGGAAAGACTGGAAAAATCCCACGTCGGCCCATAAAAGCCCAATTAAATTGTCCTGCTTTCCACTTTGAGCCTACCTAACTCAGAAAGTACACAAATACGAACCCAAAAAAAACAACAATCTGGTTTTTATCCAGTTCAAGATTTATTTTTCTTTTAAATAAATAAATTTGAAGATAATTATTTTGTTGTTGTGAGGAACATTTACATGTTATGAATCTAAATAATAATATTTCGGTGATCAGTTATGTGCATTACATTATTGGATTTGATAAAGAACCTTGACAAATAAAACTAGACACATCATTTATGTATAATAAGTTTCACGTGTCAAAGTTAAGTACAAGTCTATCACGGATTGGTTTATAAATCCTGTTCGATCGATGTTTCTAAAATTGATGAATTTCTCACGTGTATGTGTGTAAAGGCCATTTTTTTTTATGCTAAGAGGGAATGGCTTCTGTATCAATTGTGAAGGCACTCATAGCATCAATTTGGATCCATTCGAACCAAGTATCTTCAGATTTTGTCCTATGCTATTAATTACGAAATAATCAACGTCTTCTATCCTTTTGTCTTTTACTAATAATTGCTGAAATTTTCTTTTAAATAAAAAGAAACCCTAAACTGTATATATGAACTTTACGAACATATACATACTTTTTTATTGACCGTATAAATTACCGTCCTTTACAGGTTTATCAAGCTTTCAATTGTATGTATATCTCATGGCTTCCATTTTAAAGGACTAATATAACATAACTCACGAATATTTATGTCTTTCGTTGGGGTTCATTAACATATATATATATAAGCAAATTAAAATATTTTAATATTTTTTTTGTATATGTAACAAAACATCCTAAACTCTCCTTTACAACACCTTAGACGAATATATTAATATACGTACACAATAATTTTATATTGAAACGTTTTGTCAGGCAATCATTGTTTCCAATGATTGTATCAGTCACCACAACCACATATAAACAAAGATACTATTCATTTGTGCAAACTCTAGCATTTGCAGCATTAAAGGATATATGACTCGAAAGTCTTTTAATGCTGAAAATGATAGAGTTTTCACAAATAAATATCTTTTGTTTATAAGTATTATAATTTTGAAGATATGAATTTGACAGCGAATTGTGCTTTCATTCTATGAATTAAAAAAATATATATATGTATGGCACACATTGCAATGTTTGTAAACGTTATCTACAAAAAAAAATGAAATTTGAACCATTTTAGGATGGACTATTGGGTGAGTGCAGACAAGCTTTCACCGTTAGCCATAGCCATTGACTTGGACGTAATCGGCATAAATCCATTGGTATTAGATTGAATTGACCATGCACGGCTCACACATAAGTTCTCAATGATAAACAGTCTACGTTTTTCTAACTCTTTTGATTTTCAAATACATACATATATATATTTATATAAAGTTATATTTGTTTGAGGAACGTACGAAAACAGAAGATTGGACTTTTGGGAAGAGTTGATTACGTATCAAATTTCCTATAATTAATTGGGCTTTGTCAATAATGATATATATTGTATATCATCCGTACATTTCATCTATCAAGGATGAATCACTTTGGCATCATCATGATTTGTAAGTTAAGTTGATAATAAATGTAATCTTAGATAATTAATATCTCTTTTTTGGGTCATTGATATAAATAATTCAATGTTAACTTCATCTACCTAAACGATGGTGACAAGGGGTATTACTTGTAGTATAAGCAAATGTATCTTATATCAACGCATATGATAATAAACTTATAAAATAAATTTAAAACTTGTATTGTTGTAAGATTCTGTAAAGATATAAATGGTGATCGATGTTAGCTAATATTTGAAATATATAAAACAAAATCCCAGATAATTATTTCTTCCTTGTTACCCATTTTGGGGTGTTCTGCTTTTCCCTTTTCTTTATTTGTTGATTTCCCCAGGATTCACAAAGTTTATAACCCAGAGTTCTGTATTCTTAAAATTTCGACTCATTTTGGATTGAAGAAGTTTCAAGTGAAAGAATTTTTCGGAAGTTCAAGTCAGGTAATTTATATGTATTGTCGAATTTATACATTAGATGCATGTAATACGAGTCAAACATGAATAGGATATGTGATTTCTATATTTTAATGGATTCTTGTGTTTTATATGTGTGGGTAGTTGTTTATATGTGAAGTTTGCAAATCATTTTTTTTTAAAAAGTATTCATTTAAAAGATTTGTTCTCAATGTGTTATCATACAAATTGTTCATGTATTAATTTATATATATTTAGGTCTAAAGATACAAATTTAGTTTGAAAAAAATATATTTTAAAGGTTGTTGACTTTCAATTTTTACATAATTTTCTTTGGGCTCTTCTAGCTTCAACGTTCATCTATCAATTTCCATTTTTTTTACTTTATTTGGGTGACTCTTAACTAATAATGTAGTACACCCTTTCAAATGTTGAAAGGATTTCAATTCAGACTATTCATAATCGATTTTTTAATTTAATCATTTTCTTGTATCTAACTTCTAATTTTTATCTTTGTTGAGACACTAATATGAGCATAATCCAAGTCTAGGGTTCAGAAAGTTGATTCATTTTGTACTAATTTACAACCTTGGAAATTACACGTGTCTTTTAGCAAATAATAAATGGACATTTGTCATTTACCCAGTAGACAAAATCGTCACGGAACAAGAAGCTCCTCCTGATAGAGGCGTGGATCAGACAAGCGTTGTTGATGCTTAGGCACGTGGGCAAGTACCAGGGATTGTCTCTATCCTCACCACAATTTTCTTTCTTCCATACAATAATTTATTATTTAATCCCAAAAATTCAACGAAATTCAACATAAATTTTTATTATCTATCTCTAAAAACCAATCTTTGTGTACAATCTTTTATCCTCTTCTTTGTTCATCATATGCAAGCATAAAAATTCCTCTGGATATCGTTGGTATATATTTATTTCTTTTGTTTATTTCTTCAGTCTAAGAGTTTTTTTTTTTATCACCTTCAAATTCAACTATCAACACCTTTATGCTATGCTTATTTGACGATGCTATGCTTATTTGACGATGATTTTTATTAATAATATTCAGAAATTGAAGTCGATTCTATGGATTCACCGTTGCTACCGTCAAACGACCTTGAGGCTGAAGTTCCGGAACCAAAGTTAACGGGTTTGGTTTCTACAATGAAATCAAATTTTTTCACGGATTTGCCTCAAAAGCTTCGATCTCAAATCAATCCGGAAGACCCTTTTCACATAGATGTCTCCAAAGCTGTAGGCCTCAAAAGAAGTAAGTATATCAAAGTGTTGCTTTATAAGTTTGATGAGGCTCACAAAATACTACACGAATAATGCTTTTAAAAATATTTTTGATCTTTAAAGATGAGAAGGAGTACTACGAACGACAATTGGCAACACTAAAATCTTTTGAGGAAGTAGAAATTTTTGTAGCTCGATCACAAGATTATGTCATAGATGAAAAAAGCCAGGAAGAAGATCGAGCTGAGAGAGCTACACAAGAGATAGCCATGCAAATCTCCAACTCGGCTAACATTTTTTTACTTGCTCTCAAGGTGCATGTGACTTTCTGTTGAGTTATTTTATACATTGATTTGAGCGACATTTAATGAAGTCTATATGTTCATCAAATGTTTTATAATGTGTAGATATATGCTACTATAAAGAGTGGATCGATAGCAATTGCAGCATCGACACTCGACTCTTTACTTGACCTAATGGCGGGAGGAATACTTTGGTTCACACATTTATCAATGAAGAACATAAATATTTACAAATATCCCATTGGAAAGCTTAGGGTGCAACCCGTTGGAATTATCATTTTCGCTGCAGTTATGGCAACTCTTGGTATATATATATTTATATGTTTCCAAAATTTAATACGACTCAAAACTATATATTATATGTTTCTTGATGAAAATGTAATACTAACTTAACCATATACATTTGTGTAGGGTTTCAAGTGTTGCTTGTGGCAGCTGAACAATTGATTACAAATAAACCTTCAGAAAAAATGAGTCATGACCAACTGATTTGGTTATATTCAATCATGCTAAGCGCAACCGCTATTAAATTCGTTTTGTGGATCTACTGCAAAAGTTCGAGAAATCATATTGTCCGTGCATATGCAAAGGTATATATATTTTAAAAATTTCATGTAAAATTGGACATTTATATATTGATGAGTTTTAATATAGGATCATCATTTTGATGTGGTGACAAACGTTCTTGGATTGGTTGCGGCCGTTCTTGGGAATGCCTTCTATTGGTGGATCGATCCCGTTGGTGCAATTCTCTTAGCCATATACACTATTGTCAATTGGTCTGGGACTGTTATGGAAAATGCAGGTAAAATTTGTAATTTGTATTCTTCAATCTAATAACATCAATAGAGTTTTCACTATTATTTTCTTTGTATATATTTAGTCTCCTTGATCGGACAGTCAGCTCCTCCAGAAATAATGCAAAAGTTGACATACTTAGTATTGCGACAAGGCGCGAATAACATCAAACGTGTTGATACTGTTCGCGCCTATACATTCGGTGTTCTTTACTTTGTCGAGGTCAGTCTATATATATCTTAATTCATATAGTTAAATGTAATTCATCACTGCATTATATGATTTGGTTAATTCATAGTTAAGTTTACATATTGTTATATCTGTGTATGCGGTGGCAGGTGGATATAGAACTCCCAGAAGATTTGCCATTGAAAGAAGCTCATGCAATTGGTGAATCATTGCAAATAAAGCTCGAAGAACTTCCAGAAGTGGAAAGAGCTTTTGTTCATCTTGATTTCGAGTGTCATCACAAGCCTGAACACTCCGTTCTTTCTACAATTCCAAACGATTTATGAGAATTATGTATATATATATGTGTGTATTTTTGCTTGTTTTATAATGTTTTTGTATTATCTGACATCTGCAGTTTGAGTTCTTTGCTATTGAATTTTTTTTTTTTTAATAAACAACTGATTCGTAGGATACTAGACATTTTATGTTTTTTTTTTCGACTCATCAAACATTTTTCGTATCTAAAATGATATTTTATTTATTTAGTTGGGACAAATGCTAACATATTTTTTTTTGTTATGTTTTTTCCCATACATCATTATAGTTGAAACATATTCTTCTGTCTGATTGCTTCAAACGTAAATATAGACCATTTTGATTTTTCTAAGAAATATTTTTGAAAATTCTTCCGTTTACAACGGATTTTGCATTTTCAAATTCATAGAGTAATTATGTAAAATACTAAAAAAGTTTATAACATGTATATCATTTCAGCATTTTTACCAAGTGAATCCAATGTGGCAGACTTTGCATTTGTAGTTTGAGCAACTGTACCGACAAATTAACACCGACTAGATCATCGACGAATTTGTCATTTATCATAAGAAAATATTATTCGGTGAGAAAACACTGAAAATCTCGTAGATATCTTAACCTTGCTCTACATCAAATGAAACAATGAAGCAAGAAAAGAAAGAAAAAAAAAGAAGAAGAAATTAACAGAGAGTCCAAATCGAAAGAAATGTGTAAATTGTAAAACGAAAAAAAAAAAAAAAAGCTAAATAAAAATCTGTTTTTTGTTCTCCAGACGAATTATAACGTTCCGGATGATACAAAGTCATGAAACCCCTCACACTCCACAAATCAACAGCAAACCCAAAACCGTTAATTAGAATAACGAAAACCTCAGGCCATTGCTCGTTGCAAATAAGTTATACTCTTCAACCTGTATGCTCCCTTTCGCTTTCGTATTGCCATTTCCAACATGGTAGCGCAAAACCCCGTCTTTGGAATGAGCAGGCTTCGATTTACTTCCAGTAGAAAGACCGACCGGTCCACTGAAATGAAATAAGGAGAAGCTGTCTTCACTTACGCTCTGTGTCTCCAGTGGCGGCTCAAGATTCTGAGTTTGGTCCTCGGTGTTGGTCTTGGAAAACGGATGGAAAACTGGAACTGGCCCAGGATTGAAGAAGGGCGTTGCCGCATGATTCAGCGGGCTACCGTACTGCAAGCAAAGCGGGGACTCTCCGTTCATACTATACCCGAGCGGACTTGTGTATAGATAAGGGTTAGGGTGAGGGAATGGAATTAATCCATTGGCTGGAGTAGCGGCCCAGGAGACCGGTGATGCTTGATGGAAGTAGCCCATTGGTGAACCAGCCTGGAAAACCGGATACTGTAGATTCTGGTTTAGCATTTGCGGATACATGCCTCCTTGTGGTTGCACATTAACAACACCATGGGCCATGTTATTGTTACTGTTATTATCCGCGTTGTTCCCAGTTACTGCGATGGGAGTTTCCGAAATTTTACTCTTCCCAGTTGTATCTGATATGAGGATATCGTCCTGAGTACCAACAACTATATTCTCTCTTCCTTCAGATTGCTGACTGGCATCTTCAGAATCAGATGTGGAGGAGGATTCAGTGTTTCCGTTGTTTGAAGAAACCGTATTGCTATCTCCTTCGCTCAGGCATGACGAGCAGTTGTCTGAACTCGATGTACTGCTCATCATAGGATCTTTCAAATGCCACCCATTCTTTGTTTCCTCGGGCTCGATGCTGTTGTTATCTTTAAGCTCGAGATTATCTAACTTCTCTGTAGCCTTGCACTGAGGCAAAACGTCTGATGAATTCACAGCAATATCAGTGTCTTCTATCTCTTCAGCCTTAATTGTTGAACATCTAGCTGATACTTCAGAGTCAGAATTGCTTCGTGGATACTTCTTTGGCTCCATGGGCTCCCAAACTTTTTTTGAATTTAGGGAATCTCTAGTACAAGGGTTTGGACCAACGCCCATCTTGCTTTTAAGTCTTGGCTCACGAGTATAATTTGACTGAGTATACCTGCTGCCTCGGAAAACTGGCTTGGAGGCATCAGGAGCAGAGTCCGAATTAAAGTAGGTTTTCGGTTCTCGCATGCTTCTGGTTGTAGAGATGCTAGGTTCTACTTTAGCCCGGTATTCTGGTTTGCAACTGCAAGAATTATAGTCAAACCTCTCACTGATCCTATTGTCGGAACAATGAAACTTCTCATGTGGCTTAATGCCATTTAGGCCACCAGTCTTTGAAGCTTTCACTCTTAACTGTCTATTTGACCCATTGAAGCCCCTTGAAGGCACTTCTAATCTATCATTCCGGTATATTGCCCCGGACCTACTGACAAAAGAAGCATTCTCTGAATATCTGTGTTTATCTGACCACCTCAAAGCATTATCAGATTGCATTTCTTTCCAATATCTTGCATTCTGGTGAACAGGCTTTTGATGATCATTCGTACGGTACCCATTCTCATCTTCAAGATCTATTATCTCTCTATCAGGACTGTCACAGTAATGGTCTTCAGTTCCTGGAGAAGGGAAACTATCCAAACACTGTCCTTCTTGAACATCAGGAGAACAAGGTGAATACAAATCTACATCCCCAGTTTCAATTTCTGACTCCTCGCAGTTTATGGTATTGTTCATCTCGTCATCAAGGTTTGGAAGTTCTTCTTCCCTAGATGAATTCAGCAGCATGTATTTATCACTAGATTCAGGATTTTTCTTCTCCTTGCCTCTTTCTTTTTCCTTCAATCTCTCCTTTCTGCGGAGCTTTTTCTCCCTTTCCTTGGTTCTTTTCTTCTCCTTCCGCTCCTCTTCTTCACGCTTTTCCTTCTCTTCTTCCTCAAGAAGTTTCACCTGCAGGAGTTTAAACAATGAGATCGTTGGAGAATACAAAAGCCACACGTGCTATGAGTAACTTAGGACAGAATACCTACCTGTTTCTCAAAGGTAATAATTTCCTTGCAAGCAACATGTAGACGTTGCTCTAGTAGCTTCAATGTAAGACATACAAAGATGCTGTGTGCATTTTGACGGGCGGTTCCTTCCCTGAATGCTTTTTCAACCTAGGACATATTCAATAATAGAAAGCAATGAGTACCTAATAGAGCTACAATCGATGTACTGTGACCTTGAGTGAACCTATATTTAACAAACCTGTTCCTTAAAAATAACGGTTGCAGCATCTAGAAGAAACTCTCGAGCAAGTTCTGAAGTTTTTGCATGCTTTTGCGGACGGGAGCATTCCTCATTAAGATCATTCCCATCTTTGTCCATCATGTCTTCATCCTTTTATAGCATAGGAAGCACAGTGATGTCTTTTAAAACAAGGAAAAAACAATATTTGTGGAATCTTAAACATTTGAGAATTTTTGAGTACAAACGCTTCTGAATCAGGAATCTACCTCTTCTTCCTCAGCCTCTTCAGCATGCTCAAAAAACCTTCTGATGCTTTCACCTGTCTTGATTGAAACAAAGCCATCCCCAACAACTAGCCTGCCGTGCACGCAGTGTTGACCTTTTAATGCGTGGGCTTTGACGGATACCTCAGACCAGCGGCCATCTACTTTATAAGCTCTAAGGGTAATGTAGCATGAATTTAAACCACGAAGGTCTAGTCCATTGACTTGAACTCTCCCATTCATGCCAACATTTTCAAATTCGAGGATATCACATTTTCCTTCTCCGGTTCCAATAGCCCATTCAAAGTGATGGTACATTCCAGCGTTCTCAGCAAAAGTTTCCCGCCAATCTGCTTGCACTGAATCAATTGATACCTGAATGTTGAAATTACATTTGTGATCCGATCTTGCATATAATCCTCTCAGGAAATCTAGAATAAAACCAGAACTCTGGACTATCGAAACCCACAAAAATAAACAAGGTTAACAAAAATATAGCACCTCATATTGGAAGGCTGTATTGGCAACACAAAACCAGGTGGTACATTGAGGTTCTCTCCGCATTCGTTTCAGTTCTTTAAGCTCTTTAAATTCATGAATAACATTCCCTCTGCAGTCTCTACAAAATCTCTTGCTGTCGAATCTGTAATTAAAAAGATCATTCGTTATTGAGGTCAAAGGACTTCACATGACCAAACAAAGAAGATTGTTGTATAACATGACTTAGTAGGAGCTTCCTCAAAGTCCAGAATACGAAACCCCCATTCATCTTGCAATTCAGAATGCAATAACTTGAGTGGAAACAGTTCCTCTTCCCGCAGATCATATCCAAAAGCTTCTCGATCCACTTTTTCATTGAACATCCAGGAATATCAAATCAATCAGTGACATACCTGTACCTCAGTCTCTCCATAAAGTCCTCTTCTTTCATCCTCAAAAGAGATTGTCGAGTTTCCTCGCTGAGTGCGGACCAGAAATCCACCAATGTATCACAAGAAAGCCTCGCAGTATGTAGAGCACACGTTTCTCTAGTTCCATGCCCTCTACCATAGCTAGCCATTCCTTGACTTATCCATCCCCGTCCTCCACCACCACATGCATCGGGATAAAGCAACTCGCGTTCCCTTTCTCTAGCAGGGGCACTGTCGAAGACCTGCTAGAACCAATAGATTATTAACTAGTCGAACTGGAGGGACTGCAAATAGGTAAACCTTGCATGAACTTACATTTTGAAGTCCCTTGAGAGACTTTGCGTATAAATAGCAATCAAGAAGAGTGAGTGATCCATCACGTGTCGTAGTGAGACCTCCCCAAGGATGAATAGACGGATCTTGCGTCTCATCAACACATCCGTTACTAACAACTGAGTTACAGTTATTTTGATATTTCGAGCCTACCGATTTGTTGCAAGGAGAATTCCCTATTGATCCCTCCGGATGCAAGGACTTCCCATGCATAACAATCTGCAAGAAACCTTCAAGAAGAAGGCCGTTGCATCTGGAACAGTACATGTTCTTGCGAGCTTGTTTAAACAGAGTCTGTTTGTCAATCTTGAGGAGCTCCTGTCTAGCTTTCGGCGACAGCTCACTCCAGAACTGCACACAAGTTGAGAGGAATTTTGCTTCAAGTTAATGATTTATCATCACGTCATTTAGCTACACCATGATGTCTAAACCGAGAACAAAAAAAAAAAAAACCTTCACATTTTGTGGAAGAGAAGCAAGGAAAGAAAATATTGAACGCACATGGGACCATAGGATAGATTATTAACATTCGTAACTCTCCAAGAGAGAAAAAAAAACGGGACAGAGACAATCTGCAGGGTTCACAGTGCCAGAGAATACTCCAAAACATAGAAACGGGGTTGTATTGCGGCCAGAACATATATAACTAAGATCTGAACTAGAACTTAGGTTGACACAATCAAAAAGCAAAACACCTCTAGCTAATAAAGAGCCAACCTAAGCACCTATGAAAGAATCAATCAAAGGAAAAGATCCAATCTGAGCTAATAAAAAGGTCCAAAATGCCGAAAATCCAATCTTCAGAGGACTCATATAACAATGGATAAGTACCTTCTGCAGCTGATTGTAGCTGACTCCATCGATTTCCTTTGACCAGAAGCCAAAAGAGTATTGGTCATTCCTCTGCGCTAAACCTGGCATCATTTACAGTCTCTTCTTCTGTTGATAAACCAATGTTTTCATTATCGTTCCCGCACCGCCCAAGACTGAAAAACAAACCCCGATCAGGAGCCGATCCTATCCGATTCAATTCCGTCGAATCGGACTACGGAAACACCAAACCCAATCGGAAATGACAACAAAACAATCGATCGCGAGGATTCGGGGAGGGTGGAGAGATTCTGAAAATAAATTAAAAAGAAAAGAAAAGAAAGTCCGATTGTGAAAATTGCCGGGAAAATCTCTTTTGAGATGCTTTAACAGAAAGGAAACGAATCGAATTGGATTGAAATGGAGAAAGCCGCAAAGCAGGGTTCCTCGGTCGATGACGACGACGATGACGATGAGATTCGCGGCTGCGTCAAAATATTCTAGAAAGAGAAAGATGAGATGTAACTTATAACGAAGGCTTGGCTTGATGGTAGAAAAATATTTAGAAGGGGCGGTTAAAATTTGCAGACGATAACAAATTTATGATATCATTTGACTTTTTTTTTTATTTATTTGTTTTCTTTTTTAGTGACTGTACTGCCTTTTATTCGGGTAATAAAATTTGCAGAATAAGGAAAACTACAATTTTCTTGCTTTCATTTTGCAAACTTTTATGGTGATTTTCCTTTTGTTATTAATGGTGAACATTTTAAAAAAAAAAAATCTATACAGTATATGTTCATAATGATGAAACTGTTTTATATAAACATGTATAGCAGTAAATGACGTCAAAAAAGAAAAAATAATATATGTATCTGTTTTTGCTTGGTTTTCAAACGGGATTGTTTGTTACCTTTCTTTTAATGTATACATGTCTCTTGGATGTATGTGGGAATAGTGTTGTCATCATGCTGTAATGGCTAAAAATTGTGATTCACTATTTGATATTTTTTTATATATAAGTCCAAAGAATTTGCACTATTAAAGTATTATACTAATATAGTATCATTACAAATTTGAATTTGAATTTCATTATTTTGGAGTAACTTGACTATTGTCAAGATATCATGGTTCATGTTTAAATTAAGTAGAATATTTTTGTAAATTATAAAAGATAAAAGATTATATACTAAAAACATAAAATTGTCAAATTTAAATTAAGAAATTTAACAACAAACTCCTAAAAAATCAAATTTCAATGTTTTGGTGTAATGGTATAGATATATCCTGATCCATATTTCAATTAAATATGTGTGTGAATTGCAGATGATAATAAGTATATAATAGAAATGTAAGAATGTCAAATTATAAAACTAAGAATTTGAACATGAAAAATTGAAAATTATTTATCAATTGCTATAGGATGTAAGTTATTGACAAAAAGAAGCATATAAATATGTATATATATCATATATATATTTTAAATTTCTTTATAATATATATATATATAACTTTTGAGAACTAACTGTTCAATCAAGTCGGAATTATGTGGCATAATAGTGACAACTTATGAAATTCATGACATATGTTTGGGGTTCAATTCCATTAATATTAAAAGGAATATTAAAATCATTATGATATATTGACAAAAAAGGTACTCAATCAAAAATGTTTAAATTTTATTGTTTTGGAGTAATTTTTCCTATATGTCATGATCCATAAATATAAAATTATATATGATGTATATGTGCAATGTAAACAACAAAAAATATATTAAAATTAAAACATATCAAATCGAAATTTATGAAATTAGAAAGATGAAAATTATTTGTCAGTTGTCATAACAATATGTCAATCATTACAAGTATACAAAAACCCTACCAAAAACTGTACTGTAAATAAAAAATTTGTAACCTTTTTAAAAAGTTTTAAAACAATTTATGGTATTCCTGAAAAAAGAAATGTTATAATTTTACAAAAAAAAAATTGATTTTTGTATTTTTATCTAGACAATATTCAATATAATATAATATATTACTTTTACAAAAAAAAAAATGTTCAAAGGATTTTCAATTGAGCTCGTATCTACGAAATAAATTGGCAAGATTACATATTATATGATTTTACATAATCGTTCACTATAGCTAAACTATAATTCTATTCATACCTTTAAAAATATAATGAATTATTGATGATATGTTATCGATGGAAAAGATCAAACATTAATCAAGTGGTTTAGAACCACAATTCTTTGACTCCAATATGATTGAACCAGCAAGAATCAAGATGTTGGTTGTGGTGACATAGAAGATTAAGCCCTTAAGCTAACCACCTTCAGTCAAAGTAAACAATCTTAAGAATTTCAATAATACAAAAATAAAAAAGAATAGATGCAACATCAACATCCCAAAATTAAATATATATTCATTTCGAATGGATATGATACTAAAAGAAATGTCAAACAGAGGGATGATTTCTGTTATTTTTTATGTCTAACGTTTGTTAATAAATTTTGCGAGAAAAAAATATTTCAAGGTCTGAAAATGAATAATTCATAAACATAGAAATGTTTATTTTAAGTGAGGCTAATCTTCTTTGGTTGCGGGTACTGTAAACTGTTAACTCTTTCAAAAATTACTAGAAACTTTATTACTTTCTTGTATTTTTAAAGTAAAAGGCGCCTACGCTTCACAATAGTAACATACTCTGGAACCGCACAAGAACAACTATTAGGAGATTTATCATCTCAAAGAAGTCTTTGATCCATACATAAATAATGATAAAATATTAGGAGATTTAGAACAAGAACTAACCTGCGACTGTGACAGGTCTTTGTTCTTTCGTGTTTTTGTATTTGTAGTCTCCTGCATTACATTTCTCACCTCTTCAAGGAAACCTTCAAGTTCCTTCACTGTACGAGAAGTTCACTGACGTGTACACAGACAGACGCACACACACATAGAGCTAACAGTTGAGTATGTATTTGTGGGGATAATAATTAATGATAGTTAATTTTGGATTATTCTTGTTTGATTCAAATGCATCTCAGCACTTACGAGTTCTTGTCTGCTTCTGTGGACACTAACACCTATGTAGACTCTACAATGTTCCAATGATGCTCTTGCATCGAGATCACGATTGTCAACAAAAAAAATGCACCAAACTGTTTCGGACATGGTTTTACAACAAGAACATAATCAAAATCATGTCTTACTTTTCCTACATTCCCTGTCTGAAACCACAAAAACCCAACAAACAAAAAAAAAAAAAAAACCCAAAAAGTACAGAGATATTATGATTCTTGCAGCCACAAAATAGTAACAATGGCTCCCTCCAAGCTGATTAATCATAGAAGATTATCATCATCATCATCTCAACTTCATCCCCATTGGAGAAGAATCCATTATAACATACTAAAACCAGACAACAAATTTCAAATCTTCCATATGATCATTAGCTCTCCAAAGAGGCTTCTTCTTATGTACATCAATTTGTCAAATCAATCCTTTGTTGCTTTGTTCCGGTTTACTCTTCTTTCCAGATTCGACCGGTTACCCTCAACTTGAGTTCTTGCCTATCACCTCCAGAGAAGTACAGTGCGAGGTTTCTTGGGATGATGAGACCGTCTTGACTGTCCCGGACTTTCCTGTGACTGTCACGGATGCTTCTAGGGATCCCTTGCCATGTTAGTTTACGTCCATGAGCTCCTACTTCCAGGCTGTAACTGAACTTCTTCGCCTCGTTTTCATCGCCCATGAAACGAAGGAATGCCATGTACACTGGAGCCATCCCCAGCTGAAAAGCCTCAAAGTGTAAACAGAACTGTCTCCCAAAACAGTTGAACACCTGGAAACAAAATTTAAGAAACCGAATTGCGAGTTAGCGTGTAAAGCAACATAGCTTTTACTAAAATATCAGAAGCTGGAGATTCCAATAGTTCTTATATCCAATTGCTTTTTTTCTAACGAAGAGAGCTAAAGCCCAAAAAAGTGCATGGTTGATGATCGAGAGAGTGAAAGAAGGTGAATGTGAAGCTGAGTCAATAGTGAAAGAAAACTACAACCTAAGTAAAAAGTGAATTTGAAAGAAAAAAACCTGACTCAGACATTAAATCTGAGACCTATGAAAAAAAGGAAGAGAACATATTGTAATAAAAAACGTTTACCGTAAGCATCCATGTAGCATTTTCCACTTCATGTGGATTTGATTTCACATAACGGTGGTTGAAAGTGCACCCGTCATGCATGTCGACTTTATGATCATCTTTCAGATGAACAACTAGTGTGGGGATATCACCTGTAACCGAACACTCAGAGCCAGCATAAGGGCAAGTGTAAGGCCTAAACCTGCAATGCTGCTCGTGCTTAAGCTTGCTGTAGTAAGGGAAAATGTCATGACACCCCAAACTTTGGTACCGGCATGGAACTTCCAAGGACTCTGCAACTTTCTCGAGAGCTAAGCATCTTATGTTACCAAGCTCGTAGCGACATGTAGGGCAAGTGTTCTGCACTCTCACTTTGCAGTTTGAACATAACGTGTGACCATTTGGACACTGTAGAATTTAACAACGTTAAAAAAAATGAACTTTGCAATTACAAATCTTTAAAGGGAGAAAAAGTGACAAACCTGATGAATTGGAGGGTACATTAAATTTGTACACACTGGACATTCAAGAAGCTCGTAAACGCCATTGTTGGAATGCATCCCACATTTTCCAATTCCTGCGCTACCTGACTTTGTAGGTTTGTTATTATTATTAACTTCCACTTTCGCCATTTTAACCTCATAATCCATTCCCGTCGAATTAGATTCCAGGACTTCTTTCAAAGCACTGCCTCCAGGAGCCATGGTTAGTCCAATTCCCTAATTCAAAAAAGTGAAATGCCCTTCTTTCTCACTTGTAGCCAGATGATTTAGTCATTTTCTATCTATTTGTTATTCTGCAGGAGGAAAAAGGGAATCCTGATCAATATAAGTTTATATGATTCACATGTCAAATTTAACACTCACATCAAATAAACTTGATTAATTGAGAAGAAAATAAAGCAGACTAAGGGGGAGATACTTAGTTCACTCGATCAAGTCTTTTTACTTTATATCTGAAATCTGTTAGCTTCCAAAGGAACAAAAGAATAATATAAAACAATTCAAAAGTAAACAAACATTGGAACAAAACATTAAATGCACTTTCAGATAGGTACCAAAGCAATAGGCCTCAAGCTATGAACAATTCTAAAAGCAAGACCTTTGAAAAATCCAATGCCTTCAACAGTTAACAGTAATCAATCGCAGAACTATCAATCATCAATTCAGAAATTTTAAGATAAAACAAAAACATTTCTCTTTGCAGACAATTCTTTTCTATCTAACTAGACAGAGAAACATAATAATGGATCTAACTAGACCAAGAATCAACAAATCTGACCTATGACAGCTCACAAAGATCGTGCAAGCAAGGTTTCGAATTTTGCAATTAACAAAAAAGTTTCATTTAAACCAGGTTTAAGCAGAAGTCTGTAGAAAACGGTGTTTAAAAATGCAAGCTCCAATAAAGCAAATCTCAACATCATCTTTGCCCCAATCCATCCGTGAACCAAAACGATTCAAAGACAACAAAATAGAGAAATGGTTTCCCAAATATTAGATTTTCTTTAACATTTTATGTCCCGCAGAAAAGCAAGCTAGATTCGTCACACGGTGCATCTTGATAAATCATCGACCCGAGAATCCGATCCGAAGACCCAATTTAGGAATTCGGTGATTCTCGATCTTTAGCCCCGACTTAAAAAAAAAAACCCAAATTCAAAATAAGGAGGAGAAAATGTTTGTTACCTGGAAAGAAATTTCCAGACTTGGCGTTCTTGTTTGCTTCAGATTCAAATTAAGACGAGAAATCGACGGATTTTTGAAGAAAAACAAAATGTTCGCTGATTACCCAGAAAATGAAAAGAGACGGGAGGAGGTGGAGGAGGATGGTTGTGTTCTGTCTTGTTCGTATCGGTGAAAGCCATTAATGGTGGTCTCTGTTTTGTCTTTATTCCACTTTTAAAACATCGAATCACAATTCACGAAGGTGGTTCCTTTTTTTAAGAAATATATTAATCACAATTATTTATATTTATTCGATTTTGCACTATCTTCATAATTATTACTATTTGAGTTTTTTTTTTCAACCTCTGTGGTGCGTTACAAGTTACAACGCTCGATTACTTTTTATTATATAGTTTCATATCTTTCATGTTTTTAAATTCTAACAGAACAAACAAAAGGAACAACATTTCCTCTTTTTAAAAATGTTTAATTGCATTACATTCACTTGTACGTTTGTGACTAATGAGTAAAAAACAAAATAAGCAGAAATTAGCAGGTAAAGACTTTGAAACCAGAGTCTCCAAAAGTCAATTTCTATGGAAGAAATTACAAAAGTAATGCCAATTATGAAAGATCTAATTACCATTTTTTAAAAAAATAATCTTATTGGCTCGAGTTCGTGCATCGAATAACGAGACGACGACACTCGTTTCCCGCACACATCAATTTAATTTTATTTTCTCTATTTTAAAATTTAGCTTTAACCGTTTAAAGTTCTGTATAACCTACGGTTGACATAATTTTCTTCACGAAATTTAGACATGTTTTGATTTTTAGAATTTGTCAACCATAATCATATTTCAGTTAAACAGACGATTATATCAGTTCCAAGGTGCAATAATTTTTTCAATTATAAATGCTGAAAGTCTGAAAATGGTTTAAAGATGTCCGTTCTTTGGGATTTAACTTTAATTCCCTTTATGGCATTGTATTTATGCGGTGATTCTTTATTGCCAAAAAGTAGAATTTTCGTAATATTATAAAAAAATAGTAAATATGTTAATATTTTTTTAAAAAAAATAACTAATTTTTATGATAAATTCATTTTTTATCAGATAACTAAAACAAACAAATATATTTTTAAATAATGTAACTAAATTATCTCATATCATGTTTTTCCAAAAAAAAAAATCTATTATGATTAAATTGATATTAAATAAATATTTAATAATATGGGTGTTAAGAATAGTTTTAAATTAGTTAATTAGTAGTATGTTACACATGACTAAAAAGGTCTTATTTACTAATTTGACATGGATATGTCTCTGTTATTGTTCTAAAAAATCCTGTTAAACTATAACGGAAGAACTCACAAATTACCCAAATACAGCCGTCATAGAACCAGGAAATAGCAAATAAAAAATCAAGATTAAAAATAACTCACCAAGCAACATCTTCTATAAATAAAAAGGATCGTTTTGAAAGGGACACTTGAGGGAGCAGACCAAAAAGAACGTCCATCCAAAAATACTTTTTTTTGTATGAATACACTAGTTATAACGAAAGAAGAATTATAATCTCTTTTTTATTGCATGTATTAACTCAAATATAACCGTTCTCAATCAAACATGCTTAATTTTGGTATTGGAGAATTATCCCGTCGGCTTCAAAGTCCTGCATGTTGATATTGACGTTCGAACCAGCTCACAAAGTTCGTCCTGAGAACACTTGGAAGCGCGGGTCCTTGTCTAGTTTGATATATACTTAAGAGCATGTATAACCCAATACGAGCCAAATAAGAAACACATTCCACATTGGATTAAAGGGATTTAGAAACTATGGCCAGGTTCAATCAGAATATAATTCCTGAAAAAAAAATAAGAAACTATTATTAAAATACCATCCCTATTGCGAAAATTACAGATCAAAATACAACAAACCAACAAGCAACAAAAGAAAAACACAGTTACAATCTTCATCATCATCTCCCATAGATTGAAAGCTTTTTCTTTTATTGTTTCACGTAAATCTCCTTCTCCTAGGCGGGCGAGAATCTGCACTGTCTACATCAGAAACCCTCGAGCCATTCTCATTCCTTCTCCTCGATGAAGATGTCGAAAGAGTGACCATGGAATCAATCTCAACTGCAGTATCCACTTGACTCTCAGAGTTTATAACAGCTGCAATGCTTGAGAAAGAGTCTCTATCATCAACCACAACAGGAGAATGATGGTTTAGCTCTTGGTGGTTCCTCCCCAATGGATGAGTTCTAAAATATGCGTCTACAAGCCGCTCAGCAGAACTCAATGCAGAAGTGAAATTCGAGATCCTTGCGACTCGGTGTGACTGTAACTGTCTCCGGATTAACAGAGGATGGAATCTCGTGGTGGTTTCTCCTTCAAGATCAGGAGCAATGTTCGGATTCAGATCGATATCCTCTGATGCTGCTGCAATGGCGGCTGCTGCAGCACTAGCTTGGTTCTGCTCTGATCTAACTCCCCTAGAAGTCATCAACCGGTTAAGAATCGAATTGGCTCGATCGTTAACTCTTTCTGAGGCCTCGCGGTTACTTAAATCAGGGACCGGGGTTGAGTCCCTGTCAAACCTACTCTGTATACGTCTAATCATTTCTTCCATTGGTATTGTAAAAGGCGACCTTTGAATTGTATTCCTCAAACTCTCGATGCGTCTCGCATGGGGTCTCATAGGGATCTTGGTATCCAAACTCTCTTCAATTTCTCTTTTATGGTTTCCACGCCCATATATCGGTGTCACCGTTTTGGGGGTCACCTCTCCTTTGCAAACCGGACATTCCTTTGCATCCGAGATTTGTAACCATTGGAACAGACAAGGCCAACAGTAAAGATGGCCACAACATGTGAGAACCGGCTCCTTTGACAAATCCAAACATATATTACAATCGAAAAAGTTACCGTCGCTGCCACTGCTTTTCTCGACATCCGCTTTCTTCTCTGATATACCGTCCCCAATGGCTCCGTCACCGTTCTCACAAATTTTCAGATCCTCGTTCCCTCTTTCACTACCCTCACCAGTCTGCAAAGCAACTCCATTCACAGAACTTCCCATCAACTGGTTTAGTTCTATAGCCATGGTATGGGTTTCAGATAGAACCGGGATGGGGAGATTAAGTTGTCTGAATCGCGTCCTATGCCGGGTTCTGATCCTCGTCACAGCGTCCGAGGATCTCTCAGATGGCTCATTAGTCCAATCAGCCAAATTCACAGTTTCATTTGGCGCCGGCTGGAGATCTGACTCGGGACCAGGCCCTAGATTCAAATCCAGGTTCATTGTGTCAGCTAACTCTTCACCCATCAGTACACAAAAAAAAGGCTCCTCCTTTCACTTTCCGTAAACAATGTTACTCCGTGTGATCTTTATTATTCTGCATTGAAGAGAAATAATGACCCAATATAAACTTATCCGGTTCACAAATTGTTTAGATAAAACTTCGAAAAAGGGAACGAAGAAAGGAATATCTCATAAAACAACCAATCTAGCTTTCTTTGCAGGCACACAGTATTCAATCTTAAGCTAGACATACAAGAAACACCAAATAAAAGTAAAACCATAAAAGAAGCATACACAACATTTAGGAACAAAAACACAAAGTCCAGACTTTCAAAGCTTAGAGACCGTGCACCAGAAAAGCTAAGGCCAAGTGAATTAAGAAATGGAGAAGCAAAGATGTAGCAAAAATTCGAGCTTTACGATGGAAAAATAGTTGATTCAATCCTGAATTCAAAATCCAAACAAAAACAAAATCATATGAAGAGATATGTACCGTGGAAGCAATTTACAGGCGTGGGGAGTTGGTATATTCTCAGATTCGCTTCAGATTCAAATGATAACGATGGATTAACGAAGAGAAGATGAAGAAACCGAGTCTCTGTACGAACAAGACGCTAATCACAGATAGAGATGGCAAGAGACGAGCCATTATTCCATTACTGAGCCAACACTGGATCTCCAAAAACAATTTACGGATACCATGGATCAAAAAAAACCCAATCTGAAAACCCTAATTCTCAAATCCCCGCCTGAGAAATCCGCAACCTTCTAAGAAACAAAAACGCAGATTGAAGAAAATCTAAACTCTCGACTCTCGATCCAGCAAAAATCAGCTTAGGAAAACCAGAAACCAATACAAATCTTACAAAAAAAAGAATGATAAACACAAAAAAAAAAAAATCCGGAGCTGGAAAGAGAACAATCAACGACGTGGAGCTTGATTAGGTCAGTAAAATCATATGACCATGGTTTGATCAATCAGCTAGAACACCAAGCTCAAAGCATAAGCTGAAGCTCCCGACAACGCCATGGAAATTCGCCCTTTTTACCTTTAGATTACAAACGTACAAATCTTGTCAAATTGGGCTAAGTGGGAAAACGAACCGAAACCTCTAAGCAGAGAGAGAGAGAGAGAGAGAGAAGGAAAGATGAGGAGAGGGAGAGGAATCTGGTACGCTCCGGTTTAGGCAATGGACGGTCTAAAGTTCCGCGCCATGATCACGATCTCTTGTGATCGGACGGCTAGGGAATTATGAGAATCATTGAGTGCACCTCTCTATAGTTTATGAACTTTAATATTATTTAATCTTGATAAGTAATTATAACTGTAAGAGGACGAAGGTCGAAAGATACCCAATGATTTCTACAAATGTATACCAATTCTCATTAGGTGTCCTTCCTTTTTGGTGTGAAAACCCTTGTTTAGATGCTAATCTTTATATATATATTCTACGTTTTAATACAAAGTTATATACTTCATTAAATTTTGCAGAAAAATTAACAATTCTTTTGACTATGCTAAGTTCTCAAGGCCATTGACTCTGTTCAATTACCAGGCTCATTGATTCTACTAATTTGATACTTCTATCGACTCTACTAGCTGGTAAGCCCACTAAATGTGATAATTTACTAATATTACAAAATGGTCTAGTAAGGAAGAAAATATCCTCTTCTGCATATTCTCTCTTCTATCAACTCTTTAACCTTTAGCATCTCCAAAGAAGCTAAGAACGATCACAAAATTGTAAAGAAAAGCTTATGATATTTAGCTCTAGACCGTTCCAAAAGGATGAAGTTTTGTTCACCTGAGGATCTTTACTTGACTTTGGACCCATACAGATACAATAATTACAGGGAAAGGAATGTCAACCTCGAAGTGCAGGTCTTCATCAATCTCTGTGATGATGAGCTCAGGATCATCTTTATTGCCTTGACCAAATATATAAACTTTTTTCAAACATTATGTAGCTATTAACAAATGAATGTTTCTACGATTTTCCATTGTTAACACAAAACTAGGTATAAATATGATGACTCACTCTGACCAAAGCAGCCGGTTCAAACACAAACTAAGATCTTGCAATCTCTCTGAGGTAAATAAGAAGTGAGATATATAGATACCACCTGGAGTACTTTGCCTGAGGTAAAGGTTATAAGAGATCTATAAGGTAACGCTTATCACCGTGTCCATTCAAAACTTGAGGTGATAAACTAATCCTATTAGTTCATGGCAAACTTTTTCGCATAACGATTGATATGTCACAGTGCATAGCTTGAATTTTTCCTCGACTGCATTATGTGTTTCATCATAACAATTTGTAATGAGTGTCGAGAAACACATCCCGGGATCAACACATTAAGTTGCCAAAAACACAATGAAGGAGCGACCACAGATTGTATCTGAATCGCTGTATAATGGTGGCGATCATCTCCCAAGCGTGGTGGACTCGTGCTTGACTCAACTGTTCGAGGCCAACCATTGGGGCATATTGTACCGGTTTAGATTATAAACCAACCATTTCAAGGACTTTAATTCGGTGGGTCTGAGGATCTAAATTAATGGCTTTTATGTATATTTTGATTCCATATAATATTTCTAAGTGATTTAGCGTTAACTTATTTAATGTATATTTTTTTTTCTTTCTTTTCTTTAAACACAAGCATACCATTTTTATGGACATCAGGACATCCCTATTAAGAACAAACATACCATATTGTTCTTCCCTTTCTAGTCTCTCACTATCGAAACTCGTACCAGAAAACACTCGTTGGTTTTGTTTTTACAAAACACTCGCTTGTTTTAAACGTAACTATCTATATACTACGTTTAATTTAAAATCATTATATGGAACTAATATTACCTTTACGTGTGATTTAGAGATTATGCAATTGATAATTATGGAACTAGTTAATTATTACATAAGTTAACTAAAAGTAAAACAGGCAACAAATTTTCGTGACTCGCGGATCAATTAATTGAGGGTTTGGTCATCATCATCAATCCAAGTTTACGTGTACATGTATTCTACAAAATTACTGAATTAGATTTTAAATTCTTTAAAAATCTCAATCTCAATCTCAATCTCAATATATGATAATCAAAGAAGATTTCGATTAGATTTTTTTGACTCTTCATGAAGTATAGAATACATAATTCCTTCATTTAAAAGATGACATTATATGAGGCACTTTAAACATAAAGAAAAATACTTACTAGCAGTATTATATTTATTTCAGATTCCGATCTAGCCATTTTAGGTTTATTAATAGTAATAATAATTTTATTAAATAAATATGTGAAAAGCTAGTTTAAATTTTTTAATCCCCTTTGACTAAAAGTTATTGGCCTCGTTTGATTATTACGGGGAGGAACAAAAAAACAGTAAATAAAGAGTCTGCTTAGCTCGCGAAAGTGGTCGTGGTCTGGTGGTAAATAGGAGTCGCATTTGTTCCTCCCCACCCAGCTTCGAATCTCGTCGTCTTCTTCGTCGTTCCTCAGATTTCTACGCAGCGTTATACAAACTAATCTTTGATTTCCCCCTTTCGACCTTTCTTCTTCAATGGCACTGATACAACATGGTTTCGTTTCTGTCACCTCTGCGGTTCGATTGAGCTTCTCATCCTCGGCATCACCACCGTCTTCTTCTCCTCCGTTGACGACGAGGGTTTCTCTCAATTTTCAGCCGGAGAAGAAGGGTTGGAGGAGGACTTATTCCCGGAAAATGATATTATGCAGAGCTATGATACAAGAGGCGGTTCAAGGGATTCCTTCGGTTTACGCCAGGGAAATGGAGCGTCTTTCTGCTAAGGAATCGCTGATTCTCGCTGTAAAGTCATTCACCTATATTTTTTTCTCATCTTTAGGTCTTCGATTTCAATATCTGGAATTGAAATTTGCCTGCTTGCTTAGTAACTGGTGAGAATTAGGTTGAATTTAGTATTGGGAATTCTCAGATTGCTTTGATGAATTCACACAAGTTGCGATTATGAAAAAAGAGAACAGCGTTATTTTCTCAGTTTCAAGAATTAGAAGCATTAAGCATTAAGTTTGATTTCTCTCTGTTCGAGTTCTGAAATCATTTTAGATTACAGTTCAATGATGCTGGAGGCTTTGAGGCTTTAGTTACAGGGAAGATCACTGATATGCAAAAGATTGATGTGAATGAGAGGATAACGACACTAGAACGGCTTAACCCGACTCCTAGACCAACCACGTAGGTGCTCCATTTCAGCTTGAGGTTTTAAATTTTAAAGGACAATGCCATTAACTGGTTCCTAATAGCTTTCCAGGTCTCCTTGTCTAGAAGACAAGTGTTCTTACTATGTGTCTTGCTCATCGATGAGCACAGAAACATTCAGTTTATATCTTGAAATTTATGCATTCCTCTAACTGTTTGGGACTGTGGCAGGAGGTTTCCTTCGTCATTTGTGAGTCTATCAAACATGGATATTGTCATTAAGGATGCTAGCGCAAAGGCGACGGCCAACGTCAAACTGCTAAACATGGTATATATACTTTTCCTGGATAAGAATTATGGATATTTATAAGCAAACTCAAAAGAAAAAAGTTATTTGTCTATGCAGATAGAAAACAAAGTCATCCTGTCGTCGAAATTGACAGTGGAAGGGCCTTTAAGGATGAAGGAAGAGTATTTAGAGGGAATGTTTGAGTCGCCAACTGTTATTGAAGAAGCAGTACCGGAACAGCTAAGAGGTTTACAGGGGCAAGCTAACACGACGTTGCAGCAGCTTCCTGAACCTGTCAAGGACACACTAGCCAATGGTCTAATAATTCCACTTGGTAAGCCATAATAAGCAACATGTTAACATTTTTACTCCTCACATGTGACATTGTAACCATGTGGTGTTGTTGTTATCGGCTGTCAGGTGGATCTTACCAGAGATTCTTCATGATATCTTATCTAGACGACGAGATTCTTGTAAGTTCATGAATTGTTATGCCCTTAAAAGTTAAAATCTTGCAGAGAAGTTTACCAAATATGAAACGGGTTTTTGTTGTTGTGTAGATTGTAAGAGATACCGCGGGAATGCCTGAAGTTCTAACGAGGGTTGAAACATCGTCTTCATCGAGCGTTGTAGAGACGATGTCTTGAATACAACAGTTAAAATAACAGGTCCTTCTGTTCCTCTGTTTATGTCTGTAAATGTCAAACAAACTGAATACAACTTACTATATTTCCGGACACAGAGATATCGTTTCTTTACTCTAATTCTGTTTTTTTGTCTCTTTCAATTGCGGAAAAATTATCTTCGTTGACTTCATTCGTGAATGTTTCAGATTTAAAATCCATTTGATGGGCGTTTACAGTTTTCATTATCCATCATTTAACACTTTGAGAATCGAAATTAAAGTTTACATATCCTCCTTCCAAGTTCCAAAGTTGGATCCAATAATTAGTGTAAATAACATGTTTAACACGATGAACAAATCATATGACATTTAAGTGAGAATAAATGAGTTTAAGCTGTTCATAAAATCAATTAATTGTACTAAACAAAAACAATCAAAATTATTTCCACAAAAACCTAATAAACAAAACAAAAGCTCTTTCGTTCGAGATACAAGAGTTACGCGAATTGGTGATTAGAATCTGAGAAAATTGATCCACCATGTAAATGCGAGGAAGAAGACGAATTAGAAGAAGCAGAAGCGTCCATGGAGGACAAGGGAAAATAGGGAAATTCACCAAGTTCTTGGATAAACCCTCCGAAATCTCCCAAACCATTCAAAAACCCTCCGGAGCTCTCACCACCGTCATTATTACCGTTCCAAGTCATCGAGATCTCTTCCATTTCTGAGTTTGAGCAGAACCCTTGATCACAACGCTCGACTTCTCTTAGTTTCTGCGTGTTGATCATGTCTTGGACTTGACGATGAAGACAATGAGTATCTCTTCTTGGTTTTGTTTTGGAAACGCCATGGTCTTCTGGTTTTCCGGTGAGGCTTTGGACGAGTTCGCGGAAGTTGGCAACGTCGGTCTTGATGATCTCAGGTGCAAATATGTGAATTATACGGATCTTTGGCTTTGATTTGGTTATTGAGTATGACTTTTTGTGCATCGTTAGGGTTGATGATGAGCTTCTTCTTTCCTTGAAGATGGTAGCTTCCATTTTTGGAATTATTAGGGTTTATTGTAGAAGAGAGAAAGATGGAGTTGGTGAATTGGATAGTAAGTGGAGATATGTGAAGGTTATATAAGAGAAAAGAGGAAATGATAAGTAAGAACAAAAAACAAATATTTTAAACCATTCCTCTTCACTTTAATTGTTTTTATATGTGGAAAGTATATATATGAACTAGACATAGGTGAATAATTTAATGGGAGTGATATTTTTAAATGCCCGGGAAACCCACGTCGTAGTCAAACACATATATAATGTAAATTCAAAAGATAGTTGGATTAACTAATTACATGTAGTTATTATGAGAAATATGTATAATAAGTATGCCTCACAAGACATGAAATAGCTGAAGCACATTGGTCCCCTCCCACTAATTAAATTATCATGTTCTAATTTCTTTAAAATCGCATTTTTATAAGTTACGTAATATTGAAATATATATGTTCTGTGTCTGTTTGTGCTTGTGTATAATAGATAAATGCAGGTGGTACTAGTTAATTGATTTAAAAATATATAAGTATGATTTCACAAACTTGGCCCCATGTCAGGCACACAAACTCAACAAACTTATGATTGGTTTTTTTTTTCCCAATAATACAATATTTGCTTATATTAATTACTTTGTTTAGTTGATGGCAAAGATCCATTTCTGCATAGACTGATCTGGACTTTTATTTTAAATCAGTTTCATTTTTGGCCTAAGTATCAGCCAGAAAAAAAAAACAAAAAACAAAAATATAATCGCAAAAGAAAACTACTTTTTGTTGCAATCAAATAGTTGATAATTCATAAACTAACCTGGTTATATATATACACATTTAAATCCTAAAAATTCGCATGACTATACATTAAAAGAGGCAGTAAGATGATATTAGAAGAAAATAAAATAGTTGATATAGCAAATGGAGACAATAATGTAGAAAAGTTGAGATAAATGATAAAGTGGAATGTGAAGACATGGAGATGGCATGACTCTTCGGTGACTCTCACTTACACTTTACCTTTAGTTGTCTCACGTCCTTCTTCTCATAATGCACGAGGCAGTTTCACTTCCTTACGTCTATTTATTTTCACCTTTTTCATCTTTTCATTCTTCTTTATCATATTACAAATACAAATAAAACGAAAATTAACACCTTTGATTTAGCAGACAAACAACACTTAAAAGAGTAATATGTTACTACTTTTATGTATATATTTTTGGATGATCCAATCCAACATGTACATATTATACATTACATTATCAAAATCAAATCGACAATCTATATACAATAAGCTCATTACTTAATATTAGTGATCATCCACGAATTAGAAAATAATAGCAATATGCATATAAGCTATACATATTTTATCTCATTAATATCCCTTGCTTGCTATATGACAACTTTGCAAGAAAATAAATTAATGAAGACAACTAGCTTCCCCTATATATATATATATGCTAAACCTAAGATACGTTAACAAACATATTTATTAATTTTTTGTTAAAATTAACAAAAATGTTAATTAGAGACGACATATACGTAGATCGATCGATCATCTTTATAGAAACATATTAAACCTTAAGTAAGTCCCTAGGTTTTTGTTGCACGATCTCACTTTGCATCAGAATATATTTTGGAATTAAATTAAAATTATGGCTTTATAATAGTTAAGCTACAACCTATATATTTTACAGGGAAATAGAGTCAACGGTGAATGATTCGACGATAATTACAAGATATAACGATTAATAGCCGTTGGATGGAGCGGGAAGAGTATATCTATGAAAGAGATCTAACGGCTATAATAAAGAGAGAGAGAACTGAAACTTAACAGAAAGGATTTGCAGATTTGGGTGTACAAATGAGTGCGTCAGAGACTCAAGAGTCGAACACACGAGTCTTGTGCTATATTTTAGATTCGGCCCACATGTGGGCTACTAAGCCGTTGGATGTTAGACACGTGTCCATACTTAATCCGTATAGATGGTGGTGGTCCTCGTATTTGTTTGACGTGGTTCGCAGTTCCAATCTTTTTGTACATCTCTCCTTAGCTGGAATGTGTGTGGACCCCCGACCAATAAAAAGCCCTTTTTTGCTGATTCTTTTTTTTTTTTTCTATTTTAAAATTTGTCAACAAACAAATTTAATCCAACTGCGTACGATTTAGTTTGAGGAAATGATTTGATTATCGTATAAGATAATCTTGCAAAGTGTCTGTTCGTAAATAGGTAATTTTTGCTATAATACGTAAGATGTACTATACTTTATATCATATATGTTTAATGGGAAGTCCACGTTTTCAGATTTTGTTATATATGTTTCTACGAATTTACTTTTTTTCATTCTTTTTTTTGGGTATACATTTATAGGATATAATCTTGAAACTCAGACTAACGCATTACGTATTTAACCAATATGTAAACTGTACATGAGGATGCGCATGTCAAATATTGAGATTTGCTTTGCTCTGTTAATTTACAAATTCACTGGATTAGAGCGGATAACAAACCATATATATCCTTAGTTATTATATTGTCCATTCCTTAAATTATCTAGAATATCCTATCCGATATAGTATATGTTCCAAAAATTTAGATTTCCTTATCTAAATCTGAATATTAAAATAAATCTATCAAATCTGAATCCGGATCAGATAATTTTTTTTTTGTATTAACACTCATATTCAATCCGATTGTTTTAATATGATTCATAAGTTTCATATATTTTTTTTTGCTGTAAATTAAAAATTTATAATTATTTTTAACTAGTGTTATTATTTAGTGATTTTGTTGTTTTTATATTTATTTTTCATTTTTTTCTTTTCAAGTTCATGAAATTTAAATACTTATTTTTTATATAATATATTGATATTAAATTTTTAAAAACTATAATTTTTTAGGTTTTAGAATGTTTTTATTTTTATTATGTTTGACTACTAAAAATCACACATATATATATATTACGAATTAGATCAAGATATCTGGCAGATATTGAATATTTAAAATTTTTATATCCGAGGATTATGGATTTGGATCCGGAAGTAAAGTCACGAAACTGACCGATCCAAATCCGGATTTAAAATTTCTAAAAATCTAGGATATCTATTAAGATATAAGTCTACAAGTTATTGGTTAAAGCGATCGTTCATCTCCCTTAACCGTGCAGGAAGAGCCCAGCGTTCAGGCCACATAGTATCTGTTAGATATTTGGCCCAATTAGGCTCATTTAAGTTTTACGGGCTTAATGAATCATGTAAGGGGAGAAAACAGAAACTCGACAGTGTCCACCTTCCATTTTAGCATTCACTGGCTTATCTTTTCGCCTTGTGACTTCTACATAATTACAGCACAGGCCAGTGGGCATTAACCGTTATTCGTTATATAACACAAGGCTAAATCCGGAAAAGACTTGGCTTCTGTATCCTCTGCTATCCTTTATTTCCAACCAGAATTTTTCGGAAAGATAAACATTTCCAATTCTTAAGAAAATGGATATTATGTTTTTAAAAATATAAGGAAAGAGTCGTATATGTTCTTCTTCGACTAGATCACTGCACTCTCCGTAGCAACTTGTTTGTGAATTTTTGATTTTAGGGATTTTTGCGAAGAAGAAGATGAAGGCGTCGATGAAGTTTCGGGAGGAGCAGAAGCCTCTTTTTAGGGCTAAGGTTCCTCTGAGTATCTTAGGTTTACCGTTTCAATCTGGAATCGTCGCCGGAGAATCCAAGGAGCTCAGCCTCAACCTCTCCACTTTCTTCGAATCTGGGCCTTCTCTCAAGCTCGCTTATCGCCCAAACGATTCGTGGAACCCTTTCTCCCTCATCGTTAAAACCGGAACGGGATCTTTCGGCTCTCCGATCTCAAGCTCCATGCTCATGAGCGCCGAATTTAACCTCCTCGGTAAAGGAAACCCTAGCTTCATGCTTCACTTCAAACCACAATTCGGCGACTTCTCAATCAAAAAGTCACATTCTTCTTCTGGCTTCGACGCGAATCTGATCAAATCCATGAACGGATCCGTTTCAGAAGAGGATTCGTCGATCGAGGTGGTGGATTCCCCTGCGGTCAACGGATGCGGCGGAGCATTCAGGAAAGTCACTGTTCTGCCATCAACTTCAGCCGGAGACATCGCCGGTTTACTATCCGGCGTCGAAGTCGCGGCGAGAACGTCTCTACCTGTGAGAGGACGCGCCGTCGTGAATTTCAGGTGGGGCGTTAGGGTTCCAACCGAGATCAGACGCGATTTCGATCCAACGGCTGCGATTTCGCTGAGGATCCCTTTTCTGGTGATGAATAAAATAGGAATCGAACACGTGGACGGGTCTGATGCTAAAGAGACCAAATCCACGAGCGATCCGGGCAAAGTTTCGGGTCCAAGTCAACCGAAACCGAGTGATGATGTGGCGGGTGTGTGTTTGGCCTTGGAAGAGCTTCGATCGGAGAACAGACAGTTAAAGAGAGCCGTCGAAGATCTCCGGGGAGTGATATCAAACGTCCGGTCATTCTCGCAGGCGACAATGGATTACGGATCGCACTCAAAGTACCGTGAAGGCGAGAGGAGCAACAACAACAACAACAACAACAACGGTAGATCGAGAGCTGATCGGTGGAGCAGCGAGAGAACGACGTCGGATTACGGCGGGAAGAAAAGCAAGGAAGAGGGTGACGTGGCGGGGGAGCTGAAGAAAGCCTTGAAAGGAGCTGCTTGAAAGCTTCTCGATGGTATATGGTAACTCGCGATAAAAGCTTTATTCGAATTGCACTTCATTCGTCTTCTTAATTTAGCTATGGCTTTTGTATATATGCGTTAAATTACTGCTGGAGTTTGGAAGATCTTGAGAACTTGTTTTGGATATTTCAATGGAATTGCTTGATTTGAATCAGTGTAATATGTTCGCAGTTAGCTATGAGCTTGAATGTATTATAAGCGGCAAGTGTGTTTGAACTAAAAGGATTATACAATAGTTTGCAGTTTTATTAATTAAACGAAGTAGGAGATTTTGCTAGTCTGTTGGATCTTGATCCTTCTAATGGAAAGAGAGGAGCTGAACAGAGGAGAAGTAATAGTAAGCATGAAAAGGATGATGCAGGAAAGTCATCTGCTGGTCAGAAACGAGCAAAAGCCAACTTTTGAAAAGGGTAGTCCTACAAAGAAAAACACTAGTACCGCCTCTAAATGGGAAGCTAGTGAAAAGGAGACAGGATCTTTTGCTCGCCCAAAGAAGCGTACAAGGAGGTAATGAATCTTTGCACTGCTTTACTATCTTATAGAGGATCAAGAATCTGCTAACAAGTTTATACAGTATTGGAATCCTGTTTACAGAGGAGAATTTGCTAGTTCCAGAATGCAGCAAAATATATGTTCAGTGATTGTAAAAAAACCAAAGATCTCAAACAAGTCTATAATAGTGTTCCAGTCTGGATTATTGTCACGCTTCTGTCTTCTGTACATCCTACTGTAGTGGAGATCTTGCTCAGGCGATAGACTTTCCCTTATCAACTTTTGAGATAATAGGAATCCCACTGGCAGCTTTTCGAACCTATCAGATGGTTGATTGGGAAATTTTGTCAGTGAAGGGTTTAGCATTAGAAGAAAATTTGAACGAGCTGTTTGCAAGATATACCTCCTTAATTTGCTTCTTTTCTCGAGCTGTACTGGTTGCGTGTAAGATTGTTTCGCCTGGTTTAAGAATGCATTTATGTGTTGGGATCCCAGGATGTCCCTCTTGCCATACAATATCTTCTTCAGGAAACTGCAATGAGTTCGAGATCAGGGGGTTTCAGCTTCTGAAAAACAGGGAGGAAAAACATAAAACTTGAAGAAGAGATGTAACCGTTTGATCTTACATATCTGATACCGATCCAATCGCACGGGTCTTTCAATGCCTTTTTCCTTGGAGAAGTCACCAGCTGATGCATTTCCTGTTAGATAGGAAATCTATATATCTTAGAATGGCAGAGACCTAACCTGATGAACAACACACAATGGAACATGAAGACATTTACCGTTTCTGCGTCATAGTCTGTGATGAGAAATGAAACGTAATCGTTTTCACCAGCAGTTATTCTTATATTGACCCAATTGTTAACAAGAGACGCAGGAGATAAATCGCCCCAGGTTGGGATAGGTGAAACTTGAGGAGTAGTAGAACTCGGTCCTGCCTCTTCTTCTTGGATCTTTGCAGGAGCTACATTGAAATTTTCTTGCTAAGAAAACAGAAAAGAAAAAGACAGTGCAAGTTAATGCCATAGTCGATTTTCAGCTTTTGAGATTTAGAAAGAGATGATGTAAAAACCTACTAATTTGAGTACGTCTTCCTCGTTCACTTTCAGAAGGGGTTTCAATGGCTGGTCTTTCTGTTCATCGGAGGTAGTAACTTTCTCCGTTTCCTTCCCATAAGAAGCCTGTGAAGTTTCCCTAAGAAACAGAGGGATTGAGGAAAAGGTTAAAGGAGAAAGAAGAGAAGATCATTTCTTTGCATTAGCAAAAGCGTCGATTAATATACCTCAATTCTTGGACCAGTGTATCAGTTTTGAGTTGATTGTCAAAAGCGGTATGATCTGTTTTGGTAATGTTCCATGTGTTCTTCAGTTCTTTGATGATCATAATCTTTGGCTGAAAAAAACAGAAGACGACATGAGCACATCCTTCCAGAACAGAATCAATGGATAAAAAAATGAAAGATTAAACCGGTGTTTACGCCGGAAATTGTAGAAGACTCTGCGAAGAAGGCCTGGAGAACTTCGTAGTAAGCCTTTTTCTGGAGTTCGTCTAGATTCATTTTCTTGTTCGTGGGGAAGAAGAAACCATCGTTATTGATATCGCTCGACATAGTCTCTGTTTCTCTGTTTAACCCAGGAAGTGATTTTCCTGCACCATATCTCTTCTTGAAAGGGAAACGAGTTGATTCTTCTGCAATAGAATCAAGATCAAATCACCACCGAAACCAAAGCAAATCCTACTCGAAGACCCTAATTATTTGGGATTGCAATCGAAATGTTACACAAGAAGTCGATTGGGGAATTCAGTTGAACAACACCGTAAGGAGATTTTGAACAGACGTACCGGCGGGAGAATCTGTGTGTTGATCTTTCTGATCCGCCATTAAAGAGAAACCTCGAACAATCTCTGGCGCAAGAATGTGTTGCAGAGGTAAATGAGAGAAGAGCGTGAAGATTTTGGAGAAGAAGCGATGTTTAACGACTTGTGGAACAAGGTAGGGGTTGTGTAACAAACTTTTACGGTTTACTTAAATGAGTCATCCCTATTTTACCAGAATTATTATTATTATTTTTTTTGGTCAACAAACAAGAGAATTAAATGAAAAGTGAAAAAAAAAAAAATTTATAGGTCTCGGTTGATAGATATCATCAACGACAATGGACTCAATTGATAAATTGGTGAACTCGATTGATACATCAACAGTTTCTTAACTCAGGTTGATTAAGAAATTTAGAGAAAAGGGATTTTTTGGCAACAAAAAAAGAGAATTACGGACTAAATTGCAAATAATCTCATTTTCGTTTGCTCAATAGCGTTAGATTGGTACGGACATCTAATCCGACGGATACGGATAAGCAAATGTGGGGAATTAATATGTGATTATACAAAACAAAATTCAAGAAAATCTACTAATTAATAATCGTCATTTCAATTTTTAACTTAATTATAAAAACATATTTTATTCATCAATACCCACAAAACAAAAACTAGAAAGAGTCTTCTCAAATTACCCAATATAAGCTCATGAGACATATACATGTTGAAAAAATGACTTGTGGAACAAGGTAGGGGTTATGTAACGAATATATACAGTTACTTGAAGTATTTGTTTTTTTTACCACTTAATTAAATGAACATATTTTTAATACTGTCTTTTTACTCTAACATGGTAAGGTAATTTAACTGAACCAATATAATCAATGATTAAATCGCCGGGAGCAACCCTAAATCGAAGAGAATAGTCCAGGAGTCGAATCGGAGATGCAAAAAAGGAAAGAACAAGTTGACGGATGATGAGAATATCTCCGGAAATCGAAGAGACGAAACCCTCTGTTAAAAGGGAAGCTTCCGTGAAGTAGGAGACGAGCTATCTCAATCCGATCTATCTTCTGTAGAATCATTTACAAAACAAGTTATTGAAATCATGTTTAACACTGACTCGTTTCTTCTCTAACCAAATTGATTATTAGTGATTGATCATACAAGTACTAAAGATGTCAAACAAGTCTTCGAAATGATCTTTACACGGACCCATCTTCCACCTAGAGCCTCGGGAGTAACCCTGCCCCAGCTCAATCTCTGGCGCAAGAATGTGTTGCAGAGGTGAATGAGAGAAGAGTGAAGATTTTGGGGGAGAAGCGATATTTATACGACTTGTGGAACAAGGTAGGGGTTTACTTGAATGAGTCACTTATTTTTAGGAGCGTTAATTTTTTTTGTCAAGAAACAAGAGAATTAATTTAAAGTGATACAATAAATAAGATAGTTTGACAAAAATTTAGTGGACTCAATTGATAGATATCAACCACAATTGACTTCTTTTAAAAAAAAAAAAAATTTGTTATAATATTTGTATTTACTTCTTTTTATATTAAATTTACCTGAGTCCATTAGCCAATCTTAATATGGATGTAATGGATATAATCAATATCTATTAGATTTCTTATTAGGGATTGGATTAGTCCAGTTATATGAATAATACAGTTCTTTTTCCTAAATGGCGGCCTATTTAACGGGATTTTTTTCTTTTCTTTTTTTACAAAGCTCAAGGGCCCAATGGCTAAGTAGCTAATCTCAAAAGCCCAATTGATGCTCTGGTCTTTGGCAGAAGGAATGATAGATAATTAGGAAAAAGGAGAGTGATGAAACCCTAGTAGAGATGAATGATAAGCTTCTCATTGATGGAAAACCAGTTAAGTGTGAACCAAGTCTGCATGATTTCACTTGCAGATTATATTGAAAAGAAGTGTCTTGACCCATCATACCTTACCGATTTGCATTTTACTAGAGGTATATCCGTTGATGTAAGTGTAACATATATTTTTAGTCTCCATATATTATATAAAAACATTCTCAAATATATTACTTTTGGGTCTCGAGCATGCTACATAAAGTCATATAGCTGCAAAGGTCAACGAAACAATATCTAGGGATGTGGAAAAGTGACTCTCGATTATGCATGTACATTTAGCCAAATATATACTTATTAGCATTTTTTTCATTAAAAACTAAAAAGTTTTAATCAAACGCATAATGTCTGGTACTTTGTTGTTTGAAGTTTTAGAAAAAAAAAAGGATGCATAGGTAAATTAATATAATCATTTGGAGATATTATAAGTTACAGCACATTCCAATCAGCCCCTAAAACTGTTACACTTTATACAGTTTATAGGTAAAATAATATAATCATTTGGAGAAATGACTATTGCAATTACACGGGAACATCACATTATAGTCAGTCCTCTAAAAGTCCAAAATTAGGTGAAAATTTGATCTATGGGTAGTTGAGAAGGCACAGTGAGTTGTGCTTTAAGATACTTTTTTCTCCAGATTTGTTCGATCCTTCATTTTAGTGTCTTTTAGGCTTTTTGCTATCTATATTGTTCATAACAATATATCTCGAGTTTTACGATATTCAAAGTTACTATAAAATTTCCACTTAATTTTACAAAATTTTATGTTACTTATCTTATACTAATATCATATTGTCTACAGACTCTGCGTTACATTTGCGGAAGAAAATGAAATTAATCTCAAAGTTATACGTATTTATACGAAAAGGCATTACAATATAATTCTAAGGAAAGCTACAATATGTATGCTACTAATATACTTAACGGTAACTATTAATTAACACAGTAAAAATCTCATTTATTCAGTTCTGTTTTGTAGTTAAGACTCTTGAACTTCAAACATAGGTATTTTCGTGTCTTTCAGTTTTATCCTTTGTAGTTATTTTTTTCTTTCTGAAAAATCATCTGTAATTCTGGATTTTATTACATCCTCGTTTAACTAATCTCTTCAAACTTTACCACAAGATTGGACATAATTAAGTACTACGAGGCAAGTTGGACGCAGATTACCAAACACTAATCAAAACTCACAACTTAACTAGATGTGCCCAATTAGATAGACAGCAATAATTATTGTTTTTTTTTTACAGTATCATGTTTCACTGACAACCCCAAAAGTTTCACTTTCGCACATTACCCCCAAAACGTTCAAGGTACACTTTCACCACCTTGTGGCAATATTATCAAATCAAACTAGCTAACATTTTACAACATGATTATTAATTAATGAGATAAAAGCCAAAATCTATGTTTCATCTCTGATAATTCACAAACCCCTTTGTAACATTTCTTGAAATCTCCGGTAAGATTCGACTTTCTCGAGCAAGAACTTTTCGTGGCAATTAGCAATGAACATATCCGCCAAATGATCAATATCATTATTATCATCGGCTACTCCAACATCTCTGATCTCTTCCAAATCCTCGACCTTCTTGTGCTCGAGCCACTCGAGGTAGCCATAGAGCTGAGACTCATCATCTTCTTCACCATTGATGTCAGAGACAGAAAAAGGGAAAGGCTGAGGGACAGGAACAACATCAGAGGAACACCAGTTGTAATGCAATCTGAACGAACCGAAAAAGATCTTGCGTTGATTCTTTGAAGCCTTTTTTGGATAAAACATCGTGAGCTTTCGTTTCTTGTAGTTATGTTTAGAGATCTCTAAGAAAATTGATTTAGCTCTAGAGACAGCTCTAAGGAAACGGTAGAGAGGGTGTGCGAGGAGATTTTGAATTAGGGTTTTGAGTTTCATGGACGGTGATGAAGTAGAAGATGATGAACATGATGATGATTTGAGCTGCATGACTTAAAGACTCAAGAGAGAGACTCTTTCTCTCTTTCGCACACTTATTTTGTGTTTTTTTTTTTACCTCTATGCATTAAGACGATAACTCTCGCGGGACTTTATAAAGGATTTTGCTTGACTTTTTTGCCACTCCTTTCCTTGTTATTTTCTGAAATAAAGTTTTCGCACCAGTGGGTGTTTTTGTAATTTGGGTTTCTCCGAAAATCATTGTCTGTCTGTGAAAAGTATTTTAATATTTTCTTTGTAACACGATTGTAAATTTCCGTAGAATTATCCTCGAAATTAAAGTGGATTGGTTATTTACAGTGTTATTTCCTAATTCTTAGCGAGGAAATGTTGTTATAGACTTATTAAAGATAAAGTAAGAAAGGATCTTTAAAGGATCTTGATAAACTAATATATATAGGTGTGATTTGTGTTAAGTTATCGATTAGGATAGACACGCAAATTAAATTGTGAACAACATACACGTAAGCTTTATAGATACAACATAGATTGGTCTGCCTTCTTTGTATTTATTGCATAAAAACCAATATAATTTTTGTGGTTTTACTTCTGTTAAATGGATTTTCCATAAGTTTACTTTGTTTTAGAAAGAAAAAAAACAAATTATGTATATGTGTGGCGCAACACAAGAAGTAGAGTGAGCCACAAAAGGGTTTGGCTGAGGACTGAATTTTTCAACTCTCAATTAGGTATCGGGAAGAGTTCAAACTAATTAAAACATTGCGTAACGTTAAAGAAACCAAACACTTCCTAATAATTTATTTGTCATTATAATAAGTGAACCTTATATTAATATTGATTTGTAATCTCAGATTCCCACTACTTCATGTTTCACTTCTGTTAACTTGATATAATAAACTCAAAACGCAGACAACTTTCTGAATAATCTATAATATTTTATAGACGTAAAACTAAATTTATAAATATTACATACGTAAATCAATAAAATAATAAATATATAAGCTAGCTTATGGAGTGTGTTTTGGTGATTTGAATAAGACTAAAACCCACCCTACAACTTCTACTAAATCCTTGTTTATACACTCTTTTTTAACTTCAACCCAATTCCCACATTTCCAAAACTTAGATCCGACCAACAACAGTGATTTATTATATTACAATATCCAACACTTTCAATTTTTACCAAAAATTACTTTTTATTTAAAACTAAACACATAAAACAATATTTTTGGGATTTCAAAAGTTCTTATTCGCGATGGAAATTTGTAAATTGTTGAAATTATGTGGTCCAATGGTGATACGTATTTGGGGTTCGAATCCAACAAAAATAATATTAAAAGTCACTAAACTAAGTTGATAAAAACAAAAAAACTTGTAAATCCAACTTCATTCAAATAATTTAGCTAGTTAGCATTTTTTAAGTAATAATTTTCAGGTTTGTTTTATTTAGTACAATAAATTTAACTTCAACAATACTGTAACACTACTGTAATCAAATAGTTGATTAACTTCAATTTTCAAGAATTCTTACTTTTCCATATTTTATGTATAACACCTATGTAAAAAAAAAATCCAAATATAGAAGCTAAAAAAAATTGGATGCAGAATACTCAATTAATCTGGACGAATTCAACAGATGAAAGAATAGTTTCAATAGGATATATATCTCATATAGACCATATTCAACAAATATAAGAGCAGACAATCTCGCAGAGAGCGCAAAAAATATCCAAGAAAAATGGTATATGTTAATTCTCTGCCTCCTTTATGGTTACTAAAACCATTTTAAATTTATAATCAATTTGTCGTTAAAAAAAAAGAATACTCAATTAATAGGACTTACTAAAAAAGCTAGTTATGTGTATCAGCCAAGAAAAATATAAATAAACTATATTAATAGTTGTAATTAATTAGGACCTAATTAATTATTGATTAATTAATTGTGTTGGATGGTGTTCATTTGGATCTACGAAGGGATTAAATTTAGGCAATCGGATCCATGCAAATTAGGCCAAAGGTCCTTGTCGTCATGGAATCTCTTGGACCAGTTTCAGGAATTTTTAGGGGTTCTTGAAGCCAAACAAATCCCAATAAGCACATGTCTTCTACACACAATCCTATATCGTTAATTACACATATGCATGTATTAGCTAGTTAGTAATCACATATATTACTTTATTCACGAAACAAACACATATACTAGTAAATTATTAATTTTAGTAATACGTCAATTTTTCATCCAAGTTTTAATCATATTTTTCGTAACAGATATGTGTATTGATTGTGTCAGGTATGTAAAATTCGAATCGGAGTTTTTGTTTGTAAATATGAATGTTATACGGAGAAACTATATCGCTAATTAGAATTAACTTTAATATATATATATATATATATAGCATTATTTGTTTGTGGATGTTATAAATAAGTTAAGTTGTCTGATGATATTCATTTTTCAAATAGCCGCGAACGGCGCTTAAGGCTTAAGGTTCGCTGAAAACCTCAAAGACCGAGGATATATAAGACGAATCAAACTGTTTGTTAATAACTAAATATAATAAATCCAATGTGGCTCTGGTCTAAAGTTAGTCTTTTAAGAAATCAGATAGATGATAAACTATTTTTATAGGACTTGGAAAAATAAATTAGACAAGAAATCAAAGTGGCTGATTTCCACTTGATCGGGCCACCTGAATCCCTGGAGCTCTTGTCTTTCTTACAAGAAGAGACAGACCAAAATACACATGCATACTTTGTAAATTTAGTTCTTTTTTTTTTGATCATCAATCTTATTAAAAACTTTTGAAGCATAATGAGACAGAAACGAAACCACGATTTTTAATTAGGCCTAAAAACACTTTTTTTAAAAAAAAAACAAAACAAATATTTTGAAAGTTTTTTTTAGGCTTATTGTAAGATATTTGTCTCTTGTTAACGTCTCCTCGGCAGGGGAAAGTAAACTTCATGCAAATTTACACGTAAATTTTGCGATGTTCTTTTCGGATTGACAAAAACAAATAATTGACTTATTATTTTCTAAAAAAACGTATTTTCCTTTATAATAGTTAAATACTTAATTTGAAGAACTTAGCTCTTTGAGGTCAAAGTTTAAAGTTTCATCGAAGTTACGCATTGAAAATAATTCCAGCTTGGGATACTATAAGTCTATAATCATAATAATCAAATAAAATTCCAGGATTTAATTATCCCTCGATACTGTATTCATTGAACCTTGTATCCATGCATGTATTGACTAACCATACGTACATAGATTTCAATCCTCAGAATAAGAATTTATAGTGATTAAGTGTCATGTATTTATTTTAAATTTTATTTGTTTGGTTGTTATGGTGATAAATAATTAGGAAAAAGCAGAGAAAAGAAGAGAGTGGAGAAGAAAGAAAGGTAAGAAAGAAGTGTCTCCAAAGTGCATCAGCAAGAATCCATGGATGACACAGAAGATGAAAGAGTTGGTATCTCTCTTGTAACCACTTGCAACTACTCCTTCTCTATCAATTCGTTTCTCTCTTCTTCTTCTTCTTCTATCATTCACTTCTTTTTTTTTTACCTTTTATTAATTTAATTAGGTTCTATGCAATAATTTCAAGCTAGTTAATTATATGCATTAATCTAATGAAGGATGGGATACATGTCCAGGCTGCCTAATCGATGTTTATCTTGAGTATTAAAAGTTTCAAATTTTGTCTATTAGTTGAATTTGTGATTCAACATCATTGATCCAGGCTTGTGTATTATTTTGTAAAAGCTAATGCCTTTTGGGTAAAATTGGTAATAATTGGGGAATAAAAATCACTCACCATTTCTGTTCTTTCTTTTTTTTTTTGATATTTCAAAAGCTACATAAATATATGGTGGGTAGTATATTATAACTTCATGCACTCAAATTTATACACGTGAAGCTTTGGTCTACCATAAAAGGGGTTAGAGAGAATCAAATTGATAGAGAGAGTTGGTTATCAGAAAAATACTTGATAGAGAGTTTGTTAAGTCACAGAAGAAATTGAAATAAAAGTGATCATAATCATTGAACATCTTTCATTACATCATCTCGCTTCCAAAAATTCAATCATTTGCACATGCTCTTCATCATCTATTATATCCACCTCCTCTGACTCGATCCAGGCATCATACACACATATACACTCTTCAAATAGAGAATTGGAGTGGTTTAGCATGACATCTTTTGTGAAGACATTCGAATATATCGATACATTTGCTATTTTAACCGGTTTAAAAAATAGTTTTTGACTTGTTAACCATTAACAACCAACAAAAATCGTGGTTTTTCTTTAACGAAAAATACTTGATTTCTTAAAAAAATATGGCCATTTTTTATTATAAAATAAAGATTACAACAAATATAACCAAAATTTCTGATTATAAAGATTCATCACTCAGGGTCAAAACTGTTTTGATCATTGTTAAAAAATACTCCTTCAGGCTCTTTTCTTCTTGACAGATTTGGATTTGGACGAAGAGGAATGCTTATCCTTGCTTCTCTTTTTGGTGGATTTATCAAGACTATTTTGTTTCTCCAATTTGGTAGACTCAACACTGATAATTCCACTTGAAGAGATCTTTGAATGTTTCAGAGCCTCTGCTTCTTTGTCCCCAATTTTATATTGTTGAAGCTCTAAATCCATAGATCCTTCGGTCTTCTCCTCCATCATTTGTTCCTTTAAAATACACAAGAATGACAAGTCCTTCAATGTTATGACTGAAGCGATCACCTCAAATATAACATTTTTACACGGTAACGGGAAGGTAGGAGAATAACCTCGACTTGTTTTGCTCCTTCCCTGAGATCATCGTCGACTGATACATTGTGAGGTTCAAGCACTCTCTGCAACCATGAACCGTAAATTTAGCCTTTACAAATATATTAACCTCAAGAAAACAAAGCAGATGATAGTATTCAATAGGAAACACAAATATATGAAAATAACTTGAGGGCAATGGCATCAAAGATACAAAATCTGTTCTCGGTTTTGTAATCGTTTATTCTTATGATCATAATTGATGGATCAATCACTGAGGAAAAACACCAAGGGTTTACCCTTTTCAAACGAGGGCGGGTTGATTCAATCTCCTTTGCTGCAACCCCGTTCAGATATTTGTATAACTCCCTTGCAATCTTTAAGAGAAGAGAGTGAATCTGTCCCCTCTCCAACTGCATTTGTCTCTGGAAAATCGAACATTTCAAATGTGTTTGCAAGTTTTCTCAACATGTTCTGGTGAAATATAATGAAGCAAATTTGTGTAAAACACATTACCTCGATGCTAGAGAACTCCGACTCCTGCAATCCCAAGCATAGCAATACAGATGCCTGAAAATATGACAGTGATACAGGGATCTTCTCTTGAAAATACTGATGTGCCAATGTTTTGCAGATGTCATAAACCTTTCAACGATAAGACAATGAAACTGGTTACAACAAAAAAGCAGTTGGTATTGATCTAAATCTGTTTCATAAGTTTATATGGTAGACCGTTAGTTTTACTTCTGCGCCATTTCAACTTTCAATGTGTTTTGGATATAGAGTGGTTCCAAGAGATCATTCTAAAAATCTAAATGTATTTCTCAGTAAAGAAATCTAACCAGATTGAAGTCAGTCATATTGTTGGTGTATACTCTGAGCCTCTCCATATCAAATGGAGAAAGTATACCGTCAAGTGTCTTCAAAAAACCGTCTGTTGAATTCCCTGAAGAATCAACGTCCGCGAAGTTTATCTTGGGGTTTAAGACACTGCACAAAGAATGATATGAAAAAAAAAAAAAATTATATGTAATTGATATACCGCAAAATAATGGCAAGAAAGTGTTAGTGCTTACCTCATTACAAGTTTATAGTCCATCTTCTTAAATTTATCACTCAGCAACTTAGAGAACCTTATCCTGAAATCTGAACAAAGCAAAATAACTTGTCAAACATTAAACAAATATGAAGATGAAGAAATTCAGTTCTTGATCAAAGGAATCAACAAACCTTTATAGAAGGGAGCAAAGAACCCCAATTCCTCGGACTTGCTGACTTCTAGTTCGTCATTCTTTAAAGGTTTTAGAAGCATACATGTGTGCTCACCAGTCACAGCACTCTGATCCAAGCACATGGAATAATCACTGTTACAAAACTACTACAAGAAATGGAATCGCATAAGCACTCAAGGAGAAAGGATGGAGGAAATCTCAACTGGGATTTGGCTAACGTAGAATGGAGCAAAATTATGCTTTCTCCAAAACCGGAAGAGGTCCAAAGTAAGCCCAAAGGAGACACCAATGTAGTGGAGCCTCTCAGGTCGTCGTTCATGGAGTGGGACCAATAGAGGTGGAAGATTCGTGCGAGGCTGTATTTGCTCCTCGAGCATGGAGACCTGTCGAAAAAGGAATCAAGAGAAATAACTATGCTAGTGAACATAAAAAGAAGCTGATTCTGCACTAAGAAAACTCCAAAGCCCACATAGAATATAGAAACACCAGAAACCTTCTCAGCAGCCTCACTAACTCTAATGGGTGAATGCTCCACATCAGCTTCACCAACTGCTTCTGAGATTGGAGCAATCTGGCCCTCAAAATATCTGCAAATGTCAATCAGTACAGTAAGGAAGAGCAGCACTATTTGTTTAAGAGTATGACCACAGGTAGTGAAGAGTACAAAGTCTAAATTGTCGAGCAGAACCTAAGATTGATATAAGAACTGTATAAAATGCACATGATAAAAAAACTCGTGTATTGACATTTTCATGAGATTACCTGGTCAAGAGTTCAACTGCAGCAGAACCATATCCCATCTACAAAGAAGGAAATTAGAAAAATCACACACAAAACCTAACTGGACAGGTAAAAACATTACCTTCATGGCGTTAGGGTGGACTGCTATGCGTACAATCCGAGCACCAGAAAGATGTGGAAATTCAATGTCCCGGAATTGTTCACAGAATTTCCATGGGATTTGGTCTCCATATGGTGAATGGCCATCCCTTAAACTTTTGAGGGCTGAGCTTTGAGATATATGTCCTTCCAGACACACCTGAAAATACCAATTACAATAATGCTTAAAGTCACACACATCAGAAAAGCGACAAAAGCTAAAACCTTTTGACAAAATGTAGAAAAAAGCAGTTAAAACATTTTGATAGCTGATAATTAAATCTTTATCTTTTTTTTTGCCAACAAAATTATAGATAATTTAATCTTCATAAGTCCATATATATGAAGACTGGTGATTTTCTGTTCTAGGTCACTGTGAAGCTAAAGCAAACTCTTAACTGTAAGGTGTTTCAACAGACACCTAACAAGCCGGTGGTCAAATTTCTTATAGTAATTCTAGGAGCAGAATATAAAGCTGTAATCTATACCTGGATAACACAGAGTATATCAGGAAGTTTGTTTTGGGACTCAACAGGACCTGTGTTAGAGGCAGTTAGGCATAGTTCTGAAAATGAAACTAGTTGGGGGAAAAGGAAAAATTGCATACCAAGTAACACAAACAAATGATGAGCAGGAGCATCAGCCACCAATTGAAGATCATTAGGAGAATTCTTGTAGTGAGAAGAGACACATAGCGCCATCATTCTCTGTAGGGTGCACTTATATCAGTCTATTGTCAAAATACAGGTAACAAAGGAATGTGCAGACTCAATCAACCCCATTTACCTGTAAAAACAATTCACTATCTTTGTGATAAGAAAAGAGTGTGTCTCGATTGACATAATAGAGATCACATTCACTTGGCTGAGGATGGCTACACAAAAAGAAGAAAGAAGATGAATCAAATAAAAAACATTTCTAGACGATTAGTACCGTATACATTATAAAATTTCAGTAAAATACGCAGACCATGCGGGATTAGGCAGACTAGTAGCAACGTCAAGGCAAAGTAGGCCATTAAGCCAGGATTCTATTGGATCTCCAGAAGCGTATCTAATAGACTCATTAAGTTCTATCTTCTTGAAAAGACAACCTGCCAAAGTAACTTGAGAGAGTCAGGGGATTCTCCAAAATAGTGAATCACATCAACTAGAGGCACTACAAAACGCAGGCCATGCGAATAGAATTTACTTTACTACATAGAAATAATTTATCAGATAAACTATAGCAAAGTAGGCTATTTTGCATGGAAATTAGATTAATGTTTGCATGCGTCTTAAGGGAAAAAATGAAAACAAAGGTCATGTTCTTCGAAAAGAACATTTGCATATATTCCTCCAAACAACAATGACTGGCCTTCAAATGACTATGCCACAGAGATCTTTACGATTGAGCTCACTGCTAAACACACGAAATGAAAATTTTATAAACAATGCTGGAAGCACTATACTTTTCTTTCCTAAACAGTACATACGGAATTCTACGTGATGATTCTAAGAAAGATTAGTCTCTAAAATAATTCCCTAATTCATATCCAAGAATGAAAGCAAGAAGTAACAGTTGAATACCAGAAAGAGAACCTTCATGACCAGTAGCAGGAGCCCGGCTTTGTTCATCTAATTGTTGGAGAAGTTTCAGAGATAAAGATCTACCAGTGCCTTCATATCTTTCAATAAAAAGAAGAAGAAATAGGTAAAATCAGTAGCATGATTTTTCCTGAATTAAAACCAGAACAAGCATAAAACTTCCCATGTTATGGAAATAGCATCACATTTCACATACCCGCTGACAGTTGAGGATAGGAAAACTAGATAAGGACCGAGCAAAGACTTCACAACGGGCAAAGGAATAGCTGCCGCTTCATCAATAACCAACAACTCCACTTGTGAGAGCTTCTCATGCTCGTGCGGTTGTATATACTGCATGCAAAAAATCAAGGGCATGGAACAAGTCAGAGATGGACACAAATTACAGCTTAAAGACCATGAATGAATTAATTGACGAATGAACAAACCTGGATAGTTTGCCTATGTTGCTTGAAGATATTTATCCGTACAATAGCTTTTTTGAAGTCAGGATTCGCACTTTTCACAACATCATAATCAAGGTGCTCCTTTAAAAGAGAGAGAGTGAATGGTATTTAAGAAACATTTATGACCACGTTTTTCTTCTTTGCTTGAGATAGCATAGGTCTAATTTAATGTTATCTCAATAAAAATTCATGCTCTCACCCTGAAGATTTTTCTAATTTAATGTTATATCAAAATAATCTGTAGAAAAAGAAACTTGCTTACCTTATATTCAAGTGCATCAAAACCTTTACAAACAAACTCGAAGAATGTCTTCAAGTTGTCCGGGCTTGGTGCAGTAATGTAAATATTTGAGTACCTAAAAGCAAATAAATCGCACACCCATAAATTTAACAAACATCCCGAGACAAATTAATGGAGAGTAAAGGAACATATGGGAGTAAATCTACCCAGCAGCAACAGCGCCAGCAACCGCTAAACCAAGTGCAGCAGATTTTCCACGCCCTCGACTAGCAATCAAAGCAACTATGCTGCGGAGAGCCTTATCCAAAATTGCATCAAAAAAAGTGACAACAGCTTTACCCTACAAAAAGGAATGCAGAATCTCCGTTAACATCAGCCATGCGACAAGCAAGAACATTAGCAAGACAAGTACGCAAAGAATTGATAGCTTTGAACCTGATCCAGTGTACAGCATTTCTTGATTAACGGACCAACTGGAAAATCATCACTTAGTTCATCTTTCAAATCCTTCAGCTCACTTTCTGCCTCAGAGAGCCCTTCGGAATCCTTTAAGTGGCACAGAATATTAAAGAGTCATCAGTGGAATTTTGGAAAACATTTTCTCACAACAGAAGCCAATTCACTTGACTATAAAGATTACCATTTCTGTTGGAACTTGAGTAATAGATCTTATATGCGAGGAAAGCGGTAATATATTCAACTCGTCATCCATGACAACACATGCTTTGCATGATGCAATTGATAGCAGGAAGCGTTCATTGAATCTGCCGGCAGCCTCAGAATGCGACTCGGTCCGGAATCTGTCATGGACATCCTAATATGAAAAACAAACAAAAAATCATGTAGATGATGTTTTTGTCTCATTTTCTTAAGGGTACGAAATAAGAGTATGAAATACGTGGTTCATACCATAACCATTGTGCATAGACTAGTAAGCGATGCAAGTGATCGTAATATTAGTACAATCATCCCACCACCTTCCACAGTCTCTATTGTCCTCGCTAGTAGATTGGGAGTCAAAGCTTCAAAATCCTGAATTTATCAAGAAGAAATATTGACTATTACCCACAAAATGAAAACAGGGCCAGGTGACAGTAATCTTTAATGAATATTAAGAAGACAAAGTACCTGTAAGATGCACATGCCAAAAGTATTTCCCAGAATTCGTTCAGAATCTTTGTACAAGCAATGAGTTACTCTTCCCACATCAAGCAAACGCGAGAACGCGTCAAGCTTCTCTGGGTCCAACTGTCCTCTCTCCCTCAATCTCTTCAGCTGCTTTGTACGCTTTTTCTTATGACTGCAAACAAAACGACGAATGCAAAGCTCTCACTGAAAAAACTCTGTTGACGCACAAAATAACGATACACGAACAGACTTAGACTCTCATCATTCATGACAAAGTTATCAGCTTTCAGTTCACTCAGGACAATCAGAAATTTCGGATTCCACTCTACATTTGTGCCCAACTGAATTCTCAAAGTATCTGTCCTAACTCTCCAGAGGAAGACTAATGTACACAAAATTCAAACATAAAAGCTTAAGCTAAAAAAGAATTATCTAAAACTTCAATAATTGGCATCAAGAACTGAACCTGCTAATATCAAGTTTGTCCTTGTAGCACCACAAGACACTTGGATTAGACTTAATCACTGCCTTTGACAACATATGATGGAGGTTGACAATCTGTTAATGAAGAAACACACAAAACAAAGTCAAAAATTTATTAGGGATGAGTCAAAAGTAGAGAACTTTCCAGAACGGATATATCTAACCTGATCACGAGACTTGTCACCGATGATGACAAACATGGAGCGGTGTCTCAGTTTGACACCGTTCTCAATCAGAGTCCTGATACGTTCGTCTACCTTCTTCCTCATTCTTGCAACACTAATTCTCTTCTTCCTCCTTAATCTTAGCACAGACGCAAACACAACTAATAAAAAAACCTGAACTCTATAACCTCTGCTTTCTCTAAAGTCGAGTGTTGAGAAATCAAACTGATGAGACCGGTTTCTTAAAACTTTCTCTTCAGAAGTAGGATAATTTATGCTGATTCTATGTGATATGTGTATGAAAAAACCATAGAAAAAGGAAGAATTGAAGGAAAACAAAATACAAAATGAAAACGACCGTTTAAGCCAAAAAAAAATGAAAACGACCGGAAATTAGGGTTTCCAAAATGTGCAGTAGGGTTTATGAGGAAAGGAAGGAAGAGAAGAGATTATTGTTTTTTGGAATTGACCTTTTTATCCTTTTTACTAAAAAGAAAACTAAAAATTTTTGCACCATATTGTGCTTCGAACCCTCCGCCTGGGGGTTCAAGATAAACACCTCTAAGCCAGCCATACCTGTAAGATATAATTGGGCTGGTAAATGGGCCTCTCAGTCATATACATATCATAAGTGGCCTCTTTGGATATGAGAATCTAATTGGGCCTAAGCCCAAAATTAAGAAGAATAATAAATATCTGTTTCAAATCTTCGGTCGACGCGGTCACGCGGCTATTAGCTGTCTTTATGACTCTTATCCAACCAGTTTCAAAACGAAAACGAGTAGAATGTGAAAATACGCGCCTAGTGGAGCGCGTGGAAGAGATCCGCATCCATCTTCAACGGGCTTAAGATCCATATGAGTCAGTGAAATGGTGCAAGTGAGAGGAAAGCGTCATTCTTACGTTTTTTTATAGCTTCACAGAAAAAAAAAGGAAACTCTTTTGAAAGCAATTATCTTTTCTCTTTCAACGACACTTTCAACCAACACTTTTGTTGTTGTTGTTGTTGCTCTTTCTCTCCGTTTTCTTTCTTTGCTTCCCCATTCTCTTGAGATCTCTTTCTTTAAACTCTTATCCTTTGGATTTTGATTCGATATCTTCTGTTTGGTTTTATCACTTTCTTTAGAATTTCAATCTTTCTTCTGATCTGGGTTTTCCTCTCTCTGCTAACTTTAGTTGTTTGGTTGCAGAAACTGGTGAGTAGATCAGTCGAAACCTCAATAAAAATTAGAAAAGATAAACCTTTTATAGGTTTTTTGGGGTTTCTGATTGGGTTTTTGTCTCATTCTGAGAAATGGGTTCACAGGTGAGTCTCTCTCTCTCTCTCTCTCTCTTTGTTATTGGTGGTAATGAATCCTGTGTTGACTGTTCTGGGTAAGTTTTAAGAGATTTGGAAGGAAATTAGAGCTTGTTGTTTCTCTTTAGACTGTTCATGCAATAAGTTTCCGTGGGAGATAGATTGAGCTTACTTGTAACTTAGTTTGAGGTTACTACTGTGTTGGAAAATATAGGTTTTGAAGAGATCAAATTGTTCATTGTCTAGTGACTAAGTGTTGCTTATACGTTTCTTTGTTAAAACCTTTGGAAAGAAAGTGTATTCAGGTGTTGCCAAATAAATTGTTCAAACATTACTTCTACACCCCTGAAATTAAATTTTTTTATTATTATTATGATTGCGCTTGACCCTGTTTATTCAGTGAATTGTCCATCCTGTATGTGTGATCCGAAATGGAGGGTCTGCTCATTGAATGATCCCCAGTTTTGTGCATATTGAGAGAAATGACATTACCTTAAGATTTTCTAAATCAAATTTCAGTAAGTGTTTGAATTTAATTCGCCTTCATTGTGTTGTTGTATCTTTCACTGTTCAGCTAATGCAGACTACTAAAATTGATTGAAAAGAAACAACCTTTTCACTTGCAGGTATGTTGTCTAGTTGCTTGAGGCTTTTGGTTAGGTAGAATTGAATTAAGAGTTATGAGAAGAGGTAGAGGGAAAGGCAAGAGGCAGAATGCTACTGCTAGAGAAAATCGTGGAAGTGTTGAGGAAGAAAAGATTCCAGCTTATAGGAGAAGAGGGAGGCCACAGAAGCCAGTGAAAGATGAAATCGAAGGAGAAGAAGAGATTGTGGAGAAGGAAGAAGAGAAGGATGATGATACAAATGGTTCAGTAACAAGTAAAGAAGATGTGACAGAGAATGGGAGGAAGAGGAAGAAACCAGTAGAGTCTAAAGAGAGCAATATAACCGAAGAAGAGAATGGGTTAGGATCGAAATCAAGCACAGATGATTCAGTGAAGTCATCATCTATCGGGTTTAGACAAATTGGGAGTAGAAGGAAGAACAAACCAAGAAGAGCTGCGGAAGCTGTTGTTGAATGTAATGGGGTTTGAAAAAGAGGTTCTTAAAACGCTTTTGAAACCGCCTTTTTGTTTTGTTTTTTGTTGACTTGAATCACTTTCGTTGTTAGGACCCGATTTGAAGCGGGTGCGTTTTGGTTTCATACATGGAATCAAAATTTTCGATTTTTAGGAACAGTGCCTTTTGTCTGAGTTTTCATGGCGTTTTGGAAGAGAGTAGCCTAAAATGCTCTTTATGGCTGTGAAAATGCAACTGTAAAAAAAAAAAATCAGTGTAGGAAGAAAAACAAGAAAAATGAGAGCTTTACAAAATTATATATTTCCATAACAAAATATCAGGAAGATTTGTGAAATTGGTCTAGCGAAATTAGAGGGGCTATAAGCCCTTTTCAGGGTTTAATAGCATTTTGCAAATCAAAAGAAAGAAATTGATTGTGTACTAAATAAAGGAAAACAAAAAAGGAATAGAATCAAACTTGATACACACAACCCAATGAAAATTAATGTACACAGATTCTGATGGATACATGACCATGAATCGAACTTCATAGAATCATTTTCGTTTAATTTATCAAGAAAGATATTGCATTGAAAAGAATACCAAATCTAAATTGCAAAAAGAAAAAAAATTTGAGAGAACACCAATTACTTTATTGAGTTCCAACACCCTCTGTCTCTCTGCCCATAATTCTCTGTTCTTTCTACTTTAGTATTTGTAAAATACTAATGATAAACATTACTATTGTTTCTGCTGCTCTTTAATTAGTAATAGTACACTTAACTATTATTGTATATTTAGGGATGCAACAAAAAAAAAAAATTAAACCATCCATTTATAGGTGTGTGGTCAGTTCATATTTACAAACTACAATAAAGGTCAACATTTTAACATCATTAGGCTATATAAACAACTATATTATATATATTTAGTTAAAGAATAAATAGTTTGGATTTTACATGGGAGTTTATGTTCCCTGGTCTCATTTAAGGATATCATTGTGTACGTTAAAGAAGAAAAAATTATATTCTGATCCCTTTTGTGTTTTTATATTATGTTCATGACAAAACGCACCAACATCAACAAAACGCAAACGCTAAAATCCATAGCTGTCGTGGCCTAGTAACAATCACTCTTGAGTGTCTCTTCTTTTGTCAGCTTCTCTCTCTCTCTTTTCTATTCTGTCTCTCTCTCTCATCTTTTAAAAGATTGCAACAACTAAAATCAGCAAAACCACATTTTATTTCCTTTCTTCTCCTTCGTCCTTTCTATTTCCAGACTCAGTACTTACAGAAAGAGAGATGAGCAAAAGCGTTTTTTTCTCTGTCTGAGTAAGAGGAAACCAAAACCATTAACCATGGAGTTAATTATGGGTTTGGGTCCGAACCGGACCGAGTCGGGTGGTTTCTCCTCGACCGAGTTATCTTCACTCAGTGGTGGACTCAGGTTTGGTCAGAAGATCTACTTCGAGGATGGATCCGGATCCGGAGCCAGGTTAAGCAAGAACCGGGTTAATACGGGTCGTAAGTCTACTATAGCTAGGTGCCAAGTGGAAGGTTGTAGAATGGATCTAAGCAATGCAAAAACTTATTATTCGAGACACAAAGTTTGTTACATTCACTCTAAATCATCTAAAGTCATTGTCTCTGGTCTTCATCAAAGGTTTTGCCAGCAATGTAGCAGGTTTTTGTTCTTTCTTTTTACCAGTCTCACCCTTCTTTTCTTCTTTTTATATTGTTCTGGTGTTATCACTTTTTTGAGCTTTTTTTGTTTGCTTTGGCTCTTAACGTCTTTGAAGAGTCTTATAAAACTTTACAGCTACTAATGCGATCTTGTCTCTTGTATCTGGAGATAATAATATGAATTATTATGTTGCTTTTCGTTGAAGCGTCTTTCTCTTTATATCATTCAGGTTTCACCAGTTTTCTGAGTTTGACTTAGAGAAACGAAGTTGTCGAAGACGACTCGCTTCCCATAACGAACGACGAAGAAAGCCCCAAGCAACAACGAATATCTTGACTTCTCGTTACTCTACGATCGCTCCATCTCTTTACGGTAAGATCCCAATTTCCACAGCTTTTTCTAAAAAAACTTACTCTTTTTCAGCTCCATGTGCCTTAAAATAAGTCCTTGATTATATTTTTTGGTGACAGGAAATGCCAATACTACTACGTGGTCAACCGCAAGATCTGTGATGCGACGGTCTGCACCGTGGCAGATTAACCCGGAAAGGGATAGCCATCAACTGATGAATGTTTTCTCACAGGGAAGCTCAAGCTTTACTACAACATGCCCAGAGATGACGAACAATAATGGCACAGACTCAAGCTGTGCTCTCTCTCTTCTGTCAAACCCAAACACAATTCAGCAGCAGCAACAACTTCAGACATCAACCAATATATGGGGACCAGCTTCAGGTTACGACTTGGTGATCGCAGATAGGGTTACAATGGCTCAGCCACCGCCCGTTTCAATTCAGAATCAGTACTTGAACCAAACTTGGGAATTCATGTCAGGCGAAAAGAGCACTTCTCAATATATGTCTCCTCTTTTGGGTCTGAGTCAAATCTCTGAGCCAGTTGATTTCCAGATAAATGGCACCACAATGGGTGGATTCGAGTTGTCCCTTCATCAGCAGGTTCTGAGGCAATACGTGGAACCAGAGAACACAAGAGCTTATGACTCTTCTCCTCAACATTTCGGTTGGTCTCTTTGAGCCTTTCTCGTTTTTCTGCACCAAGAGCCTTACCTGGGAAGGTTGCTACTAAGACTTGATAGTCTCAAGATCTTGTCAAATTATATGCTCTATGCTACTTAAAACCAGACAATGATGCCAGATAATGGCTTTCGATTTGGATATTATTTTAATGGGTTTTGGCTCATGATTTTAAGCTATTTGTTTTTAGTGATGCTATCTTTGTTTTCTTCATATTCAACAGAAACGCACGTTTACTTAGTTTGAGAATCAGATTAAAACATCAACATCATCATAATTAATATATATTGTTAATAAAATCAGAGTTCCACATCCTTTTCTCACACTATTATATATGAAAGCATGACTATTATGGTAATTAGCAAGTCCTTAAACTTCTTTAGTGAGTATCTCTTCACCTACCTGCATATGCAACTACAAACAGTGTCTTACTTCTATTTCTTGCTTCCTGTTCAGCCACATAACGAGGGAATTTTCAACATGACACGAAGCTTCTGCAGAAATGAATTGTGTTTATGTGCTTCCAATTCCATAGCACTGTGACTTATCTAGTGATCATCCTCATTTACGCCAGGGCAATTGGAAAGAAGAGCTTCACCCGTTTCATACTGATTCACATATCGGGAAACTTTTGTCAGTATACTTAAACGAACTCAATACTTAGCATTGAAGAAAAACATTGATGGAATAAGGCTTGAACGCATTCAATTACCTGGAACCCGCAAAAAGGGCAATACCGATGTTCATCTCTCAGTTTCATTAATATCTCTTGCAAATCCTGCAACCAGTAAAGCTAAAATTGTCACCCTCAAGAACATAAAGAACAATGTTGACTCTCAACTGTTAGCCTCGAACTCTACTCGACCAGAAACATCAAACCGGTGCCAACTCTTGTTTTCTAGAGACCATACCTCTTCAGTGATCTCCTCTTCTTCCTCTTCTTCATCAGGCTTACCATCTTCATCTTCCTCGTCTTTCTTCTCCGGAACAACTTCCACGTTCTCAAGTTGATCAAGAGCTGCCTTGGCCTTCCTAAAGTTAATCACAACTCTTTTATTACGCCATTGAGACTTTTGTCTAGACCCAAAATCCTCCAACATTTCCTCAACCTTTCTCTTCTCATTCTCCGCCTCAATCTCCTCTCTTTTCTTCTTTTCCTTATGTGGATCCTCTTTTCCCACGCCGGCCCTCGATCTTCGAATATCCATGGTCACTGGCTCAACTCTACCTGACCCTTCTTTACCAAGAGCAGAGCCTGGCTTGTAACCCATTTGCTTCAATAGCTTAAACCCTACGTTAGACTCTCCAATCGGAGTGTCTTCAATACGAGCCAATGTCTGCTCATCCTCTTCTATTTGCTTCCTCTCTTTCTCCAATTTTCGCCTCTCGTGCCAATTGAGATTCTTTAACTTCTTCCGAGATGGTTCAACGACTACAGTTTTCTTTTGAGATTCATGAAAAAAAAACACTGAGATGATTAGCACTTCGATTTTCTTTCAAAACGATCAACAAGTGAACTAAGGACGTTCAACTAAGATCCAAATCACGCATCTTCAACTAGGGCAAACGAATTGACATATACAATCCCCACCAAAATCTCACTCAGCTATCAACCTAATAGAAGAACCAGAATTTTGAAGCGATTCGTAATCAATTGTGGGAAATTTCGCAAAAGGGCAAGTTATTTATCTAAAAAGTTGAAAACTTGGTCCTGAAAATATACCTTTCTTTTGGAAGTCTGGGTAAGTTCAGGTGGAATAAACTGGGATAGGTCTCCCATGTAGTCATCGTTTTCTTCTTCTTCGTATTTCGCTGCTTCCCCTCCAAGCCCAGTCATGTTTCTCATCGATTCTGCCATTGTCGCCGGAGCTTGCGACGACGCAGAGAGGACGGCAAAAGAAAAAACATGAGTAATTATTAATGGGCTATATAATTAGGCCCATTAGGATAATCTGGATCTAACTTGGGCTTTCTCTGGCGCTGTCGTCTTGTCGCTGCTGAATAACATTTGAAACAGACATTTTTTGCTTCTCTGCTGCATCCGTCTCACTTTCTGCGTCTCTCGCTTCTTCGAATTTCTAAGGTAAATTACTATAAATCTCCAATCTTCTTTCCCTGATTGTCGTTGTTTCTGCAAATTTCATCTGCTAGTTAGTAATGGATTACGTATTACGACTTTGTTGAGCTTCCAAACCTAGGAATATTTCTCCTACATTAATCAAATCTCAGTTTCTATGTTCCATTGCTCTCAACTTGTAATCAATGTTTTTGATTTTGATGATTGTGTTCCTCACTGATGTCGGATATCGACGATCTAAAAGTGAATCAAATGAATAAGAGCCTTTTCGAGAGACGAAGAATCTTAGGTTCATAGATTTTTCTGGGTGATCTTTGATGAAACTCCTGCAAATTCGTGCCTTTCCTGCATTTTTCATTCATCTCCAGTTTCTTTCTGTTTGATTATGTTCTTACCGAGTCTTTTGCTGCCCATTATCTGGTTAGATCGTAAATTTAGAACTCATTTGAGACTCTTCTTGGATTTCTTTAATGAAATTCTGAAAAAGAATAGTGCCTTTGGATGCATTTTTCCGGTTTCTGTCTGTTTGATTGTATTCTACGTTGATTTTATGCTGCCCCTTTTCTTGTTAGATCCCGCTTGACGTGAAATATTAAGCTTTATCCGTAGAAGATATCATGGATCCTTCTGAAATGAGATACTTGGAAGAAGAGGATGGAGCGATGATGAAGACAATCAAAGGTGCTGTGACTGGTTTTGCAGCTGGGACTATTTACGGGACTGTCGTGGCCACATGGAAAGACGTCCCTCGTGTCGAAAGAAATGTTGCCCTCCCAGGACTCATCAGAACATTGAAGATGATGGGAAGCCACGGGCTGACATTCGCTGCCATTGGAGGTGTTTTCATCGGTGTTGAACAATTGGTGCAGAACTATAGAGCTAAGAGGGATTTTTTCAATGGTGCTATTGGTGGTTTTGTAGCTGGAGCCTCTATTCTTGGCTATAAAGGTAATGTTTCGGTTCCGTTATTACTTGGTTGTTAACATAGAACCAGTGTCTCGATGATTCGTGCATATTTTCTTTAACAGTGGTCTATCAACTATGTATTCAATTATGTAGAACTTAGGACCATGGTTTTGGGTTGATATGATGTTTGAGTTTTCTGCTAGGTTGCTGCATTCGTCTTTGATCCATAGGCTTTAGCAGTTCAGTAGACATTCATGTAGAACAATCAATTTCGCTTGGGGAGGGAACTAGAAGCAATATGTGTTTTATGACATGGAACAAACTCGATTGTTTCCAAGAATCTGTCTCTCTAAGAGGGCCAAACACGATTAGGACCGCCATATCAAAGTCTTGATTGTGATAGTCCTGTACAAATCGAAAGTGCATATCCACTATAACGTAGAAATTCACACTACAACATTTGCTTCTACGCCATTGTAATTTCGGTTTTGGTGCATGTGTTCTTTACAGCAAGGAGCATCCCAACCGCAATATCTGTAGGTGCCGCTCTTGCAATCACCTCTGCTTTGATCGATTCTGGTGGCCAGACCACGAGAGTAGACACGGGCAGAGAATACTATCCATACTCTGTCGAGAAGAGGGCCGAAGCTGAATCTTGATTACGCCGATGGTGACGGAAAACTCCTGTGGAAAATGGAAAATAGCAAGAACACATTATTAGCTGATCCTGAGTTCTTAAAGTCTTCCATGTCCTTTTGTTCATGTACTCTGCACTTTCCCATATCTTTGTCTGAACCTTCTACTTCAACAATAAAACTCATCTCGTAGCTGCTGCAAATATGAGGAATCTTTAGAGCTCCAAATCTTCAGGTCTCTGCGTCTGCATGTGATCTAACTCTTCCGTTCTGATACATCTTTTTCTCATATGCTATTAGGTATGAGATTTGAACTAGTTCCTCTGAGCGAAGACCAAGACAAGAATAACCAAAAAAGTTTTGCTTTATATGTTATAACAATTCAAGGAAAGCCATGATTATGAGATTTTCAAAAGAGAAAGGACAAAAACGAGGGATTGAAATGTCAAAGGAACATGACCAAAGTAGAAAGAAAGAAAATAATAATCTAAAGGAAAGCTTTAGGGGACTGTTCTGTGCAGATAAGTTACGTCGTGCGTATAGGTTCCAAACTACAAATCAGGCTGGTTTCTCTTTTTTCTTCTTCTTTTCTTTTCGGGGTCTTTTGGCTTCTTCGCTAGCAATTTGCCAAACTGATCGATAGAGCTCTACAGGAACAGACATCTTCCACTTGGTGTATTGTTCATTATTAGTCACCTTGTAGGCAGTAGAGTTGTCTTATATTTCCACTAGCTGTCAAATTTACACCAGAAACATAGAGACAGTAAAAACCTAACAATATATGATGCACATAAACATTAGGTGGGGGTTGATTTCGAAAGTTCTTACCATAGAGCCAGTCTCTGAAATACACATGGAGTGCGTTTGATAGCTCCTTTTTCCGGTTTTCTTCCAAAGGCGTTTCTCTTAGAGATCGTCTTGTTTCTTCAAAATTCTTAAGCTGATGAAATCAAAAACAGAGGAGTTAAGGAGATGCGAACAAGTGCTTCACTTCTTACTAAAGGAAAACGTAAAAACATACGTTTCTCTGCTGAGCTGCCATATAAGCATCTGGCAATGGAAATGGATTGTCTTTAGTCGAACCAATCTCCTCGCCGCTAAACCAGTTTGGGATCTTCACCAAAGCCATCGATACCACAAATAAAACATGTGAATAGATGATTCGTTAATAGCATTCACCAGTTATCAGGGTCAAAATTTAGACCAACAAAAAGAGAGTGTACCAAAAAGTTAATGAACTGGTCAGGGTCTACACAGGCAGCTGATTCAGCCTGTGCATCAGCAACACCGGCAGGATGCGACAGTGAGTCATGTGGATCTACTGCTCCCAGTGCCAATGGTTTGTCCCATTTGTTGATAGTTGGCTCAACCCCTACCTCACTCATATGCTCCTCCAAATAAGAGTAATATGTATTATATGGAGCGACCTGGAACAAAATCAAACATTTTTTAAAAAAGTCTGAAATTACTTGAACCATTAGATATTAAACAGTGCTTGTATTATCAGTAATAAAAGCAAACATGTGACACCCTATCGAATCAAACATCAGACTAAGAGGCATCTATTAATGAATATCCTCATTAACACCATAAAGTAATGAGATGGATAAAACCTCGAAGATGATTCCATTAAACTCAGTTCACATGTCCAAAAGAGCAAATTAACCAAAGTAATGCTAGTAAACTCAGTGTGTATGCACTGTGAAGCATGATACAACTTGTATCTTAGAGAGAGAGGCCTCACCTGCAGTTTGTGGTTATCACCAACAATTAGTGGTCGCTGATTGACTCCCAAGAAGAATACACATTCACGGCAATTGGCGATGCACACTCGTTTGGCAGCTGCAATCACATGAACTCTCTCACAGTGCTCAACTCTTATTGCCTGCAAAAAGAAATCATAAATAGATTTGCTGCATTTTTTAGTAAAAGTCGGCAGATATTATAACCTGTTACATTGCCTCGAATATCTCCGACAAAGGTAAAGAGGAAGGAGTATTGGGTCCGTACCTTGCCAACAGCTCCCAGAACTATAGTAGTATCAGAACATCCATGCACAGTTGTATATCTCAATGGCGCTAAAAGATAAATAACAGAATCATGGCAATTGACAACCTGCAGAATACACAGAACATATAGTTGACATGAGTACACATAGAGACTACATGATGCAAGTCCTTCGGAGCAGGGAATAATCCAGCTATATTAAAAAGCAAGTCATTTTTTTCATAGAGAACCTTCACAGATCTACCCCTAAGATCGGAGGCCTGCTTAACAAGTGAAGTCTTGGAGACTCCTTCAATTAAACACGGGCCTCTACTACTAGGTGCAACCTTGTTCGGAGCCGCACAAGCATCTGACATCGCATCATCTTGGTCAGACGCATTAGACCCGTTCTCTTTCCCAGAAATTCTCTCAGTAATACTTTCTAAAGCGGAAGCTATGTTTTGCAGAAGCCAGTCATGCACTTGGGAAGCAGGGACTGGAACAGCGGGCATATCCGGATCAGAATTTGCAAAAAATGGAGTAGCTTGGCTCAGTGGAGATACATCAGATCCCTTATCACCAAACTGAACAAGAAAACCCAGGTGCTCAAAAGCCTCCATAGAGAGAACCTGAAGGATATTAGACAAGCAATTAATATTCAATAATCATGAATTTACAATCTAGCTTGAGACTTGTGTTCTCTCTCATTCCCTCAAAAATTCTAATCCCAACGTTAAATTCAAATTTCATGCTCTGTAGAAAAAGTGACCCTTCTCGACAAAATTAAAGAAAGACTAGCGCATACCAATGATTCTTCTCCTTCTCCTTCCACAGGCTCTGCAAGGAGAGATATGATGTTTGCTAAATGCTTTTGCAGATATGACAATTGATGAGCTTCATCATCAGCTTGTGACGGCATAAACCGACGGCTGTTGCTGCGAACAAGCTGCAAATTGATCAAAACGAAAATATAACTAACACTTTAGACCATGTAATGGAAAAAATAGCGTATCGAAGTACAATGACTGTTGAAACACTGACAAGACTAAAACTAGAAAAATGTATTCTAAAAGACACAATAGACCAGCCCTACCACAAACAGGAGTGAGAACGTCACATGAGTGGAGTCTGAAAGTCATAATACAAGAACACATATCGCATTATCACCAAATAAAAACCACGAGGAAGGACCAACCAAAATAATGAACAACGAAAAAGAAACAGAACTGAAACCACATAACACAGCAAGCTGACGAATGTTTGACTTCAGCCAGCAGCCCAGCCATTGTCCCAGAATCATCAAAAAAGAGGGCTGGCAATTAAGAGATTATAAATATGAACCCTTACCCAAATGCGTAGGTACATACTACTTAAAGCATTTGTCCATGCGCGTGTGTTTTAAAACACCAAGCATATGATAGAAGTACCAAGTATCTCATACAGCAGCAACATTAAAATTAGCATTCTTAGTTAATGTAACTTCAAATATATTAGTTTTACAGCAATCTCTCCACCACAAGATGACTAACAGTTTCATCGTATTTAAAGCAATAAGTCAACATGCATTAAGTATACGAGCACCTTCGCCATTGAAGATTATTACGAAGATATATCTAAAACACTACATCCACCATCAATTCAAAGAACCGCCCAAACTTCCAACTCTGCTTAACTCTAAGTTTCAGGTACATCAAGCCAAAAACTTTAACTTGCATTGCAAAATTATAGTTGAATTCAATGCAAAATGGAAAGAAAATGATTCTCTAATCCTGTAAATAGAGCTACCACATTCTGTTTCCATATTCCAGCTACGAAAATTCCATTTCCATACCAAATAGATCGTACGCTCTGGGATCATTGAATATGACTTGATGCACATTATATAATTATAAAGGCAAACAAAAAAAAAGTAAGAAGCTTGCCTGAATTGGCGACAACGCCGACAAGTATCCATCAAAAGCAGAAGTCGATGGCCATACATCAGCCACCGCTGCGGAGTCCTTGTGCGTCCTAGGCAGCAATTTCTTATACGATTGAATGTACAGGAACAAAATTAGGTCCCGCAAATCAGCTCCGACGAAATCAACTTCCTCTGGTTTAGCCCGAACCAGAGGGTCAGACTCGGAATGAAGCACCGAACCGAGAGTCTCGAGAACGAGACGCGCATGGTCGCCGGAGATCTGGAGAACGTCGGCGACTGCAGCCGACCCAACGCGGTTATTCGAGGCGGCATCCGCTAGCTTCTGCTTGACAGGAGCTAGGGTTTGGATTGGGTCGGTAAAAACAAGCTTCTGGATCGGGAGGAGTCCGTGCTCGAAAGACACACGCCTCGGATGGATTACTGAATTCGGATTCGGGTTGGGGTTCGGTTCAGGCTCGGGCGCCGAAGGCGGTGGTGATTGGTCGATGAGGTCTTGTTCTTCAGTCATGATTCCTCGTGTGCGGGAGAGAGAGAAATTGGTCCGGTGGTGAAGTTGCAGATCTTTCTTTGGGTGACGAATAATGGCATTGAAAGGGGGGAAGAGGAGAGACACTGATATAGTGCGCGCACGTGTATGCTATTAATCTACGCCTCGTATTTTTCTGGTCGTTGGATATACGAGTGGATTAAACTTTGATCCGACCTATGACACGTCAGACGAGTGATGATTTACAAGTATAAAGAAGGCCCCTTTAATTGAATGCATTTCGCATTTAATTTTTAGTTTCTTTCTTAGGCCATTATTATTGCAATAAGTTAGGTGATAAACGTTGTCAAAAAAAGTAAAAGGTGATAATCATAATTCATAAACGTATATAGTAGGGGTTTAATAAAGAGAATAATTATTTTGTTTACCTAAAAATTATGTTGATAACCAGATTATATCTTCTCATTGTTAGAAGTTAAAACTATTGGAGGTCTTTGGGAAAGAAAATGAAAAAAAACGGACGTTTCAGCAGACCGGATCACAAAAGAAACATAGCTGCCATTGCAATCTATGATTAAGAAAAATGTTTAAATTCATGTTGGGAAAGTGAACATAATCAACTTTGGGTTATTGAATTACCATATTTAACCAGTTGGACTGAGTTATCATGTGGAGTGTTTGATAGAATGATAGTTAAGCATTATATAAATATAAAAAAGGATAATCGTCGAGGCCACGAACAGTTACCCATTTAGCACGATACAATTACCGTGAACGTTTGACATGGCTGCAGTCCAAATGTGAATGAGGACACAAGTTTTAACACACTGCTTACCTTGTAATATTTTTAATCGAGATACTCTAAAGAGCTGTTCCTACTTTCATAAAAAGTTTTATCTTGGCAAGTTTGTCTTATTATTACACTTATCAAAGTATGAGTACTAGTTTTGATTGTAAACCGAGGTCGCTGGTCAACGGTTTATTTGAAAATCTCCAAGTCGAAGAAGCTCAACAAACCCGAGCGTAGCATGAGCGACAAGTGGCGTATGCATCGATTACCATGTTCTTTCTTTTGTTCACCTTTAATCAAAAGTATTTGTCCGAATACTTGTAGAAGAAGCATTCACATATCGGTTGCACACATCATAAAGATAGAACGAAAAAGTAAAAGATGAAGGTAGGCACTTAAAATCGTAGTTGTTAAGATAGTAACACAGCAAACAAAACAATCGTAAGTGTTAAGATGAGTAACATAGCCGACAAATTGAAATAGACATAGAGATAGATGTCTTCTCCGTATACCAATTTGGATTCATATTAGCTTCGTTTTGTAAACTACTTATTTTGTAGTGCAATTTAGCTGTTAGAAAAAGATAGTCGTATATTTATAACAACAACTCCGAAAATGTTTGATGATTTTCCATTTTTGCAGCTATACCCAATAAAGTAATGAGGATTTCGCTTACGTGTTTTAAACTTATAGTCCATCTTTAGGCGAAGGAAGAATACATGTGACGACCCAATTAACTGGAGAGACATCATTTGCACCATCTCTTTATTACCAAGAACTGATCAAGATCCATAAATACTCAATATTTTTCTGTATTATAGACTAAAAATTGATGCCATTAAAATCATACCTGAATTTTTTTTTTCTTCTTGTCTTCACCACAAGGCATCATGATGTTTCTTTTTGTAAAACAATACTGTGTTCAACATTTTTAAACACAAAACAAAAATTTGTAAAGAAGCAAAAGTAGTGATCACCAGCAAGCACATGGCAAAGAGAATTCCTTTATCAAGAAATAACAAGCACATGTCATACAAAAACACATATACATGTAGGAATTATGATATTAGTCATTTAAGGTAAATTGCGAAAAAACACAAAAATCACGTAGAAACAAAAACATTTGATTGTGACTGTTCTTCTTTACGACTGTAATGTTGCAACTCTTTTTTTTTTGTTTGGTAAAGAAGTAATGATGCAACTTATATAATCGGGACATTTAAGTGGATACATATACACTTTCTTTGACCACTAATTCCTTTTTACACAATATAATGTTTTTTTAAGCACAGTAATATTTATTTTTAAACTTTCTTACGTTTTTAGCAAAGCGAAACAGAAAGTTTTACTATAAGAAAGTGGAGAAGAATGTATGAAGTAATTATCTAATTAACTTGAACGCGATGGGCTCTGTAATGTTGTTGTACATATGTACAGATAAGTTTTCGTCAAAACGGGAGAATGCAGAACATCGAGGAACCCAATGACTTGTGCTTCTTCTTAGCTTCTACTACTTGCATATTTTTGTTTGGTTCAATCTTCTTCGGTTACTACAGTTGCCGATAAAAGATAAATTAATTTTACGGGAAAAAGCGACCGCCGTTGAAAGATTACGCTGAACCGTCGTCTCCACACGTGTGGGATTCTAAACAGAGAACGTATGTCTTGCGTGTTTTAAAGTGGACCCCATCCCTCGGTTTTGTAGCGCAACAGTGCCATCTGTCTCTCTCTCTCTCTCTCTCTCTACTGTATTTTTTTTGTATAATCATCAAATCCTTAACTGAGAAAAAAATGTGGAAACTGTAGAAAAAAGCAAAGGAAAGAAGACAAACAACAAGAAGAGAGCAACAAAATCTCTCTCTCTCTCTCTCTCTCTCTCTCTCTCTCTCTCTCTCTCTCTCTCTCTCTCTCCTCTTGAATGTTTTTTATTTTCTCTCTCTAGAAGTTGCCCTTTCCCAGTAGTGCCTCGCTTCTGCTTTTACTAGTCTTCTCTTCATTTTTTCTTTCTTTATTGGGTTTGAAACAAAAAACGAGAAAGAAGGGAGGAGGCTCTTCTTACTTATTAACGATGGATATTTTCTCGCTTGCGTAAGTCGTTTCTAGGACTGTTCTTCTCATCCATGCTTTTGTATAGTTTTTTTTTTAAGATCTAAGGTGTGTATTGTTAGATTTCAACTTCTTCTTCTTTTTTTCTTTAGTTATTCCATAACTGCTTCTTCTGCATTAATTTATTTCCATGGATTTGAGCATTCTAGATAATTCTTAGTGGTGGATTCGGCTTTGTTTTCTCCAACTCGCATGCTATCAGCTTTTTTCTTCCGTGGATTTACTTTCATTTTTTTTCTTTCTCTCTGTCGTTTTCTGTTCTGGTATCTCTCATTGAATCGAGGAAAAAAAAAACAAATTTGAAACAAGAGATTGAGATTTTCAAAATTTCTTAAGAAAACAAAATTATTTCTTCAGCAACAGCGTAATTCGCGTTGCGTCATTGATTTTAGTTTGTGTTTCCGATGAAAAAAAGTTGGTTTCTCTCGATGAAGTGAGCTGAACGATGATTTTTTTTTTTCTACTTTTGTTATGTTGAGTTGATCCACGATTTTGTGCCGTTAGATTCTGCCTCGGAGATGCTAACGAGGTTGTTTATGATCTAGAAAATGCGATGCTACATTCGAGTATCTTTTTCAAGTTATATTTACTTTATTTCTCTGCATTTTTTCTCACTTTACTCTTTCTGTTAGATTTTTAATTCTTAACTCTCATTCAAATGGTGTTTTTGTCTCAGATCTAGTGATATGAAGTGTAGTAACTGAAACCCATCTGCTCAAAAACCCACAAACCAATCATCTGTAAGTCTAATAATCTTTGTTGCCCTTTTCAGCTAGTGAATGTGAATGTTTAATAATCAACCACTTTTGCATTATAGGATATTTTTCTAGTGTGTTCTCAAGCTAGCAAGATGCAGAGGCCACCTCCTGAAGATTTCTCCTTGAAGGAGACGAGACCTCATCTCGGCGGGGGAAAAGTCACTGGGGATAAGCTCACCAGCACTTATGACCTTGTTGAGCAAATGCAGTATCTCTATGTTCGTGTGGTGAAGGCAAAGGAGTTGCCTGGTAAGGACTTGACTGGTAGTTGTGACCCATATGTTGAGGTTAAGCTTGGAAACTACAAAGGAACCACACGTCATTTCGAGAAGAAATCCAATCCCGAGTGGAATCAAGTTTTTGCCTTCTCGAAAGATAGGATTCAAGCTTCTTTCCTTGAAGCTACTGTGAAGGACAAGGATGTTGTGAAAGATGATTTGATTGGTCGGGTTGTGTTTGATTTGAATGAGGTTCCTAAGAGAGTTCCTCCTGACAGTCCCTTGGCGCCTCAATGGTATAGACTCGAGGATAGGAGAGGAGAGAAAGTCAGGGGGGAGCTCATGCTGGCTGTTTGGTTTGGTACTCAGGCGGATGAAGCTTTCCCTGAAGCTTGGCACTCAGATGCTGCGACAGTTAGTGGAACTGATGCTCTTGCCAACATCCGGTCCAAGGTGTATCTCTCACCTAAGCTCTGGTACCTAAGGGTTAATGTAATTGAAGCTCAAGATTTGATACCGAGCGATAAAGGGAGATATCCTGAGGTTTATGTGAAAGCTATAGTGGGAAACCAGGCGTTGAGGACTAGAGTGTCACAAAGCAGGACTATTAATCCGATGTGGAATGAAGATTTGATGTTTGTAGCAGCTGAGCCGTTTGAGGAACCTTTGATCCTCAGTGTGGAAGATAGAGTTGCTCCAAACAAAGATGAAGTCTTGGGGAGATGTGCGATCCCGTTGCAATATTTGGACAGAAGGTTTGACCACAAACCGGTGAACAGCAGGTGGTATAACCTCGAGAAGCATATTATGGTCGATGGAGAGAAGAAGGAGACCAAATTCGCTAGCAGGATTCACATGAGGATTTGTTTGGAAGGCGGGTATCACGTTCTCGATGAGTCTACACATTACAGCAGTGATCTGAGACCAACAGCTAAGCAACTGTGGAAGCCTAACATCGGTGTGTTGGAATTGGGAATACTAAATGCGACCGGTCTGATGCCAATGAAAACTAAAGATGGTCGGGGAACCACAGATGCATATTGTGTGGCAAAGTACGGACAGAAATGGATTCGAACTCGGACAATCATCGACAGCTTTACCCCGAGATGGAACGAGCAATACACTTGGGAGGTTTTCGATCCATGTACTGTTGTTACTGTTGGGGTTTTTGATAACTGCCATCTCCATGGAGGTGAGAAGAACGGAGGAGCAAAAGATTCAAGAGTTGGGAAGGTGAGAATCCGGCTCTCTACTCTCGAGACTGATCGAGTCTACACACATTCATACCCGCTTTTGGTGCTACATCCTAATGGAGTCAAGAAAATGGGAGAAATTCATTTGGCTGTGAGATTCACTTGCTCTTCATTGCTCAACATGATGTATATGTACTCGCTGCCTCTTTTACCGAAGATGCATTACATCCATCCTCTGACGGTTAGCCAGCTTGATAACTTGAGGCATCAAGCGACTCAGATTGTGTCAATGAGGCTTACCCGAGCAGAGCCACCTCTAAGGAAAGAAGTAGTTGAGTACATGCTTGATGTAGGTTCTCACATGTGGAGTATGCGGAGAAGCAAAGCAAACTTTTTCAGGATTATGGGAGTTTTGAGCGGATTGATCGCAGTGGGAAAATGGTTTGAACAGATCTGCAACTGGAAGAATCCAATCACAACAATCTTGATCCATCTCTTGTTCATCATCCTTGTGCTCTATCCTGAGCTAATCTTGCCCACCATCTTCCTCTACCTCTTCCTTATCGGTGTCTGGTATTACCGTTGGAGACCGAGGCATCCTCCACATATGGACACACGTCTCTCTCACGCTGACTCAGCCCACCCCGACGAGCTGGATGAAGAGTTCGACACTTTTCCTACTTCCCGACAATCTGACATTGTCAGGATGAGGTATGACAGGTTGAGGAGTATTGCTGGGAGGATTCAGACAGTGGTTGGTGATCTTGCAACTCAAGGAGAAAGGCTTCAGTCTTTGCTAAGCTGGCGTGATCCGCGTGCAACCGCGCTCTTTGTCTTGTTCTGCTTGATTGCTGCAGTTATCCTCTATGTGACACCTTTCCAGGTTGTGGCTCTTCTCATTGGAATCTATGTTCTGAGACATCCGAGGTTTAGATACAGGCTACCATCAGTTCCTCTAAATTTCTTCAGGAGGCTTCCTGCAAGAACTGATTGCATGCTCTGAGCTTAAAGAAAAACTGCACTCTCTTTCGCTCGTTACAAAGAAAATTTCTCCAGACTTGTTAGTTTGTTCTTATTTAAAAAGTCATGGTGATCATTATCATGTCGTTTGGTTTTTAACATTATCAAGACTTTTTGTTTGAAATTAGTAAATCAGTATCTGTGTGGCTTTCATGTTCTTTGCTCTGGTTAGTTAGTCCTCTCTGTTTATTTCGTCGCTCCAAACTGAATCGGCTGCTACGAGGGGCTCCTTAAACCAGACTCTATTTACAGCCTCACTAACTTCTGCGCAACCGCAAACAAAGACACTTTCAGGTTTACTGACCATAGGTTCACGATCTGTCTCACCGACCTGAGCAAGTTCACTAAAATCACACAAGAAAACTACTCCATAGAGCCCCAGAGAAAAAAACTAATATGATATTTTTTGCCACAAATGTTGTCAAATTCATTTTGTTCAAAGCTGTTATCTCAAAGATCCGAATTCGACACATCCAATAATAGTTCGTCTCCTTATGTACTTCAATATCTCAAGAACATTTTATAAAAATTCACGATTCAACAAATTATATATATAATACATGATTTAAATGATTCTAAATTAATAGTAAATACTTTGTGTTTATATTCAACTTCATACTTCTAAATTCTTATTTATATATCATTTTCAAATAGAAATTCTATTGTGCGGTTAGCTTTATGGGATGATATAGCTGCACAGTTTCGGAAAAAATTCAGTATGCAAAAACTTGAACCTGTCTTCATTTTGGTCACTGCCATAAACCTAAAGCTTTATGCATGTATAAATTATACTATCTCATTTATTACAAAAATTTGTGACAAGACGATATTTGTAATCAAATAACATTTTCATTGTTCCCAAGAAATCTTTAATTAAATTCAACATCAGCAACAAGAATTTTAAAAAAAAGAGGAAGTATTAAATCATTACCTATGATTATTTTTGTGTCCTTACCATTTCATTTCACAATATCACTTTTGATCATACACCATTCCTTTTTTTTAAACCAACCAAATTGTTTTGAGATGCTTATTCTGCTGTGCACCCAACCAATTAACATGATAGAAAATAATTGATGCAAGTAAGAACACGGAAAGTTAATGGGCCCAGAATTGGTTATGGGCCACGTGAAAAAATGGGATACGTTATGGCAGAGGGAGAATCTTTTGGTAGCTTTTTTGTGTTGCATCGCGTAGGTTTCACGCCACATTATCGATTGACTTTTTCTTTACGCCTTTTTTTATTATTATTTTGTTAATTATTAATGATTTTTATTAAATTATTAACTGGTCAATTGATTAAACGAGTCACCAAAGGAAGTAGGACGAAAGGACATTTATTCGCCGCGAATCTGGACCGTACAATACTCCGGCTACCCTTTCCGGGCTTTAACAAAGGGGCAAATATGTAACTTCATTTCTTCTTCGCCCCACTCTCGTCTTCTTCGAGTTATATAGAGCGAGAGCGAGAGCGAGAGCGTTAGATTTGGGAGCGTTAGATTTGAAGAAGACAAAGAAAGAGAGAGATAGAGACAGAGGAGAACCATAAGTTGTTGAGAGATGGCTAGTGGAATCGCTCGTGGTCGTTTGGCGGAGGAGAGGAAATCGTGGAGGAAGAATCATCCTCATGTCCGTATTCTCTTCTATATATTTCTCCAATTTTGATTTTTGATCCTTGGGCATGGGTTTTGGGTTTTCGTTTACGGTTTATGGTCTCTGATTCCTGACTGGGGCTTCTTCTTCCTGATGGTGAAATTAGGGTTTTGTGGCGAAGCCGGAGACTGGGCCTGATGGGTCTGTGAATCTAATGGTGTGGCATTGCACTATTCCTGGTAAAGCTGGGGTAAGTATAAACAGCTATGACAAACATGAAATTACGGTTTATCAGTTTTCTTATACCTCTGCTTATGTGCGTCAGCTTCTGATTAGTAGGTGAAATTAGGGTTTATGGATATTCTTATACCTTACTATGAAGTGTATGTTGGGCATTTTTTGGGGTTCATTATCATTTTCTGATGCTTTATGTCTTCCAAGTCTGAAGCTCTCACCAATTTTTTCCCTTTTCTCTTTGTGATTCCTGTTTGTTTCTCTTATATGATTTATTCTTTTGCTTACGCATAGAATAGAACAATGGAAGATTATCTTTTGTGAATGCTTCGTGGAAAGAGTAGCTGTGTATCTTTATTTGATGTTCTGAATTGGTGCATAAAACTGTGTTCTTGAAGATGTTTTTGAATTTGAACTCTGCTGTGTACCTTAGCTTTTCGACCTGGTTTATCGCTAATAAGAATTTTAATACATGAGTAATTGCTAATCATTCGTTTATTGTTATTCATTGCTAATTTTACAAGACACCGTAGACTGATTGTCAAGGTGGATTCTTCCCAGAATTCGTTTGTGATTGCTACTAGAAAGAGTAGCTGTCATCTCACTGTTTATCTTCACCTGTGATGTTCTGATTTCGTGCTTACAAATTGTGATATAGAAAATGACATTGAATCTGAACTCTGCTGTACATCTTACATTCGTAAATTTGTGATTTAATTGGCTTTTTGATATCTGCAACATGGTTGGTTAATAAGAGTAGTTGCTATGATGATTGTTGAACCATTATTCAAAACGAATTTACTTGACAATACAGACTGATTGGGAAGGTGGATTCTTTCCATTAACGATGCACTTCAGCGAGGACTATCCGAGCAAGCCTCCCAAATGCAAATTCCCACAAGGCTTTTTCCACCCTAATGTCTATCCATCGGGGACAGTCTGTCTCTCAATCCTTAACGAGGATTCCGTAAGTCTTTTTTTCTGGTTCTTTCTGTGCATTTCTCCATGACCAAATCGATCTTCACCATCCTCAAGCTCTCTGTTGATATGGTATGTTGATAGGGATGGAGACCAGCCATTACAGTGAAGCAGATTCTTGTTGGTATTCAGGATTTACTTGACACGCCTAATCCCGCTGACCCTGCACAGACTGATGGTTATCATCTCTTCATTCAGGTACAGTCTCAGCAACAATTAACTCAAAACGCTCATGATGGCATAGTTTCTGAAAGATAGGAACCAAGTGATTGCGACTTTATTTTGATGAGATTCAATTTGATGAAAAATATGCAGGATGCAGTTGAGTACAAGAAAAGGGTTAAGCTGCAGTCCAAGCAGTATCCTCCCATTGTCTAAAAACCTCATAACGTAACACCAAAACTGATGACAAACCTCTGAATCTTTGTGGTTTTTCTGTCGTTGTGATTGTGTTTAAAATGTCATCGGGTGAATAAAAGCTCCTCATTTTGGCACACCTTTGAGACATTACTAGAATCTTTTATTTTCGGAAAACAAAATCCTCTTTTTCTCTCTATTAACTGTTAATATTCTTGGTACTGATTCAGTTGGTGTTTGCTTCTATATATAATACATTTACTATGTTCTCCGGTCAATTACGGGTTATTTTCCATTTTCTAACGAAGTTAAATGTGATGTCTTAATTCTCAAGATCTTTTAATTGGAAATGAAGAAAAGACATTTCTGACCACTTGAAACTACTTTTAACAATGCAAGTCAGATCTCTTGTATTAGGCCATATAAACATCTCCCTTCTGTACAAAGATTTCACGTAAATCAAGTACGTATGTGTACTTAATTGTTCTCTGAACTTGAAGATAATTAGCAAAACTAAGAATTCAGGATCGAAGATCAACTCTACGGAAATACATAGGCAAAAGGATGTCACCAAATCTGACCAACAAAACCAGAATTCAAAACTTATATACAAATTCCGATTATTCAACAACGTAACAAGAACGAAATTCTTCTACAAGGGAAAAATGTCTAAAGTGAAGACTCCAAACATAATGTGTGAACTATCAAAACTATATAATCCCTCCTACGATATTATCATCGGCAGATGATCCCTGATCTGTTCTATCATCAGAATAATGATTTTTGGAAAGAAAATCCTATAAAATCATCAACAAGATGATTGACCCTTCTAGTAAAATCATAAGAAAATGATACCAAACCTAAGAAATCATCAGAAGATGATTCATTGATCCCTCTATTATATCATCAGAAGATGATGTACTCACTGCGCAGGCACCTGATACCTCTCTGGTCTCCCAAGTGTGGATCATCGCATTGACATTAAAGTCTTTACCCTTTTCTCCCGCTCTTCCCGTTTTGCAAGAGGAGTGCTCTTCAATTTCTGCATCTCCTCCATCACAATCTTCTCTACTATGTCAATAGAATTGAGTAGCTTCTTCTCCGGTGTGATGAAGCCTGCTTCTTCTTCCTCAGATCTCTCCTTAGCGATGTCAAGCAACATCTTATGGACTTTAGCAGTTGACGGTGGGCAACTACGCTTGAATCCCACAGCGGGACCAGTAGTCATCATTAAGCAATTGTGTTCACCTGCCAATGGTAATGGAGATTCAAGAACACCAACTGGTTGGTGAGTTGGGGTCTCAATCTCCCGGCCATCATCTGCTCCCATACCAGCTCTTCTTCTTCTCTCAATAGCCTGAAATTGGAAGAGTGAAAACAGAATACATCGCCAGGCTAAGCAAGCCTTTTGCTACAAAATTTATGGTTCAGCTTACACAGAAAGGCTAAGCAAGCCTTCAATGATTATTAAGACACAAATTAATCTTAATTCAGCTGAAAAGGACTAAGAGACCCAATGAGGTAACTAAGACTCAGCATAACCATTGTCCATCTAACCAAGCTGCAAAACCCATGCCAGACCAAAACTGATTATAACCAGAAGAATCAACAGGTAATAAACACAAAAGAGTTGGTCAATTTACCCGTATAATATGAGTTATATCACGCAGGGGCGTTCTTGGGTACCAAGAAGGTAACACACTGGGTGAAGCACGATTTCTTCCACGCCCAGCAGACGCCGAAGGCATATTTTCTCTTCCCTGTGACAATCTAGATGGACTGCGACTACTCCCATTATTACCAGGCCTCCACGAGCTGAAATTGCCTCTCACAAGCCCGCCTGTTCCAACCAAAGATCCTCGGCCAATGGACCCAGGTTCTGGATTCACCTGAGAATCCAATGGCAATCTCTGAACTGGAGGTTCAAACACACTGAGCCGCGAGGCTGGCTCGTCGAGTAACACACCATGACTACGTCTGTTGACATATATCGCCGAGTAATCCACTGGTCTCTCGATTCGGTCTCTTGCTTCTGGCATTTTAATTCGGTGGCTGAAACAATAATAGATAACCAATTAGAGAAATCCTTGAGGACTGTAAATCAAATTCAAATCCGACAAATTAATTTGAAATAAAAAAAGATCCCATTTCTCTGTCGCCGGAATGAGAAACCCTAGGAATTTAATCGGAACTCCAAATCATTCATTTCCAAAAAACGTCAACCCATCATATCTCGTCGGAGAAACGAATTCCAGAAACCTCAAGAAACGGAATCGGAAAATTTTTTTCTCCCAGGAAAACCCAAATTGATATCTCAAAATCAAAACTCACATTTCCAATTAAGTCGATTCACAAGAAGAGCATTAACACCCCCAGTCATATCTGTACTCAAATCAAATAGAAAAATAAAAATACCTCTGAATCTTCAATAAGCGAGTGACGAGCTAAAACTGGAAATGGCCTCCTCAAATGCTTAGGAAGAATGAGAGAAAGAGAGAGAGCTTTCTTGGGGAGAGTGACGATCTGGCAATCTCTCAAGGTCGTCTCCTGAGCGGGATTATATTGGGGAAACAACTCAAACGTTGGCACGTGCGAGAGAGATGCTCACATAGTCACACGTGTGGAGAAATACAATTTCAAATTTCCAATGGGAGGCGGGATGAACGCAAATAACCTACCGTTCCTAATCATGAGATTACACTTTTGCCCTTCTAAAACCTAGTGTAATTGTTGTCTGCGTACGAGCCTATCTGATTTCCCGTGCGTCTTGCTTTCACGGACACAGATCAGACCGTTCTTTGCCAGTAACAGTAATTAAATCTGGGAGTAATCGTGTGCGGACGAATTGTTTCCTTAGAACTTAGCCGACACTTTACACCTAAGCGAAGAAACGTTAGATTTGAAAACCGAATAATTAATAAATCTGGATAAACCTGATGTTTAAAGTAATCACACATTTTGAATTTACTCTAACTCTAAGCTTAAATGTTGGATCTAAATTGTCTTTTTTTTTTTTCCGGGTCAGAACAGGTTACAACTGTTGTTTAAAAAAAAAAAAAACAGGTTATAACTTATATCTAAATTTGAAATGGTCGATCAAATTTTTTTTTAAAAAAAAAAATCGAAATATTTATATATATATATATAACACCCATGTATTAATTTGAACACAAAAAACTTAATAAGACATTAATTTAATTATAATTATATAAGTTTGTTATTGTTATCAAGATGAACAAACATCAAGACATATAAATGATTGTTCTATTTACCCCAAGCATAGCATATATCATATCTTCCGGTTTAAGAGCACAAGGTCCACTCCTTCTGATGAAGCAACGACATGATTGGCACTGATAACGGTTAGTATTTGCATTTTTATAATAAAACTCACCAAATTACGTTTTGTATTTTCTCATGAACACACACATCATGAGTAAAAGCTTGGTCAACGTTTATTGTGATGGATGAAAGTTTTGTCTATAGCTCAAATTGTATGTCTTAAAAGCTTCCCACATCATTGATGCTGTTTCATTTAATTAAAGCTCAAAGTGTATTTTATCTTTATATATAAATAGCTTACGTTATACATATCTAGATACGTTTTCGAGATGACAATCTCTGAGATTATAGAATGAAGAAATTCAAGAAACAATAAACTACTTTCTTTAGGCCGCAAGAAATGTCCGACAAATTCATATCAATAACCCGATGACTAGGAACCCTAAACCCTACGACATGGCTAACCACAAAAAAAAACTTCTAGAGAAGCAAAACATGATGCTGCATGAATTTTACACTAGACGGATTTGCAAAACTTCTTACTCAGCTATTTTAAACGAGCTCAGTCTAGTTTGATTCGGCCGAGACTTTCAGATACTGATCTCATCCTGGGACGAACCTCTGGATCCATCTCAGTGCAGTTCAAGGCGACATGAATGGCTGCAATAACTTGCTTATCTGCGTAACCTTTGTTTAGAATCTCCGGGTCTAAAATCTCAGCCAACGGCTTCTCTTCTTTGAACCAATTCCTCACAATACACACGAGTTCTTCGCCATTGTTTTCAGACGAAGCATTAGGCAAACGACCAGTCAACAACTCCATTAGGACAACCCCGAACGAATAAACATCGCACTTCTGAGATAATTTACAACCAGAAGTACCTCGAGCCTCCGGTGCAAGGTAAGCAATCGAGGGAGCTGAGATTCTTGTCACCAGTGTAGCAGAGGTTAAAAAGGTTTGATCTATGCTTTGCCTTTTGGCGGATAGCAAACCGGTGAGTTTGGAGTAACCTGAGACTAGTCGTGTTAGGCCGAAGCCTGAGATGCGAGGCTGTAATTCATCATCGAGCAGGATTTTGGTTGATTTAAGGTTGCCATGGACATACTTTCTCGGACTGTACTCGTGTATATACATCAACCCACGAGCAGTTCCTTGTGCAATACGTAACCTTTCAGGCCAAGAGAGTGAAGGCAGATTATTTGAAGGTCCTCCTACAAAACAAAAATCAAAAAGCCAATGATGAAAACAAGAACAAGAACAAACAAATCTTTGGCAAAAATGTTCTCTCATATATTATTAAAACAAACAGGACCTTTGCATCAATTTCCACATTGTTCTTTCCTAATTGAATACTAATCGCAATAAAAAGAAAAACGAATTACTTTGTTGCTTTAGACAAGAAGAAAGATCCAAGTTTATCTCGAACTAGAATAGTTACCAGACATGTGAACTCAAAAAGATATGTCTCTTATTCAATTTCAATCAACCTCAATATTCACAAACATTAGCAAAATGACAAAGAAAAAGAACAAAAATTGAAAAACAAAAATTGAAAATTAGCATCATAATTAGTGGTTAAACTAATGAAGAAATTTACCATTGTCATGTAAAGCAGAGTACAAGCTGCCATTGCGTATGTAATCCGTGATCAAAAGCCTCTCGTCCTCTGCATAGTAATAAGCTTTTATCCGTACAATGTTTGGGTGGTGGACCCTACCGATTGCCTCCACCTCATTTTCGAAATCCTTCCGCCGCCACGTGACGTCTCCGTCGCTGAGTCTTCTTACGGCAACGACGGTGGTTGAGGAAAACGTCGCCGCCACTGTCCCCGATCCCATTCCGGCAACTACTCTGTACACAATTCCACTTCTGCTTTTTCCAACGACGTAAGCAGATGCTCTTAACAAATCCTCGAGCTCTAGCTCGAATCCTTCGTCCATCACAACAAATTTACCTTCCTGTTCCTCTTCCTCCGCATTAGACTCCGTCGGCACCGCCGTGTTCTTCCCCGTTGTGGATTTCTCCGACTTGCATCCGATGGAGCTCCATTTTCGCCGAATCAGCCATACGGATAGAGAAACCGCTCCTATTACGACGGTTATTCCGGATATAAGTGAAACCGTCACGGATCCGGTGATCGACTTATCTTCTTTTTCGTCCTTGTCGATGAAACTCGGGTTTGGTTTTCTCTGGAGGATTTGCGAGCCTTCAGGTTTTGGAGTGACCACCTTAGGGCTTATAGTTTCTTCTCTACACAGCTTCTGTAGCGGAAAACCACAGAGATCGGAGTTTCCAGCGAACGCGGTTGGTCCCTGGTTTAACAGAGAGCCTATCTGAGGTATTTTTCCGGTGAGATTATTATGGCCGAGATCCAAGCTGACGAAAACCGGAAATTTCCCATACGGTGGCGGAATTTGACCGGAAAATCGATTGTAAGAGAGGTTGAGTGTGCCGACGAGGCTTCCGAGTTGGGTGAGTGACTCGGGAAGTGACCCGTTGAGGAGATTGGAAGAAAAATCGAGATGAGTGAGATTCTTTAAGGCTCTGATTTGGGCCGGAATTGGGCCGGAGATTGAGTTGTGAGAGAGATCAATGTAGCGGATATTAACGGCGTTGAAGAGACGAGTCGGAATTGGTTTCGTGAAATTGTTGCGACCGAGCTCGAGTCTTACGAGCGAGTCTAGTAGACCGAGTTCGGAGGGAATGTAACCTGATAGTCGTCTTCCGGAGAGAATGAGCGAGGTGACTCGGCCACGAGTGCATACGATTCCAAGCCAGTGACATGGAGTCGGGTCGGACTCAGACCAGGAAGTCATCACACGGGTCGGGTCGTTCTCGACGGCGGATTTGAGGGCAAGAAGAGACAAACCATCGTGATTTAGCGACGAGGAGAAGCTGATGAAGTGGAAGACGAAGAAAGAAACAAAAAGTGAAAGATGTCGAAAAAACTGCATTTTTCTCGGATATAATCAGACTCTGGAAAAAGTTCTTTTAAAGTATCGTTTTTTTTATCTACAGTGCAACGAGGAGTTGCAGAGAGAGAGAGAGAGAGAGAGACGACGACGAGAGAAGAAGAAGAAGAAGACGAAGGAGAAGAATTTAGGTGATGATGGGGTTCCAATGTAGCAACGTGATGTTATGTAGACATGAGAGTATTTCAATTCTTGTTGAGAGCTTCAAGTATGTTGGAAGATGTGCTTGGGATACAAATTTGAAAATATACTAATAAAATAATGTTATTTTGTTTGGTTGTGGATTTGTTAAATCCAATGTTTTTTTTAGTCATTGACTGATGCAGGTGGGTTGTTCTTATAAATGTCTGTGCTTTTTAATTATTTTAAAATTCCTAGTGATGTTTTTGGCTAAAGATGGTGATGTCGATGATTACTGGATTTGGTTTTTGTTGGAAAAATGGACACGATTACGCTTTTCAAATCGAGGTTGGCGACAAGATTTTGAAACTGAAAATTTGTATAAGTAGACATATAAATAAGCTCTAATCTAATGTGATTGAGAGGCTCAACTAGCTAGTAGTAATATTATATGTTTTTTTTCTTTGTTTGGTATACAAGTAACATTATATGTCGTTCATCAGCCAAAGATTATATAAACGATAGAATCATATTATCTTCCACATACTGGTTTGTTTTACAAGTTATTACCATTTTAAGGATATTAGTTATACATATGACCTAAACCGTTATTGGTAAATGTGTTACTTTTTATGTTGTAAGCTACGAATAACGAAAATGGGGAATACTGATTTATCAAACTGAAAAGTGTGGCACACGGACTATACCGAACGTTTTATTTGAAACTTTTTTAAAAATTAAAAGTAAAAAAAAGGTACATAAAATGTAACATTCTACGAAGCAATCATCAGTTCATTACAAAAACATTATCACCATAAACTCATAAAGATACATTTAAAGATCTCACTTCAATTCTAAAATATAATTTAGAATCATTAGTGGAAAAACAGCAAATTTTAGTTGGATCTAAATTCATCATTGAATAACACTTTCTAAGATTTCTTTGGCAAAAGAAATTAAGTTCGTTGAACAAAATTAAAAAAAAAACAAGTTCAATGCCATGATGAAGATTTGACCAAATATAAATTTACATTGATTTTGTGATTTTACCAAATATTTGTTCATGGGAGAATTTTGATGCCACATCTCAACACAATAAGACATTTCCATATAAGAAATTTGAATATACCACATGTATGAATATATAAGGATATATAGGCATGCGCTTCCTTCTTGTCTGATATAATGAAAATGTGGAACACGGATTTATCAAGCATATAAAAGAACCACAATATTTAACAATCTAAAAAGAATTGTACAATCTGTTTTTTAACACATTGATTACAAAATTTATTAACTTGAAACTTGAGAGTGTAAATAAATGAGATGAAATGGTGTTATAGGCTTAATGTTTGTGCGTTATATGACCTCACAAATATGAGTTTTATTATAAAAGAACTATATCAAACAAAAATATTATTGAAAAAGTATTTCAATCTAACTGTTACCAAATTCAAAGAAATTATGTGATATTTTATATAATTCTCATTCTTTTTATTTAACTTTTTAACCGCTTCATTTCAACCACAATGGCCTGACCAACATCACTTATATATCACACTGACCATATTCTCTTGAGAGCCCACAAACATTGAGAACTTTGTATTATCACGATGTGGTACACAAATTATGATTTGAAACGAGCATACTATTTGAATTTTTTTTCAAATTTAAAGTGTAGAGTACAATAAAGGTAACATTCTACAAGACATGTCTATATAGATTGTGATTGTGTCAGAAGAAAAAAAAAATCATCACCACTTGACAAAAGTTACCAACACAAAGATGCATGTGAAGATCCCACTTACTGTCTACAACGACCATTTTGGAGGGCATTCCCGCCTATTCATACCCATTCCGGGTCAAAAACAAGAACTTTTTATGCTTTGGATAAGGGTATTGCTATAATTTGGATTTGGGAGTTGGAGTTTTACTCTCGCGTATCAAGAGGGCATCGTAATGACCAAAACCATGGTATAGGACCCGGATCGGATCTTCTTTACCGTATTCTTGACCGTACTCCGCAATAGTTATCAATCCTCCAGCCTTTTCGTCCTTCATATACACCGTAATTGGCATCCTGTGATCATCAAAAAACAAGTTCATTTTTCTAACTAAAAATACCAATCTTTTGAAGATTGATTAATGATTTTGTCAGCGAGTTCTCTCTGTATACAGCGAGTTCTCTCTGTATGCTCTCGCTCGGAGCCAGTTTTCCAGAGCGTAAGCAAAACCCATGACGAAATAAACATCTACCATCCCCAGGTATACCTTTAAATTTTAGGTTTACAATTGTCAGCATTAAAATAGTGAGCTAATTTTGGCTGATCACTGATACTATCATCATCTTACCAATGATGGTGTAATCTCTGTATACTCTTTTCCCATTGTGGAATTTACCATCAGAAGACTTATTACACACTTCGTTGTTGTTACCATCTTTATCCATTGAAGCTTCTGCATATGCTGATTGGGAAGTTGAAGAATAACAAACAAGCAAGCTAACAATCACACCTGTATAAGCAAATCTTGAATACCAATAGAGATTTCTCATGTTGGCTTTCAACTCAGCGCATTTCATTTTTGCATCTGAGCTCAAGAAAGAAAATTCAAGCTTTCCTTTAGGACCAACGGTTGACTGATTAGTCAATACCGACCCGCAAGGTCCAGCTACAAGGTCGTCTATTAGAGACCGATACACCAAAACCGGTGCAGTCTCTTTCTGAAACCCCTGAGAAAAGACTGTAACAGTAGAATCTGTATGATCCTTGAGCTACAACGCCGGGGAAGTGAGTGCCTAATTGCCTTTTGATATAGATAGCATTCCTAGAACATGTTGTGATTGGAGAGTAACAACTCATCATATCTTTTTCATAAGTCTAACACGAAAGCTCCCCCACAAATGTTGACGAGAGATTTTAGATACCTACACAAAGAACAACGCAAATTCAGTAACTCCAAGAAAAAAAAATCATTACTTGATAGCAAAATCTATCTAACGAATCTCAAAAACAGCTAGCTATCTCGTTATAATCTCAGCCCGAGAGCTGAAAATCAGCAGGCAATTGCTATAAAAACCATAGGATCGTTTTGGTAAAATCAATAGGCAATTCGATAATATCAGAAATGTTACCCCAGAAAACAGAGGAACACAAAATCCAAACCTATGAAAGAGAATAAACGCAGAAGTAATGATAATATTGCGAACGCGTGAGTAAAGAAGCATCGAGAGAGAACACGGGAAAAGAGTGAATAGAGGATTACAAGGTCGCTAAGTCAAGTATACTTGAAGAAGGGTACTAATCGCACTCACTCAGATTTTCCGATAAAGCAAGAAACCAATGTTTGATTACTGTAGTGTACGAGGTGGGAATGGGATGGAACAAGCTGAAATTTTGATTCTTCTATATTGCAAGGTCTCAAATCTTTAACCGGCGAAAACAAGTCGAGAAACGCGAGAAGCACCGACCGATCGCTTTACTCAATCTCATCACTAAACGCTGCCGTTTTGAATAGCGCCTCTGAATTTAACTTGTTGGGCCTCATTACGGGGCCTTCATTGGGCTGAGTTCTTGTTTAACTTACCAAACCCATGCTATGGAGGCAAGTCATCACGTCGGGAATCATAGGATGTGTATTTCTCAAGGAGTTCTGAATTTTCCTCGCTGGTAAGGAACATTTTCAGAAGAAAGAAAAAATAAGTGAATAGTTAATAATTATTATGATTTCTTTTTTTTTTTTAAGGCTCAATTCAATCAGATGCTTCCTAGGCTTCTAGCTGATTACAGAAACACCAAATGCTTTTTAAAATAATTAATTTTCCATAAAAATTGATCTCAGTAAAAAAAAAAAAACACAGTTTATGTTTTCACATACTACCGTTTGAATTCCGACCAGAATATTCAATCGATTTATAAAAAAAAGTTAAATTAATTAGCTGATGTAAAATAATAAAGTCTATTGTATCTAAAACAGAAATTTAAAGTTTTTATTGTAGAGTACTAGTACTGCACTGCTACTTTTTAAATATAGCAATGTTTTCCGACTATATTTGTAACCCAACAAAAATGTTTGTCGTGTGAGAAACCTTTTTTCTAAAACCGGCAAAGCATTACAGTCAGTGTACCGCGAACAGCTTACCGTCTGTGGTACAAACACAAAGGACTCTGGCAGGCAATGAATGAGCTGGGCCCATCTAGATGACTCGTTTTCACGGCCCATTTAGACCCAACACATCACTCGCCGTGCAACGTGTTCAGTAGGACCCACCATTCGGGAAAGGGTACTTCCTGTGGCCTTCGAGTTTCACAGGGGGATTTTTCTTAATGTGGACCCAAACTTTATCACAAGTCATTTTTGGGTCCTTTTCTTATGAGCCCACATTGTTTGGTCCTTGTCTTCTGGGCCCATTGTATGTTCCCGTCGATATCAGCGTAGGTTAATATATAAAAAAATGTCTAGTTATCAATTTTAAATATTTTCTTGCATTACGTGTCCTAACTTCTAATCGACTAGTTAAAAATATGGTTTACATCCGCAATAAACTCACATAAATGGTAACAAATGAAAACATTCTAATACAGACACTACACTACAAACAAGAAAATCAGCATTAACGATATTTCACCTACAGAATAATTATAATTATGTGAATTGGCTTCTAATATAAAAAAAAAAAATGATGTTGCAGAAGCTGGTCGTATCAACTAGATATATTGGTGTCTCAATAGGCACCACCAGTCACCACATTATCCATATTAGTATCTCTAATTCCATGTGAATCGATTTTGTGACTATTGAGGTGTAAGGTTGAGATATTTGTGGTACTTCATTGCTGACCATCGATTAATTTCATCTTTTTGATTAGACATAACCTAAAATGTGTCTTTGCAAATTAAATGATCAAGTTATCTTACGTACACAATTAATGCATATATATATAAAAGTAGTGTTTCAATCTTCTAAGGATTTATAATATAAATAAATAAAAATATTTAAAGGTACAGACTACAGTCTACATTGAAGAGAAAATCAATTGAGTCCAACGAAATTATCATGTGAACAATGATTGGTGTAAGTGTTTAGATCTGCATCACTCGTTATGATATAACATATCACTGTATCAGTATCGATCATTGTGCCATACATGTAATGTACAACCAATCCTATGTGTGTAGACGTTTACTGTCTAAAATTTATAGATTATTTTTTTTCTTCAAAGGATATTTAGAGATGTCTTCCTCGTATATTTGAAGTTGATGTATATTTGGTTTGGGTGCTGAAATGCGTCCATGATGATGTATATTTGATGCGCTAAAAGATGTTTATAAGAAACGTATATATAGTATAATATACATGACTATATCCAAATAATAATCATCTTCAAAAACAGTCGTGGACATTCTTACTACTTCAAAAAACTATGAGTTGAACTTAACAAGATTGACACACAAAAAAGTTGTTCAAATCATCGTTCATCATTATGAAAGTTGATGCATTGATTTTACCAAAAAAATAATAATAATATGATGCATTGGTTAACGCTATTATATCTTACTATTATCAAATTTTAATAAAAGTAATTTACTGTTTACAATAAACGAATATGACTATAGAAATAAAAAAACATAATCCGCAACACACATAATTACAACGTTAAATTTAACATGTTGTATGCTAAGATTTATAGATAATCAACAAATTCTTTACTAACATATGGATACTCTAAAATCTAACCATATAACACATTTCTTTTTTGGTTAACATCAAATGTTTTCACAACCACGGTTGAACCAATTTACTATTAATGTTTTCACAATCATATTTTTTTTTGTATCACCATCGAATTAATTAACTGTTCGATTATGATAGAAATAAATGTTGGACTAATTATCAAAATTTCCTTTTGGGATTTAGCATCGGTTATATATGAGTTTCGTCGTTCGTCGCTTGATTTCCATAAGCGAGTAGACACACTACATATAAAACATGTTCACTACATATGTTTAGAGCTTATTATGCCCGGTTATTAGAGCTTGTTTACTTCTTTTATGTCCGGTTTAATTTAATATTTGTTTTCATTACAAGCCGACAATATCGATGCAGTTAAGTGATGATATTAACTACTACACTTCCAAAATGACATCGTTCTATTTTCCACTACTTTTCCAAAAAAACTTCAAAACTTAGGAAAATCTCGCGGCATCCATCCAACGGCTGAGGTGATTACAATTTTTAAATGTGGTTAGATGCTAAAAGCAATTAGACTTATTATTGTGATAGTATTATTTTTTTCCGATTTAACAGGTCAAGAAAACTACTTTACGTTTTCAAAAGTTTTATGACAATTTTATACACACCGAGATCGGGGTCCGTATAAAGTCAGAAGCTGATATAAGCCCCATTTATGGCATTAACTACTGATAATAATAATATACGACGCATTATTGATTTTATTATTCAACTTGTTTTATATATACAATAAAAAAAAAGAGGTCAGAGACAGCAGGCTGGTCCTGCGGAAGAATAAATCAAATCCACCAATTCGATTAAATATGTGCCGTTATCTGGTACGCCCAATAAATTATTTATATATATATATATTTTTTTTTCGAAAATCAAGTACTAAGAAAATAAAAGATAAGAAGTGAAAATAAAAGTCATCGGATAAAGCCCAAAAGGCCCAACTAATATCCATTGGGATCCAGCAAAAAGAAAGGAAAATTGTACAGATTTTATTTTTTTAAAACCGTACCGTACAGTAACCAACATTGGCCTCTCTCTCTCTCTCTCTCTAACTAACAGTGCCTTCTTTATTGAACAGACGCACTCCACAGCTAACGTTGCTTTCGTCCTACTCCAAATGGCTATGGAGTAAAAACAATTTTCTCTCTTAGAAGACAGAGAAAGAGAGTCTCTCTTACAAATAACAATTCCTTCTTCTGGAAGTTCTGAGAGAGAGAAGTTTCATACTCTTTGACCGCCATTGATGCACCTTCCTCGCGTTCTATTCTCGCTTACTGACAAAAGTCAATTTTTTATCTACTCAAGTCTCCTAAGAGGTTCGTTTTAAGGTTTTTTTTTCCCTGAGATTGTGAGATCCGATTCCAAACTCAAACATTGAATCCCACGGCGAACGGAAACTTTCTGAATTTGGTTTCGGGTGTCAGCGTAAGACGTTGGTGTTGTTCGGATTTTTTCCCGTGAGCTTCCGTTGATGGATCTGACTGGAGGATTTGGAGCTAGATCCAGCGGCAGTGGGCCGTGTCGGGAAGCAACAGGGCTTGAATCGCTTCATCACGGCGGCGACGAATTTCGGCAAATGGCGACGCTACCCCCCGAGAACGCCGGTGGGTTCACGGCGTTGCTTGAGCTTCCCCCTACCCAAGCTGTGGAGCTTCTCCATTTCACCGATTCGTCGTCTTCTTCTCAAGCGGTGGCCGTCACCGGAATCGGTGTAGATATCGCTTCACCCCTTCACTCTTTCGGGACATTGACTTTTCCTTCTAACTCAGTCCTCATGGAACGAGCAGCTCGTTTCTCGGTGATTGCCACTGAGCAGCAAAACGGAAATGTCTCCGGTGAGACCACGACGAGCTCGGTACCTTCCAACTCCAGCGCAAATCTGGAAAGAGTCAAGACCGAGCCTGCTGAGACCGATTCATCTCAGCGGTTGATTTCTGATCAAGCGGTGGAGAATCAGAGCCCGTGTCCTAGCCAGAACAATCGATCTGGCAAGAGGAAATATTTCGACAAGAAGGTGAGACACGAAATTGGTTCTTTACATTCGATTAAAGTCAGAGCTTGATGAATCCCTGATTCATATCCCTATATTTTTAGGCTAAAAGCTCGACGAAGAAGAACAAAAGCTCCGAAGAAAACGAGAAGCTGCCATATGTTCACGTTAGAGCCCGCCGTGGTCAAGCAACAGATAGCCATAGCTTAGCAGAACGAGTAACTTTGCATCTCACAGATTTTCACAATTGTTTTTCTTTTTGATCTTAATCAGTTGATTAATCGCTAATTCATCACTTAATTTTTGGATAATAGGCAAGAAGGGAGAAGATTAATGCACGAATGAAGCTGCTACAAGAACTGGTCCCAGGCTGTGATAAGGTTTGTCCCTCAGATACTGACGTGTAATCAATATGTTAATTAATCATTAGGTCTTCATTTGTGCTTAACGACAGAATATTTCCTTAATAGATTCACCCTAAAAGTAAGAATATAGTATAATTTTGATGAATTAGTTTTTTTTGGTAAGGGTCTTAATCCTTCACGCCTTCATTTTCTTCTTCTCCCCAAAAAGTGGATTGCTTAATTGCTTTTTATTATGAAGAAAAGTGGTTTCTTGTGTGCCAAAGTGGTCAGTTGGGTAATTGTGTAATGCCTTACAGATCTTAACTTTATTATTTCCGTGTGGGGAGAAATATCTCAAAGGGTACACTTAAGCTTTAAGGTTTAACTAGTCACAAGGACGTGATTGATGATGGCTATTATCGAATTCTTTTTTCCTCTTCTCAAAGTGTGTTCATTGAGCTTGATGGATTAGTCTATATAAATGAGGAGAATGACCTTAGGAAGTGGGGATGCTAGCTGTAATGTGCCATTAAGGTTTTGGGTTTAGGGGACATACTTTGGTGGAAATATCAAGATCAAAGTGTTTTTTGTGGTCCATCTTTTGATGATAAGTGGGAAAAAAGTTGCAAGCTTTCTATGGAAGGTGAGGAAGGGGTAGTATCGTCTAAAACAAGTTCGGTATCTATCAAGGAAAAAAAGACAACGGCTCTTAGAAGGACGATTGAAGCAAAAAATCCTTTACAAAATTGATATTGCTTTGAGTCCCACATACCTAATTGGTTGGAAACATGGATGTGACACTCCCCCCAGACAACTAATTTAATCAATTCATCCCTGATGTTAGAAGTTAGCAGCAATTATTGGTGAGATGGATGGAGATGATGATATGAAAACATCAGTGTTTGTAAAAATTTGTGGTTTTTATTGGTGAGCTGTGAGGACTTGATTGATTGTTCCATTAACCACTAGAGTACTGATTACTTTTGAAACTTTATAAAGTTTCTTTGTGATTGGACATACCCTCTATGTTTAGCTTTAGATTAAAGGGTCATCCTCTTGCTGTTTCTTTCACTGTGTATTTTGGAATCTTGGTGTATTCTCTTTGAAATATTGAGTAACCTTAACACATAGGTAGCTGCTTAGGAAGGAATTCTTCTTGTGTGTAAAAGCAAATGTGTGCCTAATACGAATCCTAAGCTTACAGAAAGTCTTTGCCCTGCAGATTCAAGGTACCGCGTTGGTGCTGGATGAAATCATTAACCATGTCCAATCTTTACAACGTCAAGTGGAGGTGAGACTTTCCGTTGTCCAATTTTGTTCTTTATATCTGTATATTGTACAATAGCATTAATAGACACAGCCAAAAGGTCAACTCAAAACAGTTTGGATTTGAATAGAATTGTGTGCCACAGTCTCAGCAATTTAACTTGTTTTTCCACAGATGCTATCAATGAGACTTGCTGCGGTAAACCCCAGAATCGACTTCAATCTTGACACCATATTGGCTTCAGAAGTACGTATCTAATCTCACACAATACTTAGGTCCTTTTGATTACTCTTCTACACAGAAAAAAAACAGAGCATGTGTTTCTTATTTGAGTAAACCATAGGAAACTATACCTCTTTGAGTAGCTTCTAGTTTATGTCACAAAAAGAGAAAAAAAATTTGGGTATTTATTGATGCAAACAATAATTTAGACCATTTTAGAGCAAGGCGTAGGAAGATCAACGTCTAGTCGTATGAAGGAAACTCAGGAAAAATAAATACACAACACACACCGTGCAATTACAGTACACATAAACAGCTTAGTGGGTCAAAACTCGGACCACCATTGTTCTGTAAACATTTCTGTATCTTCTGTGACTTATGTCGGATGTGTATTTGATGAGCTATGATGATTTAAAGAAAAAAATTGTTTTATCTCAATAATTTGGGTGGGTCTCTTCCAACATCGTGTTGTTTCAAAGTTTTTCTTTTCACCTATCTAATCTCATAATCACCTGTGGATTCTATCTACAATACGAGACTCTAATTTTTCTCATCAAAAATCTTTTGGACCAAAGTTAATAAATGCTCTTTCTTTCTTCTTACAGCTTGTACATACCAATAAATAGCCAGGGTGCCTCTCATTAAGCCTTGTTCTTTTAGGATAATAATAACACAGCAACAACAGTTGACTTCTTTGACTAGATCAAGATCTCTATGAATGAATGATCCCTGAGCTGATATCTTTTCCGGGTTTGGCTCCTTTTTTTTCTTTCTTTCACAGAACGGTACTTTAATGGATGGGAGGTTCAACGGTACAGCAATGCAGCTTGCTTGGCCTCATCAAGTGATCGAGACAGAGCAGTCCTATCATCACCGGCAACTGCAACAACCACCACCGCAACAATGGCCTTTCGATGGCTTGAACCAGCCGACTTGGGGAAGAGAAGAGGATCAAGATCATGGCAATGACGACAACAGTTTGATGGTGGGTTCTGCCAATTTTCACCCAAATCAGGTCAAAATGGAGTTGTAAGATTGGGGGAAAACAGTAGATTATGAATGTGTATATGTCGTGTAAGCTTGTATGTCTCTCTCTATATATAATTATTAATATATAAGAATTATATATCTTTTAAGAAGGTATTAGTTAATTTGATTCATAGAGACAAAACTGGTATATGATTATTTCTTACTTTTACCTGATTTCCGCAATGTAGAATTTATGTCTGTGCTACTGCTTAAAAAGAAAATTATCATTTTAATTATGGTGAAAATGTTGAAATCCCATGAAAGACGATCAAATAATCAAACTGCCAATAAAAAATGGAAAATCGATTAAATTGATATTGGCCAATTTTACACACATAAAAAGATTCACATCTGTTTCTAAGCAACGGAACACATCAAGTCAGAGATCCGCATATCCTAAACGCGGTACAACATCAAGAAACGTGACTCAGATTGTTAATAATCACTTCAGATGAGAAAATGCTAATATTATTGAATGATATAATCTCTCACTTGTAGATTGGTAGAGTCTCTGTAGAAGTCAATGATCTCATAGAAAGCGCGAAATCATTCAGTTTGTTACACGAACTTAGCGATCTACTTATGCTCCCAAAAGACATGCTTATGGACTTATCCATTAGAGAAGAGGTTTGTTATGATATATCTCTATTACTCCTAAGTTCTTGATTAAGCTCTCTCAAAACTGAATTTTTTTTTTTTTTTGGATTGATTCATAGGTATGCCCATCGATAAATCTTCCACTGATCAAAAGAATACTCTGCAACTTCACACCTGATGAGTTCTGTCATGATCATGTTCCTGGAGCTGTCCTAGAAGAGCTTAACGCCGAGGTAACAAATTCAAATCATTCTCTTTTTTTTTTTTTTGGTTATTTCTGACTTCTTTGCACTTACTATACCACTTTTTTCTTTCTCCTCAGAGCATTTCGGAGCAGAAACTATCAGGATTTAGCTTCCCTTATTCAGCTTCACCTGTAACATACATTACTCCATCATCAATCAATGTAGCAGAGAAAAATACTGAGGTAGGAGGAGACGTCTCTAGAATGTCGAGGAACGCTTCTGTGATACAACGAAAGGGATACAACAACGAATATGAGCTTGAGGAACTGGATTATCCTCTTACATTTGTTATCGACAAGGTATCGGTATCACAAGTTTCAAGACACAATGGGAAGGTGAAGCAGCAAGATGAGCAAATAGGTGCAGTGGTTACAAAACGTAAGATATGAGCTTCTTAGGGAAGTGTGGTCTATGTGAGTCATTGGAATATATTTAGATATTTAGTAAAGATCTTGTTACTACTGAAACAAAATAAGTCTTTTCGAAGTATTATGTAGCTGTAAGGATTTGATAAATATGATCTTAGAAAAAAATTGTGTTTGGTGTCTGAAGAAGTTTTTCTCGAACTTCTTGATTATATTATTTTTTTAATCTTCCAAGCCTTTTTCTCATGAACTCAATGGAATCAGCGTCAATTCCATGAACAACCAAGTTCATCCGAGTTCTACCTTTGAAGAACTTTTTAAAGTCTCAATCTTTCTTCTTCTAGGTTGTGTATTTTCGTGATCAATGACAAAGTCAAACGACAGAGAAACATAATTAGTATACAGGAAACATCATCGTTTTACTTTTTGCTTATATAAAAAAGGATAGTTTTAAAGTCCCACCTGGGAAAGATAGAGAATCGTTGGTCATAAGCTACTAGTATTAAAAAGAAGCTGAGTCAAATTTAAAAGTCATACCTTTCTCGGCCTTTTGGCTAAGATCAAGTGTAGTATCTGTTCTTATCAGTTTAATATCTGATATCTGGGTCATTGGCCCAGATGATATTAACTATATTTTTTATGGGAGAAAGTCCAATAAGATAGCTTGCTATCTGGGCTTTCGTGAATCGCTCATGCGTTGCACTACTGCATGGGCCTGGTTCAACCCGCCAATTTATTAGTTTAAATGTTTCATATTATCAAATTTTACGCCAATTTCATAAATAAAGACTGGCAAAAATGATAAGCTTAAAAGTACATACGCATAAGTACGAAACTTGCCTTCCTGACTTCGAATTATGGCTCATCTGTGATCTCCATATGCAGATATTGCAATCATCCTGAGCTCTTTCGCCACTTGTATCATGCTAGTCAACGGCTCTCCTAAGTTGCATCCTATGCATCTCAACGCTAATCTAAAAAAAGCTTTAACCATGCTCACATCTCTACTTGTATCTGAATCCATAACCTCTGCATACCCAAACTTCCTCAGAATCTTAGAAACATGATGGTGAAGCTGGAAACTAGCATCATCATGAGGTTTGATGAACAACTCAGTTAATGCTCTTAGCATATCCGAAGACAGAGATAGCTCATCATCAACTTCCTTTATCTGCACAAGAGCTAGCATGAACGCTCCGAAGCTGTGCATATCGGTCTTTGTCGTGACCTTACCGGTTGACTTATATTCAGGATCAATGACCGGCAAGTAACATACACCAAGTCCATGTGTTTCCTTTAAGCTATTGCGCCTAAACTCGTGGTACGTCTGCAATGTATCATCATGAACAAATTTCTCTCCTTCGGGGATGGAGATACAGTTACAGAAATTCCCAAGCTTAGCGATTCCATTTCCATCTAAGAAAATGGTGAAAGGATCTAGATTTGAATGGATGAAAGCCCTTGAGAATGCTGTGTGAAGGTAAGTCAAAGCGTTTGCAACATCTCTTGCTATCTTTATTCTCCTTAAGCTTTTCGGATTAGATGCAACAAGTGGACCAAGAGTTATAATCTCTGCATATTCAAAAACTAAGACTGGAGGAGTGAACTCAAGACAACATCCCAACAACGTAAGGAAGTTCTTATGACCACTCAACATCGATGAGATCGCTATGTCCCGACAAATCTCATTCATATCAAGTGAGTATTTCCCTTTCTTGATGAGCACAGGACGGTCATCGAGCATGCCATTATAGCAACGGTAATAAACATCAATCCGGGAAGCACGGTTTCTTTGGGAGAAGTTATCTGTTGCTTTGATGATCTGATCGGAAGAGAAGTTCTTGATAGGATTGCATTTTCCATCACAACATTCAACGAGCTCCTTCAGAACAACCTCGCCGCTCTCTTTGACATTCCTCTGCCTTGTCTTGGCTCCAATTCGTTTTGTTTTCATTAACCAATCCATCTTACAGACTATAAAAAGTTGATCCGTTAGAGCAAAAGAAGACAAAAGCTAATCTGTGTGAAAACTTCCCATGGAGACTCCATTAAAATTCACTCTCAACAGCTGAAAACAAAGAGAGAATACTTCAAGTCATTGGTTTTGCAATGGAGATAAGTAGATTTTGAGTTTCAAGAAAATCTTATCAGATGTCCCCCAAAACCACTCTCTAGATCTCGAATGTCTACACAACAAGAAATTTTTAATAGTAGTTGACGAGTTTTATCGCAATTAATGGAGCTAATGAACACCAAAGATGAAAAAATAGATATGTAAAAAAGAAATTGGAATCTGAAGCACAATAATGTTTACCAAATTGAAATCAGAATCATAATCCGATAATCGTAACTCAGAAGCAAAGCGTCATGAATGCTGCAGAATAAGAGAACGAAGACATATCAAAATTGGATTTTGATTTTAGTTTATTCTTGATTAAAGTGGGTATGGTCCACAAAAGCGTGTCCACTTAAAGAAAAGAGTTGACTTTTAGGATCATCAGCATGAGTCGAAATGTGTTAACACTTTTGTTTGTTTGTTTTTCACTAGAGAGGCAAATTTACTATCTTTGGTCCAAGATAATAACATTGTCCGACAATGGAATCAATGAAGAAACGAATTTGACATTAGGGTTCTTGACAAATCAAGAACTTTAAACACATTGAGAGTTTGAGACATCACTAAATTCTTTCAAGAATTAGACAAACTAATGAGGACCAATTAAGAGAGTTTCTCAATCAATTTGAGCTCTCTAGCAACTTCAATCATTCTACTCACTGGATCTACTTTCTTGTATCTTACACATCTCAACGCTAATCTAAGAAAAGCTTCGACCTGTAACTTTCTCACAACCAATTCATCACCAGCCGGAACATTCCATGTCTCTTTATCAACAATCTCTTCAAACCCACCTTTCTCCATTATCTCAGACACATGATCGTTAAGCGACATAGGAGTCTCGTCCGGTCCATTAAATACTGCAGGTCGTCCAGACAACAAAACCAACATCAGAACTCCAAAGCTATAAATATCAACTTTTTCTGTTACTTTCAATGTCCAGTAATAATCTGGATCAACAAATCCAATAACCCCTTTCACATCGTCTTCTACATACAATTCCCCTTCTGGTATCGCAACACAGAACCAGAAATCAGAAAGCTTCGCCGTCCAATTCTCGTCAATGAAAATGTTCGTCGGATTTATGTTCCGATGGATTATAGTCTCCGGAAACGCCGTGTGGAGATAAGTCACAGAGCTCGCTATCTCTTTCGCAATCTTCAACCTTATTTTCCATGGCAAAACTTCTCCACTTGAGATTCTTCCGTCTCTACTGAGCGGTCCGTGTTCTGTGTATTCACAGACTAAAGCTGGAAGATCGAACTCCAAGCAACAACCTAGAAGCTTAAGAGCGTTCTTGTGTCCGCTCATCTGTGACGACACGGAAATATCGCGATACGTTTCTGTGAAGCTTGGGAGGTTTTGGCTAGACCATTTCTTGATCGAGACTGGTCTGTCTTCGATTACGCCTCTGTACCAGATGAAGTATCCCCAACTCGAGATAACTCGGCTCTCGGAGAAATTGTCGGTCGCTTTTAGGATCTGATCGGAGGAGAAGCAACGAATCGGATTGGTTTTGCCGTCGAAGGAAGCGATTAGCTCCTCCAATAGAATCCCTCCATTCTTTAAATCCGAACTTTTCTTCTTCTTGTTCTTGCTCATTAGATGATATGATTGTAACAGAGAGAAAATCGAGATTCTTGATTTTGACTTTGCACAGGAGCTAATTTATTTGATTCTCTTCTTAATAACTCTGAAAATATTTTAATTTAACCCACAAGTATTACAAATTTACTTACTGAGTTTACAATATAAAATCTACACCCATTCTATATTTCAATTCAAACCACATCTTTTTATTATTACAAATTTGATCAGGTAAAGTTAAAACATTACTTCTATGTCCATCTCTCTATCCTTTTTAGTTCTTTCGCCACTTCCATCATCTTTGGAACATCACCTCTATGACCAGTGCATCTGAGTGAGAGCGTAAGGGCTGCTTCAATTCTTTGTCTCTCTTGTTCTTTGGTTTCATCATCACCCACATTTTCCAACATTTTTGAATCCAAGATCTCAAAGATCTTTCCCTCTTCCACAAACTTGCATACCCTATCTGAAATCCTCAGGTTCATCACACTGTGTTCGTATTCAAACAGACTCTCATCACCCCTGCAACGATCAAGCACTCCATGCTTTCCAGTTAAAAGATTTTGCAACAACACTCCAAAGCTAAAAGTATCGGTATTCTCAGTGACTACACCACTCGTGACATACTTATACTCTAAATAATCTAATACTCCTTCTACTCTATCAGCATCGACCTTAACAAATGTCTCTCCTTCTGGAATTGAGACAGAGAGACAAAACCCACTAAGCTTTGCAGTTCCATTTGAATCCAAGAAAATGTTAGAAGGTTGTATATCCATATGGATCATAGTCCTTGAGAATGCAGTATGAAGGTAAGAAACCGCAATAGCAATATCTTTAGCTATCTTGATTCGCATTCCCAATCCCCATGAAAACATTCCCAAGTTTGGACTAGTGTAAGGTATACGTTCTGCGTACTCACATACTAAGACCGGATATTCAAGTTCAAGACAACATCCTAACAGTTTAAGAAAATTCTTGTGACCACTCACCATTGATGAGACCGCTATGTCGCGGCAGATCTTTTCTACTGTATCAGATGTGTATAAATTCCATATGGCTCTTTTGATTAGGACAGGCCGGTTTTCGAGCATACCTCTGTACATAAACTCGAACCGAATCAGGTGATTGCTCTCGCTGAAATTGTTGGTGGCTTCCATGATTTGGTTAGCTGAAAAAGTTTTGATTGGATTGGATTTGCCATTGCAAAGCTCGATGAGCTCTTCTAAGAGGACCTTGCCGTTCTCTTGAAACGATCTTAGCCGTTGAATTGCTTCTGAGTTCTTCTTCTTCTTTGTCTTCTTCATCAAACAATCCATCTTCTGATCAACAACATCAGTAAAAAAAAAACTTGACTGGAGATGGTTTCTTTTGGAGAAAAGATGAGGATGGTTCAAAGGGAAAGTTTTGTCCAACACATTTGAGTCAACAGAAAAATAAGTAAATAAAATATATATATATATTTCGTATTGGATGTTGATTATTAAACATATGTTTTCTTGGATAAGAATGGGACGGCTAAGCTCACTGATTTATCGCTTTCCGTAACACTTCCTGAGATTGAAAAGCCGGTGGCTGCAACTTTCGGATACAGAGATCCTATTTATTTCACGACGGGCATAGTGACAGCATGTTCAGATGTGTTTAGTTTTGGAATCCTTATGTTGGTTCTTCTGATGGGAAAACGACCATATTTGGATGGACGGGCATAGTGACAGCATCAAGGTAGATGCTGCGAGGAGAGGGACGAAGACAGACCGAAGAAGACAGACTGAGGTAGCTAAAGAAACTCAAGCGGGTTTAAACATCATTTTTAAGAGATCCTCTGTTCTAATATAGCCTCTACACAACTTTTGTTACATTTTAATGGACTATATATAGCCAAGTAAACAATCATTGTACTTTGAAGTATGGAAACTCAGGTTCTTACATACAACATATATCGTGAAAGAAAGCTTGAAAGACAAGAAGATCAAAACAGTATTCACTACTAATACTGCATAATAGATAGATAAATCTGTTTAGAGTCTCACCAAAGAAGTTCTGCAGCGTCAGGTCTGTTTCTCTATAAGCTTGAGTTCTTTTGCAACATCTATCATGTGAGGCTTGTTTTCTCCTGGTCTAAATCTAACACATCTCAAAGCAAGTTTAACAAATGCTTCCATCTGCATTCTTGAATGATTAGGAATGTCGTCATCCACGCTGTTTAACATCGATGGGTCTATCAATTTGGTGAGCAGTCCTTGCCCCAGACACTTCTCAACATAATCAGGTAGTAGGCCATAACTGTCACCAATATCTGGATAATGATTGTACCAAGACTTTCCTGTCAAAAGACATAACATGATGGATCCGAGGCTATAGACATCAACATTCTCAGTGACAAAACCTGTTGTCATATATTCGGGCTCGACATGGTAGACTGTCCCACAGACGATGTCATATACGCCTGATTCATCCTCCGGAATTGGTATGCTGAGGCTGAAGGAAGAGAGCTTGGCAGTCCAGTTCTCGTCCAAGAAAATATTTTTAAGCTTTAAATCCCTATGGATTATAGTCCTAGGGAATTCAGTATGAAGATACGTTACAGCAGTTGCAATCTCCTTGGCGATCTTCAATCTCACGTTCCAAGCCAATGGCTTGATGCCCTCCCCTGCACTCATATAGTTCATATAGGTGAGAGCACCCTTTTCCGGGTATTCACACACAAGAACCGGACGAGGAAACTCTAGACAACACCCTAAAAGCTTGAGAGCGTTCTTGTGGCTGCTCATCATCGATGAGACTGCTATGTCACGGTAAAAGTTGTCAGCGTCAAAGTTAAAGGGTTCTTCTTTGTAGTTCTTGATCAGCACGGCTCTGTTTTCAGTCGTACCTTTGTACCACACGAATCTGTCTTCACAGATTGCATAGCTCCAGTCGAAGTTGTTTGTAGCTTGAAGGATTTGGTGGGAAGAAAATGTACGGATAGGATTGTATTTACCTCCTGAAGATGCTATGAGTTCCTCCAGCAATAAGCTCCCGTTCTTCTGAAAATTGATCTTCTTTTGTTTCTTCTTCTTCCTACTTGATGAAAACCACATATTTTAACCCAAAAATCTAACTGAAAGATCTTCTTGTGAAGGAAGGAAGGGACACTAGAAAGAGAGAAAGAGAGAGGCGATAAACAAAGTCAAGTCAACTGGAGTCGGCTCTGGTTTTCTGTAGGACCATCGTTCCATCACTAATGAATAATGTTTATTGGGCCTAGGAGATGGGCTACAAGATCATGCTTTGTGAGTATGCAGAGATCAAACCTCTCAACTGGTTGACAAGGTCAGTAATCCATTACCTTGATGCTGCATAAAATTTGAGAAGGAGATCACAAATGTTGTAGCAAATTGCAAAACTTACATTGTAATACTGACACTATAATGTAAGTTCTTGTATTAGCTACAATTTAAGTTACAATGTTCTGTTTCTGATGCACTGCCTGCAAATCAGACAGTTCATATACATAAACCAGCTTCCGAAACAAAAATATCACTTTCATTTAACAGGAATATGCGTTAAGAATCCAAAAAAAGTTGTGATACCATTGAGAGAAGATATGTCTCTCAAGTATTATAGTGCAAGCATATACACACACAACCCAAACAAAAAAAAAACAGAGGGTTTCTAAAAACAGTCATATGTGCATCTGAGCCTCCCTGAGAGTCTGAGTTCCATATTTCAGATTCAGAAGGAAATGATTATCAAACTTGACTTCAAGAACAGAGGATATCTAGATGATGTCAGGTATGTTTCTCTATCATCTTGAGTTCTTTTGCAACGTCTATCATGTGAAACTCGTTTTCTCCTGGTCTGAATCTTACACATCTAAAAGCAAGCTCAATGAATGATTCCATTTGCAGTCTTTGATGCTCAGGAATGTCGCCTCTCACGCTTTCCAACATCGACGGGTCAATCACTTCAGTCAACAGACCTCGATCCAGAAACTTCCCAACATAGACAGGCAATACAGGAAGATAAATAGCAACTTCCGAATTATATTCAGACTTTCCTGTCAAAAGAATTAGCATGATGATCCCAAGGCTATAGATGTCGACATTCTCGGTAACCAAACCTGTATTGAGGTAATCTGGCTCGATATAACTTGATGTCCTGCAAACCATGTCATTTACGCTCGATTCTCCTTCTGGAATTAGTATGCTGAGACTAAAAGAAGAGAGCTTGGCGGTCCAATTCTTCTCCAAGAAGATATTTGCAAGCTTCAAATCCCTATGGATTATAGTTCTTGGGAATTCGGTATGAAGATATGTTACAGCTTCTGCAATCTCCTTAGCGATCTTCAACCTTACATTCCAAGGAAATGGTCTGGTGGCTCCATCCCTTGCACGTCTTATACAGTTTAGAGCTCCATTTTATGGGTATTCACACACGAGAACGGGATGGGGAAACTCTAGACAGCAGCCCAAGAGATTGAGAACGTTTTTATGGCTACTCATCAAAGATGAAACAGCGATGTCACGGTAAAAGTTGTCAGCGTCGAAAATGGAACAGTCTTGGAATTTCTTGATCAGTACGGGTCTGTTTTCAATCGTGCCTCTGTACCACACGAATCTGTCTTCGGAGATTATGTAGTTCCAGTCGAAATGGTTTGTGGCTTGAAGGATTTGGTGGGAAGAAAATGTACGGATAGGATTGTATATACCTCCTGAAGATGCAATGAGTTCCTCCAAAAGTAAGCTCCCGTTCTTCTCGAAATGAGTGTCCTCTTATTTCTTCTTCTTCTTCTTGAGCAAACGCAACATCTCTAAACCCATTAAAAGAGGTTGAAAATCGTCTTGCGAAAGAAGAGACGCAAGAAAGAAAACGGAGAAAGAGACAGACAGAGAGATGAAAGACTAATTATTTCCCTCTAAGATCTCCCATCTATAAAGAGTCAGAAACACAAGAACAAATCAAGTCAACTTTGGCAGGCTTTGGTTCTGTAGGACCATCGCTTCCTCATCAAGTCAACTAAAAATACTTTTGATATTTGACGCAAAAATGTTTTTTTGGTTAGGAATACACATACCTAAACCAATCCTTGTTTTTTTCTTCTCTTTGTACGAAAACTTATTCAATGAAAGTTTTTTTTTGGTTTTACTTATAATTATAAATTGCTTAAGGTTAATTAGTTGGCTAACAGATTCAGGTTCAAAGAGAAAGATGAATCACTGTAGAAATAGGTTTTAAAACAAAGCAAATCCATAGATAGGTAAACTTCATTTCGGTCTCATTGTAGAATTTTTTTTTAATTACAAGATAGGAGCTAACATTCTTCACTTTCCAAAAATTACTACGTAAAAGAATCAGCAAACAACCTAGGAAACGTTATGTTAATAAATAGGTAGAAGAAAATTGATGTTCCAAAATTAATATTCTATCAATAAATAGTAAAATTTCCAGTGAATTTTAATATTTGTCGTTTGCTTCTTATATACGTATTACATGTTTGTTCTTGGTAATATCAAACGTGAAAAGGAAATTAGATGTTTCACATAAAAATGCCAATATGAGGTTTCTTCTACTATAGGCTCTAGCATCTGCGCATTTTTAATCCTAGCAAGAGGGAAACGCAATTCAAAACCCGTGATATCAATGCACCATCCACAACACCAAAATTGACATAAAACAAAAATGAAGAAGAGAAAGTTTATTCTTGAATTACTTTCTCAGTTTTATTAATAAACAAGTGAAATCGAAATAAGTAGGAAATGGATAAGATCACACAAATAGTATTATTACATAATGAATATAATAGCTTAGTGCAAGTAGTAGCCGAAGAGGGACACAAGGGAAGCCCCAACCAAAGAACCAAGAGCCGGCAGGGCAGCCGAGGCTGCGGAGGCGGCAGGTCCTGGTGCCGGAGCTCCGGCTTCCTCTATAGCCATGACGGCGGTCATGGAGGCAGCAGCGAAAAGCACACCGCAAGCGATCTTCTTCATCTCCATTTTGAGACCTGAAAGGCTTTTTTCTTCTTTTTATTGAGTTTCTTTTTGTGTGTTTTTGAAGTTCTTGCAGGTCTGAGGAAAATGGATGGCGTTGATGGCGGATTTATATGTGTGGAATTTGTGTTATTCTTAGTAAAATCAGGAATTTTTGTTTCTAACGATAGTCAAATTTAACTAATTACCGATGAATACGACTATAATTACGGTAAGAAAGTTGCAATATGTGGCTTAGATTTATTTTAGCATTTCGGTTTATATTTCCTCGTTACATGAACATGAGTTACAATTTTGGTAAAGAAAAACAAAATTTAGATTTTTCACGGATACATAAGTTAAATCAAATGCAAATTTTTTATACATCATTAATCGATTAATCTGATGAAAATTTGAGTTTGATTAGACAAAATCTATCACCAAAATAGCAAAATGTAATAATTAGATAAATATCGTTTGCAATATTAACAAACTCGAAATGCTACATTTGAAGATGAATTAATTACGTTTCATAGATCCGCAACAGATATCATCATAATTTAATCTTAAAAGAGTACGTCCCAAAAATCTAGAAACTTATTAGTAAAACTATATATTACATTACCAATACAATGTAATGTTCTAACATGATTTTTTTTTATATAAAAATACTTCAACTAAATTTTTTAATATATAAACTTTTTTGTCATCCATATTAATATTCCGATTAAATACTTTATCCAAAAATATAACATTTATAGTCCAAAATATTAAATAAATACAATTTCGAAATTCTTATATTAAAATGGACAAAATCAGATAACAGAAAACTTTGTATGTTAAGAAAATTATCAAAATTTAGTTGATAATTGATTTATTTTTATGGATATAATAAATATGTAGTTCAGTGATTACTCTACGTATACACCGCAACGACAGTACGTGCCAAATATATCTATATATGGAATAATCAATATACACAAGCTACACCATAATATTGTACCCTATAAATATAGGATAAAACCTATCAAGAAGCTGTTCCATTGGATCGTCGAGTCTCAAGTTCGTGCTCAGCGACCATAACACACGAATCTGCCTCAAGCAATGGAACAGAACTGTTCATCTTCATAAGTATCTCACCGGTCAAAGAATCGATCATATCTGTGGTACACTGTACATCAGGTGTGATCCCTACTTGATCAATTTCGTGTAAAGACGGCGACAAATACTTAGCCACCGTCACAAACAAAGCCGACCCGTCGTCTAGCTCTGTTACGCTCTTGCAAATTCACAAAAAACATACAAGAAATAATAAAGATCAAGAATTACGAATTATCTATTTGTATAAAGCTAATTAATGTATATACCTGGATTTTCCCTTTCCCAAATGTGCGTCGACCGACAAGTATAGCTCGACCGTTATCATGTAAAGCACCTGCCAAAATCTCACTTGCACTTGCACTTCCTTCATTCACCTGTTCACCATTTGATCGATACACTTATAGACCGGTCATGTTAACTAGGAGTAGACATATAAACCGAACTCTGTTTAAATTTTTGTAACTAATTAGCATCTATTGCATCAATAAATCATGTAGCCAGCTTATATATATACTTACAAGCACTACAAGTGGATCATGTGTCACGGCGTGTCCGTCAATCATATTTATTGGTGATGTGACTCCTTCACGGTCGATTGTATACACAAGAGTCTCATCTCCGTCAAGCCATAATTGTGCAACATCGAGTCCTGCTTTAACCAAACCTCCCTGATATAGAAATGTCGAAAGCTAAATGTCAGGGAAAATGTAACAAATAGACGATAATTCACTGTAAAAATCGAAACCTGAGACTTACCGGATTGTTCCTTAGGTCTAGAATGTACGACTGAACATTCTGATTCTCCATCTCGTGGACTGCATTTTCCATATCTGACGCTGCAGTCTATTGGAAAGTTCAAATCAATGAACTACATATCAATTGTCATCTTCTTCTTCTTTTGTTTTCGGTTTTTCACAAACACTAACCTGAGAAAACGCTATGAGTTTGACATAACCGGTCTTTGCTAAACGTCCATCGGGTGTTGTATGCGGGATTATAGTACTTGATATCGGAGAGAGCTTAATGTAATCTCGAGGTAACTTGACCTTTGCATATATAAGAGACACTTAATAGTAACTTACTGTAAAAAAATATTAACATAAAGACCTGTAATAATTAATACCTCTCTGATAAGGGAATCTGTCCCTGACCCATTCACCTGCAAGTGAAGAGTCCGAGGACAATAACATGACCTGGCTAGATCTCAACTATACCGAGTTTTTAACAAAGATAGTACATACACTCTTAAGTTTGACTGTAACGAATGTTCCAACTCGGCCTCTCAGCTTTTGCGCTGCTGCTTCACTATCTATACCATCCAATTTCTCGCCTGAAATCTCATAAAGAAACAATGGATTTATAACAAATTTTCAGAAATCTAGTTGGTAGGTGTAAGGACCAATATAGAATGTACCATTTATCTCGACTAATTCCTCGCCTTCATGTATACCAGCACGATCTGCCGGGCTACCTTCTATGCAAGACATAACTACCTACATTGGGCTCTACCATGAAACAAGATCTATCTACTTCATTCTTACAAATAGACAGTGAAGAGTTGGTATTTAAAAAATAAAGACAAAAAAGCCAAGAGTCTTTAGGTCTCAAGATCTCACTAACCAGGTGACCTGTTCTTGGTTCTGAATTTATAAAAAGACCAACACCTTGCAGATTTCCGTCGCTACCAATTCTGAAACTTTGGTACTCCTGCAATTCACAACATGTGTCTTTAGGCAAAACCAACTTCAAATCATTCCCAGAAACACTAAAGATCACATTCATGGAGGAATCAAGATTTTGCAAATACCTTTGGACTAATGATCCGAGTAAAAGGATCACCAAGCGTAGAGAGCATCGCTTTGATCCTTCCGTAAGCAGCATCTGCTGATCTCAGAGGAAACATCTCCACCATCGTTTGCTGTAACCTAGAATCCCAATCTGCAAAATTATAACACTTTTCTCGGAATCATTCTACAAAACCCTTCCACAAATTCATCAAAATCTGAAACATTACCCTGATGATTGAAAGTTGGATCGACGAATGTTTCCCTAATCAAACCCCAAGCTTCCACAAGAGTTCTCTGTACTGTAGTCACCTGAACAAGACACCCACAAATAAAAAACACATAATTTCTCAGAGACGTTAATAACAGAGAACAGAGCTCAGCAATTTCTGAAAAAATAAACTCGATCACCTCGCGAGCGCGTGAAACGGGGAAAGCGATGGTCAGAGCCTCAAAGAGTGCCGGAGAATCGCAGCAGATCGACGAAGAAACCGCTACTGCAGCGGCGGCGGCTAAACCGAGCAATCTTCTTCCAACGGTATTGTCCATTTTTACACCATGCTTCTCTAAATCAGTACCGATCTCTGTTTCTAACCCTAGACGCGAACAAGGCCGTTTCTTATGACGAACATGGCGATTCAAGCTCGAGAATCGACTAATCGGAGACGGAATCAAAGTGGGATTCCGAGAATTCGGGAATTTTAGGAGCGGAAGATCACGTTTCGGGATTACAATTTTCTCCATTTGGAAATTTTAAGACCAAACATGAATCAGTTACGCGAGAAATATGAAAACGCTTTTATTGTCTCTAATCTAGTGACGTCTTTAAGAATTAAAGGCAGTTAAAACAAACTGTGGAAGATTCTTTATGGGGCCTACCTGAATCTATGTGGCTTAGAAATTTTGCTGTTGCGTATCTTAAGTAAGAACTGGAATCAAGAAGTACACGTGTTTGTGTACTTACGTTTCATAAGTGATCTCAGAGGATCTATGGATGGACCAGAGAGTCAAAAGATGTTTTACTTGATAACAGTCACAAGGCCCATTTTAGTTTCGATTTGGGCCGGAGATGGGAACTTTTCGATCAATATTTGTTCACTCTGTTTGATTTTTTATTTATGGGGAACTCTTTTTTTTTTTTTTGTTTTGCATAATGGAATTGGTTTTGCCATAGTTTGGTTAGATTAACAAAACAGATCTTATAACGTTAAATTTCCTTCATAAAATATTTCATATCTCTTTGAATAGTAAAATTTGATATGTACGTATGTTAAGGCCTTTGAACCAGTAATTGATATGTAAACCCCGATTTATATATTTTAAAATGTTCATGAGACAACACTAGCCAATTTTTTTTTTCAAAATTAAAAATATATACCTCGGAATCTTTTTAAAGCGATAAAAATATATTTCAGTACCTTTGATATGAATTTGAAATCCACATAAACAAAAAAGGTTAATTAGTAACCAAAAATTAATCTGAGACACAACATATATCAAAATTCTTATGGTTATATCTCTTAAACAGTTGATCAACATTTATCATAAACAAACATGTTGTAAGTTATAGCGATATCATATATATATGCTCAAGAAAATTTTCTATAAAAGAGTAGTGAATTACTTGCTTTATGGCTATACATACTATATGATAAACCACCATGACACGTGAAAGCAATTAAAATGTTGCATGTGCATGCATCGGGAAAAAACGATCAATTTTGGAACTGAAATTTAGGGTTTTGACTTTAGAGATGGAATGTTTAGAAGATCGACATTCACTTCATCTCCAAATTGATTGCTTCCCCTTTGGATGGTAATTCTTGTACGTATGGGGTTCCTCATAATTCATAAACCCATCCCTCTCTTATTTTTTCTTTTACATTAGTCCCATCGTGAACGTACCCTTATATTATGAGTTACGAGACCAAAATTCTTAATTAAATGATCTTATTATCGATTTTTTAAAAATACTAATATTCATCACCACACATATCTAGATGTAGTTTATACCCACATTTTCTTATAACTAATAAGATGTGAAAGTTTTCATGATAGCCAATTATATAGTAGTATGTTTTATCTCTTTTCAGAATGTAATTAATTGTTTAAATATCAATAAAAATACATTGATGTATTGAATTAATGGAAAAACCACTACTAGCTGTTTACAACCAAAGTATCCTTAAAAAAAGGAAAATTTATCTTCCGTTATTTTTATTATATAATTAATCTCAACGTGGACGAAATCACGTAGTAGTAATTAACACACACATGTAGTAGCATTTCTCTTTGGTTTTTTTCCATAATAGTCCTCATAAAACTGAAAGTAATATTACAATAACGAATACAGATACACCATAAAAAAAAATCTGATCAACTGGCTCTTCTTTTCTAAATAACAGTAAGAAATTCATCTTTTTAAATTTTGGTTGGTTTCTGAAAAGTAATTGAACAAAAAGAAAAACAAAGGAGGTATGGGAAAGGAGATAAAGACACATTTCACTTAAAGCACATTGTTGCAGACAAAAAAAGAGAGAGTTGAAAATAAAAGATGAAAAAATAAACGAGTAATTGAAAAAGAAAAAGAGGCAAAAGATAAATAAATTAAGAGAGAGACAGAGAGATAGAACAACAGACCTGCTCATATCAAAGTCCACTGTTCATAAAAGAAAGAGTACCTGAATGAGAATACCTTCACTGACAATTTACATATGTTATGTGGTCCTTTTCGTTGTTGTTGTTGTTGTCAAAGTAAGCACACTACTCTTAGAAAATGTGTGTAGTTACTACTAAGTTGACCAACAAATCTTTCACTTGATGAAACTGATATCAATCATCCAATCGAGCATCTAAATAATTAAAGTGCAATAGATTTGTTAGGTTTCTCGTGATGATATAAAACAAAATATGTTTCGGTCTGGCTATATATGCACTATATCGTGTCTAAGGATATCTAACTTTAAATTATACTATCTTTTACTCTGCATGTGAATTATTTACTGCAAGTTTCATTTTAGGAAAACGTAAAAACATTTTTAACGATGAACATTTAAGTTACTCACATTTACAAATGGTTTTAGGAAAAATTATTTTAAAATATATTGTCTAGGAAATATAATATATACTTGATGGGTAAAATTTGGAAATGGGGAAAAGAGTGTGGGTATTTCTTAGGAGTTATGTTAACCTCAAAATAGAATCTCTCCTCAAAGTAATTGGAAAGACAAAAGTCGATGCCATGTCCAATCAAATAAACATATATATATTTATTTGTTTTTGCTTATATAAAAGCACCGATTAAATCAGATATGATTTTTTTCTTTTTCCTGGTATCATCTGCCCCTCCCTTCTGATCTCACCCCTCTAGCTTCAGTGCTTAACATACAATATGGTTGTATGTGTGCTTGTCAGCTTCTATAAAGATGATACATATTAAACCTTTAGTTTTTGTTTGTCACTGAGATTGAACATATAAAATATCATTTACTTGTTATATACTCATCTATATATAAGATTTACGATGATCAAATGAAAATAAACCCATGTCACGAAAAATGTTAATCTAGTCTCATTTGATCTTTGTGTGTATATATATATATATCAATTTCACTATAGTTAATTGTTTTATCATAGTATGCATATAAACTAAGTTGTGGAAGCCTCCCCCCCCCCCTTTAATGAGGTTTCAATTTCAATATTGTCTGTTTTTGTTGAAAGGGATAATATTACTAAAAAAATAAAACTTGATAGAAAAAGTGGTTCTTAATATTGTTTTCTTGAACTTTTATATTTCATTGGGAATATTATTCGCTGGTGAAAGAAACCCAACACTACATACAACTTGGAGAATCTACAAGCATGATGATCAAATAGCTTTCACAGGAGTAGAAAAAATAAAGTTGATGAAATAAAGAATATGGACAAAAGAACACGCTCGGACAATGATCACGAGCCAACGAGACCACATCTCTAACGATTATATAATATATTATCTGTGTAACAATAAAAAATTGTTTTTTAAAATATCTATCATAATTTCTTCCCCAAATGGATCATACTATTGGTAAAAGCATCAGATGTTCAATACCGTTCGACTAATAACGGTGACGAACAGATAGTTTTTTTTGTAAAAAAAAAAACTAACTGATTAATTCTCGTGTTAAATATTGTTGAAACGAACCAAAAACCACAAAAGGGTCCGAATAAATTATATAATTCTGAAAAACTTTGAATTACGATCGGATCATAAAAACACGTACACACGAAAATCATTAAATTACATGTATATATTTTTATAAAAAAAAATTATCATACGAAGTTTTGGGTGAATGAATCTTTTGCCGATATTTGAATCTCAATTTTACACTCTTCAATTCCCCAATTCTTTGGTGTTTAGGGGATGTATTAAAACGCACATAATGCCTACATATTACCGTTCCCCATCTTGTATTTCTTTCCTTCTTTTTGTGTGTAGCTAGTATAAAGAGAATATTGTATTATACTAATTACCATGTTATATATGTATATTTTATATAATTAAAAATTGAGATATGTTTATTTTTTACTACGATATAGTATATGTTGTTTATACAATAATTCTGAAAATAAATATGATTTATTCCCTCTTTTGTTTGCTCTTTTGAGGTACCCGTGATTAATCATGAGTCAAACTCAATTTGGCCTCTTTCTCCCTTTTTCTTTTGCATGTTGGGGCCTCCTTCAAACAAAGTTGTCGAAAATCATGCATAGCAACATTAATCTTCTTTATGTACTACTAATCATTTTTTTTTTCCTTTCATTGACGATTTCGTTAGATCTTTACGTATATGTATAGACAAAACGAATACGTTAAAGGAAGAATTTGCAAACATAATAAAAAATACAAATATAAACAGTGTACGTACGTGTGTGTCTATTATATTAAAATGAATGTGGGAGATAGAGATTTGAGCCACGGCAGACAAAGATGTCTCCTTCAGATCAGCCTTGGAATATGAACAGTAAATAAATAATAAATTTTAGTTACTAGTTTAAACATTTGCATTTCTCGACACGATCATAGGAAATTGTAAATTAATTAAAATTACGTTCATTTAATAAATTTAGTAATATAGCTTCGGGATTTTAAAAAGCGCAGGATTTAAGGCTTTTATTGAAGTGTTTGTCAGACAATAAAAAAATGTCTACGTTGAAAAAACAAATGTATAATCTTAGGTTTTATGAATGTATTAGTTAATGTAACAGCATAATTACCGAACAAAGTGAAGTCCAATGTTCGGATTCTTTCCGGCAACAGTAGAAAAATCCAAATATAATTTGCTCGGATTTTGAAAATGTCTTTTAGATATATGCACACTCACAGAGAACAACTCAGTTTCGAGATTCGAAAACATTTTAACTAGTAGTAGTATATTTCACTAATTTTCCATTTTTTTATGTTTCTGATTGTATTTATGTATTTTAATATATAAACATGTGCATGTGGACCTTTAACTTGACATAAGTTTCCAAACAAATTAGAACTTTAGATAGCAATTTTCTTATGTTGTAGAATTCACATTCAAAGTCTTATTATATGATTAATTTCTTTTGCTTTTAATTCATCTTATGGCTATATATTTAACGAAGTGGTTTACCAACTATTGGACCTGTTTTGATATTAAAATGTTAGCTTAGCGTTATCTTCGAAACTTAATTTATGGTAAGAGACTAACGAGAACTTTTACTACTTAACAATTACGTGTTATTTGTCAACAATGCATGAGTAACATCTCTTACCGCATGTGAGAGATGATCTAACATTCAATGAGAACCACTTAAGCGTTTATTTATATACCAATTAATATGAATTTATATCGGTACAGAAATGTGGAGAAGTGTTGAGATTGAGAGATGAGAGGGGTCAAAGGAAGAGAGATATGGATGGTCTACTCCTCCCAACAAAGGGGTAGAAAATTGATTGGTAATAAATGTTGTCTGAATGCTACATAATTTAAAGATGTGCGTTTATAACTTTTTCAGTTTATCTACTGTTTAATTGCAGCTTGTGACCAATGTAACAACAATCCATACACTATATTTATATGCATATCACTCACTACAAAAATAGGATTTGTGCATATTTTCTTCGTGTGTCACTTTTATTATGTATCTTTTAAAAGGTTCTCTCGAAGTATTCTCATGAATTTGTTATATAGTCTATATACATGTTATGTGTTATTCGATGCTAAGATAAATATTGTAGAATGCACAAAATATTTTATCAATCTGAATTTTACATCGCAGTTGATTTGAAGAATAACTAGAATTATAAATTACGTTGTCGAAAATGAGAATTCATATGATTTACGTACTAAGTTACGGTATATGGACACAATTAGTGTAACAATTATAGATTTGGTTAAAATACATTAAAAAAATGGATGTGTAACCTTGAATATGAAACGAATACAAAAGAAACAAGCATGTCGGTTTTAATTGGATTGAGTTATGAAAGTTATGTCATTTGTGTGAGAGTGTGTGTGTAGATAGAGAGAGATGGTCAAAGAGAAAATGAGATGTCAAATCAAGTAACAGTGAGTGAGAGAGAGAGAGGAAAAAAAGAACTGTTGATACCATCAATCTTTGCTCCCAAATCTGCCCAACCCATCACACCCTTAGGGCTCCACTCTCTTCTCTTTTGGCTTTATTATCACTCTCCTTCACATTACTTTTTACCCCTTCTTCACCTATTTATCATCATCTTCATACAGGTGTATATATATGTACATGACTGCATGCATACGTATGCATATACGGCACTAAAGGAATATTCACTGTTTACTCATACCTTTATAAATAAATGAAAATTAGGTCAATATATATGTGTGTGTATATGTTGTTGGAGATCACCTCCAACATATGTATACATATATATATGCCTCAACCGAGAGATAATCATTTGGTCACGAATTTTAAGATAAATTACAAAAGTGAATCATGTATAGATAAAGAGGTGTAATGTTACTTCAACAAGCAAATATGTCTCTCCACTACAAAAAGGAAAAAAAAGAAAAAAAAGAAAAAAGAGGATGTTGAAAAATCTCTTTGCAGGAAGAAAAGCCTCTCTTTAACTGTAATCCTAGTTATACAATAAAATCCAAATTGGATCTTGAATTCTAACATTACCAACAAACTGACACACAACAAAACTGTGACTACAATAACTACAAAACCGGTTGCAGTCCGGTAGTATAATTTGTTTTCTTAGTAAGATATGTAAAGAATTGGCTTTAATATACTAGCTGCATATGGTGATTATTAGTTCAAAAATTAGACTGAACATCGTTGCATAGGACAATTTATCGAAAAGAAACCAAACAACACTTCTGATTGAGAATAGAATTCCATGCTTTGGCAAAAAAAACCTTGATTAAAAGTAAAGTATGTATTAAAAACCTTTAAACATAATTATTAATTTATACAAATTTTCAATCTTTTTGGGAGAAACATATGCAATTTATGAAATATTTCATTCCAAGTATTTGTAAACATAATAATATAAAAAGACAAGGTTTCTTCGCATTGGTGTTAGCCTGTTATGGTAAAACAGCCAACTATGTATGTGGGATTGTCAATATGATAACCAACACAAGGTATTTAGCAAACGATTGAATTATTTTAACATTTGATTATTAGAGTAACATATAAATAGATAATTAACAGAAAAGATCTACATACAAATATGTATTATATTATTTTTCAACCATTTGACATACGTTTAGCATCATCACACCATTTAAATATTAGATAAATAAGTGTGATAAAGTATAACTTGATAGTTGATCATCCAAAGAAAATTCAGCACTTGAGTAGTAATATTCTCTAGTGTCCATTCTCTCATTATTCTCCATGATGTCACTAGACAATTAAGTAGAAATATTTGAGTACTATTATAAAATAAGTTCAAAGATAACTCCACTAGAAAACAACTATCTTTTAGAAAGAAAAAATATAGAATCTACTATTTACTCGAATTAAATTTTGGAAATATTCATTATGATCTAGAATATATTATATTTAGATAAAATTCTTAACATAATGCATGCACGATCATCTACATATCTAGCTAGTATTTTACTATCCTAACAAATATTACTCAAACGTTTATAATTTATCTCCTTCAAAACTAAAAGTAAATTAGTGCCAAAAATGATATAAACAATTAATAGATTCCGTGGAGAACCTCATTAGTTAGAGTTATACGTTGCATTGTAATAAATTTAAATAAAAAAGTAGAGATACAATTTTAAAATTTTCCAAGTGAGCCTGACTCTTTTTTTATTATATATATGATCAATTAGAAGATATAGATCTTACTCAGAGAAGCCCTACCTCCAGCAAAACTTGGTCCATAGATTTAAGTATTCTTAGAATTAATATATATATATTCTAAATTACTAATTAAGTACTTATACTAATTTATATAAGCTATTTGGACTGCATTGACTCATGATCATTGTCTAATTGTTCTACCTCAGAGGCAGGCTCATCTTCTTCATCAAATCCATCAATGCCATAAGCTCCATGGCCATTTCCAAAAGCCTTGATGTGATCTTTCAGAGATCGCTTGTGCTTGAAATCAGATCCACAAATGCAATACCAAAGCTTACCACAGTTCTTCTCATGTGTTCTCCAGTCCCCTCGGACGGCGAAAGCCTTTCCACATTTTCTACACATGAAGGGTTTGATTCCATGCTTCCTCTTGTAATGTGTTTGAAGAGTTCTGAAGTCTTTGAGAGGCTTTGCCCTTGGATGGTCAATGTTGTTGCGACAGCCCGGTGCGCAGCAGTAGCAGGGAAGCCTCAGCATTCCAGTTGGCTGCGTTCCCCTGAGAGATTCGGGTCCTTTTCTGTATTGTGATCCATGTCCCCACATATGCATCTGTAAACAAAATCGTGTATATATATGATCATGTAGGGTTTGAATAATTCATAGTATGTCAAAAAAGTTCATAAGGTATGAGTTTAGAAACTTACGAATGTGTTTATTAGAAATTTTAATAACATGTGCCTACTATAAAATGTTACGATTACTCTAATCAGCATACATAGATTAACTGGCATGTCAACCTTGACGCATATATATGTAAAAAGACAAGAATATTTTATCCAACGAAGATGCTGAACTGTAAGAAAATATAGAAATAGATTTCATAAACTAAAAAGAATCAATAATAAGATGTATAAATGCATGCTTAGGGTAAACAAAATAATCAAGGGTAAACTAAAAAGCAAGATGCTTACTTCATGTTCAATACAAGATTTTATCAAGCTTATATATAGAGCAAATGAATCCTTACATATATATAAATGTATACTAATTGAATATATGTAAGTGAAAATGTATGAGTACTGTTATTTTAAACGTTAGACATTAAAAAGACTCTCATACAAAAAGAGGATGCCACACTTGCCAATATTGTAGAGAGAAGCAGCAAAGTCACAGAGACTCTGAAAGTACTAAAGACATAAAGAACATTTACTGTCTTGTTAAATCTCAGTCTCAGTCTTCACAGTTTCAAGTCTCTCGGTTCTTTGTAATGCAATGATTTATTCATGCATCAGACTGCAAAGACACGTCATTTGATTGATTTGAAAGCAGTATGTATTTATATTTACCGATTAAAGGTGAAAACTTTTTTTTTTGTTTTTTCGAGGAAACTTAGTGAGCAAACAAATTTTCTTCGTTTTTACCTTTTGGTTTTAGTCGGAAAATGAAGAAACAAAGTCGATTTACACATGGGAAAGAAAACGAATTCTTCAAAACATATGCATACATATAAATACAGAGATATATATTAGAGTGAGTTTTAAATTAAGAACCTGCATGTTGTTGTATCTGTTGAAGGTTTTGAAGCAAACAGGACAAGAGAACTGAGTAGGACCAATGAGAATCTGAGAAGGTGTAGGGATCCAATATTGACCCTTGTTGAGTCTGCTGATTCTACATCCGCCGTCTCCGCCGACTGAATCTTCATCGTCATCTTCTACTCCTCCGGCGCCGACTTGATGGTAGTCGTTGTCGAGATCCTTCTTGTCGTTCATGTTCTCATGATGATGAGTGGTCCTCGAGGAAGAGGAGGAAGAAGACATCATGAGCAAAGAGGCCATCTCTCGAGTACTAGGGCTTGGAAGGCCTATGTGAAGAGCAACGGTGACGTCATGGTCATCGTCATCGAGATTATGATCATCTTGATGGTGATGATGATTGTAGTCAACATCCATGGAGGTTGAAGGTGGTTCTTGAATTAGATGGTCATGGTGGTCTTGTTGTTTGTTGGCAGGGCTGAGGCTGAGGAGAGGGAGGGCTTCACGGAGAGGAGGGGAAGGAGGAGGAGTTGGTGGTGGCGGTGGACGGCGGAGGTCGCCGGAGTGAGGGAAGAAGAAGAAGGAAGAGGGAGGAGAAGGAGAAGGGTTAGTGGAGGAATTAGGATAATGGTGAAAAGGATTGGACTTGAACCAGTCTGTGAAGAAATTGGAATAAGGATCAGTCATGGTGAAGAGAGAAAGAGAGAAGGGAATAGTTTTTACTCTTTGTGGGATTATCTTTATACAATACACAGGGATGGAGATGAAGATGGAGATTGTGATGGGATGGGGGAAGAGAGAGAGAGAGAGAGGTTTTTTTTTTATCTTTTTGTTTTGCAAAGAGAGATTTTCTTTGGGTGAAGAGAGAGAGAGAGAGAGAGAGAGAGAGATTTAATTAATTGTGGAGTGATTTTATTTTTGGTGCAACTTGGAGTGAAAACTAAAAACAGACTTCAACCCCCCAAAAAAAAAGTATATATATATATATATATGGGCAGGTCAAATACGAATGTATATTAGTCTACGCAAAGTAATTATTTCATTCAGATATGTAGGTCCTTATTCTTTGTAGATTTTACAATTTTTTAAAAATGGAGCTTGTGTTAGTAAGAACAGGCTTAGAAAAATAACGGTTCGGCTAAGACTGATTACTGTCTTTTGGAGATAACATTTCTAGAGTAGACAAATTAAAGTTCACTAGATAAAATAAGTTTTTTTAATTGTGACAAATAATTTTGACATTTAAAGAAAAGAGCAAAACAGAAATACATTTCAATAAATGATTGTTATCTGTTTTTTTCATTTTCAATAATTGTTGGCACAGGAAAATACAAAATTTAAAGTCTGATTAGTTTAGAAACAGTGGATAAGAATAAAGAAGTTTGCAGAAATATGTTTTTGGGTTTCAAAGATTATTAAGTAATTTATACAACTGGTATAATAATAGAAAATATATGAGTTTACGTAATAGTTATGACTGACGATTGTAGCAGATGTAATAACAGTTAAACAATAAATTAACAATATAAATATATTATATGATTATAAAATATCAAAAATCATTTTATTATAAAAATACAAAAATCACTAATTTAATATAATTAATATTAAAATTATGGTATAATACATATGTTTATTTTTAAAATTTTAGTTTGAATGAAGTTATGATTTTAATAGAAGGGTTTTTTATTTTCAGAGATTAATTTTAGATTTAGAAAATTTTAGTTTATTAAATTTATATATATTAGTTATCAATAAAAATTTATCAAAGAAATTTTATTTAATTTTTTTATAAATTTAAATTTATGATAAGTGGTTAATAAATATTAATTAGATATTTTTAAATTTGTTATATATTTTGTAGTAATAATATATAAATTTTAACTTTTACCTTATTATATATATTATGATTTTTAAATGATTTTTTTTTAAAAAAAATATTTTTTATTGTTTTTGGTTATCTATCTGCAACTATTTGCAATTATACAAGCTTGAGAGAAATAATTTTTAGTTTTTGAGAGGTTTGAAATAATACAAAGCAGTAGTAGAAAGTGTTTTTCATAATTATTATTAAACGCCAACAACCATATTACCCATAAATGCTACGTTTGTAGGTGATGGCGAGACAATCATTCAACCCCTTAGTATGAATTCGCAAAAGATGAACTAACAACATATAACAAAACTGACACTGATGTATTTACATAAGAGAATACATGATTTCTGGTGTGTGAGTTCTTTAATAGAAAATCCGCTCGTACATTACTGGATCTTGTTTCAAAAACCACTTTGACATCTTGGGAAATATTCCATTAAACATCAAGTTCGTTGAGCTCTGCTGCGAAAGCTAACTATTCTTTTTAGAATGAAACTAGTTTGACTAACTCTTGTGAATTAGTGATAAAATGGTTGCCAATATGATGGTATTTCTTAGACACATGAATGTGCATATTAGACTATGAAGTTTAGTATGGATTACCTTGGAGATCTGGGAGATTTAGAGATCCATCTTATAGTTGCAAAATCCAGTCCACACTATTCGTTGGAGCATTACTCTTGCAAGATCTATTGTAATTGTGTTCATTGTACGTATAATAAAACAGAGGATTTTTGAATTACCAATTTACCATATTAAAATCATGCAAATACGTACTCGAGCATTTCACAACTATGGAATATATACTTAGAACAATGGTGCAATTCAATACAACTAGCTTAAAATGTAAGTAAAGATTAGATAAATAGCCATTGAGGATTAGGGCTAGCTACGTTGAAGAGTATATATTATTATTACGCAAAAGAAAACCATGCACCAGTATGACAAAACAAAAAGATACTCCATCTTAATAAATTGGATGTATGAAATAGTTGGAATTTATATATATATTCAGTATGAGTAAAACAAGATTATATTTATATAAAAAAGAAACATAAAGTACGTATTTGACAAAAAAAAATAGAAAAATACAATAAAGCATATGAGGTGCAGATACATCATACAAAGATAATGTCACTGCTTTTTGGAGATCGGCTCTCATCCCAAACAAATTTTCTTATCTTGAACACCTTTTCTCCGAGAAAAACAAAATAGAATGCAATTTTTATCAGTTTGAGACTAAACACTAGTTTTAAACAAGATAAATTTGAGGAATCAATACTTATTTATAGATGAACGAATTTATTACATCAAAATTTAAGATACAGTTCTAGTTTTACCACAACCTTTTAGTTTAGAAGAGGACATATATATCATTTTAGTGAACAGTTTTACAAAAGAAACCAAAAAACAAAAGGTATACACAATACCAAAAAAATATTTATTAATATTAATTTTTCATTTTTCAATAATGACTTTTTCAACAAATATTTGATGTATTAAAAGAATTTGGAATTTTAAATCGATGGTGCAATCAGTTTTAATTAATATATAAACTATAAAATACAACAAAACGAATAATTAAAAATTATAAATAAGAAAAACTAATTAGATGGATAAAATTTGTATTTATCAGTTACCCTTATCGATATTAATAACATGAAAATTTAAAAATTTGTGATTTTTGTGCTAAATTGAAGTATTATGCCAGATTTTTGCTAGTTTTGAGATTTGTTTTAGCGTCTACATATATAATGGATGATGTACTCATCATATATCTTTTAATCATAATATAAAAAGGGGAAAAAAGTTAAAACACGCATGGGAATTCAACGAAAAATAAAATTGGCTAATCAAGTACGAGGACCCTAGAGAAAACTGAAATGTATTCGCAATAATTAAGCTTTTGTGATTGTGATTGTCTACTGTCATTCTACATGCATAATTAATCTGAGAAAAAAATATATATATATACTTATGCTATAATTAATACCATTTTATTTTGGGAGTTGCATATATAATAATATCAGAGAAATTATTTAAGAACAAAAAAAAGGGTAAGCAATTGCATTGGTGTCCGCATCAATGGTCGGCTTTCCCTCAAACGGTAAGATCATTGAATGTCCAAATCCCCACCGCAGATCCTGACTCACTGTTTCTTTGCTTTCTTCTCCAGTACTTCACCCAATATCCATCTATAATTCTATATTAGACACACCAACACAATTTCAATATTGTCAAATCGATGAACAATGGAAGAATGAAATATTGGTCGAACACAAATGCTGAAGATAACTATATTTTATAGTCAGTGAGATTAAAACACATGATTGTTTTTTGTGTTATGTGGAATTGTGTGTTATTAGTTACGACGTGACGTTTTGAAGATTGACAATCAAAGTGGATTAACAATCATAGTAGAATTATTTTCATGCTTAGTATGTTGGTCAATATGAATTAAGAAGTTTTATGCCGTCTTTATTTCAAACCTATAATATATGAAAATTATTAGAAATTGTGAATCTGATATTTTTGAAATTTCTTAGAATGTTGAGGATTGAGTTGCTAATTGTAAACTTGTGTTATGTACGCGATACAATTTATTTGTAGACGATAAATTATTTAAGTTCATGAATCCTATATTTTTGAAGATTCAAGCTAGGCTTTCCGTCCATAAAAAGCAATACTTAATATATAATATATGTGAAAAAAACATAAATCATTTTTCTTTTTTTTTAAAAAAAAAACTTGTTTCTGACCGAGTGAGTTATTCATATTGTTGGGGTAAACCAAACTATGCAAATTTCAGTTAATGATATAATATATGTTCTAGATTCGGATATGGACCTACATTACCACATATCGTGGTCCAGACTAACATTTTAATTTACAATATAATTCTCACAAAACCCATTTAATCTTAGATACACGAGTTGCCATTTATCAGTTTAATTACTATATTAAAGTTTTAATGATCAGGCATATATAATTTGGTTTTATATATCCATCATGACACTATTTATGCACAAAACGGACCACATGTTCACGAAGGACATTTCATGTTCACTGTTGCAATTGTAATGTTGTTATTTTTTGGCAATATATGTAGCCTATACACATCATGAGTACTATTTTCACCAGTAAGATCTACATTGGACTTCGACCTCTTTTTTAATTCAACCAACGGAATCACATATTTGATCGATTGCAGCATTTAGTAGTATAGATACATAACACTTCAATTCTACACTAATATATAATTATGTTTACTTTATTTTATTGTTTACTTTACACTAATATATAATTATGTTTCTGTCTTTAATTTTTAATTAATTTAAAAAAAACTATGAATTATTTGTGTTTTTTATTTTATTGTTTTTTTTGTAATAAAATATATTACATAACCTTTTGTTACGAATTACAACCATTGTTCTTTTTTTTACGTTTTTAACCATATTTTTCTTATAACTGCTTTTTCCACAACTGCTAAAAATATATTAATCACATCAGTACTACTCACGTCATTGACCAGTATTCACTTTAGAGGACTAGAAGTAATATAATAGAAAACAAGAAAAAAATAAAAAAAAATCGATGTTAAAAAGGAAAAATATAAAATAAATACTTGGAAAAACAAATTTACATATATTGGATTTAATAATAATTATTGGATAATCTTAGTATGTAACTAAAGAAACATTCTAAGGAATTGACAAAAAATTGGTCTTACTGAGTAGGTAAAACTCATACTGAGTAGAATTTCAACACAATAAGACGTCGGGCCTTCTATAAGAGGCTGGGCCCTCCCAAGCCACACCTTGTGACTATTTGTATGTGTATTTTGACTATTTTCTATATATATATCTAGAGAGAGAGGGAAAGGAGAGAGAGAGAGAGGAGAGAAAAGCCACACCATGGTTTCTGTGTACTTAGGTTTTATTTTGGATGTGACGTTTTATGTATATATATTAAAATTAAAATGTATGTGTCGGGTGACATCATTAATTATATATAAAACAATTAATATTGCATGTGATGCTTCTTATTTAAAACAGTTTTATCGATACTATGACTAAAGGTTTAAATAGTGATTCTGTTTGCTGAGATTGAAATGGTATAAATACATATGTAGTCATCATATATAAATGATATGTTACGGTCTAAATGCCTTTTTGGTGTTGTATATAGAGCTTAATCCTTGGGTCTGCCGTGAAGACACTAATGACGGTATGGATGTTGATCGGGATGTGTATAAGTGCATTCATTAAGGAATTTTTGGGTATTTTTAATTAACTTGGACTCGTTTGCCTTACAGTTTCTCCTGTTTTTGTTTATTCTTATATTTGTTGCGCTGAAAAGTGGATAGAGCTCTTATATTTAAGGTGAATATTAATTACTATAAAGTTTGCTTGTCATTTTATATTCTTTCTCAATTTGAGTTATGAGGGTTTAGGGTTTAAGATCTAAACGTTAACATTCAAAAGCTCTTATTGGTTGTACGTAGATGTTTAAAGGACTTTTTTTAAATTATTCAAAATCTCTTATTGGTATAAATTATTATTTTTCATAGTTTAAGCCATTTTCAGACTTTTAAAATTACCATCATTTTTAAACTAAATCTTTACAGTAGAAAATTCAAAGTCAAAGCCTAAAATGTTTTTAATCAATCAGAATTTATTTTACAGAATGATTAATATGATCAAATGTATTAATCTAATTTGAAGTTTTGTTTTCCAAAAAGAAAGAAAACAGTAAAACAGAATCACTATTGTATACTAACTATAATATTGAAATTTCAACTGAAGTTTTCAAAAATTTTAAAATTTAAATATAATTATTTCGGAAATTTTAGTTCAAATTTTGCAGTGACTCTGTCCATTATAAATTCGGACCCTAACAGAATTGTGCCGATTAATATATATATATGTAAAACATGTTGGTGGGGACATTGTGGAAGAGAAATAGTAAGTTAATACTCTTTTTTTTCGGACAATTCAAACTTAAAATGAAGTGTACCACAAACTCTAGGCTTCACCTAATGTGTATATTACCTACTCTTTTGATATTATTATTATGCTTATATAAATATACGCGATTGCATACACAACACTGATCGTTGATCATGATAATCTAGTAATAATTTGTTATGATCATAGATAGGAGCGTATTTTATCGTTTAAGCTATCATACTATTATTTAATATAATCGGATTTCTATATATAAAAACATCGGAACTATTTTGTTAAATTTCCAACTTTCCCTTTTCCTTTAAAGCAAAAGGGTGAATATTTAATAAAAGAAGGAGAAAATGAGTGCAGCATTCAAATAAAGTTTAAATAAAATCTTTAGACCACCTTTTCTTATTTGGTGGGTACACATACGAGAAAATTAGTGAATTTCAAGAAAGCAAGAAAGAATAGCTCCAATGATCTAAACATTAACAAAAAGAAAGAATTGCTAAATGGTAAAATCTAAAACTCAACTACTTCAATGATTTAAGTAGAAATTGGAGTATGTTTTATATGCTTTTTTATATTTTTTATACTTTGTCATGCATCATTACATTCCATATTAAACATCTTTTTAAGACGTCATATAATATAAGATTCTACGTCATTTATTGTAATTACGAAAGTGACATGCTCGTTGCGTACGATTAAAATCGAATTCAATTATAATTTGTACTGTTAAGATTAAACTCAATAAAATTTAATTTATATATGTATAGTTTAAAATTATCATGAATTTATGAATATAATAAATTAAATAAATAAATTATTATATTAAACTGTAAATAATGTCTTTCTTTATGTTATTAAAATTACTTGTCAGTTTTTTTTTATCAACTTAGACTACTGGTTTTAATATCTCTTTGCTAGTCAATAGTTATTTTTTATCTTCTTTTCATTATTTTTATTAATAATACATAAATAATATATAAAAACTATAAAATATCAAATATATTTTAATATATAGTTTGATTTAATTTCTTTTTTCTTTTTGTTAAAAGATACACTTTTAACATCATATGAACTAATGTAGTGGCCAACAAACACCAAAGATATGCACATTTTCATCAATTGTCTTCCTTAGTTTGATTCTCGCTCCAAGGAGGATAAGTTTGCGACGAGGCCAGATATATGAGTTTTGGCCCCTAGTTTGTCGATATAACCTTAATAATCTGTAAATTAGGTTAGATTAAAATATATAAATCTTGAATATCCAGATTTTTATTTATTTTTGGGGTTACTTTCTCCATACCATCACTTTCAAGAACTGAAATTGACTTGGAACTATATTTTAGTTTTAACAATCAAAACGAAATAGACGAATGTACATGATAAATAGAGAGACAAGGTTATTAACTAAGTTTTCTTCTCCCATTTTCAAGTTATAGAATCAAGAAATCCAAATTTTGTTTTGTAATGCACAACACTTTTTTCAGAATTCATATTTCAACAACTTTCTTTGATCTGTTACCATCAATATATCACTGTATCGAAAATCTACGGTACTAAACTAAACTAAACTACCGTTACTCAAAATCCAAGAAGCTTCGGTTCAAAGATGAAAATCCTCGATATGACCATTGTAAGTTAACGAAGCGAGAAGGACATTTATATGCATGGTGGTTAGTTTTATAAAAAAACAATAAATCAGATCATTATAGACAAAATAATAAACTAATTATTGAATCTTACTTAATATAAAACACTGTATCAGTGAGCTAGGGATGTGTAGATCCACAAACAAAGATACTAACCCCAAGAATTCAGAATTATACATATAAGAAACAAACTAAAATTAGATGGTTAAAATGAAGGGAACCTATAAAATATGAGTCTTGGGTTTGGGAAAGAAAGAGCATATGTTAGTGAAACATGCAAGCTTTTTTGCAGCTATGGAGGACATCGATCTGAGTGGGATGAAACACATTAATGCTAGATCAACGAAATATTATGTATTTAAAATTATATGTAAAAACCAAGAATTGAGAGAAAAAAATATATTAAAATAAGAACAATCATGAGAATGCAGTGAATAAGTAAATAATAATAATAATAACAATTAAAAAAAGAGATATGGAGAGTACGTAATAAAAGAGATGTCAGGACGTGATTGACCAAATCTACGAGAGGCAGACTTTCAAGATAGCACGAGGGGCAATCTCAAGACTCAAGAAGTCGTCGTTTTTCTCCACTCTTGTGCTTCGTGTTTTTCTCCAAACATCATCCTCTCCCTTTTTTTTTTAATATATATATATATATGTTTGATGTACTACTATGAATTGTAAAGCGACTCAAATGAGAATGTGTGGAGGGAAAAAAGTTTAATGTACAATTCCAAATACCATAGATTTGAAACTTCCATCTATGTCACATATTATGTCAATGATTTTTGTTCAAACTATTTAGGACACAAACTTGGCACAGTTGATGTTGTCGACAAGACAATGTTTTGAGATACTAAAGAAAACAATGAAAAAAACTCTTCCTTATTTGTTGACGAAGAGATGTTAACTGTTCTTATTAAAAATCTATACAAATTGAATATGGTCAAACCATTGACATGTTAGGTTGATAAAAACTAGTAGACATTTTTCTATCAATACAAAATTTCGAAAATGATTCAGTCCACAGAACTAGATTAAGACTTCGATCCAATAGTTTTCAGGACACATAATCCAAAACCGACACACCATATTATTTAAGAAAATAAAAGGTACCAGACGTTAATTAGGTAGAAGATCAAACAAACTGCATTATCGCAAGTGAAACACATCAAATCAGATCAAAAAGTCACTAAAAATGCAGCTGTTGCCCTCCAAACGTTTTCTCAATGTCGGCAGATACATCTATCCATTAATGGGAAAACAGAAAGTCTAATATAAAACTTTAAAACTACATCATATATCAATATTAGAGAAAATTGGGCAGTAGGCTCCACTTTAGGATTTGACAGACAAATCAACTCTTGATGATTCCATTTCAGAGCTCCATTCTCTGCAACAAGTCGAAGCCACCCGTTCCCGAAAGCGCGGGCAAACCAAGACATATTCTAGCGGAGGGGGTTTCTAGTCTGTCCACTTCCCCATAGGTAGCTGCTTGGACAATGAACTTAGTGGCTGTTTCAAATGTCATTCTGCAGAATGGAGAAGTTGATTCTGCAATTCCTCCCATACGACTCATGGGACGGTATCCACCCGAAAAGGTCATGTAATCTGCGATGAGGTTCAAGTGTCTGATGCTCACCGAAATACCGTATGATTTAAAAACGTGGTTTATTTCCCTGATTATGGTTTCTCTGGCTGCTTCAACTCCAAAAGTCTTGAGCATGTCGTGAATGCTGTTGCTGTACAAGTACCTGACGTCAAGCTTATCTTGGAATTCCCAGAGACCAGAAAAATCAACTCCCGATACGTGGAGAGCTGGTGAGGCTTTCTTTTCGTCGTTGGAGATTTCTTCTCTCTCTTTTGGATTGTCTCCATAGTATATCACTTGAGGATCACCACAATTAGCCACTGTGCACCGTTCGATATTCCCAGAATTCTGGATGTAAACCTTCTGCGCTGTTTTCTGAGCAACCTGCGTCTCAAAATATTGTATAAACCAACTTTAGAATGAGGGCTTAGCACGCATCAGAGTGTTAAAGGGAATAGCTTCAAGGAAAAGGTACCTGAGCAAGTAAGATATGAGGCTCCTCTGAAGGAAATTTGAAGTGGACCTCAAATGTCTTTCCTTTGCCTTCCGCAAAGATGTGTCTATCTTTTTTACCTCTAACAAATCTTCGTCTCTTCTTTTTACTCCCTTGCCGAACATTCTTTACCTCTTTTTGCGCTTCCAGAGTCTCTTCCTTGTCTTCCTGTGGTTCCGGGGTCCCTTCCTTTCTAACTTCTGCGTCCTCATCCTCATTATCCGTCTCAGGGTCATCTACTCCACTAGTTGACGATGGTTCGTTCTTCTCATCTTCAGAACTTTCCTCGTAATCCTGCTCATCTGTTGCTTGCTTCTTCCGTTTCTGTGCATCTGCATCAAGATCATCAACCTCTGTACCCTCGCCCTCATCATCATCATCATCATCTTCAGTCTGCTTTTTACTAACAGAATCATTATCCGTTTCATTTCCAGATTTTGGACCGGTGTCTTTCTCAACCTTTATGCCCCTGATTCTACAGAGCATTTTCATGTGAGTCTCTATAGCATCTTCCAATTTCCTCAAAAACATAACCATCATTGTCTCTTTCCAGTCTTCTTCAGTAATATCAGTGTGCTTCGGATAGTGCTCTGGCTTATAGAGATTTATCTTAAGTTTGTGAATACTACAAACTTCACCCATATGAACTGCGAACGGTATAACGGACACTTCCATACTCTTCATAATATCTGCGACCGTAATCTTCCTCAACTTATCAGTAATATGACATGCATCATCCCTGCACAAATGACAGATAATTCAAGAATATTTAAAAGTGAAACATCTTCTCAAGATGTTGACAGCCACAGGCCAGAGTTTCACACTTTCATATTATATTCATCACAAAAGATATTATCCTCAATTCTTTCTAGGAGAAGCTACCGATCAAGTCACCGTAACTAAACCAACTTACTTTGTTTTGCCCTTCAGCAACGGGCAAGTCATGATGGGTGTCTTAATGTCTGCAGCAGCAGTCATCAAGATCTCTTGTAAACGTGGAATTCCGAGTGTCACATTCATCTCTCCACGTCCAGCAAGATGGAAAGTATTCAACCTGTAAATTGACAGCGCAAAAGAACTTTGTAAGCAAATATTTCATGAAGGATGCAAAAGCTGCAAGCATCCTCATATTATTTTAGAAATCAGTCCGTAATTTACGTTGGTGGAAGGAATTGCAAGACCAAAACATAAGAAAGGAAAATAACTCACGTCATCTGTGTTGATGGCTCTCCTACAGATTGCGCAGCAAGTACACCTACAGGCTCCCCTGGCTGGGCGAGACTTGCAAAGAATTTTGACTTCACCAGCTTCAGTAGATCTTCCTGTCTCACCAATTTAGAAGCAATACGTTCATTCATAGGCATTGACTCTACAAACTTCTCAGCTCCCTTCTTAAGAGTAATAGGCAGATCAGTTATATAACTACTGGATCCAGATAGCATGTCTTCACTGCATCTTTGAAGGTACATATCTTGATTCTGAACCACAGTAAGTTAAATGAATAACAACATAAGTTTACCAAGAGCAGATACAGATAAGGAATAGGCTAAACCATTTGAAAAGGAATGCTTACTACTGTCAGTTCTTTGAACTTTTCAATGAAGCTAGACCGATGAACATCCACGCCATCTTCACCATATTGGAACTGAATGATTGACCCATCGGCATCCCGCACAGTACAATCATAGTTGACTTTCAGGCTCTCAAGATTTTTCATTAAGCACCTCTGCAGATACCCACTACGTGATGTCTTCACTGCAGTATCAACCAACCTGTAAACCAGAATGTCTTAAGTGTTTACACTGCGCCAGAACAAAGATGATAAAAGACTCTTAACAGAAATATCATAGGGAACAAAGATGATAAAGACTCTTAACAGATGTATCAAAGGGAATACAACACAAAACCTTCAAGAATAAAATCGACACTTTAAAAAGAGGAAGTGCTACTTACCCTTCTCGTCCAGCCATGCAATGAAAATAATACTCTTGGGGCCGGAGACCGCTAAGGAATCTGTCACTAATAAAACCTCCAGCTCTAGGCGACCAGTCCCATGGATGGAAGCAAGGTAATGTCTTCCCCGAAACCATTCGGGGAACTCTTTTTCCTTCTAAATCTTGTTGGCCAAGGTGAGAAGAGATTTGTTGGAAGTTAACCTGCACAAAGTCGACAACATGAGAAAGAAATGATAAAATTTACTTGGAGCACTAACAGGCTCCATTGAAAAAGAACAAAAGTAAATACATTAAATTGATGACAGAAGCTATCTGTCTTTTTGGAAACTAGCTTGTTTATCCCATTTCCCAAAAAAAATTACAACTTTTAGTTTGGAAAACTTGGCATGAGCTAAATAAACTGCAGAAGAAGACAAGGAAAGTTCTAAAAACCAACTTTTAAGATACTGTAAATAAGTACTTGAACAACCAAAACAACGAGCATACTGAAGAAAGACTCACCTTACTGCCCTTAGCCCCAGATATTGTCATCAGAGATATACAATTCCTTCCAGGTGTTTTCAACAACCCATCAGAGAGCAAATCGTTCATCACCCCCTTGCTTGAACACTGGTTGAGCTCACTTACGATGCTCCTGTCCAGAGATGCCAAAGCAGGTTCCCCATCATCGTAAAGAATTCGCTCAATTCTGGATTTCATGTCCTGAGGATCTTCAGGACAGAGTAATCTATGATTAGTTTATTTGTTACTACAATTTCCATGCTTCATACAATACAATGTAACAAACGACCATGTTAGCAAGCATGCACACATTAATGAAGACATACATTGCCTCAATATTCATACCTATCTGAACATTAACATCAATGCCAAAGGTCTTACGGAGTACTTTTTCACCAACCCTTTCACATTCTTGAAGTTGCTTCGTCCTCTCTTCATCCACATCTTTCAAAATAATAAGATCATCAACTCCACAGGTGAAACCGTGAGTCTGAAAGATGTTGAAACAAAGGTTCACGAAACAAAACTCTATAACAAATGAAAATAAACTATCAACTTCATGAGAAAAACCTGAAGGAAAACCGTGAAGAGACGACTAAAAACAGAAAGCAGGTTTCCTGCAGCAGTTGAACCGTAGAGCTCATGCACTGTATGAACCAACCCATAGTCCGCAAACTGAGCCTTGTCAATCACACCGCGGACAAATTCATTTTTTCTGATGAGTAGTTTATCTTCATTAAGATCATGTTTCCTCCCACTCTTAGACTTTATTTCTCTTGATCTACATTTGAAGAAGTCAACCGGCAGTTTGGTAGATTTCTCTACGCTGAATGGTGGATGACCTTTGGTTATCTGATTCAACACTGCAGTGATGACCTAGAGCATAACCAGAAAACCAGCTTGGTTAGAGAACCAAAAAAATATAAACAGAACAAAAAAATAGATGTGAGTATTATGCTTACCTGCTTCCCGGTCCAAAGAGGTACTGGTTTCAAAATAGCAGGCGTGACAGTCAACAGCTCTGCATTAGAAGCTGATTGTGTGACTTTCTTGCCAGATTGTCCAGAAAAAGAACTGAGCACCATGTCAGTCACGCCAGAACTAAAGAGAAGCTGATTGAATTCATCTTTGTCCAAAAAGGTGTCTCCTTTAGTAAGTAAAACCGAACTCACAATATGATCCTGTAAAGTAAAATACAAGGTCGATAAATATGGCCCAATTTGTGAAATGAATACAAGAGTTTGAAAAAATAGCTTGGATGTACAACCTGGATTAAAGCTCGAAGTGGATCACCATTAGAAGGCCTGGCATATTGGTTATTGGCATTGACAATATTGTAGGCCTCAGCTCGTGAAATCTCATCTTGTGGAAAATGCACATTCATCTCATCACCATCAAAATCTGCATTGTATGTACTAGAGCCAAAGTAGTTTTTAAAATCAGTCTTGAGATACAAGAAAATGCATATGGAAGATCAACAAAGACATGGAAAAGGTCCACGAATGTAAACTTTAAAAAAGAGAGAGCAGACAAGGTAGACAACGACATCAGAGAGAGACACAATTCTCTATATCCTCAGAGTCTACCTGCAATTTGCATAGTGGAGACGAAGTGTTTTCTCCCCCTTAAGAACACGGACCATGTGAGCCATAATACTAGGTTTATGTAGTGTTGGCTGTCATAACAAAAAAAATTGCTTGTAAGTAAATAAACATTTAACACACACAACTCAGAAGACTCTTTCCCAAATCGCCTAGTGATAGACATAACAATACTTAGAAACAATTTAGATAGGCAATATTAACGAAATAAAACAGTATGTGCCCCCACCTGACGATTCACAAGGACGACATCACCATCTTGCATATGTCGATAGACAATTTTACCTTCTAAGTTGATATCACAAGTTTTCCCAAATTCTGCAGTGACTCCTCGTGAGGAAAGTAACTTTCTTGCAATTGCTATTCGTGCTTTTTTGCTAGAAGGCAGCCTCATTGTAGATACTTTGTCAGAGTAATGTGTTGCTCCCGGGTAAATTTCAGGACCATTAGTGATAGCCTCCCTTAACTTTTCAACATTCCAAGGAGTCACCCTCTGCACCAAAAAAAAACTTAAGGTTACACTACAGATCGGACATGTATCTTTGTACATCTAAGCGTTGCCACTAGCCATCTCCACACCGTAATGCAAGCAAAACTGGAAGATGATGCAAAATTTGGACAAAGAGACTATTTTACAAATTTGACAAGTATTACAAGCTAAGATAATAGTTGTCTTCATCATATGACTCTTCAGATCAATAAACCAAAATTTCATCCTAAGAATTTTGGGGCGTGTGATTTAAAGTCAAAAGATCACTTGTCAAATTCAGGTAAATAAATTATCTGTCAGATAACAAGTGCAATTTACTGGTATATGTATGACATCATACCTCGGGATAGGTCAATTTCAAAGCAAAACAAGGAGGAATTCCGATGTCATTAACAGCGATGTAAGGATCTGGAGATATCACAGATCTGCATGCATGATTAACTCTCTTTCCCATCATTTTTTGCCGAAATAGACCCTCTTTCTTCTCCAGCAACTGACATATTCCAGTACCCTCTCTCTGGCTTTTAACTGTAAAGGAAATAAGCCATAATAATAATCAGTCGACAACTGGGGCAGCCAGTTGCTACACAGCTAGAAAAGAACAAGGAAACTTTTCGTAACAGATGCACCTAAAACAAGTGAATGAGCTAGAAGCTAACCTGAGGCAGTTTTGCCATCAAACAAGACATTGACTGATTCTTGAAGATTCATCCATCTGGAAACTATCTTGGATTTCTCTAATTTGTTAGTACAGGCATTCCCAAGGGCTATATTGGATTGTAAGACCTTATTTATCCCTACAGTTTGAGGATGTTCCATAACCTGTAAGAAAAAAATCGTAAATACATGAGTTAATGGGGAAACCATAATGGGAAAATAATTAAGAGAACATAGAAAGTGGCCCACAGAGGCAATACCAACAGTTTATAAAATGAATCCAAAAGTTGGATAGGAAATAGAAGCGCCCAAACAGTATCATATGTACCGAATTACTTACGCTATCGCCTCCTTTTGTTGGAGCTCTAAATTTAGTAGGAGGCACAAGAACACTATCCAAGAAGAACATAGAATAGTCAACTTGATCAGATCCACTCTGCCAAAGATCGCCAATGAAGGAGCAAAACTCACCCTCATTATCCCACAAACCTTTTAAGATTTCCTTAACCTGAAACAAGTGTAATAATATCAAGACATTATAAACTTGGAAAAATTCTGGTCGTGCCTAATTATACAGTTAAACCATATCAGAAACAAACCTCACTCGGCAAAACGTCTCTTTTAGTATTTGTCTTGTGCTCTCCATACTCTTTAGCTGCTTTCGAAGATTTTCCTCTTTTCTTTTTAGCGCCATCTTCAACTTCTGGTAATACAACGATACCACTATCATCACCGTCATCAGGACTTTCCACACTGTTCGCGGACTCCTTTACCTTAATCCCTCGAATTATATTAGCTCCAATGTCGGCCGCTGTCATATCATCCTGTTTAAAAAGATTGTTATTGATGATTAATCACAGCTTTCTGATATAAAGGAGGAGCATAACGTAGAGAAATGGAAAGCAAATAAAACAGAAGCATGCTGGATTTAGAAATTCTCTTTGGCAATCTAGTGCTCACATGTACAAGGTTCACTAATGAGACGTTAAAGGGACAAACTACAGAAGTACGGAGGCAACAAATATGTTCTCTAGAATCCACAGAATCAATTACAAAATAGAATGTCAAGGAAATAATACAACAGAAATGCGAAGTGTTAAAACAAAGCATTGCAAAGGTATTGTATCTTCAAATGTCAAAACCAGTTGTGAAAATGAGAAAAACAGTAGCATACTGACATTGATCGCACTCGACTAATTATGCTTCCTAAGGTACTTCTCACATGCACACTAAACTACAGAGCAAGCATCAGGGTTTTGATACTAAACAAATACTTCGGAAGAATAAAATTTTGATACTAGAATATCCGAAAACTTTCAAGAGGACATTACCATGCGAACCCATCCGAACATAGGCTTCTCTAGTTTAGGAGGCTTTGCTTTACAATTTTCACACTTCCTTGATTTCAGCCTCAAAAATTTATTCATGAGGTCAGTGACTTCAGCAAACTGAAGAGATGTCCACCTCTGCTTTCCCATGTCAGAATCTTCACATTCTTCTGATGAATCAATAGCTTCAGAATCCAGCTGCTTAGCGGCAACTATATCACCTTTAATTATGAGTTTCAACTGAGAGACAAATCTTTCAACCTTAAAAGGAAACAAGAAAGAGAAAGGAACATGAAGCAAATTAGTCAGTGCGAATTAGAGACAACTCTTATCAAACTTATCATATATATATCTTACCGCTTCTTTTTTAACCATAAAGTGATGACAGAAGAAACAGGTCCTTTGCAAAAAATTGAAAAGAAGATTGAACAGCAAAGGGTGGTAAATAGGATAGACAAGCTCGATACGCCCACAATGTCCTGGGCAAACAAGACTGAGCTGACCACATGTTTTACAACTGCATTAAGAGGGAAAGTAAAGCTTAGATTCAGTGGAAAAGAAACAAACTTAATGAAGAGAGAACATGAGAAATGAAGTATATGATGTACCTATAATCAAAACATATATATTCTCCCTAGCCAACGTTAACATTATAACTACCATTTCCAAGCCGAGACAAAGGAATAAAAATCAGGTGTTTATACAAATTTCCGTAAATTGAAGAATTCTTACGCTGTTCTATCGTCCAATGGACCCATTAGAGGATCATAGAGACCACCAGGTACAGGTGTATCAACGTTATCGAGTAATACGGGATTTGTAACTTTCAGAACACTATGCTTTCGGACATCTTGCTCTGTCATGAAGCTAAATCTTACGGATTTAACCACTTGGGAAGCTCCCTGGAGAAACCAAAACCTCGAAAACATAAGTTAAACCCTCAAAGCAAAAAGCAAATTAAAAATAAAAACAGGAATTCAAAAGGCCAAAAAATGGAAAACATAACAAACCTCTGAGGTTTGACCTTGAGCCATTGCGACTGAGTCCGGCAAGAATGGAGACAATTAGAGTTCAATTATCTATTTGCTTCTCGCCGGAATTTGGTCGGAGTTAAAGTGAGATAACGCGGCGCTACGGACCTGACTTGAAGGTTTTTTCTTTTCCCTTCGAATTCAGCGTGAAGGGTTTTAGGGTTAAAGAAAACAAAACAATGTGTATATAATTATCATAATTATTAATTATGGAATAATTATGTATATACACACCGACTTAAGTGTTCTATTCTATCACAAAAATGGAAATAAAAAAATATATAAAAAACTCTTTTATTTTCTTGTCTGTGCGTGTGGAAGCATAATCCAGTGGTTAAAATTGTCTAAATCATGTAACTAATTCCATCAACGAAATTCTGTTTTTCCTTCTAACATTTGTTACATCTTGTCCATTAACTTTTTGCAATAATATAGTCTGGCCAATGATTTTAAGAAAGAAAAAAAAAAAAAATTCGAAAAGGAAAGTCTTAAGATCAATCCCAAATTCCAATCTAATAATAGAAAGTTATACAAGGCCTATGCACTTCAGAAAATAAAATCCCAAGGTCTACAGGGATAAATCGTTGATTTGATGATCATGACCCTTTACATCAATCGACTAAGAGACATAGGCTGAGTTAATAGAAGTATTAATAGTAGTAGCTGAACAAAACGGAACTGATGATATTAAGGGATTTTACTTGGAGAGTTTTTTTTTATGATTCTTATAACAAAACTGACACGCTTCTTGTTGTGTTTGTTGTTTGATCTGTTAGATCCATCTTTTACTTTTCCTTCTCCACTTCTGTTTGGGAGGATGATCCTGAGTCGTGTTGGTCCCTTGGCTTGGCTGGAGCGACTTTGGCAGGTGTTGAACGCTCTGACTGAGAGGAGCGGATCAGGATCTGCATACAGAGAGTGATGACACCTAGACCAATCGCCGATAACGCGATGCCTTTCCATGAGGAAAAGAGCTTTGCCCAGTGTAAGAATTTCATTGCTCCAAGAGTTAGTACGCATGCCCATGATAGAACCACCTGGAAAAAGATGAAGAGATTTGTGAGTTTTATGAGTTTTTATGGATGGATCCAAGAGAATGTTTTGAGAGACTCACTGCAAGAGACTTTATGGGACGGCCAATGTTCTGTTCTTGCTGACCAGGGAAAGTGTCTGCAGCTATGTGTTTGTCTAACAGTGCATCCTGTGCCACAGAGCCGAGATCAGAGAATGTCAAATGAACTTTTTTCTTAGCTTCTCTTTATCGAATCTTGACCAAGTGGAAAAATCAGTAAATACATAATATTTACCTTAGCCACGAACTGATCTCTGCACCACTGTGCAATTGCGTCATCTGATTCAGGCAAGTCTTTCATTGAGTGACACTTGATGTGAACATGCACCTGAAAGCAGCAGCAATGGCTTGTGGAATGGTCAGGAGGAGTTACAAAAAGCTTTGGGATGCGATGAGCCCTATAATTTCTTAAACATTATGGAAGCAAACGTGAAATATCCTTATACCAGTAATCCACAAGAAAAAGGGTTACATTCATTTCAGTTGCAGCGAAGAGAATGGATAATGAAGTGAATTCTATGAAATTCGGTGTGAGGAGAGTGCAAGATGTAACTACTATATGTTACTTAACGAAGACCTATTTATATTTTTACTTGCTTACCACAGAAGGTTGTCCTTTGAATAGTCTTAGCATCGTTGGGGGTGGAGAAGTTTTTGGAATAGCCACGGTCATATCATAAATGGCCGGGACAAATGAACGCATATTACTAACAGCTGCCACAAAACCCTGAAATAAAAATGCAAGCCAGGTTTAGTAGTAATTACGGCAGAAAACACAATCTCAACCACCAAGTCGATGTGACGAAAGCGTACATATAAAATAGATCCACATATAAAGGCTACAAAGACCCAGACCACGCACTGAGATTTCGGATCATATCATTTTTCTCTTTAAAGGTCAAAGTGAAGATATCAAGTTGCCCAAGGAATGGGAACAAAGAGAAATATTACAACTTACTTTGGTACGAGGAATCAAGACATTCCGAGGGATAGGCAACTCAGAGGAAGCTGCGTACTCTTGTGCTGCTTGAAGTTTTGCCTCTGTAAAGCGGGTTCCCTCCACAAAAAGGGCTAGCCAGAAAGGCCGAGGGAAGTCACTCAAACGTTGAATACCTGACTGTAAATATTGATAAACACACATAATTTATAGTCTGGAAATGAAGATTCTGAATTTTCAGCCTAATGAGATACAACGTGCTAATAAGCGTTTACACAAGCAAAACAAAATGAGTTGCACAAGAAAAATATAAACCCATACCTTTAAAGTGCTTTCATCTTTTGCCCAATTTCTTTCCAGAAACAGATATTCCGAGAACCACATTGACCAGCCTATGACCTGTATGTGTGCGACAATTCTATGTTTAAGAGTACTTTATAGTATGTAAAGAAGTGTATGAACCTAAAGCAATTATCTTTTTCTCAACCCAAAGTCAATTATCAAGTTTCTAACATACAGCATAGATTCGGAAATAAAACTAAAGATTACAATTTTCATTAAATCTTAGCAAGGACATCAGTAAACTAATATATTCACATACTGGAAGAAATTTGGAAGACTTCTTCATTACAGCTAACGCGCTCCCCAGGCAACCTGACCTCTGCAAAGAAAGAAAATATGAAGCAATGTATTAAAAGATGTAAGGAGCATAATGGAGTCTTTTAGAGCAGATATGACGATGCTATATTCTTTCTTATCTCATCAGTGGATTATTCGGGGCTATAACCTTCTACCTAAAAGAATCTATATTCACTAGAAACTAGAAAGCAACAAATTGTCCCATTGCACATATACAAGCTTGGTTACCAAGAAGTCTATGTTGATCCCAATTTATGCATTCAAGTAGACACGATTATCTAGAAACTAGATGAATGAAACTTTGAATAACTCATGTACCTGAGCCAGAATCCATCCCACAAGCCAATCAATATCACTTCGGTGATTACAAACGACAAGAGCATGTTCTTTGCCTGGAACAAAAGTATAGAAACAGTCACTGAAGTTACGTATCCGTACACATATAGGACGTGTATATTTTGATTCCCAATAAGCAGGAACTTACCCATTCGATTGAAGGTCTCATTATCAGCAAACACTTGTATCTAGGGCAAAAGAAAAAGGAAGTTTCAGAGGAAATCATAAAACTTAATAGTAAGATATCTACATTTGTTCCTTGACTTATATAAGCTGCCGTAATAATCATACGCAGGCACAAGGTTTACGGAGGATACCTTTACTCCTGCCCACCAGTCAACGATCCAGACAAGCTCCAACCACAAGGTTTCTGCAACCACCCGGTTGATTTTTCTGTATGTGTTCTTAGACAGAGGTCGAATGAGGACATAGCAAATTGCCTGAAAAAAAAAAAAAAGAATTGAAAACAACAAACTGAAGCAAAAGAAGTTTAGAGAGAAGGCTCTTGGACATTTATAGATGAAGATTCCTTCCTCAAGCCCAAAACCTATAAACTATTGGCGGAGGAAGGAGACAAACATTCTCGGCGAAAGAAATAAGGAGGTTTATCATCTCTTGGTCTAGAGAATCAACAAAAATCTGAAGGAACTTGATACTTAAAAACCGCAAAATTAAACAATAATACTCTTATGCTCAGTGCATTAAGGCAGCCACAGAAATGGAGTTTAAGCTTAGAGCCATATGTGTTGTCTCACACACTCTCAAATTTAAACAGCACCGACAAATATGAAGAAGAACCCATTCAGCGGAGGGAAACCCTAAAAGCAGTGAATCACGGACAAGGTAAAAAAAGTAGAGAGGATCTAGAAATGCAGAACATCAACGGAATCTAGAAAGAGTAAAACCAGAAGAGCGAATCGGACAAGGACAAAACATGCAAAGCTCTCGAAAACCCACCTGAAGGAGATTCACAACGAGACCAGATATGAAGAAAAGAAGGCCCAAAGGCACAATTACAGCTGCAGCCATCACCATGGAACAAATGCCTCGAAAACACCAAAAGCTAATGAGAAGAATGAATCAACAACACAGCGAGTATAGGATAATCCAAAACTCGTTCCCAGATTTACATAAACCAAATTGGCCAATTTTAACCCCCAGATTCCAAGACAACTTGCAGATTAATTTTTAAAGGGGAAAAAAAATGAACAGCCAACCAAAAAAAAAAAAACGCAACTTTAAGTTTGCAATTTAATGGGAGAGATTGAAATTATTTTATCAGTGTTACCGTATTGATTGATTGATTGGATTATTTATATACGGAGATGATCACGAGGACAATTAAATACTTTCGAACACGGAATGGGCGTTTTTCTCATTATTTCAATCTAGCCCCTCAATTTATTTTCGTACTTTAAATAGTCCCGTATCTTTTATAATCAACTACATGGACCAAATTCAAAACCAAAAAAATATATATATATTTTAGCTCTATTTCCAGAAAAAGTATGCATATAGCAAGAATTAATCTCTAGTCTACATCTGCAGAGAGATTATCCATTACGCCACCATTACTTGATGTAATCAAACTTTTAACTTTCTCTAAGTTTCCTCCATATGTTATCAGTTTTTTCGAGTTCACTTCTTTGTGGATTTCATTTATTTTAAACAATAGGCATGGTTCGGAATGTTTAGTGCGGTGTAAAATGTGAGAATATTTCGTGGTTGGTAGAAATTAAATGAGACTTAATACGTTTGATTCTTTCGGATTGAAAGTTCAAAATTTTTTAATAAATAATAAAGATTTTAAAGGTACAAAAGATCACGGTTGAAAGTGGTTGAACTATCTAACCATATTTCCATTTAAAAATATGAATGAAAAATCAAAACACTTAAATGTAAGTTATTTCTAGCTGCAATTTGTTCACAGCTTTATTAAAATTCTCCAATATGTTTTGCGGGGAAGGGGAAAAGATAAACAAAAGAACAAAAAAAGGGTTGTTGAGTTTAGTTACAACTTTGTTATGTAAGATCTATTGTCTTAGTTCATGTAGCAGAGTCACATGCTGTTCTCTACACGTGATTCTACATATTCACTACAAATAGTCGACTCCCAGACAAAATCTATTTGTGGAGACGTGTATTCTATCTACTTGACGCATGTACATGTAACATGTTACGATTTAATTTTGTTTCTCTGTCGATGTGGAATCAATTGTCCAATTATGATCTCATAATTAAGGCCCATGAAATGTTGTTAAGGCGCTAACATTGCTACTTCTATGACATATATATACCACTTATCTAAGTATAACTAAGTTATAAATTTCTTCGACGACTAACACTTTATACGCTTTGTCATATGTCTAAAACATTAAACTGTACAGTTGTTGATTCTTTGGTCGAACAAGCCAGGATGTTTCAGAACTTTCAACAACGGTCTCATCATTCTCATGGTTGGATGTTCCTCATGAATGAATGAGCTCGTGGTATATCGCTGTCCTTAAGCTATGTTTGTTTTTCTCTAATTAGAAAATTGAAACTTCGCCCATAATTTGTGTTTCTTTAAAACAGAAAATTGAAAATTTTCACTTATTTTTATTAATCGGATGTTATGTAAACGCAGAATAATATTTGATGAAAACTTTTGAAAAGGAAAAGGAGAAAATCTTGATTAGTTTATTCGAAAGACATTTTTCAAGAACCGTTGTTTGTGTGGCTTAATAGTTAATTTAGAGGAATATATGAAATTTAGCTCAATTATATTATATTTTTAAAAGTCTCTTTTACGTTTAAGACGACAAAAAAAATGAGTTCACTTCAGTTGATTAGCCCTTCAAAGACGATCAATTGTTTTCTGATTGTCTGATCAAATACAAGTTTTTTAAACCGTGTTTGAATTCTGAGATTAGCAACAGTTTTTTGTGTGTGTTTTTACTTTTATTTTCATAGATAATTCTTCTACGGATCGTGCCTAATTTAGGGTTTAGTGCTTGTGTACTGGTTTGACCCATCTTTAAGTTTTATTTCATTTGATCAATTGCGTTTTATTTCGTAAAGAAATATATTTTTGTTGAATCAGAACATATTTCATGTGTAAGGGCAAAACGGTCATTTTAAAAATTTACCTGAACACAGTTTGAAAAAGGTATTCTGTTTGCTATACTCGAGTGCCGGCGAACCCTAAAGAGTTGAGAAAATCCCTCTTCAAAGATGTCTCTCTCTACTCTCTCTCTCGACTCCAAGCCGAGATTCGCCGTCGGAGGTCCATGTTATCGCCGTTATCCTCAGCTCCACCACCCTCGGAGCTTTATCACCTGCTCTGCTAAGCGTCCGGCTGTCTCGGCGTCACTGAGCGTTACCGCTGATTCCGCCGCCACTGAGTCTCTTGGACGGATTGGGTCACTGAGTCAAGTTTCGGGTGTGCTAGGTTGCCAGTGGGGAGATGAAGGTAAAGGCAAGCTCGTTGACATTTTAGCCCAGCACTTTGACATCGTTGCTCGCTGTCAGGTACAGTTGACTTTTTTTCCTTCAGATTCTTGTGATTTTTCGTTTATTTTAAGGAATCATTATCTGGGTTCAATTTAAGCTGAGCTTGTTATTAATACTTTGTTGAGAAATTGTAGATTTGCTAACATTTGTATCGGCAAAGATGAAGTTTTTTTGTTTGTTTGAATTTTGTGATTTGTGGTTAACCATAGGGTGGAGCTAATGCTGGCCACACTATATACAATTCGGAGGGAAAGAAGTTTGCTCTTCACCTTGTGCCTTCAGGTATACTGAACGAGGATACCACTTGTGTGATTGGCAACGGAGTTGTGGTGCATTTGCCAGGTCTCTTCAAAGAGATTGATAATCTCGAGTCCAATGGCGTCTCCTGTAAAGGAAGGATCTTGGTCTCAGATCGCGCTCACCTGTTATTCGATTTCCATCAGGAGGTTGATGGACTCAGGGAGTCCGAGCTTGCGAAGTCATTCATTGGCACAACCAAGAGAGGAATTGGTCCTTGCTACTCTAGTAAAGTGATAAGGAATGGTATTAGAGTCGGTGATCTCAGGCACATGGATACTTTGCCTCAAAAGCTTGACCTTTTACTATCAGATGCAGCTGCAAGGTTTCAAGGGTTTAAATATACTCCGGAGATGCTTCGGGAAGAAGTCGAAGCATATAAGAGATATGCTGAGAGATTGGAGCCCTACATAACTGACACGGTCCATTTCATGAATGACGCAATTTCTCAAAAGAAAAAGGTTTTGGTCGAAGGTGGTCAAGCTACAATGTTGGACATTGACTTTGGTACATATCCTTTTGTTACTTCCTCAAGCCCATCAGCCGGTGGGATCTGCACAGGCCTTGGTATCGCTCCAAGAGCTGTTGGTGATCTAATTGGAGTGGTAAGTATAATATTCACGCATAGATTTTTCGCTACTGCACAGGTCTTCAAATCATTTAATTGTCATTTTCAGGACATTTTTTGCGTTGATATTGTTCATACATGTGAATTATATATGAAACAGTTATGAAGCATTGTGATGTCAGGTAAAAGCTTACACTACAAGAGTTGGTTCAGGCCCATTCCCAACAGAAAATTTGGGCCCAGGTGGTGACCTTCTTAGGTTGGCTGGACAGGAGTTTGGCACTACAACTGGTCGTCCTCGTCGGTGTGGCTGGCTTGACCTTGTTGCGCTGAGATTTTCTTGCCAGATCAATGGATTTGCGTCACTTAATCTTACTAAGCTTGATGTACTTTCGGACCTTAACGAAATCCAACTGGGTGTGGCTTATAAGAGGAGTGATGGCACCCGTGTTGAATCGTTCCCTGGTGATCTTCGTCTTCTCGAAGAACTGCAAGTAAGTGTTGTTCTCTGACGTATGTTTTACTGTCTCCTTTAATTGATAGGGCAACTTCTCTTGTCATTAATTTGATTTTAAACATTACCTGTTTGGCAAATCATTTGCTTTTACTTGTTCCTGTAGTATCTGATAAAGTCCTGAAAACAGAGTTTATCTTATTGTCTAGGAAATGGTACTTGTTTCTTATTGTGGGGATGATAAATAACTCTGTTTATTTGTAAAAATGTGTGTAGGTGGAGTATGAAGTCTTACCTGGATGGAAGACTGACATTTCCTCCATTAGAAATTACGCTGATCTTCCAAAGGCTGCACAGCAATATGTTGAGAGGATTGAAGAACTCGTCGGTGTGCCCATTCATTACATTGGTATTGGGCCCGGTCGTGATGCCCTTATATATAAATGATTTTTAGGTTAAGCTTTTTTGGCTCTTCCACATAATTCAAAATTGATGAAGCATCAAGTTACTGAAAAGTATTACTCGCTTTGGAGTGACTAATGTATCTTTTGCATTGTTTCCTATATTGGAATGAAGAGGAACTCTGTGTTTAAGCTGTGAGTTTGTTGAGTTCTTGAAGTTTACGTTTTCATGTTTGATCTTACTCTATTCCTTTCATCGTTACAAGATCCTTCTCGGCCTGTCCAAAAGACATCGACTGAAACGGAAAGGACAGCTTCTACGTTTAGGATCACGAGGATAATGCATAAATCCCTTCCTCAGATTTTGTTCAGATTTTGATTAGTGCGGGCATTGAAACTTCTTTTAGGGTGCTAATGCATCATGTGATGTGTCTTTATGTTATTCGGTTTCTGTCGTTTTCTTTTATCGACAGAAAGTCTTCGCTGCTGGTCAATTCGAAGGTACATCTTGTTTTACTGGTATATCTGTTCATACCACCATTGATCTTTATATTGTTTATTCTCCATTGTAGGTAAGGTTTTATGCATGGTTACTTGCACAAAACATATAACATTCTTTTAGGACTGTGACTTTCACTACTTTTAATTAACTCTTGAGCTGAATGACTGAGACAAAAATGAACATGCTTAATTAATATACCAAAAAACAGAAACAACTCGTTCAAATTCAGAAGTACATTGACTCACTTTATTGCTGCACAGACTGCACTGTGAGCATATCCCTTTCTACCCATGCAGCTATCATGTTAACTATTCCAAAACACTACGCTAAACCTAAATCCTTACGTATACTTCTGAATCTGATCTACGGTAAGTAGCTTTCACTCATCTAAGCTTCCGCAGAAGTTCCAGATAGAAGGGAAACCTAGATCGTCGTCGAGATCATAGCTTCCGAAATCGCTGGAGTCGAAATGCATAGCTGAGGTTTCACTTCCTGGCATCTCAATTAGCGTGTCCCAGCTAACACTCTGAGCTGTGAAAGAACTCCCAGTGTCTTCTTGCTCGTTCCAGGGGGGAGTGGAATGACACTCTGCTACTTCGCTAGCTTGTGCTTGACTCTTGTCCTTTAAGATTCCCATTTGCTGAAGAAACTCATTCAGGTCGATCTCTGGTTTCTTCTGACCATCATCATCACCTTCCAACTTCTTGGCTGTTGCTCCCTTGCTGATCTTTTCATCAAGAAGGATAGTATTAGTTTTCGATTCGGTAGAGGAAGAGCTAGAAGAATAGGATTGAGATAGAAGTCCGTTTTTCTTGAGCTCCTCTAGTCTTTGCTGGATAATGTGAAGACTAGGCTGAGCATTCACATTTAGCATACCACGAGAAGGAAACAAAGAGATAAACTTCCTTGAAGGTACCCATTTAAACTTCTGAGTGTTGCTCAGAGGAGATCTTTGTTTCCGCTGAAGATGAGGTAAGTTGAGATAAGCGTCGTGACCATATAGTTTGAGCGCGGCTTCGTCATAAGCCATGGCTGCTTCTTCAGCTGTAGCAAAAGAGCCAAGCCAGAGTCTTGCCCTCTTCTTGGGCTCTCTGATCTCAGCCACCCATTTGCCCCACGTCCTTTGCCTGACTCCGCGGTACCGACAAAGAGCGTTTTGTGGACCGCCTTTACCGCGAGCAGGACCCTTCTTCCATTGTTTCATTGAGGATGATTTCTCCATTTGTGTTGCAAAGAAGAAGAAGAAGATGGAGAGAAGATATGATGATAATGGGAACTTAGAAAGAGTGACTGTTTAAATATTGTCACGGTTCCCTTCACTTCCCAGAGAACTGCTCTTGCACCCGCGCATGTGACCGTTGCTTTCTCATCATCTGTTATTTTCAGGAATAAAAAACAAATCTTCTTTCTTCCTTTTTTTGTCGGAAAATAATCTTTTAACCATTTGACCTCAACTTCATATAATATGTTACTACCAAGGCTAAAACTATTAACAAAAATAATCCTTAGTTGTAGATGTCAAACTATATTTCAAACATTCGTAATGCCAATCTCATTTTCACTTATATTTAAATAAGAACGAATTTTAATACGTTCAGGTCAGTCGCATTAAAATGAATGTCATTTGCATTTGTTTGGTATGAAAGAATATACTGATCAAACTGTAAATAAATGAAATAAAATATAAGTGTAAGAAAAAATTGGTTGGTTCTGATTCACTTCGATAAATTTTAATAAAAAAAAGCTACATAAATATTAAATTTGTTCAATTCTGTTGCGTTCAATTTAACTTTGTTCATTATGAAAGCATGATGATACCAATCAAATTGTTAAAAATAAACTATTTAGATTTGATTTTGTTGTCGTGTGGTGATTTAAATCCCGGAATTTATTGATTTAATATAGTTTTGATTTATTGATTTAAACAATTCATTCACACAAAAAGAAAGAAATTCGAGACGAATAATTAAATCAAATTATTTTCTCTAAACTTTTGAATTATAAAGCGATTTAGGATATAATATGGTTAAATGCCACTAAAATGTTATAGTAAGATCGATATCTAGTGAGACAAATGAAAAGGTGTGTTTTTTGGGTTCATGATTCTTCTCCTGAGACACTATAAAGCTTTTGGGTTTTATAATTTAATATTTTAAATCCTTTTGGTTGTCTTCTTTAGAAGGAGAATTGGAGGGACGTGAGAAACGAGAGGCAAAGTCACGAGCCACACACACATAAGAATCACGTGTTCGATCGTGAGAACCAAGTCTTAAGTGTTTCTTTTTTTTTTTAGATTTTCGGATTTAAGCGCCGCTCCCTTCATCTTTATCCCATGCTCATTACCTTCACATCTAATCACCACGTTGTCCATTATATTCAATTACTTATAAAATATAAGTTTTATACATAAAAAGCTAGCAGAATATCAAAAATTTGTATGATATTAAATAAAACAAAGTTTTCAATTGATACTTTTTATGTTTTTGCCTAAAAGCTTAAGTTTTCCATTAGACAAATATAATCAAATTGGTCTGTAAATATTATCGTCACGTGACACAAAAAAGTGAGAAAAGTAAAATATATAATAAATATTATATAGAATCTGATCTTACTGGAGAAAAAGACATTACGAGGGAGTTATACATGCCAATAGCTTATCACAGACTTCACGTACGTCTTGAGAAGGATCTGACAAAGATGCTTTGGACAAAACTGATCTTGCTTCGAGCAATCCCTCTGATATGCGTTCCAGTATCACGTCTTCACTCGCCATGAGTGATGCCATCAGTTTTGCACCAGCCAGCTTCTCCTACACAAACAATATCATGAGTATAATGTGACTAGTTTCACGTGGAACGAAAACGACACTTCATAACATCATTTCTGTGACTTGTCTTCTGGTACCTTTTCGGATCCTTGTTCAAGAAATCTTAGGGAAAGTTTCAATAGATCAAATGAAAAAGGGAGAAGTGTGGACTTTAGATGGTACATGGCCGAAAATAGGACCTGGATACAAGCTGCTCGGACCTCAGGCGCAGATATGAACTGCACCAGATTTAGGAGTTTTGTTGAAAACCAAAACAAGATACAAACAGATTTAACCGGATCCGAAATGAGTGTAAGCAGTCAAAAGTACCTTTAGGGAACGAATAAGAGGTGGGAGAGCTTTTCGAGCAAAAGTCTTCTTGGCAGACTCAGGGAGTTTTTGACAAGCACTGATAAGAACGTTTGCCATGCATAGACGAAATGGAATAGGAAGGGGCTTTTCATCAATTGAGTCTTCAGTATTTGGCTTCTGGATAGACGAGCAGTCACTTCTGTCTTCAATTAAACAATGTATCGTGTAATCAAGGACAAAATTACTTGACGCTTCAACACCTACAGAATGAGGATAGAATTTAGATGCAAGTCTGGCAAAAAAAAAAATGTTATCAAGCAGCACAGACATACAACAGCAATACTAACCTGATGTGTCCTTCTCTGTTGTACGTACTTTTTCTCCTTTCGGTGTTTTTGAAGATTCAAGATGTTGCAGTTCAGCACATATCATCAGTGCGAGACAATCTATGCACCCGTGTTGTACTTTAGAAACTGCACGGATAGATATTAGCCATGAAGTGAGACACTAAAAAAGAGTAACCGAAATTGAGTAGCAAGTGTCTTACTTTCGTCCTCATCAGAAGGCCATAACAAAATCCTTTCCAGGACCTTCCTGAACTTAGGTGTCACACTGTGTGAGAAAGACTTCCAGACCCGAACCTGCAAGCGAGTACGGAAATAATTCAATCAATAATGCATCAAACAAGTAACACGAGGGATCACCGCAGAGGCACAGATAGAAAAACGAAAGATGAAAATATTACCACAAGGGATGTGCATATTGAGAATAGGCAAGCTTTAATCTTGAGGCTGTCTTGCAACTCTGTGGCTTTTTCAAGTTGCAACAGAACAGTTGGAAATAGCACCTGTTGAACAGAAGATTCAAAATATTACAACTTTTGACAATGAAAAGTAAGCTAAACTGTTGTTTAAAAAGTGAAGTCAAGCATTTAGACTTTTTCAGATATTTAATGCAGCAAGCCTTTCTTCTTACTAACAGAACCTATAATGACGGGTTGAATTTTTGTGTGCGCTTTGCCTTCTCATACGTCATAAAGAAGAGACTAGATAAAAAAAAGTTATATAGTAACAGTGAACTTGAGAAGAAATTTATTAATGAGCATCTACTCTTGCTTCTTTGATTATATATATTTACCTTTGTTTCACATGACCTAAGTTGATTGAAGCGCAATGAAACAAAGGCTAAGACCATATTGAAACATTTGCAAAAGACTGACCAACAATTCAAGGTCGAGAAAGGAAACAAGTTAACACCTGGGGATGAATACGTCCACATAGCTCCGCAGCGAGTTTCCGAACTTCTTCAAACTCGAACTTAGAAAATGCCCTGAAAACTAGAGTTAGTGTGCTAAATCAAATAAGTAATAAACTAAATGGCGTTTGATGAAAATTATGGAGTAAAATCACCTTTCGAAAAGGAAGACAGCGATGCATTGACAATCCTCAAACTTGATGTCTCGATACTCTGATAGATACAATATGAAAAGAAATAAAGTTGGTGATTTAACTCTAAGATTGTCTCTCAGGACCATGCCGCTAATCAAAATTTATCCAAAGAAAGCTAAAGCATTAAATGTAATTGACGATAAAGGGTCAAATCACCTTACGATAGAAATACACTCTATTATCAGGAAAAGGAAATCAAAGGCATAAGGATACATACCATTCAGAGAGTCTCCTCTAAGGAATCTACCATAAATTGTGGATGAATCAATATCATCAAACACTCTTTGGGGAAGAAGCCTTAATATAAGCAGGGGGCAAAGGTGGTCAAATAGAGATTTCTCCAAATTAGTTTTGTCAACGGAACTTTTAGATATGGATCTGAAGTTTTCATCCATCCTACATTAAAAATGACATCACTGGTGATCAGCATTCTAATTTTCGGAAGTTATTAGAATTTTTTCTTACCATAGAAATCACATTAATGGTGAGTATATTGCTCTATTTTGAGTTGCTACAGTTTTAAGAGAAATTTTACTTACTTGTTTTGCTCCTTCATATGTGATAGGAGACGCAGAAGGACCATGTCCGATGCATCTGCCAAATGTTCACTGATGCAACTAAGAAACCTAACAATGATGGCATTGGATGGCTCCATAAACATCTTATCAAGCAAAGGTCCAATCAGTGAGCCCCAGTTTTGAACCTGTAAGAAATTTATTTTAATCAACAAGCAGACATATATCCTAACTGCCTAATTATAGCTGGCACAAGCTTAGGTCATTCCAGTAATTCCCATGTGAAGAGTTGCGCAGGACAAACACAAGAAAAATATTAGTTAATTAAAAGGTATTAGGACCTGGAAGTGAAAAAACAAGGAGCAACCAATTCCTTAAAATGTTTGTATTGAAGGGTCAGAGTTAAAAGTTCAGTTTGATTTTTCATTCGGTAGTGCTACAAACAGTTTGTGACTGGTGCCTACAGAAGCACTCAGAAACTAAAAGGTATTTCACTTCAAAGATAGCAAATAATTTAGCAAACATGACGTATTGTTGTACTTACACTTCTAGCCCATTCTGGGATCAGCTTTAGCACTCGATCACTGTCAAAAGTTGAACCTGCAACAGTACAAGATGATGATGGGCAAGCAATCGCCAGAGAAAAACTTGATAGTTCCCAGTTAGTAATTCAGCATCAAACTAACACATATTTTGTATCGTTCACATTTCACATTCCAGTCATTTTATTTCTTATCCAACTTACATTTCAATTGCTAAATATTTTATATACAATACTTTTGGATTGTCCCTATTTAAGATAAATGTTCAATACAAGGCGAAAAACAACAAAACGAAGTTATATATGCATAGCATGCCTATGGTAATGAGATAAGAAACTGAATACCTTCCGTGGGATGTCCATTACATTCTGAAGTATCCAGAGCTTGAGTATTACTAGAAAGAAAAAGTGGAGATCAGAAGCAGAAAGGCCTTTTAAATTTTAGGGTGATACAATGCAAAAAAATAGAATAGAAAACGAAATTCGGTATCCAGGTCAATTCACGTATGAAGCATATGTAGTTTAATTTTACAAACTTAACCTAAGAAGACTGCGTGTTTCCCACTTGGTATATGGGAATAAACAAACAACTATGTATACATGGGGGAAAGGAAGAATATAAGACAAAGCACGATACCTAAGACAGGTCAGCAACATACATATAACATCAGAATCCTTATGATGTTTTAGGACCCCCAGCAAGGTTTCGCTAGCTGATGATTGTACTTCTCCATTGGTTGAATAAGCCAGTGTTACTAACTCTGGTAGCACGAAAGATGGCTCTGAAAAAGAAGAAAAAAAAAACCCATGCAGTTGATGGCTTGATTCTATGAGAAAGCTGAAAATAAATGTCATCATATGAACTATAGCTGCCACCGAGATATGGAACAGCAAGTCTTGGAGCCCATAAATTGGGATCTTTACAAGTTTCCCTCATCTGAATAAAAAAATAACACCATAAACCTGCCTTTTAACAAAACACTGATTTATTTTCAGCAAACTATATGAAATTCATCTTATAAAATGACAGAGCAGACCTAGAGGTTATCGGAGGCATACGATTGCCAATACCAGAAATTGATAACGACCAGAATAAAAGATTTCCAAACGAATTGTGTACAAAGGCAAAAAGAAGACCAACCAATTGACTTCAGCAACTCTGAAGTTTGCTTACGGATATAAGATTCCTCATCTCCAAGGCACTTCAACAAGCAGGCCGCGATCTCTTTCCTGAAATAAGTGCAGAAAATGAGTTCTGACTGAGGGCATAATAATCCAAATAAAGTCAAGAACTAAAGACGACACACACAAAAAGAGGATAGAAAGAGAAAATTCAGACAAAAAAGATTAATGATTGTATACCAGGGCAGATGAGAAGGAAAAGAATCTTTTGACATTAGGATTACTTCTGATATCACATCCATAGAATTGAGCCTCTGCACAGACGTTCCAGAGATAAGGCGTTGTAGAACTTCACTGAGACAGCTATTATCTGCAGTTCTGGTGAACGTTTCTTAAGTCAAAAGACAAACTATTAACCGTGACTGGTAATTAGAATGCTACTTTTATGATTTAGACTAACGGAAAAGCAAGAATACACATACTTGAAACAGTAGTCTGCCAGGAGTACACTAACAGCTTTGGCCGCGCCATCCCTCTCGTCAAGAAGGTGAAGCAGCGATGGTATCACAAGGTCCAGGCACATAGTATCAGAGAAACTGTCTCGGGACTGAGATTGTAGCTTAGATATAATTTCTTTAAATATAGCAACAACCCCTTCTGATATCTCGTCATTGTTAATGCGAAGCTTCAAAGGCAAACGAGGAATGTAAGTACTACGATGATCACAGAGGTATATATATTGTTCTTCAAGATAACTTTATCAGGATATGATATAATCATGGTAGCAATCGAGCAGAACCAAAATTATCAGTTTCATAATGAGTAGGAAGTAAGAAAAGCCTAAGAACAAAATCGTAGCGTTACTATCAGAACAGCATATATAATTGCAAGAGAAATTCCTGTAAGCGTGTCATCACTACATATTGAATAAAAAATGGGAAAGATACCTGATGTAGAAGACAAGGCACAAGCTTCATTCCAAACTGTGATAGTATTCTCTCAAATTTCTTTCCCTCAAAGCGGCCCAACAGAAGGCATAAACAATTTAGGAAAAACTTCTGTGTCTCTATACCACCAGTCTTGGTGTCAGAACATCCCTGAGGATTACTTTCTGAATAATACTGCATCATTTTTATCATTATTAGCTTCTTGATGACCCAAACAATTTGGAAAACACTAATAAGAGAAAGAGCTAGAGAAGCATTAAAACCAGTACTGCATTTTAATGTTATTAGCTTCGTACAAACCCAATCAAATTGGACAACACTACGAATTAAAACAGAAAGGTAGTAAAGTCGCCCTTTACTGATATAGCTTTTACAGATTTCCAGTTTGAATTAAAAGACTCCGGAGCAACTAATCTGATACAGTCTATCATAATCTCACTCATATATGATGCAAACATATTCCATTAAATTTCAAACAGATTCTACTTCTATCTTCTTAACAAAGAATAAAAACTATAGATGGTAATGACATTAAATCTATTTACTCCTAGAGAAAAACGGGTCAGAGAACTTAAACATATGCAGCAGATTCAGATACAGACACAATAGAATCCCATAGTTAACAGGTAGTACAATGTTAGAGTGTGAAATAATTTATCCCTATCACAAAATTCTGAAACCAAAAAGTTTCGATTATGTCTAACCTTAATACCAGACAAATATTGCTCCAACAATTCCTTGCTAATCTTTGAGAACTTCTGACCTTCCATGTGGAGCAAGACACTGTAATGCTTCCAACAAGAAGAGAGCAGTAGAGCTCCACCCGTAGATACCTCCGTGACTAGATTCCAGGTATGAGAAAAAAATATATATATAATAAGCAAGAATCAGAAACAGAAATGGGAAAGAACAAGGACAAGCGGCATTAGTCAGAGACCTGCCTCCTTTTGAGAGCCACCATGATATTTTTTTAACTCCTCTAACCATTTCAGCACTTTGTTTAACCCCTTAGCATGCAGTGGTCGAGTTTTCTGGTTCCACTGAAAGGAATTTTTTGTCAATATTACTCAATTCAAATTATGGATAACTTCAAAATGTAAAACACAGATCAGACATATTTTAATGGATCAGTGAACATACAGCAAAGAGACACTGTACAAGGTGCGTCAGCTCCTCCAGGTGGTTCCACAGTATACAATTTGCATAATTGTTTGAGTCTTCAGGTCGAGAAGTCTGCTTTTTTCTCTTCTCACTAATATTAGGTATCAAGGCAACCGGTGGATGAGACCCCGTAATGGTCGATGATTTCGGTCTATTTGCCAGAACATCATCACTCTTTGCTAAGGCTCCAGTAATTGACAGCAAGCAATCAGCAGCAGAAACAGAGAGACGAGATGGTACCTCATATCCATCCTGCAAAATGCTAAACAAAATAACAGCTCAGAATAAGGTTGAAATGACTATGTATAGTTGTATACAAGTGAAGAAACTTGCTCCATATAAACATGCAGTAATTTATCAAAACTTGAAATAGATAACCAAATAAAAATGGGACCAACAGAACGTGAGGTGATATTTATATCCACTGACAAATAATTTTTATACCTTCCATTGCGTACAGTCATCACTAAGTGAGGCACACAAGATGAAACTATCTCCAAAAACATGGAATATTTCTCTCTATTTCCTGTCAACAAAGAAAATTATACAAAGCATATAACTATAAATCAAGTGAGCTCATATTAAGTATTGAATACACAGTAACAAGGACAAGAATTGTAACAACGCTCACCATTCCAAAAACCTTTATTTGTAGAAGCCTCGCATTCTACAAGACTTCGGATAAGTAAACACCATCCAAGTGCTAAAAATCTATCCTCGTTCCTCGAAATGATCTCCGAAATATTTCTCGAAACAACTTGAAAGAAGACTTCATCTTGAAATAGCCAGTTCAGAAGTACCATAGCTGGGTTACTATGCTTAGCATCCTTAAACCTTAATGTCTAAACAACAACAAAAGTATAGAAACCAATCCGTAAGAACAGGCAAGATAAAAGACCGGACAATCCAATAATCAAGCAGGGTGTTTCACAGGGTTTAAGATATTACATGTTCGATAATGGGTACAAGAAGTTCATCCATGGCTTCGTCTCTCTCAGCAGCGTCTTTAACGCACTTTTGCAAAAACCAGAGTGCCTCATCGACGGAGCCTAACGCAGCCATCGAAAACAGAGATTATAAATCAATCAGATAAAGAAGCAAACACGTGCAAACATATATACACACAAAACAAACTTGCAAACACTTACCTGAAGTACCCTTTTGCGAATCAGGAGAGAGATGGGAAATAGACTCCCGTAGCTTTTTAGGGCGAGCCGAGAGAAGCGTACTCATGAACCTACCTACAGTGACGGAGACCAAAGACTCCGACTCTGATCTTCGTATCAATTCCTCTTCCAAATTCTCCATTTCACTCCAACCCCAGCTACTGAATAATCAGCAATCCAATTAAAATTGTTCCGTCGAATTTGAAGCAATGTCGCGGAGACGACGAAATCGGAGCTCTGAATATTTCCCGCTGAATGATAAAACGACGTCGTTGCAATTGTAACACACGACATCGTTTTAACTATGCTTTTTTAAAACATGTCGTAAATAACCTAGGGTTGAGTCCAAAGCCCAAGTGGACAGTAATTATTGGGTCATTTCCTGTGACATACATCACTGAAGATTTTAATTAAACCTGAGAGACTCTCTCGCTTCAGTATATTCGCCGCCGCATCCTCTTTCCCCGGTAGGATTCACATATGGCCACCGTCACATCCAATGCGACGCCTAAATCCTTCTCGTTCTCTGTTTCCAATCCTTTGAAGCCCCTAATCCCCAAATCTCCATCTCTCGGCTTTCAACTTCGCAAGAATCATCATCGTCTAGGTTTATCGATAAACGCCTCCGTATCTGCACCGCCTTCAATCGAAACCAAAAATGCACCTTCACCGGATTACAGAGTCGAGATTCTCTCAGAATCATTACCGTTTATCCAGAAATTCCGAGGGAAAACCATAGTGGTCAAATACGGCGGCGCAGCCATGACTTCGCCGGAACTCAAATCATCCGTCGTCAGCGATCTCGTTCTCCTTGCGTGCGTGGGTCTTCGTCCCATCCTCGTTCACGGTGGAGGTCCCGATATCAACCGTTACCTGAAACAACTGAACATCCCAGCTGAGTTTCGCGACGGACTTCGCGTAACCGACGCGACGACGATGGAGATCGTCTCCATGGTTCTTGTCGGAAAAGTCAATAAAAATCTCGTATCTCTAATTAACGCCGCCGGAGCTACCGCTGTGGGGCTATCGGGACACGACGGTCGTCTTCTCACTGCGCGACCTGTCCCTAATTCAGCTCAATTAGGTTTCGTCGGAGAAGTTGCGAGGGTTGATCCAAACGTGTTACGTCCACTCGTGGATTACGGTTACATTCCAGTGATTGCCTCCGTGGCCGCCGATGAAGCTGGTCAAGCTTACAACATCAATGCTGATACAGTGGCAGGGGAGCTCGCGGCAGCGCTCGGAGCAGAGAAACTGATTCTGTTGACTGATGTGGCTGGAATCTTGGAGAACAAAGAAGACCCAAGTAGCTTGGTGAAGGAGATTGATATAAAAGGAGTGAAGAAGATGATTGAAGATGGGAAAGTTGCTGGTGGGATGATTCCTAAAGTTAAGTGTTGCATAAGGTCTCTTGCTCAAGGAGTGAAGACGGCAAGTATTATTGATGGAAGGAGACAACATTCTCTGCTTCATGAGATTATGTCTGATGAAGGAGCTGGAACTATGATTACTGGCTAAATTTGCTGGTAATAGATGTCAAATCTGTAACTCATGATCGTTGCTTATCAGTCTTAGACAGACATTTTCTTTCTTTTTTTTTACATTTGCAACTTCGTTGTCTCCGGTTTCTATGATTCAATAAAATAAACAGCGTTGGTATATTGGTTCAGCTAACAGTTGCGATTGATCTTTCTTGCCAAAACCGATCAAAGTTAACTGGTATAGATAGATACATGCTTGCTCAAATTAATACATCTAAGAACATTTTTAGTTAGATCCGTCATGCTTTGATTGATTCCTGATTTTAAGTGGCTCTCAACACGCAAATCCTGAGGTTTGATAACTTTCGGCCTAGTAGCTGCATACTTTTTGTGAGAATAATTAGTGCTGCAATCCAAATCATGTGCTTCACCAGTACAAACAAAGAACATAGAAGCCACTGCGATTTCGATTTTCGGTTCTGGGTCAGTTAGTTGAAGTGAACCGATAGGCAAATATTTAAAAATGAGTTCGGTTCGGTTTGGAAATTCCAAACCGTTCGGTTTTGACTCCATTTGACTACTTAGAGATAAAAATCTTGTAAAGATAAAACGTTATGACTTACGAACAGTTAATATATTATGGTCACATATCGATATTTGACAGCATGTTAGGGAAACAATCTTATTTGTCTGCCTTATCTGTTTCGATCCACACTACACACTTTTTCTACTTCTTTCGTATTCAGCTCAGCGAAAGGTTTCTGGCTTAGTTGGGCCGCATTTCGTACTTGGGCTTCCTTTGAGACCAATAATTTAATCTCATCTGTGGTCTGACCCACTCAGGGAACAGCTGAATCCAAAGCGTCATATGACCTCTGTTACTCTGCTGTGGTATGAATCGTATGATACGGCTTGGCCCCAGAAAGATACTTTAACTGCGTGTGAGAGCCACGCGCGTCTATTTGGTATTATATATCAGTGTATCACTTAACAAGTGTGTGGTGGAGCAAGACGAAAAAGAGAGAGAAGGACCATTGTCATCTTCTTCAAGTAAAGTAACACTGGTAGGCTACAACGAACCTTCCTTCAATTACACTGTCACCGACTTTTGGACCCACGAATCTATGCAAGTTGCAATCTTTCGAGGACCCATTTAATTCCAAAGTCCCACAAGTTGCTCTCTTTTTTTAATAGCTTTGTCTTCTTCTCCTCGTATTGATATGCTTTTCTTCTTCTTGATTGGCTGATTTTCAACTGTAAACTGGCACTAACTGTCTTGAGTCATGTATGAATACTAAACACTGTTGTGTGGGATCAACCTTTTATACACCTAAATTCGAAATTAATTGTTTTGTCTGTCCTATTCGAGCTGGGGAATCTCAAGAAAAACCATTGCAGTGATTTCAACCTTTTGATACCTTTTATGTCCTAATAATACCAAATGAATAGATTCGTTCAACATTTTAGATTAAACAAAAACTTTACATCAGTAAAAGGAACAAAAAAATCTTTATTTCATCATCTCTCAAAAAGATCATGTCATTTTTTTTCTTAATCATCATATCCAAATAACCAATCACCATCATCAGTGCCTATCTAGTGAACCTTTCAACCACGAAAAAGCCTTGGTCTTTTCAGTAAACAAAATAAAGAAAAACAACGAGCAATGTTCATTGTCATCATCGTCTAAATGATTCCCTCTTCAGCTTCCAGCGGGGAAATGATAAAGACTCTTTGTTAACTGGACTTAACCGTGTCCAGAACGATCCCTCTTGTTCTTCCCGGTGCTCCCCCGTTAATTGAAGATAAATCCAACACGATCCTGCTCACCAAAATACGTTTCATTAACAAATTCTATAGAGAGATCAATCTGGATCCAAATAAGTCAGGAACTTTATTCAATTTAAATCGTGTACATGTTCTTGGTTGCTTCTCCCGTTTCTTGAATCAAAATCTTATCTTCCATCTTAGTTACTGTGTGCTCCTTGGGAAGATTGATCCCTTCTACTGCTTTTATCAAACAATCACAAACAAAAAAAAAAAAAAATCCATTAAGCTTACTTTCCTACCTCATTAGTATACAATGCGTCTACTCTTCGGTTTTGGTTTTATTACCTTCTACGCCATTCACTGGAGCGTCATCATTTATCCCCAAGAGATTCTGAAACAGAGAGCCATTGTTATTCATCACCAAAGTGCTTTAAGAGGATTTTTTTTTCAAAACAAAAGGCGGGTTAAGTCACCTTAAGGTTCTTGTAGCATTCCTCGAGGTTGTCATTATACAGGATATGACCAAAAATGCCTGAGGATTTCCCGGCTTTGATTTCTGCTTCAGCATTTCTAAGCCGCTTTTGGATCTGCTCCTCTGTCTCAGTTCCTCTGTTTTTATAGCATTTGAAATTTGAGGATATCATTTCCTTGAAATTTAGAACGAAAGATCTGAAGAAACAACAATTCATATGGTAGAAGTCTGGTTTTTACCGGGCACGGAGCCGATCTTCAAGTTCCATCATTGAAGGAGGGCATACGAATATAAATATCGCATCCAGAGAACTCGCCTTCACAGACCTCGCTCCTTGAACATCAATGTCAAGTATGCATCTCTATATACACAAAAAGGAAAAGAATTTGATCATTTTAAAGATCAACAGCATGAAATAGAAGAAGCAAAAGATGATCTTTTTATTACCTTTCCTGAATCTGTTACAACCTCAACGGATTCAATGCTGGTTCCGTATAGATTACCATGAACAGAAGCAAATTCAAGAAACTTCCCGTCATTGATTTCTTTCTCCATCACAGTTTTATCAGTGAAATGGTAATGAACACCGTTCTTCTCCATACACCTTGGAGATCGAGTTGTGTGGCTCACAGAGAACCCGAACATGGAAGGAAACTCTTTCATGAGCATCGATATAAGCGTTCCTTTTCCAACTCCAGAGGGACCGCTTATGACAATAGGCTTCTCTGCATTTCCTCTCACTCCTTTACTCCAAGCAACAACCTCTTTTCCTAACAATTTCCTTTGTTCCCGGACAAAAGGACTATCCACCTACATCAATGTTCAGACACGAGAATAAGAACCCTAAAATTTTTATTTTAACAAGATTGATATCTCCAAGCACTAACCTCGAGGAACCATATAGAGTCATCAGAAGCTGAACCTTTTTTGATAACCAAAATCCGGCCTTGTTTAAGAACAATGGCAGAGTAACCCTTGCAGGGTTTAGGGCCTGTTCCAAGAACAGTAGGACTAGACCTGCAAAAACACCCAAATTGACATCAAATCCTTTAAGATTCCACATTATGGAAGAAGAAACTAATACATCAAGATACAATAGATACCATTTGTTAGTGATTTTGTCATGAATCTGAACTCCAAGGAACAATGGGTTCCCTTCATGATTTCCACCAATCACATACTGCAAAAAAAAAAATAAGAAAAAAAAAGAAATCAAGATCAAACCAAGGTCGAAGAATCAAGATCAATTTCACATTCCAAAACATCAAATTGAGAGGCTTACGGATCGGTCCCCGATTTGGACTGATGTATCTCTGTTTTCCGGTTCGGATTTTACACCAAAGCCATTGGTGTGTCCATTCTCCAGATGATCCACAAAGAAAGCTGGTGCTTCTCCCTATTAACAAGATATCAAAATTATCCCCAAAAAAAAAACTAACATGAGAAATCTATGAACAATGAAGAGCGACGAAGTGAATCGCGCCAAAAGAGGCTCACCATAGAGGTTTTTTATGCTTCCAAGAAGACACAACACAGCCTGAGCTATGGCACAAGCACAAAATAAGAGATCAAAACACACACAAACGACAAAATAACTTTTATCTAAATCTCTAAACAATAGACCTTTTCGTGTTTTTCTGCAGAAACGGTCAGAACCTCAAATGCAAAATCATCAAAATAAAACACAAAACTTTGGAAACGTAAACACAGATCTCAGCATAAAGCAATGAAATTACCGAAACAAAATGATCTATGAAACAAAAGAAACCAAACCCAGAAATAAAAAAGTATTATTCGTACCTCGAAAATGAAAACCGGAAAACGCTGAGGAAAGACGAACGCTTTTGGATCGAATTGGCTTAAGCAGGCGAGAGGATGTGTATATATATCGGCAAATAATGAGAAAAGGGGCAGACGAGAGAATTGAGAAATAAGTTTTGGGTGCTTTTTTAAAACAACAAGATTCTGTTTTTTGGCAATCTATATCTCTCTGGAATTTTCTCGTTCGGCTATGCGAAGAATATATATGTATATGTATCTGTGCATCGTCGACGAGTCCCAAGACAACTTGGAGACAAGCGGCCGTGACGGTGTGAGGAAAGCTACCTCTAGGAAATCTCGGAGCCCCTTCTTTATAATAAGGTTATAATTATTATTCTAATAATTATGCTTAATTATAAAATAAAAAGTTTAGTGAGGACAAAAATTATAGTATATAGTAAAGTTTAATGGGATGAAATTTGTTATGATTTTTTTTGTACAAGATGATATTAACAATATAATGGAAAAACGTGAAATATTATCAATTTTATTCCTTTATTTTTCTTTAACTAAAATTAATCACTGGGCAATTTTAAATATTTTTATAGTTTAAAATAGAACATTAATATTAAATTTGTTATTTTTAGTCAATGATAGCTCAGTTATTATTATTTATTTAATCAACAATCTTAAATTGTACTTTAGAAAGAAAAAAATAATAATAATTGAAAATAAATATAAAGAGAAAAATGTTAATATTGAACCCATGACATAACATAATCCAATATAATACTTTCTTTTGAGATATGTAAAAATATAACATTAGTTTATTTGTTTTAACTCTAATTAATAGGGGAATAAAATGGAAATTCACTGGAAATATAAAAACAATATTTTGTATATGTTATTAAGGTACATAGAGGAAGTATTTAATTCTTCCTTTGGTTTTATTTAAATATCGTTTTACATCTGTTTTTTTTTGTTAACATAACTTAGTGGTTTTAATATTCTTCTTAATACTAACGGGTGTTGGGTTCGAATCCCAGACATATGTCATGAATTTCAGAGTTGACCACTATTGTGCCACATAATTCTGACATTTTACATCTTTTTTGTTTTTAATTATTTGTCGTTTTCATTTTTTTTAATATAATTTTAGTAATCATCCAAAAATAATCTTATTTAATATAATATTATTTATAATAAATGATAGAAATTTTCATTTATAATAAAGTTAAAAAAGTAAGAGAAATTTTCTAAAACCATAATTAAAATAAACGGACGAAGGAGTATCTTAAAATCTGTGTCAACTAGTATGGTTGAAATAAAGTTGAGACTTAAGTGGTGCTAACTTCATGGAAAGACAACAACTTTTTCTATTTTTGTTAGTTATCTTTGTAATTTTTATGCACTACAATAATTATGGTCTAAGAGATAATTAATACTGTATTGATTTGTCTGTAAGTCACGTGTAGTCATTATTGTACCCTATATATTACTCTAATGCTAATTTAAATATTTTTATCTACAGGTTTAATTTAATTTTGTGTTTTTATATCAAAGATTGTGTCTTTAGTCACGAAAATGATATTTACCTTACAAAAATTTCGCTGAAAAATGATAATTATAATCAATTTGAAGAAAATTCTCAGCTACGAATCTGAGACAGTACCATTTTAGGGTGAACCTCAATTGTATGTTATGTAATACGTCAAAATGGACTTGGATTTGCAAATCTATTTTAACATTTATGAAAATGGAGGATTTGAGATGGATATTAGATTATCAAAATAACAACCGTAGATTTTTTTTTTTGCCAACATAATATAGTGGTTTTAATATCCCCAATAATATATGAGGTGCTGGGTTCGAATCTCAGATCTGGTGTAATGAATGCAGAGATGACTACCATTATGCCACATGATTTTTATACTGTAGATTAATTGTTAAAAAATAATATGTATTTTAAAGGAAAAATAATTATCCCATTTTTATTATAGGGTAGTTGGTATTTTAAATTAAAAAGGAAAAATTGATGGATGAAATTTGCAGTTTAAAGAGTTAGGCTTTAAACTTAATTTTAATAAATACATTAAAAATATATAGTGTTATTTTTCTTAAGTACATATATAAATATAGTTTTTACAGTTTAGATGACTAGACGGTTAATACGATAATATTCACTATTCAAACAATAAAAAGGACTACAGTGAGTTAACGTAGAGAAGAGGTTAACATTTAACTTAATTATGTGAAATGTGAAACTTCAATTTAAACGTGACATGATTTTGACCAAACCATCAATCCTCCAATTTTTGAATATTTGGAAAGTTGATAAGGACATCAGAACAAAGTTTGTCCTTCTTTTATTTGTATCGTAACATTCTCTTTCCAATACTTTGTACATAGACGAGTCCACTATGACCATTTGCGTAAAGAGTATTATCCATGATCGATCATTAAACACTTTTAGAGTCTATATATCTGCCAAGACGTGTGAAACCCATCGGCTATATGGCGTGTCGATCGAGTTTTGTCAGACTTAAGCTCGAACGGCTGCGATTTTTTTTTTTGGCTAAAAGTATTTTAATAATTAAAAAAAGTCGAACCAATCTAACATAAGAAAAATCTGTATAATAGTTAACCTTTTTAATCTAAATAACTGAAATTATATATATAAAATGGGTAATGTTTCAAGAATTAGTAAACAATAACATCAATAATTATATCTAATAATTTGCAGCAGCCAGCAGCTACAAAAATAAAAATTTATATATTAGGATTCATCTATATATGCACAAAAGTCTAATAATTGGTGAAATATTGGAAGTAAAGAAAAACTAGGTTTGGCAAAAAAAATTGTTATGTCTATGGTTTTGAATAGAGTAGCTGATGAAATCGACGCCAGATTTGGTTCAGCTATAGACAAAGGAAGCTATAAATTCAGGTTTCAGTTTTTTAACGTCAATATTGGAGGAAAAAGTTGGAGTTTTATTTGATAGTAAAAAAAAATGAATAATAAGTACAATTATTTAATCTTGCGCTTTGCATCGTAAATTGGACCGGTCATGGTAATAGCCAAAGTCCTTACTTAATCAGAACTTGAGATCATGATTGGTAATTTGCGGAACAGCGGAATTGCGTTAAAAACACAATTTCACGATAATTTTACCAATCAAAAAAATTTGCGGAACAGAAAAAAAAACGCACAAATGCAAATCTGCGTTTTTACTGAAAAAAAATACAATGAATTTTTCATCAAGCAGAAAAGTGAGTATAGAGTAGAATTTTCGCGGAATCAAATTTTTGTAATTATTTAATTATATAATAATAATATTTTATTCTTCTAAATAAATACTAATAAAAAATTTAATTATAAATATAATTGTTAAAAAATAAATTATTTTAAACTGCTAACTAAAAACATTAAAACCAAGAACAAAAAAATTATTAAAAAATATTAATAGTAATACTACATTAAATATATACAAATTTGCATAAAATATGAAAATCAAATAAAATAGAACAAAAAAACTTTTAAACATCTTATATAATAGAATATAAAGAGTTATAAATAAAACTATGATATTTGATTTTTTCATAAGATATAAATGTATTTATTATAAATATACTAAAAATAAGTTAACTAACTACAATTAGAAAATTAAGTTTTTTAATAATATTTGTTTAGGAACCAAACCGTTCTGGATCACAAAATTCGGTTGAGTAAAACGAAATGAAATTTTAAGAAAATGACACTTGGAAGAAGATAAAATAATTTTATCTTAGAGAACCTAATTAAAATAAATTTGTAACAAAGTGATCCAGAAAAGAATCCATTTCAGTTTGGTTGATTACATTTCTTTTGTTTGTAAACCAAAAGATGATGATGTGTGACACTACTATTATTAGATGAATGTACGAGACAACGTCGTGGACTAGGACTTAGTCTCCCTATGGATGCGAAGGCTAACGTGTTTCCAACTTTGGATTAAAGCATTTTATTTTTGTTACGTTGACAAGTTTCTAACAATCCTATTTTTTATTGGTATTCGTCAATTTCGTTATATAAGACATGTCAACCCCCACAAAAAAAAAAAAAAAATTCATATCGAGCCTTATCACATGATCATGCCGTAATCTATGATATGGGTTAGGATATTGGGCTCTGCTGAAAATGCGATCGTTATTAGCCCACCTCGGCCCAATTTGTTTTAGTTGATTTCGTATACGCCTTATATAAAACAAAATTAGTGGCGGCTTTTGCATTTTATAGCAATCTAACAACCCGAATCCTTCTTCTACAAATCGCAACAAGTTTTAAAATTTTGTCGGGTCTCTCTCCCTTATGACACAATCTATAATCGGTGCTTATCAGTTCATACTGTACGGAATAAATCGGCAACATACTTTACTTCAATCACTCTTATTGGATTATTCAAGTCTCTAGTAACTTGTTGCAGAAACATATTTCTATAGTCACTTTCTTCTCTGCTACGATTAAATCTGCATTGTAGCAATCCTTTTTTGTTTTCTTGAAACGTTGTATCAATCCAGGTTTGTATTTATTTCTTGCTTTTACATATCTTTAACTATTTTGAGTAGCTACGCAAACTAGCAATGTTTCGAGAAAACAAAAAACCTATTTGAGTAGCAATGTTACTAACATTTTTGACAAAAGTGTTTTTTCTCTCTCTTTTTTTATTTATTATAAAATACTAAATATTGTGGGTATGAGAGTATTATAAGAAAATATATAATTAGTGTTTTTGTCAATATGATTAATAATTAGTTGACAAAAAAAAAAAAATAATAATAATAATAATAATAATTTAGTAGTTTGTATATTGAGTAAAAATTAATACAGCAGATATAATCTGAAGTGACATCAAATACGTGGCATGTTGCTAGTGGGCACCCCGAGCACATTCATGAAGGTGACGTGGGTAGCTTATTTGGCGGGCATAGGCTACCACTCTTTTGGTGCCACGTAGATAGCCTTTATAAGAAGAAGACACGTGTTAGCCTGTAGCTTGGCTCACAAGCATTATCCCATCTCGTGGGGGGTCCCCTATTGCCGACACTCCTATCACTACGATTCATTTCCATTTTTGTAGAAAGAAAAAAAGAGACAACCTCTATTGCGATGTGTGAAAGCTTCATAAAACTATTTTCTTTTCTTTTTTTTTACAAAAAGATTACTCAGTTATTAAAGACTCCTTTTTTAAACGATCGCTCACGATGCTCTTGAATATAAAAGAATGTTGAACCGAATTAGGTTAAAAGTGTTAAAATTGGGTTTATTTTAAATTAATTAAAGCAACTATTTAATTTCCACCGAATTAATTAATCAGTCTCTTGCTAAATATCTTAAGACAGAACACGTCTTCATAAATAGAAATGAAATCGCTTATTTACTGGACGAACGTAGCTTTCATGGAAAGGACTTTTACACTTGTTAATATTTAACCTCTCATGTAAACAATTCGTTATCCAAATGATTTAAGTCATAATCATTGATTATTTATTCATTCCCTTGGTTTCTCCTCTTTCATCGTCTAATTAAAACCATAGCTCAGCTTCTAATTACACAGTCCAGTACTACTAGCTACAAGCCTACAACTCTGATGTTGACTTTGTACGGTCAAGAGAGGTCAACGGAGATCACCACCACGAGTACGGATGCTTCCGGACGTCGTAACGAGACGCCGCCGTCGGAGACCGTCGTGAGAGATATTCACGCTATGACGACGACGGAGCTTCCCCGGCCACAACAAAGGGGGGAATACTTGTCTTCGTCGAGGTCGATGAATTTTAGCGACGGAGCTTCTTCTTCCGGGGAGAATTTCACCACCGTAAGCAGAGAGTTTAACGCTCTAGTCATCGCAAGCTCTTCCATGGACAACAACAACAACAACAACAATAACGAAAATCACCAATCGGGAGGTCATCGTGACGCCATAAACGAGCTGACTAGGATCGGCGAAGATGAAGACGGTGGTGGTGAACAACATCAGGTGCCTGAGGAAGATAGGAACCCGTGGGCGATTGTACCGAACGGTTACGATAACCAGTCCGGTTCGGAGAATATTGTGTCGACGACGTCATCTAGTGGTCAGAATCGGATAGTGACGACTGCGTCGGTGCAGAGGGTGAAGAGGGATGAGGTGGAAGCGAAGATAACGGCGTGGCAGACGGCGAAGGTGGCTAAGATTAATAACAGGTTTAAGAGACAAGACGCCGTTATTAACGGTTGGTTGAATGAGCAGGTCCATAATAATTTTGCGGTGAGCTTTTGCGTTTATAACAATTTTGTGTTTTCACTAAATGCTGGTGGAGTTGTGACCCAAAACAAAAATGCTGGTGGAATTATTCACTTGAAGAATAAAAACACTCTTACAACATATAAACATAAAAACAAAAGGTTACGTAAGCAAATCAAGAAAGTACCATGTCGAAGGTAGATTGGTTGAGCTTTACTATTATAAGGTATCAGCTGCTATAATTAGCTTCTTAATATGCTACTAGAGTTTAGTGGAGTTGGAAACGTCAAGCCATAATCATGATTCATAGAACAACCTTTGTAGTACATATAAAATAAATGTTCAAAAGCGTTTTAATTAATTGATTATCTAGATCCATCAGCTTTTCAACAATTATAATTGTTTGTAATGTTGATGACGATCGAACGCAGAGGAAATTGGAAGAAAGGAGAGCGAAGGCTATGGAGAAAACACAAAACAAAGTGGCGAAAGCTCAGAGGAAGGCGGAGGAGAGGAGAGCGACGGCCGAAGCAAAACGAGGGACGGAAGTTGCTAGGGTTCTTGAAGTCGCTAACCTCATGAGAGCCATGGGACGACCTCCGGCCAAACGTTCTTTCTTCTCTATCTCCTAGCTAAGCGACTTTTCATTATATCATATTTTCTCCAAATATGTCATGTGTTTTATATACAGTATGCTACAAACGGACCATTTTCTGTTGGGAATCAATGTGTGTATATATAGAATGTAATAGCTATAAAGGTACTGTATATAGTATGTTTTCTACTTCTTTTACACCACAAAAAAATGTTGTAAGCCAAGAAAAGATCGTACATATGTATCTTTTGTCATTCCATAACTAGAGTATACAAGCTGGGGGATTTGATCAAACTCTTAATTGCCTGGCTTTGATCTACATGTACAAATTGTAACAAGATTATGATGAATTCTTTCTTTTTTTTCTTTCCATACCTATCATATATTTTTTTTTTAAGAAGTCGTAGTGTAATAATTTATTCAACTAATAGATCAATAAAAAAGGAAATAGAAGAAAAACTTCGTGTGAAATGTGAACTATATATATGATTTACTCCTTTTACTTTTTTTCTTGCTCATATGGGCTTGTACCATAATTGATGGTAATACTAACAAGACTCAGTCTTTAACAATGAACTACTTTACTAATGATCAACGAGGTTTTAAAAAACAGAGAATATAAATCTCCTTAAGTTAATTGCCTAATTTTTTATGATAACTGACTTTTTTAATGTTAATGTAAGTAAACGAAATAAATAAGTCATTGACTTTGTAAAAAAACCAGGATTAACAGAAACACTCGTGTAACGATGTAAGGACTAAGGAGGGTTCATTATCATCGATTCTAGGATCTCAAATAAATCTAACACATTTGACAAAGTCTCGTCCTTTCGCTTTCTCGTTTCCTACTCTGTTGACTTTTCTGTTTGATATTTTTTGTTATATAGTCTAAGTACTTATAAGTAAGTTCTAATAATTATTTCCCTTAGATAGAACGTTCGATAGCTTTTGCTTCTTCTTATAAACTATAAAATTCTCATACAAGCGTATTGATAATTAACGATCAATAAGAGAGTGCTTGAAAACAAATTGTGTTGGTGTACCACAAGAAGAATCAAGAATGTCCACAATTCAAAAACCAAAATAAATTTCTAGTAATAATATATTTAAATATAGTTTCAATTATATTGTTAGTTGGGCCGCGATAAATAAAATATTGTTTAGTTGGTCCGACAAAAGGGATAAAGAGTCAAAATCGCCGAGTTTGACCTTAATAATAATAAAAAATTAAGAAGGTGGCTCTTATATTTACACTTTTACCCTTTATTTCATGATTCAAGCTAGAACGTGTCACAGAGTCGCGCTTGGAGTTCAATGTTCATTTGGAAATGACGTAAACACCCTTACCAGGCTTGTGAGTTTAAAAGCTACTCTATGCATGGAAAGTGTTGTAATTTCTTGTAATGCGGAGGGTATAAACGGCTATGAAGGCATTTTATTTTCACATTCAGAGTTACGGAAACACAGTACTAAAAATAAATTTCAATAAGTAAAGAAAAACAGAAAGTAAAAGAGAGAAACAACAAAAAAAAAAAAAAAAAACGAAAAACAATCATAGAGCTGAGAAGAGAGATTAGGGAGGGAAGATTCGTTTGACTTTCCTTCCATCATCTCTCTCTGTAATTTTCTCAATTTCTGAATTTTCGTGATTTTCAGAACAAAATATCGAACTATTTGATCAACACACCAAAAGAAAAATAATTTGACCTTGATTCGATCCATCTTCTCTTTCTTCTTCTTCTTCTTCGATTTCACGCGTTGAATTTCCACCCACCTTTATGATCTTCTTCTTGTTCGTTTTCTTCGTTTTCACATATATATCTGTATCTTCGAGATTTCTTTCAAAGTATCATCCTTTGATTTGCCCATTTTCCTGGAATTCTGTCTTGAATCTGTACCTAAGTTTCGTCGATCCCTCGAGCTGCGGCGGGTTTGATTTGGATTCTTATTCGAATTTCGCGTTGGTGAGATTTGATCGGTCAATTGATTTCTCTCTTTTGAAATCATGGGTAATTGTTGCGGAACGGCGGGATCGTTGGCTCAGAACGATAATAAGCCGAAAAAGGGAAGGAAGAAGCAAAATCCTTTCTCGATTGATTATGGTCTTCACCACGGTGGCGGAGGAGGCGGAGGAGCTCTTAAGCTTATCGTCCTAGCGGATCCAACAGGTCGCGAGATCGAGCAGAAATACACGCTGGGTCGAGAGCTAGGCCGTGGAGAATTTGGTGTCACATACCTATGTACCGACAAAGAAACCGACGAGGTTTTCGCATGTAAGTCGATTCTGAAGAAGAAGCTGAGGACGGCTGTGGATATAGAGGATGTTAGGAGAGAAGTTGAGATCATGAGACATATGCCTGAGCATCCCAATGTCGTCACCTTGAAAGAGACTTATGAGGATGAGCATGCTGTGCATCTGGTTATGGAGCTTTGTGAAGGAGGTGAATTGTTTGATAGGATTGTGGCGAGAGGGCATTACACCGAGAGAGCTGCTGCTGCTGTCACTAAAACCATCATGGAAGTTGTTCAGGTTCGTCAGGGTTTTGCTCTTACGTATCTCTTGAATTGTTGCGCAACTGAAATGGCTCAAGGTTATAGGATTTGGAGTCATCTTAGTCTAGAAGTGGCGATGATTGCGTCTGATTGGTCTATAGTTCTTCTATGCCTCAGTTTAAGCGCTTGCGTGCTGCCATTTTCGCTGGTTCTAGTTTTGGACATTATTGCAATGTAGCATTGCTTGAAGGGTACTCGCTGTTTGCTGCATAGAGACTAAGAAAAACATTTCTTGAGATTTTGTGTGTTTCGGATTTATCCAAATGTTAAACTCCTGGGAGTATTTTTTTTATTTATTTATTTGAGATTAATGAGTTTCCACGTGATCTCTGCAGGTGTGTCATAAGCATGGGGTAATGCACAGGGATCTCAAACCTGAGAACTTCTTGTTTGCAAACAAGAAAGAGACCGCACCTCTTAAGGCGATTGATTTCGGACTCTCTGTTTTCTTCAAACCAGGTATTGTGGTCTGTTTTTGCTTTCTGTTTACTACTCCTTCGCGGTATGGCAACAATCTTAACCCACAACCATGTTTTCTTTTCAGGCGAGAGGTTCAACGAAATCGTTGGGAGTCCGTACTACATGGCTCCAGAGGTGCTAAAACGAAACTATGGGCCAGAAGTTGACATCTGGAGTGCAGGCGTTATTCTTTACATATTGCTCTGTGGTGTCCCGCCTTTCTGGGCAGGTTAGTTTTGTCGGTCTATATTCCCTTCTTCTTGGGCCGTCTGTGGCAAATGTGTCTTCAGGGGGACATTTTTGAAGTGATCATAAGATTAATGAACCTTTTACTTCTGTTTGTTTATATTATTTTCAGAAACTGAACAAGGAGTTGCACAAGCAATTATTCGATCTGTACTGGACTTCAGAAGAGACCCATGGCCCAAGGTTTCTGAAAACGCAAAAGACCTTATCAGGAAAATGCTTGATCCTGACCAAAAGCGCCGGCTCACAGCTCAGCAAGTGCTAGGTATACTTTTATGGTTTCTAATGATGCAATTTGATTATGTTGTCATATGGAATCTGAGACAGATAAAGAGTAGTAATCGATATTGCTTCGTTTTGCGCAGATCATCCATGGTTACAGAATGCAAAGACAGCTCCCAATGTATCATTAGGTGAAACAGTAAGGGCAAGGCTGAAGCAGTTCACCGTCATGAACAAGCTCAAGAAACGAGCACTCAGGGTAAAACATATATTCCTTTATAAAGAAAAATATCTCCTGTGATCTTAAAACCCTAAAGAATAGTTTAATTTGTTCTTCAACCTTTTCTCGATAGGTTATTGCTGAGCATTTATCAGATGAAGAAGCTTCTGGTATTAGAGAAGGGTTCCAAATAATGGACACAAGCCAAAGAGGGAAGATTAACATTGACGAGCTAAAAATCGGGTTGCAAAAACTTGGTCATGCGATTCCCCAAGATGATTTACAAATTTTGATGGACGCTGTAAGCTTTTATTTATCATTGCTTATGATGCCGCTTTGAAGTTATATACCTCAATGCACTGAGCTTGGACGGCTTTCCATTTTTGCAGGGAGATATCGATAAAGATGGATATTTGGACTGTGACGAGTTCATTGCCATATCGGTTCATCTTAGGAAAATGGGCAATGACGAGCATCTCAAGAAAGCATTTGCGTTTTTCGATCAAGACAATAACGGATATATCGAAATAGAGGAGTTAAGGGAAGCTTTGTCTGATGAAGTTGGTACCAGCGAAGAGGTTGTTGATGCCATTATTCGTGATGTTGATACGGACAAGGTTTGTTTCGCCTCATCATTTCAGTCTCTCTCTTTATTGTTGAAACTGGTTTGAGAAACAACTAAACATCATCAAATTCTTCTTTTTTCAGGATGGAAAAATAAGTTACGAAGAGTTTGCGACGATGATGAAAACGGGAACAGATTGGAGAAAAGCTTCGAGGCAGTACTCGAGGGAACGGTTTAACAGTATAAGTCTCAAACTGATGCAAGATGCATCGTTGCAGGTCAATGGCGATACAAAATGAGAGAGTCTGAATCTGTGACAATCAGCATTGGAAGATGGAATCAAAGGGATGTAAATCATTCGTCATTTTTAAAAATTTTATCTTTTTGGGTTTTTCTTCTTACACCACGATTTAAGCATCTTAGGCATATAAGTTGTCACGAATTGTGTGTTTAATTTTCTGGCTGAAGAGCGAGCGAGTATGTGGATCAAGAGAGAAAAAGAGTGTGCCCTGTGGCTGTGTGTAGATATTTTGTATTATTGTATGTGGATAAAGATCATCATCAATTTTTCTTGTGATAATCTGTAATTTCTATAACAATACAAGAATTATATGAGAGATTGAATTTTTTATTTTTTTTTGGGGAATCTAGAAGATGTAGAGCCTCTTAGTCAGATTTTATATATAATCTTCTTTCTCTTATCTTTGTCTTTGTTTTACGTTAACATGTCAAAAAACTTTATGTATTAGTATTTTAATCTTTAATTTGTGTAGTTTGTAAACCCAAACCGATTTGCGAGATAGTTTAAAAAATAGTTCATGACAAAATAGTTTAAAGATATGAACCTCTAAAATAAAAATAAAAACTACATGTAAATGTAAACATAAGAACTTGTTTTTGGAATAATAAATGTATTTTAAACGTGATATATGTCTAGGGAAAAAGAATAAATGGAAAAGAAAGTGTATAGTAATATCAAGAACTTTACAAACCTCAAGTATCTCCTCAAAAACTCGTTAAGCAGATGAGATAGGAAAATTTCGACAATGAGAGTTTGCTTTTCTAACTACAGGATGTGGAAATTCGAATCGAAATCTAAAGTCCGACTATTGTTTTTGTTTTTTATGAAAAAATGAAAAAAAAGCATGATAAATGGCTTTTTTTCTTTTTTCAGGGTCGACTTTTGTTTCTTCACTTTTTGTTTTTGTCAGAAACATTTCAAAGTTTTGTCTAATTCTCTTTACAAAATATATAAGAAAAAAAAATCATATGGAAATGAAATTCCCTCAAACCATATACGGAGTTATCATTAGTCCAGAGATATTCAGACCAATAAACAGCAATGTGCGTTATTGGCTTATATCGGCGAATCGAATCTAAACACAAGTAGTCTAAACCTAATCTCGTCTATATTATTGTCATCATGCATACAAACACCAATCATATTTTGGTCAATGCCTGTGTAAAAAGTTTTCTTCAATATACAAATATACACATAATTTAAAAATCATTATTTTACTAGATGACTTAACACCTGTTTTATGATTTCCATACAGTAGAATAGCATTCGTAAATACCATCGCTGATACCTGTTGTTTATCTTTTTTTTGTTTGTTGACAAATTAAGGATACTTGTTGTTTATCACAATTGCAAAAATATAAAACAAAATGCAATTAAAATCGAAATCATTGGTTTTTTGTTTGTTAGTAAAAATCCACGTCGTAGTAGTCTCATCGACACGGGAGACTTACGTGGCGTTTTTGTATTTTACAAGATTTGATAATTTTAAAACAAAACAATCAATCATGCAAAAGGTGTGAGGATGAGCGGTATACGAACGATACACATGTCTGATGTGGACCTTGTAGACAATATGCTTTGGAAGGATGCTAATCATGATTAAAGAGTTAACAGTAAATTAATGATACTTATATAAAGTATATACATGCAGCCAACAAAATTACTAATCGATATCACCCAACTAAATGATTAAAAAAAAAATCGAAAGTGAAAAAGGAATCTAGACAATGACATGCTGAACTGATATATAGTATTTCTAACTACTGACGTGTCTCGGACCCACTTGCGCCGTTTAATTACCCACTTTCTTTGACTCGTGTGTTTTGTTTTTTTGTTATTTTGGGGAAAAAGTACTCGTTCCTTAATTCGAATTTAATGCAAAATTATTAGGAATTACTGAATGCGAGGAGATTATAAAAGCTTGATTGTGATTTTCCTTCGCTTATGTTTTGCGTTTAGGTACGATTTAATAAAAAATCAACTGGTAACGTAAAATACTATTACAAATATTCGTGACTCGCAGTATCAATTGTTCCTTAGTTATAAACTATATGGTTCATTAATTTAACACGAAAGGTATATGGAACCTACGTTAAGGCGAACATTAATAATATTTGTTGTTAATTGATAAAAATATAATTATAATTAACTATATGGTGGCAAAAACAAAAAAATTAACTATATATATATATATTATTAGCATCGCTCGATTCAATATTTGATTTAAACAGTTAACAAGTCCATATGTATCAAACTCTATTTTCATACATCAATATAAATCCATATTATAATCTTCAACAATATCGTGACATTTTATCGATAGGTTTGTCGTTCCCCATATTATCCATAATGAACAGTATGTGGCTTTTACTACAAAAGACCAGTCAAGTGAACCGCCCCGGTTCACACAGAGTCGTCAAGTATTAACCACACACGTGGTTCCAGATAAGTGGATAAGGACTGTGACATCAAGTGGGTACGTGTTACGGTCCGTATCTCAGCGACGTTGTTATGATATGTCCTCCGCCAATGAGTCCTAACAAAATACAACTTGTATTATCTTCTTCATCATCGAAATAAAAACGCCTTTTTGTATAACTATAATATATTAACATGTGCTTTTCTAATACTAAATTGATAGATTCGGGTGCTATCTATCGTCGTTTTGTTGAAAAGTTATATACGTAATATATATAGTGACAAAAAATAATATATATATATATGAGAGTCATAAATTAATACATATAGTCTGTCAATACTGTTTTGAATTAATCGCGCCATTATTTTTTTTTTGCCATTAATTACAGATTGAATTTGGTTTTATTTCACATCTGTCGATTTATATCTTTTTAGTATTCTTTCACATTTCATTTTGAAGATTTTTGTTTTGCTTTGTCTAGGGACTGTATTACTATTGTTTTTTTTCTTTCTCATGCTGTTATTTTTAATCTGCATTCAATAAATTTGGTAAAAACAAGAAAAATCAATAAACTTTAACATAGAATCGCTTCAGTAAACTATATAAGTTTTCAAAACATTAATTGTTACGTTGCGATAAGAACGATATATGTTTGTAGCGTTTACGTTGGATGGTAGATGTGTATTGTCAGGTGGAAAAATTAAATAAAGATCCAAATTTGTGAATTCGAGACACCTGAGTACTGCCCATGTGAGCTATAACACCACTGAACAACTCCTAACTTGACTTAGTCCGTAAGATTTCCAGAATGATCAGCATTACAAAAATTATGTCATCCTACGATTATAAAATATCAAAAATATTAATTATAAAGATATGTAAAACTTATGGATGAATCGGTGATTATATCTGTATATGTTACTGGCATTCCCATACGACACGCGATTGAAGTAAGAAAAAATATTTTTAAAACACGCGTGTGGCACAACGTTATACGTTTTCTTGTACATTTGGGCTTCGTTATATGATTTGTGCAAGTGTGTCATTAACTACAATTTATAGTTTCGTAATAAGATTTGATTCGATATATAATATGATTTCTTACATTGATTTTTAAACAATGGCAATTTCTCCGTTTCTTTATCTTAATTAACATTTAACAAAATTTATTATTTATTTTATAATATTAGAAACTACACAAGTGTTTTAAATGGAATTTTAACTTATATCCATATGAATTATTTTTCTTTTAAAGAATAGTATAATTTAAATTTGGTCTGTTATTGCTGCTAATTTATGTAAAATATTAAGGACAGTAAGTAATAATTTAAATATTTATAATGAGTTGTCTATGATTCAGCAGTATGACCGAGACGAAAATATCATGATTTTTCTAGTAACATTTTCTCTCTCCACGGGAAAAGCAATGTGACACGTGGTAGAATCCTAACGGCTCTTCCCACATCTCCTCGCATATATAAACCGTCTTCTTCGTCACCTTCATCCGCCAAACACCGTTTCGATTCTTGAACCAGTGAATCTTTCATTGACGGAGCCACCACTTCGGGGGCGGCGATTCCGTGTTATTTTCGCATAAACAACATTTTAGCTTCTGCGTAGTCGAATTTTATCTCTCCTTCGCTGCGTTCTCTCTCTCTCTCTCTCTCTCTCTCTCTCTCTCTCTCTCTCTCACCGGGAGCTGTTTGAGTCCTGAACGAACGGGAAGCAATTCGGTGAGTACTGCTGGTTTAGTCTTATGTTTAAAACTCAAATTGATTGGAAACTTTAGAGTCATTTTTTTGTTCTTTTCTCCTCATTATTTGGAACTTTCCTTTGCTAGACCTTTGGGGGTAGGAGCCGATTATGGAGAGATTTATATGTTTCTATTTGATTGTTTGTGGCTCCCTTAGGATAGAAGACTAACTTTAGAATAAACTGAAAATGAGAGATATTTGGAATCTCCGATCTGAATCTTAGATTCATAATCCATTCTTTGGAAAGTTTTTAGTCAGAATTTGTTCCGTAAGAGAAACTATCACTAAGGGAATTAGAAATGTCCGCCTCAAGCTTGAATTTTTTTCTTCTAAATCCTCTCGTAGGATCCGTTTCCTAACGTTGGTTTATCTGTTGTGATCGTGTGAGACAGTAAACTCAATCGGCCTTGAGAAGATGACGATCACATCTAATATCTCTGTCCAGAATGACAACCTCGTTGTCCAAGGGAAAACTATCCTGACTAAAGTCCCCCAAAACATTATCCTTACTCCGGTTGCGGGTGCTGGATTAGTGTCCGGCGCTTTTATAGGCGCAACATTTGAACAAAGCAAGAGTCTCCATGTGTTCCCAATCGGTGTATTGGAGTAAGTACCAAGCTTTTGGTTTTCTCTGCCATATTGTTTTTCTACCTGTAACTGGGCAGTTTATCTGTTGATGGTTGTTGGAGCTTATTGTTTCTGAATCTTTCAGGGGTCTTCGGTTCATGTGTTGTTTCCGGTTTAAACTATGGTGGATGACTCAGAGAATGGGAAGCTGTGGTAAAGACATTCCTTTGGAGACACAGTTCATGCTACTGGAGAGCAAGGACGAGGTTGAAGGAAATGGGGATGATGCTCCGACTATCTATACAGTCTTTCTCCCTCTACTTGAAGGCCAGTTCAGAGCTGTTCTTCAAGGAAACGAGAAAAACGAGATAGAGATTTGTCTTGAGAGCGGTAAGTAAACTTGTTTTCCAGGTGATCCATAGATATTCTTTCAACTTCCAGACCCAGTAAGCTGATATTTTGTTTTGGTTGATTTTGTTTTCACAGGAGACAAGGCGGTCGAAACTACCCAGGGAACACACCTTGTCTATGTTCATGCTGGAACCAATCCCTTTGAAGTCATCACGCAATCCGTAAAGTATGTTTGGAGTATAGCCAAATTTTGTTTTAAGTTTCATGGATGTTAAGGTTATCTGTGTATTCTAACGCATGGTAATCTTTCTTTATGTACAGAGCTGTAGAGAGACACATGCAGACATTTTATCATCGTGAGAAGAAGAAGGTCAGTAAGCATTCTACGGTTCTGGTCACAGAGAAAGAGCTCACTTTGATTTGATATGATCTCTCATGTTCGTCCTCTTTTTTTGGTTTAGTTGCCTTCTTTCCTAGATTGGTTTGGCTGGTGTACATGGGACGCGTTCTACACAGACGTGACTGCCGAGGGCGTTGATGAAGGCCTTACAAGGTATACTTTCATTTGGAAGTAGAGCGAGATAGTTTTGAAATTTTCAAGGTCTATAAGTTGATCGAGTATCTGATGCATCTTGGTTCATGGTTTACTGCAGTCTTTCGAAAGGAGGTACACCTCCTAGGTTTCTGATCATAGATGATGGTTGGCAACAAATAGAAAACAAAGAGAAAGATACAAACTGCGTTGTCCAGGAAGGAGCACAGTAAGTCCTCTTGGTGTTTTGTTTATGTATTCATGTACATGAGCACCTTATGTCCTCGGTTCACCAAATAATATTTCAGCAAAAGAGAAGGAAACTTTAGTGTTATAATTTGTCTGGTAGTTTTTTAGTGGTTGCTCTGCATCTTAAAGCAAATATCAAAGCGGGTGAATAAATTAGATTTAATGTGTCTCAGTCTAAGTGTTGGAACTGGAACTCTCGAGTTTTAGTTCATAAGCAGGGGTGTGAGTGTTGTCACTTGATAAGCTCCAGGTTGAGGATATCCTACAGTTGCTACATTTAAAATTGTCCTGGAGGAAATCGGTTTGGAGGACACTAATTTTTCTGCATTCTTATTTACAGGTTCGCTACTAGGCTTGTTGGTATTAAGGAGAACGCAAAATTTCAGAAGAGTGATCAGAAGGACACGCAAGTATCAGGGCTTAAAAGCGTAGTTGATAATGCGAAGCAGCGCCATAATGTGAAGTATGTCCTGTCTTTTTAATTTCTAACACATTCTGATTTTCAAGCGGATTGATATTTCTTTTTATCACAACATTGAGCAAGTGACAAGAAAATCTGCATACTAACAAAGCTTTACTCCTTTATTTACAGGCAAGTTTATGCATGGCATGCTTTAGCTGGCTACTGGGGTGGAGTTAAACCCGCTGCCTCAGGAATGGAACACTACGACAGTGCATTAGCATACCCAATTCAATCCCCAGGTGTCTTAGGGAACCAACCAGATATAGTAATGGACAGTCTGGCTGTTCACGGTCTTGGTCTTGTCAACCCTAAGAAAGTTTTCAACTTCTACAACGAGCTGCATTCCTACCTGGCTTCATGTGGTATAGACGGAGTCAAAGTTGATGTGCAGAACATTATTGAAACGCTCGGTGCTGGTCTTGGCGGGAGAGTCTCTCTCACTCGCAGCTACCACCAAGCTTTAGAAGCTTCCATTGCCCGGAACTTCACAGATAATGGTTGCATTTCATGCATGTGCCACAACACAGATGGATTATACAGTGCAAAACAAACCGCTGTTGTGAGAGCATCCGATGATTACTACCCTAGAGATCCTGCTTCTCACACCATCCATATCGCATCGGTTGCATACAATACTCTTTTCCTTGGGGAATTCATGCAACCTGACTGGGACATGTTTCATGTAAGTAAATATAGATTTTCTCTTTAGAAGCCCGAAAGGAATGAGTTCACTTATAATTGGAGTTTTGTTGTTATCAGAGTCTACACCCAACTGCAGAGTACCATGCTGCAGCGCGTGCGGTAGGTGGATGTGCAATCTATGTCAGGTAAAAGCCTTTCCCTCACTCTTTAAGTCTTGCTATGGTTAGGTAATGTTTGATCCGAGATTTTATTGTACTTTTGTCAAATTACATGAGCAGTGATAAGCCAGGCAACCACAACTTTGATCTGTTGAGAAAGCTGGTTCTTCCAGATGGTTCAGTTCTTCGTGCTAAGCTTCCGGGTAGGCCTACCCGTGACTGCCTATTCGCTGATCCAGCTAGAGATGGAATCAGGTTTGCCTGTTCTCTAACTAACTAACTCTCATCTTCCACTCGTAAGCCTAAACGCTAATGAACCCCGTATTTTTTTCTCAGCTTGCTCAAGATCTGGAACATGAATAAGTTTACTGGTATAGTCGGTGTCTTCAACTGTCAAGGTGCTGGTTGGTGCAAGGAAACGAAGAAGAACCGGATTCATGATACTTCTCCCGGTACGCTCACGGGTCTAGTCCGTGCGGATGATGCTGATCTTATTTCTCAAGTGGCTGGCGCTGATTGGAGTGGAGATTCAATAGCCTACGCTTACAAATCAGGTAACAAAAAGAAGAACAATATACTTTCCACAGACAAGATAAATTCCATCATTACAGATCAATGCTAAAGGATATGAGCTTGGTTTTGATTTACAGGGGAGCTGGTAAGACTACCAAAGGGTGCCTCAATCCCACTCACTCTCAAAGTCCTTGAATATGAACTCTTCCACATCTCTCCTTTGAAGGTGCAGATAGTATTATGATATTTGACCATCGGCTTTGATTGTTAAATCTTTATAAATAAGCTGAAAAATAATATTTCGGTAGATGAGTGTCTAACCATAACGTAAATGACGAATCTTTTCTTCTTTTTGAAATTTGTGTATACAGGAAATCACTGCAAACATCTCGTTCGCACCAATCGGACTCCTAGACATGTTCAACTCAAGTGGGGCTATCGAGTCAATGGATATCAATCCCGTGACCGACAAGAAACCTGAGCTCTTTGACGGAGAGGTCTCTTCCTCCGGCTCCGGGACGTTTTCTTCTCCAGCGCTCAGCGAAAAACGTCCTCCAACAGCTCTTGTATCTCTGGGTGTAAGAGGTTGTGGTCGTTTTGGAGCTTACTCTTCTCAGCGTCCGCTAAGATGCGCCGTTGATAGCAGCGAGACTGAATTCAGTTACGATGCGGAGGTTGGGCTTATGACGTTGAATCTACCTGTGACGAGGGAAGAAATGTTTAGATGGCATGTTGAGATTCTGCTGTAAGCAAGAGAAGGCTTGATGTACTTTGGCTTGGAGTTATTCTTTTACTACCATTTTGCCATTCATCATATTTATATTATATATTAGTAAAGAAATCAGGAAATGGTTGTAGTAGATTAGTAATATCTTCGCTTGTAATAAAATGTAATTTCGTTAAGTCAGGTGGCCACTGTCTCTCTGCTAAGTTTTGGTACTAATAATGTATATTTCCATAATAAATTGCATCTAAATTCCGTATCATTACTTTTTTTTTTTTCTCAAATGAAATGTTTTGTTACAGATGTAAACTCTTAGCCAAATTAATCGAAAACTGACACGATTATGGTACGCCCTTAATAGATTTATACAAAGGAAGAAGGTGATGATGATAAAAGACTTTAAAACAGTAACAGCTAGGAAGAACTTCCAGGTCGAGTACGTAAGTTAATGTGTCAATACCGATCATAATGACATGTCTGTTATACGATCATCAACCTTGTGACTCATTTCCATGCTTTTAGCACCAACGGATTTTACAGAAATAATCTTTCTTTTTAAAACAAAAATTTCATTCATCTCGTAAGGATTCATTTTATTCATCAATGTTGGATAAACATAATTCTACAATAACTTATATGCATTTTACTTATCTATATATTATATATAGTACAATAACATTAGAGATCGATGACGATTCAACTCTACACCATATATATACATGTAAAAATCATTTATAGACATATTCGATCAGTAACATATAAAAAATATCAATCATCAGAAGACAAAGAAAAACGAAAAACTTAATGCTTTTCATGATCTACAAATTAAATGTATTTCTCACGATGTTATCTATAGTGCGAAACTTGTATAAACTTTTAATCATTGGATAAATCATTAGAGCACCAAATACAGTTTTAAATAAAATTATTATCTTTCTAAGATTCCAATTAATATATATATATATATATATATATTTTCTTTCGTTATTAGCTTCCCAATTTCCCTAGACTAGATTATGTTACGTGAAATACATTGACAATAACAAAGTTATATTCATAGTTTTTAGATTTGTGTTAATATAGTTTTGTGTGTTCTAAAATACGTATAGCCAGTGGGAGAAAAGAAAAAAACACAGCATTTCTACAGAAGATTTACTGTATGCTAATTAAACGTATCACTAGCCCACATTTTCCTTTTTGCGTGTCGAACAAATGATCCATACTTTTTTGAGAAAAAAGGTAAACAAATGATCCATACTTGGTCGTCAATTGACATAATTCCGAACCATGTATAATAATCTTTAATATTTGATCAATCGAAAACCCTAGATCATTAATATTTTGGAAAAAGACGTGATTTATTTTCTTTTGAAGAATACTGTATTAATTACGCTTTAAATTCTGTTGCTTACGTTGCATATTTCTTTTTATACATCAGAAAAACTAATTAAGATATATATACATGTTCTAGCTAGATCTTAGATTACATGGAGATAAATATATATTTTTATCAACTGACAATTCTATTACATATACAAATTATAAATATTAAATATAAATTTTTTTGTTCATCTGTTCAACCAGTCTTGTTTGTTTTATGTTACAATTATTTAATAAGCTAGGTTTGAACGAATCATATCTTGATTGGATTACGACCTCTAGCATTTACATCGAACGTATTAGGACATTAATTTCTTAACATTAAAATCAGAAAACACATTAGTTAGCTTATCGATATAATAAACCTGATACAGCGCACGAAATCCCAAAGCATTCAATTTCAAACGTAAATACAGTCTTTTAAATCATTTTCAGTTTTTCTTTCTTTGCTCTTTTACCGACACCAGTAGTTAATATATAAAAAGTAAAATGAAATATTGGCGTCACGAAAATGATGAGCAAGTTGAATCCTAACCATTAATTAAGAAAAATACAAGAAAATATATTCAAATAAGGAAGCAATAACTAAAACCAAGTTATAACAACGATTAGATGTGGACAAAAAAAAAGCAACGACTAGATAAATTTCCATATGATTACATATATATATTTTCAATTTAGCCTATTAACTTTAATATTTCATTTAATATAATAAAATATTAAATTAATATCTCTAATAAATTTCAGATTTAAGCATTATTATACCACATATTCCCACATACATACATTTGTATTAATTAATTGTAATTTTATCACAAAGTGATTATTTATATGTAACGGATCAATAATTACGTGATCTTTTGTGATTGTTAATCAATAAGACTATATGTATGGGCATTAAGCCTTTATCGTTGTTTCTTGATGTCCCACGCATTGTAGTATTTATTATGTTACTTGAAGCCGTAGAATTAATATTTTTATATACTGTTAAGGACTAAATAGTTTTTTTTTTAATGATTACATCAAAAACTAAAACTATATAATCCTTGTATTTAGCTAACTAAAATATTTATACACATTGATGGGAAACGTATCTAACTATCCACATTATTTAGATGATCCAATATGTATTTTATGCGTACACCACACATATATATATATAGATCACAATGACCTATAACATACGAGATCTTAGAGTATAGTCAATCAAGCATCTACTTATAATGATTTGTGTTTATAAATATATTTTTTTTTTCACCATTCACATGATCAATTGATTACATTATTTAGAAAATTATTTTAATGTATTTTTCAACGCGTAACTGGTCTCAAATCACCACGTTGCTATATGCTTTTTATAAATAATTTAAAAATCTTAATCTTCAAATATAATTTTTTAAAAATTTTTGCATATACAATAATTATGATATAGTATATATATATATATATTTATTTTAATGCAGATCAGATAAACCCTATAACTATGCATGATTGATGATTCACTAGCTAAAATAAATATTCGTTTCTTAACTGATGGATCTCTTTAATTGTTTGATTGAACATTGTGTATTTTTTTTTTATTCTTCACGACGAGCAGGCCATCTACAACAACTAAATTTCGTCTCAATTTTTTTTTTGCAGTTTTCATTAAATCAGAAATCGAAAATTTCCGATGTCATCCTCACCATGTACACCTCACAACTTGATAATATAACAAAATGATTCGATTCTAAATCTGTCTGTAACTCTAATCATATAAATAAATATGGAAATGTAACCCGACTATGAGTAGTTGCTTTTGAAAATTACTACATCTGTTTAACTAACATGCGAGCTAAACTATACCAGAGTTTCATGTAAAAGAATTATGCAAACCAATCCGGTTTCGGTAAGCTATATATCAACTGACCACATAAAAAGAGAGAAAATCAGAAAGATCTTTAATTCGAGTAAAAGGGACACAAAACAACTACCTAACTTGAGAGATAGGAGACGACGACGTTTCTCAATTTAATTTGCTATATGTTTTCAACCTTTTTTTTATATTTATGTATGGATATACATCACGTACTGCTTAGCTCAGTAATTACACATGATGAAATGTTACTGTGAATGGTATACAATGATGAAAATATACTCTTTTTCCAATAGAAAAGAAAAAAGAAGAAGATAAAACTCCCTATCAATCAAGAGGACAATAAACTCAATAAAAAAAGAAGATAAAATTAAAATAGAAGCTTAAAAGTGATGTTTTCGTATCAATCTCAATCTCTTTCCATACCTCTAACGCCATTTAAACTTTAATAAACCTAACTTTTTTACTCCATTAAATTGCCTATAAATACATATACCTCCCACTTCTTCAATTTCATATTACAAAATCCCCCCAAAAACAGTCATCTTAGAGCACCTCCATCGGAGGTTTTAGATAGGGTTCTTAATAATATTTTAATAAAAAAAAAAAGAAAAGTACTTAAAGAAAAGAAGAGTCGTTTCTTATTTAGGATCTTTTAGAACCAGGTTTAGAAACCCATATGACATGTGTAGGCTTTTGATTGGTTCTATTTTATTTATTTAAATATATATTTTAATTATATTAAAAATAATATTATTAAAATGTTTAGATACTCATTTTTGAGTATCCACTGATGGAGATGCTCTTACTCACAAGAATCAAACAACTCTTTCTAGAAAGAATACCGTTTCGATCCTCGAAAGGCAAAAACTCGAAATGGCCCGTTGTTGCGGACTCCTTGCTATTTTCTTATACGTTCTTTTGATGCGCTCGTGGTGCGAAGCTTTGAGTAGCAACGTAGATGATGGATACGGTCATGAAGATGGAAGCTTCGAATCGGATAGTTTAATCAAGCTCAACAACGACGACGTTCTTACCTTGAAAAGCTCCGATAGACCCACTTTCGAAGCATCAACTGTTAGTGTTTCCAACTTCGGAGCCAAAGGAGATGGCAAAACCGATGATACTCAGGTATAATCATGTTTACGATATAAAAAAATAATAATATAAAGTTATTTTATAAATAATTAGTTATGGTTTCCTGTGTGAAAAGATGTACGGATCAGAAATAATTCAGTAGAGAAATATATAAAAAAATATTTTAATTTTGTTAATGATGCATGCATGCATGCATGGGTGTAAAATATGCTTACTTAGGCCTTCAAGAAAGCATGGAATAAAGCATGTTCAACAAATGGAATTACTAATTTCTTGGTTCCTAAAGGGAAGACTTATCTCCTTAAGTCTACTCGATTCATAGGCCCATGCAAATCTCTACGTAGCTTTCAGGTAAAATTCTTTTTAATCGTTAATTAGTATTCCCTTAAAATTCACAAATTAAAATTAACTAGTTGATTTCTTTACTGCAGATCCTGGGCACTTTATCAGCATCTACAAATAGATCGGATTACAATCAAGACAAAAACCATTGGCTTCTATTGGAGGACGTTAACAATCTAACAATCGATGGCGACTCGACGGGGATTATTGATGGCAACGGAAATATCTGGTGGCAAAACTCATGCAAAATCGACCGATCTAAGGTATATATGTCATTATATGTCACACACAAGACACTCCTAATTAATCATCATCATCATGCTAATTTTAATTGAGTTCCTTCTCTTTTAATGCAGCCATGCACAAACGCGCCAACGGTACGTACATACAAAAAGCTCCATATATATATAATTATTTTCATTTTTCACACTCAAACTAAGTGGACGTTTGATTATAAACTTTGGCATGTATATATGTGTTTTATGTTAATGCAGGCTCTTACCTTTTACAACTTAAATAACTTGAAAGTGAAGAATCTAAGAGTAAGAAATGCGCAGCAGATTCAGATTTCGATTGAGAAATGCAACATGGTTAACGTTACGAATGTCAAGATCACTGCTCCTGGAGATAGTCCCAACACGGATGGTATTCATATCACTAATACCCAAAACATTCGAATCTCCAATTCAGACATTGGAACAGGTAATGATCCTTCATTATATATTATTCGATTTTATTGATCCGTGTATACGTAAAATTATCTAGTTATAATATTCATAGTTACTTTTTCTATAGGTGATGATTGTATATCCATTGAAGATGGATCGCAAAATGTTCAAATCAGTGATTTAACTTGCGGCCCCGGTCACGGGATCAGGTAAATCGATACATTCTTTTTCCGAATACTAATCTAAAGGTAACAAAATTAGATTTAAGAATATATATATATCTTAAGTTGATATAGTTCTTACAAATAAATAAAGTAGATATATAACATATGGACCTTTTTGTTTTTGTTTTTTTGTTTTATATGAGAAGCATTGGGAGCTTGGGGGATGACAATTCCAAAGCTTATGTCTCGGGAATAAATGTGGATCGTGCTAACCTCACTGAGACTGAAAATGGAGTAAGAATCAAGACTTACCAGGTGATTGATTTTATTTGTTTTTTTCATTTCTTTTTCGCAAACAACACTTCTTTTACAAGTCTCTCGAATGGAACAGTAGTTTTGGTAATGATTTCAGGGAGGGTCAGGAACTGCCAAGAACATTAAATTTCAGAACATTCGTATGGAAAATGTCCAGAATCCGATCATAATCGACCAGAATTACTGCGACAAGGACAAATGCGAACAACAAGTAGTTTTGATTGATCTTATTTATTTATCATTTTTTTTTTGGGTTCTAAGCTAGCCTAACTCGGCTTGAAATGTGAAATATGTTGATTAGGAATCTGCGGTACAAGTGAGCAATGTGGTGTACCGGAACATAAGCGGTACGAGCGCAACGGATGTGGCGATACTGTTTAATTGCAGTGAGAAATATCCATGCCAAGGTATTATGCTTGAGAATGTGAACATCAAAGGAGGAACAGCTTCTTGCAAAAATGCTAATGTGAAGGATCAAGGCACCGTTTCTCCTCGATGCGCTTAATTACTTATCTAATTATGTAATATACATAGATGCGTACTCTATATTATATACAGATAATTCTAGATACATATATACTCTACGTATTGATTCTTGAGATATGTAGAACAGTAAAGATATAGTATAGTATGGTAATATACATAAAATAGTCGAAAGATTTGTTGTCTTGTAAATATATATATATTTAATCACTAATGTTGATTATTTGTCGACTTTCCATGAATAAATGAATAAGATTATTTTCTAATATTAATTCAGTAAAGTGGTTTGATTATTTTAACACTATAGTTTCGTTAAAATCAGGTCCCACAAAAAAAGTTTTGTAAGTAAAAATTACCACACCCCACCCCACAAAAAACCTACAAATTAAATAATTGTTGATAGAACTCACATGCCCCGAGTTTGTGCTTACGGCCCTCAAAAACTGAAAACGAAAAATGTTAATTTTATAGTTTGTTTTTCTATACTTTTTTTTTAGGTGCGAATGTGTTTTTCTATACTTTATTATATAAAATAAGCTGTTAAATCCCAAAATTGACCAACAGAGCTAGTTTTCAGTGAGCTCTTGCTTTGTGGTCTACTTTACGAAAGGTCCATTGAATAAAATCTTGATGTATATAATTCAATATGATACTACTGTCTTTTTTTGTTCTTCTAATAATGCCGTTGGTCTCTAATCTCAACGGATTTAAAGATAAAAGTTGACAAGAACTTTTGCTTTTTTGTGTTTATTTTTTTTCAAATAGTAATCATAAAACATCCGAGGAAATTTCGAAACCAATGTCCGTAGAATAAGGTAAATAAAAAAAAAACGATGTCTTCAAAATTAATGAGATTACATAATGTTAAGAGCTAAATCGAGGAATACAGTTTTACCCTTTTTTTTACTTCACTTCTTGCTTTGCTCTTCCGCGGCTGCTGGCTTACCCTGATCCTCCACTGTTGCTGCCGTCGCTGGAGGTGGAGGTGGAGGTGCGGCGACGGTGGGGACTCCAGCATCGATGCAGCTACGGCACTTTCTCTCGACCCAACCTTCGATGTCGTGGTCTCCGCCTTCAGATAAATGACGACCGCCGCAGAGCCGAGCGAAGATGCCGGCTAAGACGGATAAAATGGTGATGACGGCTAACACAACTAGGAGTGTTTCTATTGAACGGTGGTCCGGGTTGTGACTCGGCTGGTCATGGGAAGGTGGGTCCACGTATATGGTGGTTGGTGTGGTTGTGGTGCTGAGTTGGTCATCGAGTCTTGCCGTGACTCCGAACATGAGTGTAAGTGAGAGAACTAGAGAGAGAAAGAGTTTTAGGTGAGCTTGTGAGAGCCAATGTTCAAGACTTGGTGGAAGTGGAGAGTGTTGTTATTTAATAATTATATGGATCGACTTTATAATAAATTTTTTAAAAAAATAAAACAAAAAGCATAATTTTCTTTTAAAGAATAACGGTTTTAATTGTAATTATGATTAATTTTTTTTTTCTTTCCTATCTAAGATTTTATATGTACTCAATTTGTTCATAGGCATTGGATTTTAAAAGATATCTACCGTCACTTAACTCAATTCGAATTTGAGATAAAAGTAAACAATAATATATTTAAATCATAAGTTCATTCAAAAATTATGAAAAATAGAAAACGAAATTATATGATAAAATTAAAATTTTTGCAATTCCCAATTTGTCCTCAGTTTGTATAAAAACCAAAACCACATGCATTTGGTTAAAACCAAGAGGAGTTTGTTTTGTTGTTCCCATCAGACTTTAATTACCCTCTCTGCCACTTCTCGTCTGCTTCTTGTCATTCTACGGAGCCCCTTTGACTCAAATTTAAACATTATATATTCTTACAAAATAAAATATGATCATCCTGAACATATATATATATATATATATATATATATATATATATATAGAAATTCATTTTATCTATGAACTCACTAGTAACTGATATAGATTTTAATGTTTTTTTTTTTTGTCAACACACAACTTTGATTTTATTCGGTAAAAAAGAACACTACCCCAAAAATATTTATTTATCATAACAAAATTTAGCGCATTGCATTAATTTATGGGCTTGAGTTGAGTATTGGGCTTTTAACCCAATAAGCTCAATATACCCCAGAAACCCTAATCCATTTATGGGTTTCATTGTCTTGAGCTGCATCTCTAGAGCTCTTCTACGCAAAATTGAGTGCATCGACGATGGCGGAACGTGGAGGTGAGCGTGGTGTAGAACGTGGGGGTGATCGTGGCGGTTTCGGACGTGGATTCGGCGGTCGTGGTGGTGGAAGAGGTGGTCCGAGAGGCCGTGGTCGCCGTGGAGGCCGTACATCGGAGGAGGAGAAGTGGGTGCCAGTTACCAAGCTTGGCCGTCTCGTACAGGCTGGTAAAATCAAGCAGCTCGAGCAGATATACCTCCACTCTCTTCCAATCAAGGAATACCAAATCGTGGATCTACTCGTCGGTCCTACGTTGAAGGATGAAGTGATGAAAATCATGCCTGTTCAGAAACAAACTAGGGCCGGTCAGAGAACGAGGTTCAAGGCCTTCGTCGTCGTCGGAGATAGTAACGGTCACGTCGGATTGGGTGTGAAATGCTCCAAGGAAGTCGCGACGGCGATCAGAGGCGGGATTATTCTGGCGAAATTGTCTGTGATTCCGATTAGAAGGGGTTACTGGGGTAACAAGATTGGGAAGCCACACACTGTTCCGTGCAAGGTTACCGGAAAGTGTGGATCCGTCACCGTGAGGATGGTTCCAGCTCCAAGAGGTTCTGGTATTGTGGCGGCTAGGGTTCCTAAGAAGGTTCTTCAGTTCGCCGGAATTGACGATGTCTTCACATCTTCCAGGGGATCCACCAAAACGTTGGGAAACTTCGTAAAGGTATGCACTTTCTTCACTGTTTTTGATTGATGAATTCGTTAACAATCAGCTGAAACTTTGAGAAGAGATAGTGAAGAAACAAAATGATTATATTGGGTATTGGTATCTTTAAGAAGTAGTACCAATTTAGTGGATTTTTATATCGGAGACTAGGATTTTGCTGAATGTGAGTTTGCTGTTAGTACTGTTCTAATGAAGTATGGTTTGTATTCAAAGAGGTTTATAGTGATAGTTTGTGTAGAGGATATCTCCAAGTTGGTTGTTTGAATCCAAATGCTCTCAAGTTGCTTAATTTATATAAATGCAAAGTTTTTTGATTATATCATAAACTGCAACCTTTGTTTAATCGGATTCTTCGGATTGTTGTTGTTGCTCAGGCTACCTTTGACTGTCTTTCGAAGACATATGGGTTCCTTACACCGGAATTCTGGAAAGAGACGAGATTCGTCAAATCACCATACCAAGAGTTCACTGATATCTTGGCCGAGCCTGTTTCCAGCAGCAAGAAAATCGCCGAGGTTGAAGACCAAGCCTAAGTAATACTACTAACTCAGGTTGCATGAGACAAAAGTATTAATCAAAGCTTAAGTCATACTTTGTTTGAACCTTGGGTTGCAACATCAATTGCTTCTCTTTCTTTCAAATAGTGTTTTAAAGTTGGGTTTTTCAATCATTTGAGTTATAATCATACGATTTTTCTTAATTTTGGGAGTTCAAATGACTAAGTATATGATTTTGCAAAAGCAAAAGTCAAACAGTAATCTATGTAACTATAATAACTCTTATGGCTGAGAGCCCAATTTTGAAATTTTATAAACCCTTTAGGCCCAGTTCAAGTTGTATTTGGTTGGTAATTAGAAATTAGAAAACGAAATTTTGGAAAGATTTGACTTTGAATAGAAGAAAAGAAGAAGAAGGGAATCACGTTGACATTCCTTTACAATTCTTCCCGGACCTGCGAGTTCTGTGTTCATCTAATTCCTCGGAATCTGTGGATTTTTTTTCACGGAAACTCGAGGACTATCTTGCTCTAAGTTATATTCTTTCACACTATCCCAATACATTGTCGATATCCCATCATCTTTCAATCAGAGAAAATTTTGCTCTTGCTTTCTTCATAGCTATATCTGAAGAGAGAGCCTCTGGATTTCATAATGCAATTTTGTTAATCTTCCGTCAGCAAAGCGTTAAAACACTTTAAGGCTAGCTCAAGCCAATGTAACAACAGCTCACTGAGGGTTTATTTGTGGTTAGGTGGCTTGCACTGAGAGAGCGAAGGTAGAATTGATAAACATTGTCGGTTTCCGAAAGTCTCAACCTCTTTATGGGTCGTTGAAAGGATGGAGACAGCTGAAACTGTAAGGAGGTCCCTAACTCTTTTCAAGGATATAACATGAACAAACACTCGTATACCAAAACAATGTTGTATGTGTGAATCTGATTGTAAACAAACATAGTTTTTTATCATTTATCTTAAATTTTTTCTTTTAAATGAATGTTAATTTTGTTCAAGACAAAAAAAATTGTTTTTATTATTTATCATTGCAAATATTACTCTGATTATAAACAAAACAAAGTTTTATTATTTATCGCTGAAAATCTGGATTGTAAGTTATGATGATTGCAGCTTCTGTGGAGGAAAGGCAAGAATCGAGGAATCTAGAGTATTCTATCATTTAGTTATCATATGAAACAAGACATGTATCATAGAACATAACTTATTTGTGTTGATATAAATATTTTGTTGGGTTTATTATCAGTTTTTCATGTCCATAAGTTAAAGATTGGGACAGCTAGTAGTAATATGCTGTTGAGTCTATTATCCAAAATCGGCAAATCATTGTTAACTCTCAGAATAATCGGGTGTGGTTCAATGAATGATGGTTTTGATCCAATATTAATATGTTCTTCCGACAAGAATAGACGAATTGCGAAATAATATTTTTTTTAAAAAAAATGCTCAGACCGAGTTGCAGTCGTAAGCAAAGAATTATTCCAAAGGGCAAATGGCTTCGTCAATAAATTTTAGAGGTTAAACCAAAGATGCGGCAACCTAATACCGAACGGAGTCAAACAAACAAACAAGAAACACAAATCGAACCAAAAAAAAAATTAATCAAATTCTCATCAACATCCAATTTTCCCCAGAAATTATCGGAATCCAGAGATTTTTAAAATGTATCACAAAACCTCACAAGAACAGTTTTCTCAATAATAAAACAACAGGAAAAAATTCAAAATATAGCTCATCAAATCGCTCCTCCCACCAAAAAATTATAATATTTCTATTTGTTTGTGATTAATCAATCAAACAACAGAGAATAACAAGAGATCCCTGGCGTCTTCATACCCTTTAGAAGAATTGAGACCGCAACCAGCAGCAGTTTCGGATCCTAACCAACCAACCAACCCGGTCGAATCTTGACCCGACCCACTAAAAACCCCACCTCCGATTAAATCGGTGACCCCCTGATGGTGATGGCCGTCGGAAGGAGGATGGTAGTAGAGACGCGCCGTCTGAGGACAGTGAGAATGAAACCTCGCCGCTATTCTCACGCCTACATCCAACATCTCCGTGTATTTCCCCATTCTTTTTGAATATCTTCTTTTTTTCTTTGTTCTCTTTCTCTCTTGATGATTTGCTCTTCAAGAGAAAGAGAGAGAGAGAGAGAGAGAGAGAGAGAGAGAGAGAGAGAGAGAGAGAGAGAGAGAGAGACGGAGACAAATGATGATGAAGATTTTTTCCAAGTCGCGTCCGATTTATAGGATGTAGGAAAAGCGAACGAAGTCTCCGCTTTTCTTTATTTTTTCTGTATTTTTTTCATTGTCTCTTACTTTTTTATTTTATTTCAGATTTGTTCCTCAAGTCTGTTCATTCTTTTGTTTTTATCTCTTATGTAATCTTATCATACCATAACGCATAAGTTTTTATTAGTTAATATTCATGAAAAATTATTACTTCCAGATCTATAATATAGATGCATGAATAAGAAATATGAAATTCCAGATAAATAATAGATTAGGGTATTAAATTGAAAACCTTTGGGACTGCATAGTTATTTATAAAACTATAGGGTCAAAATTAGGGGAAAATGAAAATATTATTCTGAGATGTAAATTTAGCGTTTTTGTTTTAAGTAACCGGTTTAGCGTTTCTTGACAGCTTCCTTTTTTTTTTGGTTAGTTAACTAATCTATTTAACGTTTTTTTCTTTCTATATTTTCTAATAAATTAATAGGAAATTTAATGAATCCGCGTCAGAGTGGGTCGTCACTATACCAAACAGTCGCCGCGTACTTTTGACTAAGGCAAAACCGCAAAAGTCGCTTGAAATGTAAGCGTTTACTTTAAGCATATTTCTCGATGGATGGACTAATATCATCGACTTTTTTGGACTTTAAATTCGTAACGTATGGGTTTTTGTCATAAGTAGTATTTTCAGAAATTAATTAACATAACATATGACACTTTCCACTATCAACTTATTATACTATTATTACCACAAAATATACTATTGTCAATTGTTTTTTTTTTACGTGTGTTTATCAGTTTGTATAGGTCCCTTAGTTTAAAAATTTAGGTCAATTTTTTAATCTAGCTAATTTTTTTTATGAGAATGCATAGAGATTTCATTATCATAATTAGCTTATTTATATCTAAAAATATATGAAATTTTAATTACTTATAACGGAAACTGGCTAGTCCTCCTTTGTTTTTTTCTAATTCATTATCTAGTTTTGGGTTTGAACCCAATATCCCATTAGGCTAAATTTTTTTAAAAAAAAGAGTAAACAAATCAAATTGATTCTTATGATTTATATTCACTTACCAATTTAATAGATGATTTGCTCTTAAACTTCTTCAAAATCACATTTATTAGATGGGATTTATAAGATTAGTCATCAACCCATTTCCAGCTCACAAGGAAAACCAAGTCGAGGACTCGCACAATCAAACAAACAAACCAATTAACTACCCTTGGCTCTAAATTTTTTTAGTTATTTCTGAGTATGTAGTGTAACAGAGCCACTTGAAAATTTAGCGTTGTAGGCCATATATATCTAGCTATATATATACAGCTTTCATTTCCCTAATCCATACCAGGACAATTCAGATTGTATATGATCATAAGGTTGCAATGGGATATAGTATAACTATAGAAGTCATACCTGCTTCCAGCAACGTCTTAATTTTTCTTGTAAGGCATATTCATCTATCACAAGGGATTTGTGTGTAGCTTTCAAGTTTCAAACAATTTGTAGGGTATTCTATCAAATAATCTCATGTTTTTCTTTATACATATAAAATCAAATATCTTATGTCATAATGAAGAATATGAAAGTTGCGTTTCATACCTTGTAAATATAGGGATCAAGTCTTCCGCCTGTGCCATACCTTTTCACTTCCTCCATTTTCAACAACCTGCTTCAGGATACATATCAAGTTCATAAGGTTGGGTTGATTTTATCAGTACTATAAGCCTATATCTATCTTCAACTAGACTCCAGCATGCATATGAGGCTTGAAAATATATTGGTTATCCAAGAAACGAGACCTGATTCATGGATAAAATGTTTAACAAGTGTGTTTGTGTAATGTAGTAAGAGAAGGAAGCAGAGTAATACATTCTGAGAGCTTTGCTGGTATCTGGTGTGTCGCCGATAATCTGACGGATATGAACTTCAGAAGAAGAGGCTGAGGAAAGAAACTTCAAGATGTCTTTTGCTCTACGGCGTATACAACTCGACCTGCTACGTTCATTCTTCATCTTCTTCACTTCTACTCTTATCTTCTCGTAACTTTTCTGATTTCTGAGTTTGATTCTGCTTCCACTGCTTGAAACCTCGCTTGAACTAGTTGACAAGCATGACGAATCATCTTTCAAATCAGCGGAGCATGTGGAGAGATCACACACAGAACTCACAATCAAATGTGTTGGCTCAAAACTGAAAGTTCCCCAAATGACCTGAGAACGGCGTTTTCTTGGTGTCTGCGTAAACCAAACATTGAAATATGTATTAGCTCCTTCACTTTTCACACATACGCCAACTTTTGCGTCTCTGAAAGATTTTTTTTTCTTACAAAAATCAGAGCTTAACAAATCGAACAGTCACATGAAATTCAAATTTTCAAAATTCCAGGAATGATCCGTTTATGGTAAAATAATCCTTAATTCAGAATCGAAGAAACAGTATTGTAAACATATAAGAGCTAGCTATTGTCATTCAGGTTAAGATAAAAACAATGACATACAAAATTTAGATCGAACAGAGGAAATCCATAAGTAAAATCCAGAAAAGGAGTTCGAATATAGCAGAAACAGAAGAAATCTACATGTTATTTGAAATTCAAAAACTCCAGAACAATCCGTTTCTGCATCAATCCAGAATCGCAAAAAGAGATTTCGAACATCTAAGAGCTAGCGATCATCATTCAGGTTAAGAACGAACAGTAACATCAAAACTAAAAACAAAACGGATGAAGGAAAAATCAACATATAAGAAAAACCAGAAGAGGCTAGTCAATCAAATTCCCCAGTAGTTTAAATTCATTCGAACAAATGCAGATATAGAGAACAGCCAAACGATTACTCCGAAACAGAGACGTGAGGAAGAGCTCGCACCTTGAAATTCATGAGACGGAATCTATCTCCAACATAATTGATTTTGAATCCTCGATCGTTACTATTCCCAAACGAGCCATCGCTAGAGAGAGCCGAGCCACACGATCCTGATCCGGTAGATCCCACAATCAAGCTCAGATTCGAGCTTCCTTCGTCACACCACTTGCTCACATAGCTCGATTCCTCTACAGATCCCGACCTACTATCACCCAAGACGATGCTTAGAAACAACGACGAAGATAACACAAATCTGAACCGCGAGGCTCGTAAAATTAGCACAGAAATTGAAACAGCTTGGTTATGCGATGCGACCTTGCAGGTGAGAAGAACACCGGCCCATAGGAAAGGAGGAGCAGAGAAGAAGCAACCGTTCTCTCTATCGTAGAAGGAAACTCCGCCATCTTCTAGATTTGCTTCCGAAAGAAGGTTTCTGCCAATGGCGGGATGATATGATTCCCTTTTAAATTCCACTCTCTACTTTCTCTCTCAAACACTCACCTCTATTTATACCAACGGGCAGCGTATAGAGTGGAGCAATAATTGGCGAACCCTTATGTTAAGCCCATTAAAGGCCTAATTATGGCCCATATAAATTCCTTGGACTCGACATTTCCGAGAATAATCTTTGATGTCATGTCCTTTTGCCTTCACCTTCTCCCTCCCGTATCTTTCCCGTTTCCTTCTCAACCGCTTTCCTTTTCCCGCCACAAACCTCTTTGTCTTCTTCGCGCCACACCAGCCTCTGCAGTAGCGGAAGTCTTCGACGCCGTTGATGGCGCACCTTCGAAACTTATCCCTCAGCCACGCTCTCCGGAGTGGTGGATTGATTCCCTCCGGTCGAAAGGTCGATCCAATTTGCTCCATGAAGCCGTCTTGACTTACATTGACATGATTGTGTTGGGTATAAAACCCGATAATTTTGCGTTCCCTGCTTTGTTGAAAGCTGTCGCTGATCTTCAGCCACATCAGTTGCCAAATTGTTCTTGATGGAGATCTCTTTACGCTATGCTAATGCTGATAATACAGCACAACTGGGGAGGATTGTCATCAGAGTGATTGAATTAGGTTTCAGACCAACTCGCAAAGCAAAAAGCTTCATGGATATCTGGAGATCATGTGGGAGAAAATGAGAAAAGAAGGATATGTACCTGACACATCTTGTGTGCTTCACAATGTAGAGGAAAATGAAAAAGTGGTGTTGCTCTGTGGACACAGTGAGAAGCTAGCAATTGCCTTTGGGATACTTAACACATCGCCAGGTACAGTTATAAGGGTGGCTAAAAACATCAGGGTGTGTAATGATTGTCATCTTGCTACAAATTTTATCTCAAAGATTGTTGACAGAGAAATCATCTTGAGAGATGTTAGGATGTTTCATCATTTTAAGAATGGAACTTGCTTCTGTGGAGACTATTGGTGAAACTTGAAATACAAGATGCATAAAATTTATCTTCTTTCTCCACTGTATAATATTGTAAGTGTTGATCCTTGTATAGTTGTATACTTTGATTGTTGAAAGCCATAATAGATATTTGGCTTCTATAGTCTATACGTTGATTCTATATCCGCCACATCTTCTTAAAAATGATTAGTGTGATAATATAAATAAAATTAGATAACTGATTTTAGCTTTTGCTTGTCTGGTCCTACAGATCAGCCAGCATTACTCATGTTGTTGCTGTCTCTTTGTTAACAGAAGTAGATCAGTGATGTGGGCATCGTAGTTAAGTAAATCAAACGTAAACAACAAATAAAGAAGGAAACATTAAGAAATTCCCAAAAAGGGGGATTGACGAAGACAATTGACCCTCACAGCTAAACGAAAGACTTCGCTTTCGCAAGTTTTGCATTGAATTCAAGCATAAGCAACCTCCAATTCCGACAACAACCGACTTGCAGAGATTCGCTGATTTCTTTTCCAGGGAAACGAAATTGCACTAATCCTCGCTCTATTGGTATCTCTGATTCGGAGTTTGGTTTCTGGGTTTTGGAGGTTTTTTGCTTGAATCTGATGTTGGTTCAAGATCGTGTGGCTCCTAAGCCGCCGAAATCTCGAATCAGAGAACTTTCTATTCACCAACATAGCCACCGATTCGCTGAACCCAAAAACCTAGATTTCTCCTCATGGTTTTCCGACAATGTGTATAAAATTGCTGTTTTCTTCCTCTTCATCGTCACCGTCGCTGCTTTCTTCTTCCTCTATAACACCACCGACACTGCTTCTCTCCTTTGCTTCCAGTCTCAATCAACTCAATCGATTCAATCTCTCACTCGGCCTCAAATCAACTGGAATTCGATCCAAATCGTCTCCGACAAAACCACCCCGTACTCTAATTTCCGTACGGAGAAATGGATCGTGGTGTCGGTGACGAAGTACCCAACGGAGGAGCTCAAAGGTTTGGCGAAGATCAAAGGATGGCAAGTTCTTGCGATAGGAAACTCTTTAACCCCTAAAGATTGGAATCTCAAAGGTGCGATTTTTCTCTCTCTCGATGCTCAAGCCGAGCTCAGTTACCGGATTTTGGATCATTTGCCTTACAATACGTTCGTGCGCAAAAGCGTCGGTTACTTATTCGCGATCCAGCACGGTGCAAAGAAGATCTACGATGCGGATGATCGTGGTGAAGTGATCGATGGAGATCTTGGAAAACATTTCGATGTAGAGTTAGTAGGAGAAGACGCCAGGCAAGAACCAATCTTGCAGTATAGTCACGAAAACCCAAATAGAAGTGTGGTAAATCCTTATATCCATTTCGGGCAAAGATCAGTTTGGCCTAGAGGTTTGCCATTGGAGAACGTAGGAGAGATCAATCACGAAGAGTATTACACTGAGGTCTTTGGTGGTAAACAGTTTATACAGCAAGGGATTTCCAACGGTTTACCGGATGTTGATTCTGTGTATTATTTCACAAGGAAGACGACTTTCGAACCGTTTGATATCAGATTCGATGAGCATTCTCCTAAAGTGGCCTTGCCTCAAGGTATGATGGTGCCTGTGAATTCTTTTAACACGTTATACCATTCTTCAGCGTTTTGGGGGTTAATGCTTCCTGTTTCGGTTAGTTCCATGGCTTCGGATGTGATTAGAGGTTACTGGGGACAGAGGCTGTTATGGGAGCTTGGTGGCTATGTCGCTGTTTATCCACCCACCGTTCATCGGTATGACCGAGTCGAAGCTTATCCTTTCTCGGATGAGAAAGATCTCCATGTCAATGTCGGTCGTTTGATCAAGTTCTTGCTTGCTTGGAGATCAGATAAGCATAGATTCTTCGAGACTATTCTTGATTTGAGCTTTGTTATGGCTGAACAAGGGTTTTGGACAGATCTGGATGTGAAATTCACAGCTGCATGGCTCCAGGATTTGCTTACTGTCGGATACCAACAGCCTCGGTTAATGTCACTTGAATTGGATCGTCCACGAGCAACCATAGGACATGGAGATAGAAAAGAGTTTGTTCGTAGGAAATTGCCTTCGGTTCACCTCGGGGTCGAGGAGATAGGCACCGTGAGCTCTGAGATTGGAAATTTGATTAAGTGGAGGAAGAATTTCGGGAACGTCGTGCTTATTATGTTCTGTAACGGACCTCTTCAACGCACCGCTCTTGAATGGAGGTTGCTTTACGGCCGGATATTCAAAACCGTTGTCATCTTGTCCTCTCGGAAAAACTCAGATCTTTACGTCGAAGAAGCTAATCTCGATCACATATACAAGTAGTTAAACAAACTTCTCTATAATCTCGGTTCCAACCTCTTCTTTCACAATGTGAGCTTGCTAACTGTAACTTCTGTTAATTATATTTTCAGGCGTCTACCGAAGATATTTTATCGGTACAGCAGCGCAGACGGTTTTTTGTTTGTTGAAGACGATACAATTCTCAATTACTGGAATTTACTTCAAGCCGACAAAACTAAGCTCTGGACTACAGACAAGGTACTCATCTAGTTGCTATGTATCTCGTTTATACTTTGTTGGATCAGTTTGGTTGCATTGCACTTGGTTCCATATAAACATATTGTTTTTATTTGTTTATATAACTTTGCTCGGTTTCAAATTGAGGGATTTCGGTTGGGTTTGGTTTATAAACATGCATGGAGTCCCTTTTCAGGTTACTGAGTCATGGACAACGGTGAGACCAGCTGGGAATTCGGATTGGTATTCGGTTCAGGCGGAATTGGTTAAGAAAATTGTCGGTACAATGCCGGTTAATTTCCAAGTCTATTACAAGGAAGCCACAAAGAAGAGTCATGAAACGGTCTTGACGGTATGCAGCTCACAAGTATTCTATGTCCCTAAACGCTTCGTTGCTGACTTTATCGATCTTGTTAATCTCGTGGGCGATATGGATTTGCATTACAAAGTGGCTCTGCCTATGTTCTTCCTCTCGATGGATTCGCCTCAGAATTTTGACCCGGTTCTTGGTTCGATGGTATATAAGATCGAACCAGCTTCCTTAAACTCTTCGTTGAGCTTGTATTCTGCCGAAGCACCCGCGGTTTATCCTTGGAGCATCTCGAGCGAACAAGACTTCATCAAATTGGTACAAAAGATGGCCAAAGGCGATCCACTTTTGATGGAATTGGTATGATTCGAAACAAGGAGTATATTAGCTGCAGCAATGAATGGTTGGTAGAAACAGAAAATTATTATCATTTGTGTTATACAAAAATGGCTTCATCAATTCTTTTTTTTTGTTCTCTTTATGTAATTTTTCCGTGTAATCATATAATTTTTTCCTTCATGTCTCTAATTTTCTCGATTAAAGTGTTTAAACGATGAAAAAAGATTCAACAAAGAGAAAGGTTGTGAATTTTTCGTCCGGGATGCCAATAGTAAACGAAGGTTAAGGCCTAATTGTTCTTGGGTCAAAACATTTTTCTAAAATTTTGATTTTAGTAATTAGGAGTTCAATTCCTCTCTTTTTTTTTTTGTCTTCGATAAATTGGTTTAGCTTCATAAATTCAGCTATCCATACGTTCTAAAATAGTTTAATTGGGTCTCTATTAAGTTGTCTATGGAATAACTAAATACCGTTGATGTATTGTTAACCGGATAGGAAATTTTTTCACTTTTTGCTTGTGAGATTTTTGTAAATTTTAAAACATATCAAATATGGACCGCACCTGAAGAAATTATATTAACACGATGAAATTAGTGTTAGAGACGGTGAATACGAAGTACATTACACTTCAGAATGAATGTTATGGAGTGAATGACATTTGGTTCCAGTTCAGATAGTTCAGATATTTTAAAATATTATATTATTTTAAATAATTTTTAAAAAATTATTTCTAAAATTTTCAAATATTTTCAGTATATTTCAAATCTACTCAAATTTCAAATCATTTTACATTTTTTAAATAGATATAAACAAATAACTTGTATTCAGATTTTTAATTATTTTCTTCTATTTATTATTATTGAATTATTTTGAAATTTATAAAAAAGAAATTTATCAATTTTTTATTATTTTTAAATTCCACCAAAACAACATATATATATTCTCAAAATCCACTACATGCCATCAAATTGTAAAACTTCTAAAAAATTTTGAACATATAATTCAAAAAACCTATTATCATATTATTTATAGAATTGGATAATCAGATATATGTTTGGATACATTATCGATATATATTATAAACTTTTATATACTCGAAAGATCAATAAATATTTTTTGGCTTGGAGAAAAAACAATTATCAAACTTTCAGCCAGTGGATACCCAAATGTTCAACTTATTCTCTTTGTGATATTAGCTTGTATTATGCTATCATAATTATTTCATAAGCTTCAAAGAAAACATGTCTAGTTTTTATATTATGTAAAAATAAGACATAAAAGCCACATATGAGAATTATTTTTAATTTTAAGGTATTTTATTACCACTTTTGAGTAAAGTTTTCTAAAAACTTAACTGTTTTTAAAATTAGAAAAAGAAAATAAATAACTATGTTTACAAAATTTGATAAGTAAAAAATATAAAACCAATTATATAAGAGATAGTAACTATAATATACCAATATAATCTGTTTATTACTATAGAATATTTTATTTTTAGAAAAAGATAATAATTTTCGTATATATATTGTTCGTTAACAAAAATATAAATAATTTAATTTATCAATGCAAAAATTTTAGATATTTACAAAAATACTATTATAAAATTGATAAACCTAAATTTTTATTTTGTTTAACATAGATTTATGCTGTTTGATAATAGATTTATTTTTATTATTTTTAATTAAAACAGTATAATAGATTTATTTTGTAAATTTATATTCCTCAGATTGACAAAAAATATTATCCACTTGGATTCAAAGTGATCTTATCATAATACCTTTTTTAGTGACAACATGTTTATAATTAATTATCTATAGGTTTCATAGTTTCTTCGTTGTCATCTGCTTCGATTATATATTACTTTAATATGCGAATTTTAAATTTTACTGTAGTTAAATTATATATATTAAGTATATATATATATATATAATAATAATAATTTAGTTGAGGTCAATTTTTTGACTACATGAGTTGTCATTGTATGGCTTTCATGATGAGTTGGCTTTTGCTTATTGATGTATATATAAATATATATATATATATATATTTTATGAAACACTCATTTTTGTAATTTAAAATAATTATAAATTTTTCATGTTATATCTCAAAAGAGAATGGTATTCTGGTAAATATCGATGATGAACCACTCTAACATTCTGGTAAATTAGTTGAGGTCAAATGGTCGGCATTACAGAGATCTGGTGACCACCATCACCTATGCACGTAAGACTCTATTTTTGTTTTAATAATTAAAATTCAAAACTACTAATTATAGAGACATATAATAATAATTTCCAAAATATACATGTGACTTTGAATATTCCACTGAAAAAAACCCAAAAAAACATAAAGTAATAGTATTGTATTTATATGATTATACGGAATGCTAATGTAATATATCTTTTGAAAAGAGTTCATTTGTGCCTATTTCACATGCGAAATGGACCCAATGTCATCTTGAAATGATGAGTTTTTTTAATAAAATAATAGTTACTTTATATTATTTTACAATATCTTTCAAACTTTCTCTGTTCATTACTCTATTTGAATCTAAATTAGTGATGCAAAAAAACACAAATGGTTTATATAATTACAACCATAATGACATTTTTAAAATATTTTAAAGGGAAACGTTGAACAAGAATCATCAAAGGGTAATTAAAGAGAAAGCCATCACGACGGGATCTTTAATTATTTCTCTCTTATCTCTTTCTTCTTCCTCCTCTTCCACCTACGCATACTGTGAATCAAAAATCTCCATGAAACTCGATTCTATAAATCTAATTGGATAAAGCAAAAGCAAATCAAAAAAGGTATATATATAGAGAGAGAGACGCTTAGCTATAAACACAGCGCACATCTCCTTTCAATAATAATTCATGTTTTCTTCCTTTTTCATGTTTTCTTGCTCCTGACCTCTCTCTTTCTCTCTCTCCATTTCTTTCTCCTTCACAGTGCTACTAGGAGATCTATCTATCCAGGTACGTTGGGGTTTGTATAGATCAGCTGATTTTCGATTCAATTAGCCTTCATATCTTTATTTTCCTGCTCATCAAATGGATCCCTTGTTGTTTTACTTGAATCGAACTTTATTGATCTGCTTCGTCTTTGATCTCTGCTTACATTTTTTTTTTCCCCTTTTGATTTTCTAATTACGTGCTCGTGCATTCTGTATCAGCTCTAATTATTTTCTTGCGAATCGTTCAAGTGTCGGGTTATTTTAATCAAAATTAAGGCTTGTAGAGCCATAGCCGTTAAGAAACAAGAGAAACAAGTTGATCAAGTACACGGTACACTTATCACCGGAAAGTTTCGTGATCTCTAGCTACGAGATTTGGTCAAAAGTAGGTAAGGCAGAACTGAATACTTGCGTGATCTTCAAATCAAAACAAGAGCAGGATCTGTAAGTGTGTAATAGGTTAGACAAACAATATTTCTGCAAACCTGAATCACTGCTTCATGCCTTGGAGTTTTGCTGTAAACCAAGTGGTTTGTGGTTACTATAACGTGAAATGCTTGAGATCCCGATGGAAATAAAGGCTAGTTGTCAAACACTTTTAGAGTCTTGCTACTGTATTATAATCTGGTGGCGGGGAAATGTATGGCAGAAGGAAGGTTTGATTCTATATTCGTCGAGGCTAATCTTATTAGAGTTCACGACATTGTATCTGCTCATGTTCAGAGATGTATCATTAACAGCTGATCTTTTAGGCTTTTAGCAATGCATGAAACTCCGAGTGATGGATAGCCAGGCTCAGTTTAGAACCTCTGAATTACTTTCCGTGGGGAAGCATATTTTATCCTGATGCTTTTCATAGGTACCATGAAATAGTTTTTGGGATGATAAATTTTCTTTTCTGTTTAATCTTTCTTACTAAGGAGCGGTGTTCTGAGCCATATACATAATGAAAACTGGGAGATATGGAAATGCATTATACGTATTTCTTGAGTACGATCTTGCATAAGCCTTTTAGATAGCAGGGTATTTATTTTTGTCATTGAATCATTATCATTTAGGCTTCCGGAGGCCAAGATGTTGAGTGGATTTTTTGTGTAGCTTGGAACTGTGGAGGCCTTTTCTTTGATACGCCCAGTATAACGTCACCAGTATGTCTTGTTTGCCAATGAAGAATCCAAGAGTGACACTGTTCACATTTGTATTATCCTTCTCCAAATAACGATAATTTTGAATTTCTTGAATGATTACCAGACAATAACGAAGCGTGGCAGGGAATTCTGTACTCTTTGCATGATTGTTGCTGAGTTAATATATAGCTCCAACGTGCTTCTACGTAGCACTGTTGAGTCTCATATGATTGTCATTTTAGAAATTCAATTATAGAAGCTTGACCTTTTTGTTGCTCTTTAGTTTTTGTAAAGGCTCATAGTTGCCCTTTTTAGATGAAGTATTTTATGCAACGCGAAGAATCTTATTGCTTTCACAGAATTATCCCCAATCGCCAGTTTCAGCATATAAAACGATTTCTTACCTTCTTATCTTTTTCCCGCTTGTTCTATGTTCTTGGCAGGTAGTTTATGTATTATTACTTGAAGGAAGAGATTGACAGTTATATACAAAATGTCTGGGTCAACAAAAGTATTGGATCCTGCATTTCAAGGAGCCGGGCAGAAACCGTATCCTTCCACAATCTTTATTTTTCCTTTTTGCTTATTATTAATATTATATGTCCCGGAAGCAATAGGATTATTTCCTGCTGATGAATGGAAGTAAAAATGCAACTTCTTGTGGGTATCGCTTTTCCATGCACTAGTTTTATTGGTATTGTTAAATGTTTCACTGCTGTCTGAGGTGTTAAACTTAACATTTCATAGAGGTAATGAAATATGGAGAATCGAAAATTTTCAGCCAGTTCCAGTGCCGAAGTCTGAATATGGAAAATTCTATATGGGAGATACTTACATAGTATTGCAGGTTTGGAATTTCTTCCACTGTTATTTTCCCCTCTTTATATATGTTCATCAGTAGACAGATTATAAGATAATGACTTGGTATAAGCTTACAGAACAGAAGAACATGCTTTCTTGTCTGATCATATGTATAAAATATATGCCCTGCATTATATATATTTCACATTTAGTATGTTTATCTTTCATCTGTGCAGACAACACAGAATAAGGGGGGTGCTTATCTATTTGATATACATTTTTGGATTGGTAAAGATACAAGCCAGGTATCTATTTTCGGAATTTTTGGCATGATAGCATATATTGTGTTCTAACTTTGTGTATTTGTTAGAAAAGTAAAGGTGAATCCTCGTTATTACTAATATGCGATTGATGATTCCAGGACGAAGCTGGAACAGCAGCTATGAAGACAGTTGAACTTGACGCAGCTCTTGGCGGCCGAGCTGTCCAGCACCGAGAAATTCAAGGTCATGAATCTGACAAATTCTTGTCTTACTTCAAGCCGTGCATTATACCTCTAGAAGGTGGTGTTGCGTCTGGATTTAAAAAACCCGAGGAGGAAGAGTTTGAAACCCGATTGTATACCTGCAAAGGGAAACGTGCTGTCCACTTGAAGCAGGTTTCTTTTTCTACAGATCTTTAAAGTGGTGTACTCTCTTCGCATAAGTTTTCTACTATGTATGTGAGCTATCTACTTTCTCGTGTAGGTTCCTTTTGCTCGCTCATCACTGAATCATGATGATGTGTTTATCTTAGACACCAAGGAAAAGATTTATCAGTTTAATGGTGCAAATTCAAATATCCAAGAGAGAGCTAAAGCGTTGGTAGTCGTCCAATATTTGAAAGACAAGTTTCACGAAGGAACTTGTGACGTTGCTATTGTTGGTAAGTTGCATTAGACGCATTTAGAGTTCATATTAGAAGATCTTCTCCTTCGCATTTTTCTCAGTCAATGAAGCAGTAGTTGGATGCTCAAATAGGTTTATAATGTGACACAGTTTATTTTACACAGATTGTGGAACTCATGAATGTAAAACGATTTCCTTGCATAACAGATGATGGAAAATTAGATACAGAATCAGATTCTGGCGAGTTCTGGGTCCTCTTTGGGGGTTTTGCTCCAATCGCAAGGAAAGTTGCTAGTGAGGATGACATTATTCCGGAGACAACTCCGCCTAAGCTTTATAGGTACTTATATCCCTTTTGATCTGGCTCTTCTCAGTTGGTTTTCAAATGCGTTCTGCTCTTAAACACTGATGTAAACGCTACTCAGATGGCATGATAGTAATTCCTTTTGCAATATTACCCTTTTTACGCCTTAGTTTATGGAAGTTGATTTTTTGTTGCCCTTTTTAGTATCGCTGATGGTCAGGTGGGATCTATAGACGGCGAATTATCCAAATCTATGCTGGACAACAGTAAATGCTACCTTTTGGACTGTGGTTCTGAAGTATTTATCTGGGTTGGCCGAGTAACTCAAGTTGAAGAGAGGAAAACTGCAATCCAAGCTGCTGAGGTAAAAACTGGATTCATCTTACTTGATAAGCCTTAGAATATCTGAGCATCGCTTCTCATTTTTACCTTCCTCTCCAGGACTTTGTTACTAGTGAAAATAGGCCAAAGGCAACACGCATAACCCGAGTTATCCAAGGTTATGAGCCTCATTCTTTCAAGTTGAACTTTGACTCTTGGCCATCAGGCTCGGCAACTCCTGCTAACGAAGAAGGACGAGGAAAAGTCGCTGGTAAAGATTGCTTTAATACTCAAATCATTAAAAAAAAGAAGAGTGATCTCTTAGCCCTGACTTACTTTTGTGCCTCGCTATTGTCTAGCATTACTTAAGCAACAAGGTGTTGGCTTAAAGGGCCTGCCAAAAAGCACACCAGTCAATGAGGATATTCCACCACTGCTTGAAGGAGGTGGAAAGTTGGAGGTCTGTTGTGTCTCCGGTTTTATTATGCTGCTATTTGCTAATTCTAATTGGTTATTTTCATCCGAACTCATTAAGCTCATGTAATAGGTTTGGTACATTGATGGTAACTCCAAGACTCCTCTATCCAAAGATGATGTCGGAAAACTCTATTCTGGGGACTGCTATTTGGTCCTTTATACCTACCATTCTGGTGAAAGGAAAGAAGACTACTTCTTGTGCTGTTGGTTTGGAAAGAACAGTATTCAGGTAATTATGGGAAAAGGTGCATCTTAAGTATGCATGCTGTGAAGGATTTCAGCTATTCAGCTTTTGGCTTTATGTATGTATTTGAGCATGTTCAACTTTTAGCCATCTAAATTTTTTTGTTTTCTACCAAATTTAGGAGGATCAAGAAACAGCAGTTCGTCTGGCGAGCACGATGACAAATTCGTTGAAGGGAAGACCAGTGCAGGTACCATATGATTTGTTATTTTAAGCCATGGCTACTACCACTGAAAGATTGTTGAATAAACTTGATCTTCTTGCAGGCCCGTATATTTGAGAGTAAAGAGCCTCCACAATTTGTTGCGCTTTTTCAACATATGGTGGTCCTTAAGGTATTTCTTTTGAATATTAATGGAAGTTGATTGTTGCTGCAGGACAATGTATTGGTAATTGATATCGTTACATTAACTTTTAGGGCGGTTTGAGCTCTGGTTACAAAAATAGTGTGACAGAGAAAGGTTCAATAGACGAATCGTACACGCCCGAATCCATTGCACTTATTCAAGTGTCTGGAACTGGAGTTCACAATAATAAGGCATTACACGTTGAAGCGGTGCGTGTCTACTTTTCTCTCTTGCTAAGACTTTTAAACTGTGAAAAACTTGGCTATGTATTCGTATAAGATTAGAATTTAAATACGGATGCGTGGTTGTTTTCAAGTTTTGCATTAAGAACACATATTACTCTTTGGTTTTACTATTATGTCGCATATTGTCTCTGACATTTGTGTTTCTGCAGGTGGCAACTAATTTGAACTCTTACGATTGCTTCCTTTTACAATCTGGTACTTCCATGTTCCTATGGCATGGAAACCAAAGTACGCATGAGCAGCAGGAACTGGCTGCTAAAGTTGCTGAATTTTTAAAGGTAGTTTCCCATTGTACTGTCTTTCATTTTAGTTTAATTATCTTCTTTCATTATAGTTTAATTATCTTTAGCTGAAATTGTCCCAAGTATATTTACAACTTTATATGAAGCTTATAAAACAATGTTTCCTTCGTATCACAGTTGTTTAATTGGTAAATTTAATTATCTTTTTTCCTGCTAAGTCAGCCTGGGATTACTATCAAGCACGCCAAGGAGGGAACGGAGAGCTCATCCTTTTGGTTTGCACTGGGGGGAAAACAGAACTTCACCAGCAAGAAGGTTTCCTCTGAGACTGTCAGGGATCCTCACTTGTTTTCCTTTTCGTTCAACAGAGGTGATTTATGTCGAACATCAATTATTAGGGTCTAAGAATCTCCAATAGGATCATATTCATTCTTAATCATATACATGGCACTATCATCGGATAAGTGGACAATGTTCTATATTATTACTTGTTGATAAACTTGCACGTTCTAACTTTGCCTTCTTCTTTTCAATGTGTCAACATGGATCCTCAGAAAAATTTCAGGTGAGAATTTAGAAAAAAACGTTTTTTCGTCAATATGCGTGCATGTTTTAACATTACCTTCCACAGGTTGAAGAGATTCACAACTTTGATCAAGATGACCTCTTGACTGAGGATATGCATTTACTAGATACTCACGCTGAAGTTTTTGTCTGGGTTGGTCAATGTGTGGACCCAAAGGAAAAGCAAACCGCCTTTGAGATTGGCCAAGTAATATGCTTCATCAGTTTTGCTTCTTAGCATAAGTTATCCATTGCTTCCCTTTTTCTATCTTGTTTGCTCATTGTATAGGTTTTGCGCAGAGATACATAGATCTTGCTGGTTCACTGGAAGGCTTGTCTCCAAACGTTCCATTATACAAAATCACTGAGGGAAATGAACCGTGCTTCTTCACCACTTATTTTTCGTGGGATGCTACTAAAGCCACTGTAAGATTTTCTGTCCTTAAAGATAAGTTTTGGGTAATTAGCATGAGAATGCGTCTGTTTTCAATTAGTTGCTAGTTAATGTGATATTGTTAGAGAGGAATTTGGAGCATACTTATTTAGAAGCAATACGTTTGTCACACTATGCAAATGCCAATTATGTTTTCAGCACTCTTATACAGAATGAAGTAAGTTGGAGATTACATCTCATTTGTTAGAATGGCCTACTAGATTAATTAATAATGAGAGAACTCTGCATTGATAGAGGAGGAAAATTTACATTTAAATCGAGGGGAAAGCTGCCAGAACACGCCAATTAACTTCTGATCGTGATCGACTTTTTTTATTAACTTCCACTTCTTTTCTCATTAAATTTAGCTTTGGTGTTTTTACTTGTAATACAGGCGCAAGGAAACTCCTTCCAGAAGAAGGCAGCATTATTACTTGGTACACACAACGTTGTGGAGGTAAACACTTAGTTAAGATGCTGACTGGGGAAAGTTGGAGATGCTACATGCCTGTGTTTTCTATTTCCTTGCTTTTGTGTCTATCGTAGTCGCAGATGGAACAGATGTGACGATACGAAATTCCTGTTGAAGCCTCTCGTTTGTAATATATACTATGTTACATTCCTAAAACGTTGGTGTGTAATTTACCCTTCTACTGCAGGATCAGTCTAGCGGTGGGAACCAAGGACCAAGGCAAAGGGCTGCTGCTCTAGCTGCCTTGACTTCTGCATTTAATTCTTCTTCTGGAAGGACAAACTCTCCGGTAAATAGTCTAAACTTAATTTTTGATGTTTCTACTAGATTCTTTCTGATACATTTAAGAAGATATATATATATATATATATATATCATGTGACTTATCATGATCTGGCCATCAGATCATTTCTCAAAGTCCCAGTCATATTGGGGGATAAGGCGCCTATATGTCTGGAAACTGGTCGTGATTACTGTCCTTCAGGTTATGCACAGAATGTAAATCCATCTAACAGTTGACATTGCTCTGTTTTGCATATCCTTAACCCGATGACTCAACATGTTTAACTTAGTCAGCATCTTCGTTTCCTATGTGTTCCTCAGTCGAGACTAAGATTGCTTAGCTATGTATTTTTGAGTTTCATCTTTGTTTGTTTAGTGGAGCCAAACTGTTTTACAAAGTAGAGCGCAATTAAAGTTTAATATTCTATTGTTTTGTAACTTTGATATGTTTAGCGAATCACAGCTTCCAGTGTGTCCCATCTCTTCGATCTATTGACTGAGACTCTCATTGCTTTAACTGCAGAACCGGGACAGATCAAATGGAAATCAAGGTGGTCCAAGACAAAGGGCTGAAGCTTTAGCGGCATTATCATCCGCATTCAATTCTTCACCATCATCAAATTCACCTCCACGAAGACCAGGATTGACAAGTCAGGCGTCACAAAGAGCAGCAGCACTGGCTGCTCTCTCGCAAGTTCTGACTGCTGAGAAGAAGAAATCACCTGATACCAGCCCTTCCGGTGAGTTGTTTATCAGTAGTTGATCTATTGCATATGAGTTAAAGAGTAAACATCCGTAACTACGAAACCACACGATATTCGAGGGAACACAAAAAAATGAAGAAGTATATTTGCTATCAGAAAGAGACTATGTATAATCCTAGTTTAAAGTAACAACGTGAGCTTGTCTTTTTGGTTTTTATGGCCTTGGTTTGAACACGCTTATAACACTGTATGTGTGGTTACAGCTGAAGCTAAAGATGAGAAAGCCTTCTCAGAAGTGGAGGCTTCCGAAGAATCTGCTGAAGCCAAGGAAGAAGAGCAAGCTTCACCCACAGCAGACATAAGTGCTGAAGAAGCAGCAGCAAAACAGGATGATTCTGAAGCAGAAACAACTGGAGCAACTTTCACCTACGAACAACTACAAGCCAAATCTGCGAAACCAGTGAAAGGAATTGACTTCAAACGCAGAGAGGTGAATTAATTGAGCAAAAGTTATCTGTATTTATTTCTTATCTCGTTTTGGTTATTGTCGGTATTTTATCCCTCTCAAACCGATCTATCAGGCTTACCTGTCTGAGGAAGAGTTCAAGACTGTGTTTGGGATGGAGAAGGAAGCATTCTACAAATTGCCTAGGTGGAAGCAAGATTTGCTGAAGAAGAAATTTAACTTGTTCTAAGAAATCTTCAAAAAAAAATCCAGGTGGAAACATCACATTCATGGTGATCCTCCAATTACTAAGAACAAAGACACGATTTGTCATTGTGTTACTGGTTATGTGGTGACTTCAGTGCTTAGCTTTGAAGACAATGAGCAGTTCATATTTTCTTTTCTTTTTTTCTTAAGATAACAAAAAAAAAAAGATTCCTTCGAGTTTCCTCTTATTGTTTTGGTTTTTCAGAAAAAACTGATCTCACATGGGTGGGTTTGGGTTTTGGGGTTTGATTCTTCATATTCTTATCACAATGATGTGTTATTGTAATCATTGATTGATCACAAATTGGTGTGTGTTTTTTTTGTGTGGGTCAGGATAGGTGTGTGTGATGGTTAGTTAACACTTTGATTTGAATTTCACAGTATTTGGTTATGAAAGATCAATGTCTACTTGTAAACTCATGAAACTTCAATGTATAATAAGTGTTTGACAATTGAAACTCGCCATATAATTTGTTCTTCTACCTCTATGTGCATTTTGCTAGCAAGACTGTTATAGTTTAATGGTCTATCTGTCTAAAAATTTAGTTACCTAACAAAGCTAGAGAAGCCTTATAATGTGTTGACTGTTTAATTTAAATGTACTTTAAATTCTCTTTCAAAATCATGAAGCGACCAGAAAAAGAAAGGGATCGATAGAGCAAACCACCACATTATATGTCTCCACCAATTTGGTATTTTGTATCAGACTAAGTGATGTTTAAGTTTAAGATACACATATATTAAGAAATCATTTAATTTTTGTTTGTTAAAAATAAACTAAAACATCACTTATCACCTATCTAATAACACAACAATCTGCATGATACAAATAGTCAAAATAGATACAAAAAAGTATTTTTATATTAAATTTTGAAAATATTATCTAATTAGATACAAATTTTTTTTTTCCTAAAACATCACCAAATAAGCTACTAAGGGAGTATTTTAGTTAGATTATCAGAATGATTACGTCAAAATAACATCATTTTCCAACGTGATAATGATGATAAAAACACGCACAAGGATTCGTTGACTCAACAAACATATAACTATTAACTACACAAACTTAACCATTTGAACCATGAACTACGTAAGAATCGACGAAATTGTTTTCCTTATAAAACATTAAAACTAAATGATAAAAAAATCATATCCTCTTATAACTTGTAAAAACTGAATTGAAGATAATCGTGGTTATTATCCAGACCTTAATCTAAAAATTCGACATAAAATAAAAAAAAATTTGGAATCGACGATGACAATTTGAGCTAGACAGATCAGCAGCCATATACTCTTGCACGAACTCAAAGTCTACGCTGGAAGGTCCATGACGAATGATATGTGGACACGTGTATGGTAAAAAAGACTTTTTGTCCGGCTTACTCTTAATATGATGAGTTAAGCTAACAAATACTTTTGTTTGTACAAAATACTTAAAAAGAAGTTACTATTAAATCGAAAGGAAAAATAAGAAACAATGATTCTTTCTTTATATACCAACAACATATTGGAAATCTCAAGTTTTTTTTTTTGTAATCTTTCAACTTTTTGCGTACTCTATATTCTTTAATTAACGTATATAGCAGAATAAACAAACATGCATGCATATATATAGTACTCGTATTAATTTAGTAGGATGAATGCTTTCATAAAAGTATTTCTTTTACGAAAATTGTATTTTATTTTTCGGCTAACTACTTGATGGATTCATTAAACGAGTTTAATAAGTTTGTCACTTGTCAGTGCTTTAAAGCTCGAAGCTTTTAATTACTAATTAAAGTTACTTCTTCTTCTTCTTCTTCTTCTTTTGGGTTAAAGTTAATGTTTTTGTTACTTGATCCTTGAATTGTATACTTTAGATTATAACGAATTAACATTTGAAGTCGTTGAGATTGTAAAAAGAAAAGAAAAGAAAAGCAAAGCACGCTTGTTTGGGTAAATGAGAATTCTTGGCTTCTAAATGAAGCCACTGTGTAATAGACTTGTAGAGTTAAGTTGATACTCGTTGGAATAACCTTTTTAATTTTTATATTTTCTCGTTTTTTTTTTCTTTTGTTGTTGTTCATATCTTTTCACAACCTCACGCCTTTAATGTGTGTGTGGACATACAAAGATACTGACTTCATCTCTATCCACAACACTTATAGATATACATTATTATTCAATCTAAATTTGTGTGACTCGATATAAAGTTATTAAACTATAATGTAACCAAATAAATGATAAACATTCAACTGAGTTTTAACCGAATAAAGTGATTAGATAATGAGCTTTTTTTGTGTGCGTTTATGTCACCCATTGAGAGAATCCGATTCCTACGATGAATCTCGTGATGGCATTATTGTTTTGTTAAAATAATAGTTTCAATAATTGAAGAAGAAAGACGTTTTCCAAAAAGTTTTTTGATGTTAGACAAAAATATTAAGTGGTGGACAAATTGACTTTAACCAGCTCAAAAGACCCAAATAAACACATGCGATGTGTGTCTTTATAGCAAGGCAAAACATAATTAATAAAGTAATTAAAAAAAAATTATAATTATGAAACATGTGATATCATCATAACTCATTACTCTTTTCTTGAAGCCTCCTTTCCTGGACTGATTAATCGGCGGAGTCATAGGTTATCATGGTATGTTATTTAAAGTTCTGCTTTAAAATTGTTTTTGTATTTATAATTATCACTATTATGCATGCACTCGTAGGTAAAGTCTCAGGTAATACAAGAACAAATTAGAAAAGTTCTCTAAATCGTTAAGTGGTGAACTAGTGATCATAAATATGTTATAAGACCATCATCAATAATAAAATTTAATTGAGTTTCATAACTAATATTATATTATTAATTTTATTATTATTTTATTGAAATAGAAAAGAAAAGAGAGGAAAAAGAAAAAATAAAGAAAAAATAGAAAAAAATGTGTTGAAACGTATCTAAAAAACTCTTACATGAGATTTTATTAATTTTCTATTTTACTTTTTATTTATTTTTTATAAGATGATACTCTAAAAGTATTGCAGCTGTTTTAAGAATCGATTTTAATTTTTGTATCATTTTCCAACTTTTTTCAAAAAAAAAAAAAATATATATATATATATAAAAGAATTTCTTAGCAGCGAAGGAAATTCCAATAAAATAAAATGTATTGCACAAAAACGTTATCTTTTGAGAAGATAACCCCTAAAATGAAGTTTTTAACAACATAATCTTATAAGAGGTTAAGCGTAATCTTTGTTTATACATACCACTAACAAGGGTCTAAGAGAATCCGTAAGAGATAGACACAAAAGATATGAATGTATCCTCGACAAAAAAAAAAAAAGATATGAATATATTCTTAATATAAATAATAAAGATGGTGCACTACCGACATTTCTGAAATAAAAATGCACAATACTCTAATAATGAATGTAGAACGTGGACATAAATAAACATCAGAAAAAAAATAATCTAACAACATAAATACATAACAAATGTCGATTGTGTACAAAAACCTATTTTAAAAAAATAACGAAATATTTCCCTAATTTGGTTTGTGTTATCTCATTATTATTTTTTTTTAATTTCCAAAAAAATAATAATGCTAACAAGAACTATAGACAGAAGAATCTAATCGAGAGGAGGAACAGATACGTTTCATAATAATCGGCATAATGTCAGGATGGTTGCTGTTACCGTGTTGTATGATATCATGGTTCTTTATCGACGAAGCCGCCGAGTTTCTCGCCCTCAACTCAGCGAGCGAACTCGCTTCCGCAATCGACTCACTCTGAGTAATCACATTAAAGTTCTTCGTCATATGGACATTCCCAACGAGTTGACTCAGCACGACCGTTTCCGACACCGAGCTCTTTTTCTTGTGCTGCAGCATCGTCGCCCTCACGATCTCAGTGTGCATCGAGCTCGATAATCTCCTCATTCCTTTCGCTCCTCCTATCAAAACCGCCGGGTTAAACTCGGAGGTTTTCTTACCACTGTGTTTAGAGGATGAGGATGAGGAGAAGAAAAGTACTGATTCGGGGCTCCGATTACGAATCCGGGTTAACGGGTCACCGAGGAACAAGGATGTCTTTGCGTCAACGAGCATTACGTGCTTGTAATTGCGCCTGACTCGTCCGAGCAGCATTGGATAACAAGCCCACCTCCGCAAGCTTATCGGGACGTGATCCATGAACCCAGATAGCGAGTTTTCCGGATCCAACTCTGACACGTCGAAACCCACGATCGACCCGTGAGTCAACTCGGCTGACTCAGTCTCGTTCAATGCCGAATCGCTGTAATTAGCTCGATGGGTCTTCTTCCCCCATATAGGCTCAGACGTTTCCTGCTTCGATTGCTTCTTCATGAAACGGGATACGTTGAATCCCCAAACCGAGTCGACTTGATTCGACGAATTCGATTTTCGGTGAACATCGACGAGTTTCGAGAACGAGACGTTCTCTTCTTCGATCAATCCAGCGAATCTCCAAGCCGACGAAGGAGAATTGAAGAGTAAGACGATGTCGGATCGGGAAGTGACTCCAGAACGGTGAAGCAACCGCATAAAGAGGCGGAGATCTTCCTCCGTCGTATCGGAAGCGATATGAGCAACAACCAAATCGTGCATGCTCTTGGTTCCTCTCAGAAACAGAGTACCCATCCCCTGGAGAGCGAAGTGGTTGGAGCGACGACCAATAACTCGAGTTTCAGCGCCGGAGACATCGCGATTGAGGAGAAATCGACGGTGTGAACGGGGAGAAACGGCGGGAAATCCAGAAGAAGGTTCGAAGGTGGAGAGAGTAAAAAGGAAGAGGGTGAGGAAAAGGAGGAGGATACAGATGGAGATGGTGTACTGGGCTTTGGAGAGGAGAAGGCGGGAAGATTTAGATCGGAAGAGAGTCGTTGTGGTCGCCGGAGAAGAAGAAGAAGAAGGAGAGTCATTGTTGTTGTTGTCAATGGTGATGGATGATGGGTTTCTGGAGGAGTTGTGGTCAGGAAAGAAGACGAAGAGCAAACCCATTCCTCTTGCGCTATTAGTGTTCTTCGTCTCTTTCGCTGATGATATAAACCCCATTGATGATGACTTTCTCTGCTTACTGGTGACTGAGAAGACCATTCGCTTTCTCTTTTGGCTTTCTTCTCGAATTCGCCTTTTTAATAGATTTTGCATCAAAATTTGGTTTTAATCACTTTACAATTTATTATTATTTGTTGCCAACAAAGAAAACGATGCCCCGGGTCGGGTCAGATACTTGTTTCAAAACAATCCAAAACCTCGACAAATTCATTTAATTTTAATTCTTAAAAAATCAACAAATTCATTTAAAAATTCATTTTATAAATGATTTTTAAAATTTTATAATTAATATATTATTTTTTATAAATGATTTATTATTCCTCATAAGTAATTTTAAAAGAGAACCCTAAAACATCAATATTGTACAAATTTATATCATTTATATTTAAAACTTTTATAAATAACTAAAATCTTATTTTATCTAGATTTATTAATTATTGTAAATAATATTATAAAATTTTATAATCAATTTATAAATGATGCAAGATTTATATTGTTTACATTTATAAACCATTACAAATAATTTAAGAAAAACTTATAAATCATTATAAAATTTTAGTAAACTCTTATAAATGATTTATTATCCAATATATATTATAAATAATTTATAAGTCTTTATAAAGATATAAATGATTCAAAGCTTAAACTATCAAGATTTATAAATTTTTATAAACAATTATATAAACACTTCTAAATTATTTATAAATTTATATTTATAAATCTTTATAAAAACTGTAATTGAGCATTTTTTGTTGTTCCATGGATAGTAGGTATATTTAAATAAAATGTATATTTATTTTTTACTTATTAAAAATAATATCTCTAAAAATTATTACGTCCGTTCTTTTTTATCTGTCGTTTTAGAAAAAATCTCTTAAATTAAGGAGTATACTTTCTTAACCTCAACATAATAATAAATTTACATTAACTACCTTATTCTTGTGATTTATTATTTTCTAAAAATAGTGTAATTAAATAAGGTTATTTTTGGAAAATTTTTACAGGAAAAAGTGAACGACAGATAATTTGAAAAATAAAAAAGGATATAAAATGACAGATATAAAAACAGAGGGAGTATCATTTTGCAGTTGTATTGGTACCTACTAAATAGTAATTTTGAAATTGACCCAAAATGATGTGATGTATATCTAAATGATGGTATGTAAAAATCACGTGACCAAAAGAGAAAGATAGAAAAAAAAAATTAACTTAATTTATATATGTAGATGATGAATACGATCACATGTTTTACTGCCAAATAAAAAAATAGTAACTTGAGATAGAGGTCCTTAGTTAATTGTATCGAGCCTTTTATAAAAAGAGTCGTATGTGATTATGTATTAACGTGTTATTAGTAAACCAATTTGATTAACACACGTTATTAAAGGGTGTGCCTAATATTCTTTAAAAAAAAAGTTTGACCGTTATCGCTCCATGTGAAACATTGAAAACTTTAGGCATGTATAAATAATTACCTTTAACCATTACATTACCTTTTTTTTTTTTAAAAAAAAAAGGATTTTACTTGGATTTTTGAAGCGATTTGTTATCAAAAACATGATTTGTCATTTATGGAATGTCGTTTTCCAACGAGATCGACATAAATTTCGTGTTATAGTCGTTTTTTTCATCGAGTTATACTACATAGGGATTTACTTGTATTAATTTGACGATTAGACAATTATAATGCATTGAGTGCAACTGAATGGTGAGTAATTATAAACTGATTGAGTTATAAGATACATCATTTTCGTTAAATGGTGAATAATGAATATATTTTACAAACAAACAAAAAAAGGTTTAAAAACAAGCCCATTTGTCAAGCTAAAAACAAACTATGGCTATCAATTCAAAATTAGTACTTTAATTTAAGAGTTGTGGATTATAATCATTCTTTTAAACGCCAAAAATGGCAAAATACAAAGAAGAAAAAATAAATGTCAGATACGTCGTGATGAAAGAGAGTTAATACTCTTAGGGTGTTTGTTAGGCCCAGTTCATTAAATCTGCCCCCTTGATTACAGCTAGGATCCGTGATCGGACGGTAGAGACATGAGGAAGGGTCATAATGAATACAAATTGGGGTCCTTCTTCTTCAGGGCCCATTAATAGTGATTTGACTTTTGTTTCAGACTCCGTGAGAACAAGTGTGTGTGTGTGTGTGTGTGTGTGTGTGTTTTGAATGCTGACGGTGGTGGTGCTGGATCTCATTTTCTAATTGGAACCTTCTGATGAAGCTCCTGCACACGTGGCGTCTCCTTCTTCTGCAGATTTCCCGTTTTAGGTCGGGACTTGTGCTTTATGATTCTGTCTCCTTCTACAAAATTAGTATATCATTACCAAATTTTGCGTCGACTAGTCAATTACCATTTCGTTTGATGATCCATAACAAATGTATATGTTATAATTATTAATAGTATGCTTTTAGTTTACTTATCAACATTAACTACTACTCCTACTATAAACTAGGAAAATTTAAAAATCCTTAACTACACTAAATTTGATTGTCTATTTTTTAAAAATTGGTGAACAAGACTTCTACTCACTGATGTAAAATAAAGCAATTTGTATTTTTTTTTTTCCTTTCAATATAAATCAGAAATTTCCAAGACAATTTAGTTATTGCATGTGTCTGAGCAGCCTGTCCACACTGTTTCCAAACTATCAACGCCATCGGCGACCCCTTGATTTGTCGGTGGCCTTGATACAGAGTATTTAACATAAATCTATTTTATGGCCCAAAACCTTAAGAAAAATAAATACATTGTAGCCCATTATATGATTGGCCCAAAAAATATTGGGATTGACTATGAAAATTTCGTCCCAGCGTATTTATAATGAGACGAGTTCGTTTACTGTAATGCAGCTCAGATTAGTTTAATCATCACACTTTGCGCTAACGTGGATTGCCTGCAATCGAGTAATCTTTGTTTAGGAACATTCATTCTTTTGTTTTATTCACCGAATCTGCAATTTCAACAATAACATATTCCTGGTCCAAGTGGTATCACGAAAAACTGCTGGACGAATTAGTATTATTCGACACGCAAAAACTGGATGCACGATTTGAATTGTGTCGAGATGTTGATGTCATCTGTTTCTTGACTTTACCGAAATTTGTTAACCAACTGTTAGAAAATGTGATTTCAGCACAAAATATGGTGTGAACTTCAATAAGAAAAACTAATGTTATTAGATTAATCAAACCCTTCTTGATTTAAGGCAAAATCTTCATCTAAAACATATAGCGAACTCTACTTGAGACGATGTAAACCAGAAGAACAGCCAGAAACAATGATAATACACTACTAAACACCATAATTAGGATAATAATTAAGTCGATCAATCAGAAGCCACTTGACTTCCAGAGTTATCGCAGGGAGATTCAATCTTAGGCTTCTTTCTCTTTGTACAATACCCCGATGACGACAACCTAAGAAAGCCAAAAACAATTTTTTTTTTTTTTGATTATCTCAGCAGAACAGAAAAAAGCTTCAAGCAGAAGGTAGGGCTTTTGTTTGCAGCTTACCCCAGCTGCAAGGAAGTGTCGGAATGGTGCTCCTCGTTGTCATTCTCGTCATCGTCTGATGAAGAGCTCTCGGGATCAGCTTGCGGGCTAGAAAATTGAGGTATTTCATTCAACGTTTTTGGTCCTGATGAACCTCTCCCCAACATCTCTACCTGAGGGTAATTTAGCTTTGAACTCGGTAGATATGGTGAAGACCAGACTGAGCTAGTGTAAGGATTTAATAAATCTTTACCTGTTTGCGCAAAAGTTGGTTCTCTTCCAATGCTCTTTTCTCCTGGTATTCATAAGCAAATGAAACACATAACGTGAGATTTAATATTGTGTAAGAATTGATTATACAATTTGAGGAGCCTTGTTCTTACCTGTAACCGGGATCTTTCTACCTGGTTGAGCAGGATTTGAGTCTGAAAACAAACTTTGCAAGTCAGAAATGAATAACAATCGTCTCTCCTTTTTCGAACGTTAAATAAAGTCTTCACCTTTTGATCCTTGACACTGTGCAAGCTATCATTCAACTGGTTTTCAAGAGAAATAAGATCCGAGAAACTCATACCGTCAAGCTCCTTACCCTTCAGTCTCCTGCTCAGGAACAAACAGCAAAAAAACGATGAACTCAAATGAAAGACCGAAACTTTAACACAAGAACAAACACAAGTTTTTTCCAGGGAGAGACATACTCAATTGCAAGCTGTAATCTCTCAAGTTCGCTCCTCATAGATTCATCTTTCCGCAACTGCAACAACGAAATCCATGTAAGAAAAGGGATACAAAAGTGTGTGGTAGAGGATCAATGCTTATAGATATACATACCACAGCACCATTTTCTTGTGAAGAACAAAGTAGAAGTTGTTGTTCTCTTTGTTTATGATCAGCCGTCGCAGCATTGTATCCATATCTAGAGAGAATTTGCTCCATACTTGAACAGATTTGAAAAACTCTCTGTTAGCTAAAACCATTAATTGGTTTCACCATAGCACCAAAATCACGAAAAGTCTCTAATATTTCTTCTGCATTGTCAATTTCTTCACGAAGATGATATAAACACACCGGTTCCGAAACAAATGGCCTCTTCTATGGTCTACTAATCTTAGAATTCTAACAACTGCAACACATAACTGCATCAGCCAAATTTAGACCCCAAAGGGGTACCAAAAATTGCATTTTCCTCAACAGTTAGGGTTTATAACTCACATATCCGATCCCAAATCACACAGACATGATCTCGAGTCCTTCAAACAAAAACCCAGAACAAAAATTTCACCATCAACCAGCCAGATAAACAAAAGAAAATGCATGTCGAGGATAAAAACTCTGTTTTCAATCGCTTTCTTTAGACACAAAACCCCAGAAAGTTAAAATTCTTAAAGATTTTCTTTTTCCAAATCAAAAATTAACCCAAACAAAATCATGAGAATTATTATTTACCTGCCGCTGGAGAAATCGTAAATTTTGCCGGTGCTGGAGAAGATGATAAGAGCAACCTCGGCGTCGCAGAGAATCGAAAGCTCTTTGGCTTTCTTCATCAACCCGTTTCGTCTTTTGGAGAAAGTGACTTGACGACTGTTCACATTCTCAATCTTCTTAATCTCAATCCTTCCTCTGCCCATGGTCTCTGAAGAATCAATCAATCTGGGCTCTGTAAAACCGAAAACAGGGTAAGAGAGATGGGATTATACAGAGGAAGTAGTAAGGCTTTGTGTATATATACAGATAGATATTTTGTATATATAGGAGTGGGTTTTCTTTAGGAATTTGATTCTATATGATGACAATTGGGGAAAAGGGGGGCTAAGGAAAGAAAATTAGACCAAAATTAGGGTATTGCATAAAAAGATGGAGTTACTATAAGTAGCAATTTTCCATATTTGGTGGCTTTGCTAATTTGCTTGCTTTTGTGTGAGTGGCTGTTTTCTTCTTTTGGAACTTCTTCCCTTTTATAACGCCTTTTTTTGGTTTATCTTCTCTTCTCCAATTGTAATTGCTTTTTCTTCTTAAATTTTCTTGTTATATATATATATAGAATTGTTATATCTAAAGGGTTTTCTTTTCTGCTTACTTTAGATCATGCTTTTATGACGGTTCTAAACTCAATCTACCAGAAAAAAAAAGTTAGATTTTTTTTATTGATTCATAAAGAGAAATTTATTATCTATTTTTCGAAAAAAGTTGACCGTGTTTCACGGTAATAGTTTAATAAAAATGAAAGCAAATATTGGAAAATCATTTTATCAACTGTTTTAGTCATAGTCAACCGGAAATTCAATAAAGCGTACGAATAACTTAAATTTTTCTATATATTATTTTGGCAACATGATAATCCATATTCAACTCGCATATTCCATTGATCATTTAGTGTTCATCTTTTGATATATTCTATGCCACTTTTATATAACAATTCATATTTAAACCCTTATATAATTTAAAGATGATATATGAAATTAACTATTATGTTTTCTTGTTCTTTTATATTAAGTTTTTGAGATTTAATAGCCAAACGTGGCCATGCTTGAAGCAGAATACAACAAAGAAAAAAAGAAAACCTGTGGCTTTAATGTTTCTATAGATAGTAAAATCTTGGAAGGAGGATTACTTTTCCCCAAAACCGAATTTATTATATTTATAGCAAAATAAAATTTCCTTTTTAAGAAGACTTTCTATTGTAACGGAAAATATATATAGAGAACGTAAATTTTATTCGGAATTATCCAAACATTAGGAAATACTAATATAGGCAAATAATAAATCTCTGGTTGACATTTTTGTAAACAAATAAGTTTAAAGGAAATATATTTTTACAATTTTGGAAGTATTTAAGTAAAAAAATTAATACAGCTCAACATTTTTGTTTTAAGATATGTGTTTCTAAATGTACTCATAATCCATTTAATGCTGCTCTTTTATGTTTTGGGGTCAATATCCTTCCATATTTAAATTTGAACCATTTAAACGGGTCTAATATGCGCCCTAAAAACAATTAGAAAAAAAAAACAAATTTTTATGTTATGGTGGTAAAGTTTGGTTTTACTTCTAATTGTTTTTTGCGCATAAATTAAACTGGTTTAAATGATTTGAATCATATAATAAATTAAATCAATTTAAATTAATATAAACAATTTAGATACGTTGAGGAGGTAAAGTTCGATTTTAAATTTTGTATTATGTTAACATAAAAACCTATTTACTCTTCCCTTTTAAAATGGTTTTGGATTTTTGATATCTACAAATTTAAAACTATTAGATTTTATTTGTTTTGGATCCGTTTTGATGTATTCGGATTAACATTCGTCACCAAAAATATGTAAAAATCAACAATAAAGTACCATTTATCCCCAAAGAAAAAAAATCCAAATCAAAATCTAACTTAATGATATTTTTAGATTTCATTAGGTTTTAACTTTTTGTATCTCATACACCAATAAAGTATGACCAAAATATATATTTTTTTGGCAAAACCAATAGCTTCCAAAACTTAAAAAGGTAACCCGAACTTAATTAATTAACTACCCTAGTTCGAATAATACGAGCCAAATTAATAGTAAAAGTCAATTAATAGCACACAATTGATTTTTTTTTTAATGGTCGATTATGAGTGTAAAATAACACGAGTTGGCAAACACAAATTTATAACACTTTATTTAGTTGTTGCCAATAAGAACCTCTCGTATACATTAAAGCTTAAATACAGGAACGCATTAACGTTATGAGTATTTCTTTCGGAATTTAGAAGCACCATTCACAAATCCAATATGAAAATAACATGACTTTTTATATAAGGTTTTTGTTTTCTTCTACGAAAGAGGGAAGACTTTGTCGTGGGAAAATTTAAAACTTAAAATTGATCTCTTAGTTAAAACTTACATTACGTTGGGTCTTGGATTGGTGATAGCCGTCATGTATTGATGGTAAACAAGTATTAATAGTATAGTAAGAAAATGACAGATTAATATTTTGATTTTTCACCAAAAAAATAAAATAAAAATTGATTAGTAAAAGATGATGGTATACAATATTTAAAAATATAAATTTGATATATTATAACAACAAAACCCTTAATATATTCATATGCTTACACAGGTACAAATTAAAGATAAAATTACAATTTTAAAAAGATTAAATAAAAGTACGCATACCACTTCAAAATGATGACATTACAAAATTGATGGCATGTGTATAACCAAAATAAAATGTATTTATTTTCCTTTTAGAATTAACCAGACTCTTTTGGTAACCTGCCAAAAAAAGAGAACCAACCACTTGTCGTAATTACATGCAATTTATTTTACTTTCTTTGCTGTAGTGGACTAGCTTAAAAAAAAAAATATATATATATCGAGAAAATAATAAAACGCGATGATAATCACGACTAAAAATAGAATATTCTTCTTATAGAGATATAAAGTCAGTCTTTTGTAAATCTTTTGTAAATCTTTTGTAAATGGAAACAAAAAATATTGCTGTATATCCAAACTATACTTGTACCGTGAATCTCGGTAATTTAATTTTGGTAAAAAAAAAAAAGTAATAAAGAACAAAGGAGCAATCATGACAGAGATATATTTGTGTCTAAGAACAACATTTAGGCCCATTTTGATAAACAATATACAAGTATTGTAAACAGAAGAGCTAACAATTTTCTATTTTATGCAATCTCTCTACAAATTTTAATGCTCCACAACGATTTACAAGCTCAAACCAGGTTTAGTTGGTAATATACTATCTGATTAGTGACTACTAAACACTTATTCAGTTCGTTTAATCGAGAAATCATAAGCACGAGACAACGGTTTCCTGAATCTTTTCAAATCGAGTGTCACGTTTTGGCGCTCAAGATAAATCTTCTTAGTGTAGTCCCATCCTTTTCGAGTAAAGCTTCTCGGATCACGGATTATCGGATCATCTTTGCCATATTCATCACATAAAGAGCTCTCTTTCGGTTTAATCTTGTAACCAATGTACTTCAATCTCAGCTTCTTGGCTGGTTCTCCATAGTAAGTCTCAGCAGCCCACTCGGTTCCTATGGGTATAATCTGTATAAACACGGTTTTAGGTTTCAAGAAAAGGAAATGTGTCATCGCAGCTCCATGAACACCGACCATCACATCACTAGAGTTCAAAGATCTGTAGATTTTAGCCAGCTCGGTTTTTTTATCCGGTCGCAAAACCTCGACAAAGAATCCAATTTCCTCGGCTAATTCCACCAAAAGATTCTCATTCAGTAGCTTCCTCGATCCGTTTCTTGACAGAATCACCAACTTTGGTTTCTTCAAACCGACTTCTTGAAACCTTTTACCACTCTTGTTCGCTTCCTCGAGTTCTTCGTCCTGAATCAATCCACGGATACGCGGCCAATAAGCCCGATCCAACACATTTCTGAAATCAAGAATCGTTTTATTACCAAGCATTAACGATGAATCAACACTTAAGTCGTTGTGAATCTTTAATCCCACAATAGCGTCCTTGAAACAGTGCGTTCTACTGTCGCCATTAAAGTCCACCGGAGGATAATCGGATAGCTGAGAGACAATATCTCCAAACTTCGTAACCCACCAACTATGATACTCAACAATCACAAACACAACCATCTTGTTGAAATGCTGTGAAGTAATGAACAAAGGGATGATTCCGTCGTTGAACTCGTTGTAAACATTTCCGGTATATCCACCCGTTGAGAAAAACACAGCAGGAACATTTTGGTACACGACATCGCAGATGTTGTAATGATGTTCATCATCAGAGACTGAAGAATTGTCATCTCTGTAAACGAGATTGAGTTCTTGAACTTTTTCCATCACACTTGTTTCCCATTTCCTTGTGTAAGGTTTGATCTTCTCAGGGATTTTGGACTTGTTTTTGAAGGAAGTGAAGAGGGAAACTGATGAAAAAGCAGAGTGTGTTCTAACATCTCCTTTCATGATACAAATGTCGGATCTAAAACCGGTTCTGTCACAACAAATTGTTCCTGCAAATTGAGATGAATCATTAACGGAGGTGGTTATATTAATAAAACAGTTTTTAGATGAAGGTATAACATAAACAATTCGGATAGCTACAGAAAATAATGCTCTGAAACATCAGATTCAGTAGTATTAAGAGTTTAATTAGAGATTGGAAAAGATAAATACCATTTGAGATTCCTGAACATAGAGGTGCAATGAAGGGTTCGTAAGGACCAAAACCTTCAATATCTCTGTTAAAAGCATCTGCACAAGAAAGAAGCTGGTAAAAATCACAGAGGTAGCGAAACTCACAACTGGACTATGAGAAAATCTATAAAAGCTTTGAAAGAAATTAGTAAAAAGGTGATTGATTACCTAGGAGTGAGAAAGAGGAGAAGCTGAAGATGTAACAGTAACAGAGGAAAGAAAGAAAGATAATCGATATAATCTTCTGTTTTGCACTCTTCAAGTAGCCGCCGCCGGAAAAGGAGGCGGCACCGGAACTACTTTCTTCAACTGCAACTCTAAAATTTTCACCTTTTTTTACTACTCTCTGGTACTGCACCATTTTTGGGAAGAAAACAAGACGAGGGGCGAAGTTTTGATTTTTTACGAAGCTTCTGATCGACTTTTGGTATTCTGACTAAGAATCAGGCAAACCCTCAAGAACGTTCACCGGAAAAAAGAATGATTATATTTTCAAAGAGGAGAGAAAGAGAGATGGGTGTCTTGTATCTGATGAGGATTAAAGACGTTTTTCAAATTTCTGGGTTTTGCTGCTTTCTCTTAAACCAAGAGAGAAACAGAGAAAGATGTGACTTTTGAGAGAGGATGTTTCAACTTGAAAGTTGTTTTCGATGAGTTTCTTTTGAACTTTAATTATTAATGTTTTGGCCTTTCATCAAGTTTTTTTGTTTTGTTTTTTTATCGTCAGCAGATAGATCAATGAGAGACCGAGAAACGTGTCAAAGAAGAAGAAAGAAACAAAGGCATCACCCAGATTTCAAAACATTTAACTAAATGAAGCATTTATGATTCAAGTATCTTAGGATTCGAGATTTATGTGGGCCACGTGGCCAACGACTACTGAATAAGACGTCGTCACGTGAGACGGTGAAACGGCACGAAGTTCCCTCAATAAAAATCTTATTTCCATGATTTAATATCTGGAGGTCCCACTCCGTAGTTCGTTCGAGATTTTTCAGTGCACCATCACACAGCTGAATTCTTACCCCTTCTTCTTTTTTTCGTTGCGTCTATAAAACGGGGAAGCAACTCTGTTCACTCCCTCCACTTCTCTCTTTTTCGAAATAAATCGTGAGATCAGGATAGCTAATTTTACGATGTGGGACTTGTGTTATTGTTGGCGTGGCTACAAGAGTAAGGGCGATCACGTGGCGGGGAAGATAAGTTGCTCCGAGTGTGGTCTTGATCTTGGTCTCGGTGATTGTGGTCTCTCCAACGCCACCACCGAGCCGATGGATACTTCTGTCTTCCGATGATTTCTTGCCCTCTGATCTTCGATATCTGATCCTGTCTCGATAGCCACTACCGAGCCGAATAATGCTTCGTCCGATGATCTCTTCACCTCTGATGATGACAATTTGCAGATTCGCTCCTCGTCGCCACCAAACCGCGTAAAGTTTCGTCCAATTATGCCATCATCGCAGCTATTTCCGGTTTGTTTTTGAAAGAAAACAAGAACATTCCGGTTGTTTTTGTTACAATTATGGTAAGACAGGGATGTCTATGGAACTGAAAGAAAAGAAACTGACACGGCCCTGAGCGATATGACAGAACCTTAACGGTGTAGCTATGCGGCTTCGCAGAGCTTTAATATCTTCTTTGCTTGGTGGAGAGTCCCTGTAAAAGAGGATTGAGTATGTTAAGTAAGATGTTTAATGAAAAACTTGCTTTCATAGTTCGAGCTAACGAAAACGCTTACCCCGAGAAGCAAGCCACAAAGCTCGCTTCACCAGGACAAGACTTCTTGAACCCGCTATTTGGCAAATACACGTCAAACACTGCTGCATCACAGATTTGCATATCTCCGAAAAGTTTAGTGATAGTATCCTCGTCTTCTGGACATTCACCGGCACAAACTGACTCTTCTTCACCACTTGGTTGTTGATTAAACGATTGAATTGCAGATTATAGAATTTAGGACTTAGAACACAAGAATCAAATAACTCTTCTTTATTGCTTAAGAAACTGACTCAAAACTTAAGCTTATACTCTTGTTATCTCTCTCTTAAACTCTCGCCAAGAAGCTCTCTCTCAAAGCTTCTATTTATACATGTTTTAGCTCCTTAAATCTCTCCTCAAATCTAGGAAACAATAAACAAGTGTCTATCTGAAGCCATGTGCTCCCTTATCCGTGGAAGGTCAGATGGTGAAAGCCGAACAGCAGGACTCGTTCTCATCAGGAGACGATATTCTTGACACCTACAAATACTACCCTGAAGTCGGGTAAATTGCAGACTCTAATAAACTCTTTACTTGTCTTAATGTTTTTATTGTTGTTCAATAGGGAGTCTCACACTTGAAGTGTCACACTCTTTATATACACCAGTGTCCAGGAAAGAGATCAGGTCATGGAACAAGAAACAACATTACGAGAGCTCGAGGCAATACTGTCGATCCACAAATTAGCCAGACTAGGTAATCATCTAGACGCTTTGAACGAAGCCGCAAAACTCCCGTTCCTTCATCTCGACCCGAGACTGTCTGACACAACGCCGGACGAGTTCCAGAGAGCATCCTCTTACTTCCAGGCATGTGCCCCTGATTTACTAAAGGTTGTTCTGACTTGTTTGGACAACGTAGCTGACCCTGATAGATCGATCCGGGCCATGAGATCTAAGGTACACATATTACAAACAAATATGTGATCAGGAGAGATCATGATATGGATATTAATTATGAACTTCTTTTGCAGATTGCTGGGTTTCTTGCAAGCTATACACACCAGAACTGGCCTCGAGACTTGTATGAGAAGGTGGCTCAAAGCTTTTGAATTTAAGAAAATCCAATAAGTTCTTTGCTTCTGGGAAAATTTGAAAGAAGCTTTTGAACTCAGTTTAATCTTTTTGCATTTAGGGAGAATCTTGTAAGAAGCTGTTGAGCTCAGTTTTGTGAATTTAAGAGACTCCAATAAATTCCTGGCTCAAAGTATTTTATAACAAAAGCAAAATCTTAATTCAGAGATAATCACACAAAATCCAAGGATCGTATGTTAGGTTCTAAAGCAACATAATCCAAAGCAAAAAAAAAAAAAAAAACATATATCAGTTGCCACTCTTGAAGGCATCGACATGAGAATGTTTATAAGCTGATAATTTACCCATTTACGCCTCATTCTTGGTAACTAGCTTCAGTGGTTTTTAAGCAGCAGCAGCTGTCTCAAATCTCCGCATCATGTCACAATGAGGCGTTTCACGAACAAAACCCCATTGTTGCCTCTGCATCTCATACCTACAATTCTGACTAAGTATAGACACATAATCTCTCTCAACTTGCTCTTCCAAAGTCTGTCGATCGTTGCTGTCTCGTGGGTAATCCTGCTCGAACTTGGCCGATCTCACAAAGTAATTGACACCCTTTTGAGTGGTGAACTTGTAATGGTAAGGGTAAGTTGCAGAAAGCGAGTATACTGGTTGAGAAGAAGGCATGAAGCTGAACAGGATTATGAGTATAACAGGTAGAAGCTGGAGAAGTATACGAGCATTAAAACCTGCATCAGGAGCTTGGTTATTATTATTAGCTGTTCTATGTCGAGTAGCTCCGAAATTGAATGACCGGAATTGAGCAGTCGCAGGAGGCATTCCTCCTCCACCGAAGAAGCTTCTGAAAATCTCGTTTGGGTCGAATTCGTCTTCGTAATAGTATCCGCCATTGAATCCATTACTCCTAGCAGATCGTCGTGGTTGATAGATTGGCTCATCGGATCCACTGACATCGTATTTTTTCCTAGCTTCTTCGTTGCTTAAGCATTGAAACGCCTTGGAGACGGATTTGAAAGCTTCCTCTGAACCCGGAGCTGGATTCTTATCGGGATGAACTTTCAAGGAGAGTTTCCGATACGCTTTCCTCACGTCTTCCACTGAACAGCTGTTTTCCAGACCTAGGATCTCGTAATAATCCTTCTTCGATTTTATCTTTCTCACGATCGAGATCTGTTCTTCAGTGTAGGACATCGAAGAAGACGATGACGTCGTTGACGATCCACGTTGGCGTAAAGAAGGCCGATCTGATGAATTGGGGGTATCTTTTGCAGCGGCAGATTTTCCCGACACTGGTTCATCTGACTGATTGTTAAGCTCAGATTTGAGATCATCGATCGGGAGATCCGGATCCAAACGACGAGCTTTGGACAGGAACTTCAAAGCTCGAGCTCGGTCTCCAGCTTTGATCGCATCCTTGCAGATTTTCAGGCACTTCAACGCATCGTCTTTGTTTCCATCCATTTTCCCTGAAGAAATCGATAGAACAAATCTCGAATGAGCCCTAGAAAACAACAGATTGAGAGAATCAGGAGGAGTAAAATACAGAATGTCCCAAGAAGCAAATCTCGATCATGAGACTGCCTAGAGATAAAGTGAAGCCCCTTCGAAATTAGGGTTTCTCTCACCGATCGGATTTCAGATTGGAATGTTGACGATTTTTCAAGACTACTAGTGGAAGGCAACAATCTGAGATTAGCGTACCAAAGTACCGGATATATACCAATTCCGGTTATGTGCTATTTGAGCAATTTTGATCTGGTTTTGTTCCGTGTTACAAACTTATTAAAGGGTATAGTCGAACCGGCCCGGTTCAGCAGGATAGTTTTTGTCATTTTTGTCTCAAATAGACTGAGTGAGCGAGGATCTGATAATGACTATTTAACTCTTCTTTCTGTGAGCAGGTTTATTGTGTTATTTCAATCTTCTGTTATTCTTCGACTTAGATAGGATTTTTTGTTAAGGTAATGAGTAGATCTATCCAATTAACAGATGCTCATAGGTTATAAATCTATTGTTAGAGATTTGCTTAGGCCAGTTTACTGCTCAAATCATATACAAATCTTACTTCTTTTGCAAGTTACAACTATAATCTAATAGCGTTTGCAGAGTCTTGAATAAGGTTTTAGTCCTGTTCTTGACTAGCCATGTGTATCTTCTTCATAATAATACATCTTTCTGATTCCAAGTCATTAGCATATTATATGCTTTCAAATATCTTGCTCTATACTCTGCTGGTTTCTATGATAAGACATGGCTGTTGGAGAAATATGGAGACTATTATGTTTAGAAAGACATTGTTACTATATTTTGTGTTAACACACAGACTCGATACTATTATGTTTGTTTGTTGAAGAAGACTTGCTAATTTGGACAAACTAGGTCAAACATGGATGGCAAGCCAGTGGACAGATATGGAGCCCTCCCATTATTTATATATTAATGCGTTTTGCATACATTAATAGTTAAGTTTCAGTCGTCTCACATTATATATCTCTTTGTGTGTTTAAATTGACCAGCTTTTTTTAATTCTCTCTATGTTTTTTCTTTAAAATTGTTTATGAAGCATGATTGTTCTGACATCTAAAGATATCTGTATTCTGTATAAATCTAATCTTCTTATATTAGATTCTTTAAAGACACCAGATCTGTGATCAGCTGTTTTTTTATTTATTTGGTCAACTTGTTCAAACCGCACCATACGGAAACCTATGTTTTGTACTTTTCGATTGTACCGAAACTGTATCTGGAAAGTTAACCAATAGATTAAAGTCTTTCGACCACGTTTTGTTGCCGTCTCATATTTGTTTAACTGTTGCATGTAGTTCACTTTTTTTTTCTAAATTTTTGTTCAAAGAAACAAAAAGTCTTGACTATTTGTTGAGGAAAGGTGTAATAATTTCTAAAAGTTACGAATTGAAAAAGGGATAAAAAGAGTGATTTAGACACTTTTCCAAATTTATATTATTCTATTCAACACTACACTTTGTGCTATTTGGACATCTTTTTTAAGTGTAAAAAATCAAACTACCCTACAATAAACTTTTTGATTTAACTTTTATTCTTCTATTTTTCATTTCGATTTTTTTAGTTAACATACCAATTTTTTTTTTGTGTGTCTGATGTAAATCTCTCTTTTTTATTTTTCTACTCTTTGGTTTCTTTTTGGACTCACCAGATTTTTGAGTTGGTGAAATTATAAATTCATTGGTCTTTTGTTTTTCTTAATTTTTAGTGAACAAAATATTAACAAAAATTTATTCGAAGTTGAAACTTGGATTATATGTGAATCATAATATTGTAATTTTTATGAATTAAAGATTGAATTGGAGATCCAATATGTGTATCATATATTACTGATCATCTGTTTTTTTTTTTTTTGTCTACGATCCTTTTTCCATTTGTTGATTTTGTTATGATTCATTTTATGTTTGTTACAAAATTTAATATCTCGAATTGCCAACAGTCTCGCAGGTTTGATAACTAAAGATTCCTTCTTTCGATTCTTTAATTAGTGAAAGCCTTAGCTGTTTAACCAAAAACATCTGCACAATTCTCAGAGTGTAGTAGTAATGTAAAGTATTTACAATCGGGTAGTTAATAAAAAATAACATCACATATTTTATGGATTTAGTGGAAACATCGATTTTTAAAAAAATACCAATGCATATATTTATAGAAACTTGGTACAACAAAAGCTAATAATCGGCTGATTTATCGGGTCGGATCTTGAATATGAATAATGATTTAATTCCTATTTTCGTAACCGAAGAATAATTTAATTTACGAACAAACTAATACATACGAAAAGAGGACGCAAGACTTATTTCTTCAAGGTTGGAGTGCGTCAAATAAAGAAACATCCAGTGGATACGTAAAGGCGGCCCGACCCGACCCAACCCGATAGTTAGACCCGGCGGCCCGAATAAATCGGATTTAGCTTAGAATAAAGAAGGCTTCACTCCTCTCTCCTCTTCAGCTTCCTTGGCGCCGGCGAAGAAATCTCTCTGTAGAAACAAACAAACAGCTTTACAGAGAAAGTAAACGGAGAGAGAAGTGGAGAGAGTTTTGGAAAAAATGTCTAATCTTCTCAAGGATTTCGAGGTCGACGCCAAGAATCCGTCACTCGAGGCTCGCCAGCGATGGAGATCCTCCGTCTCCATCGTCAAAAATCGGGCTCGTCGTTTCCGTATGATCAGAAATCTCGATGCACTCGCTGAGAATGAGAAGAAGAGATGCCAGATCCAGGTCTGTTATTTTTTATTTTTTTATCTGGATTTCTCGACAATGTTTGGTTTCCAGGAAAATTTGTACTTAATGTTTTCAGTATAATTCCGATTACAGTTTCCAGTCTTTCTAACTACGTATCAGATCACAACACGAGTTATTAGGTGTAAGAAATGAATTAATCATAAAATTCTACGATCCTTGAGTTTCGAAAATGTTTCCATTGATGATGATTCATTCAAAATGCTTTTGTTTATTACTTTCTCTTTTTATTTGCCAGAGTCAAATCGTCTTTTGTTTATCTTTTTTTACATTTTCTTTCCCATTTTTTCATCCATCTTTTGTTTTTATCCCATTCGCAACGAAAGATCCAAAATAATCGGTTATAATTATTCTGTCTCTGATATTGTGAAAATGTTCCAAAGTATCATATTTTTTTTCCCAAGTTTCAGTCAACCATACACACAGTGACGCGTACTTTAGGATTCAGTGAGTCTTTTAGAATGGGATTATTGATGAGATGTGTAACGGATAGGTTATTTATTCGCTCAAGAATGACGTAAAAATTAGGTCATGCTTTCGTTACTCGTTTTATTTATCGCTCAAGAATAATAATTAATCCACTTTTTTGACATTGAATCTGATTTGTTATCTAATTAATATCTGGTCTGTGGTCTCTAATATTCATATAGTTGTTGACTTTTTGATGTTGCATTATGTTTGACTTCTTCTGCAATTACCTTAGCTTTTGGAAGTTTCCATGAAATTTCGTGTAGAGGGTTCATACCATTCTGAAACAGACATCAACTTTAATTGTCCACTTGCGTGAATTAAATCAAGAAACAGTATGTGAATCGTTTGAATTTGAGTCCTTTGGTTTTTTTTTTTCTTCTCGGTTTTGGTCATATTTTCTTTTCCTGTTGAAATCGAAACATTGACAGTTTTGTGTAAACAATTGAACCAAACAGTAGGCTGTTTGACTATAATGACGAATAAAAATTTAGCAAACTAAAATAAATCTTGCAGAGATATCAAATTTCATTGAGTTTTAGCTTCAATGGCGAAGACATTTGTAGTTGTGTTAGGTCGGGTTGTATCTTGTTGGATCACTGAAACTTTGACATACAAGAACTGTTTAGCTGGTGTTTCAGAAAGCTTAAAACCCTCTTCTGCCTTAGAAAGCATAATGCAAACTCAATAAGCTATCAATCTTTATGGCAGTTGGAATGTTTTCATGCTTGATTACGCCATGAAGATCAATATATGTTTTTTTTTTCTTGAGTGACCAACAATTTAGTTGTTGTAGTGTTCTTCAATCAGCTGACGTTTTCCTTATTCTATAACCAGGAAAAAATACGCGTTGCCTTCTACGTTCAAAAGGCAGCTCTCCAGTTCATTGATGGTAATATATGTAATGTTGAGTTCAGATATGCATGATTTGCAGAATCTGGTGGGTGACTGTATTTATGATTTTGTAATCCTTTTCTATTCATTTTGTATTTCTTCAGCTGGTGCACGGACAGAATATAAACTCACTGATGAGGTCAAACAAGCGGGATTTTATGTTGAAGCAGATGAACTTGCTTCTATGGTTCGCAATCATGACACAAAGAGCCTGACAAACAGTGGAGGAGCTGAGGGAATTGCTCAGAAAGTGTCTGTATCTCTCACCGAAGGTGTTCGTTCGAGTGAACTTCACATCAGAGAAAAGATCTATGGAGAAAATCGATATGCGGAGAAACCAGCCAGATCATTTTTAATGTTTGTCTGGGAAGCGCTTCAAGATGTTACTCTTATCATCCTTATGGTCTGCGCTGTAGTATCGATAGGAGTGGGAGTTGCCACAGAAGGATTTCCAAAGGGAATATATGATGGGACGGGGATCTTGCTAAGTATAATCTTGGTGGTCATGGTTACTGCTATCAGTGACTACAAGCAATCTTTGCAGTTCAGAGATTTGGACAGAGAGAAGAAAAAAATTAATATTCAAGTCACCAGGGATGGGATTAGACAAGAGGTCTCCATTGATGACTTGGTTGTTGGAGATGTGGTTAATTTATCTATCGGGGATCGAGTACCAGCTGATGGAATTTTTATATCCGGGTACAATCTCGAGATAGACGAGTCAAGCTTATCGGGAGAGAGCGAACCATCACGCGTGAACAAAGAGAAGCCGTTTCTGCTTTCAGGAACCAAAGTCCAAAACGGCTCTGCGAAAATGCTGGTGACAACCGTTGGTATGAGGACTGAGTGGGGAAAATTGATGGAAACTCTAAGTGAAGGTGGAGAGGATGAGACCCCTCTGCAGGTGAAGCTAAACGGGGTTGCTACAATCATAGGTAAGATTGGTTTAGGCTTTGCAGTGCTGACCTTTGTGGTGCTGTGCATAAGGTTCGTTGTAGAGAAAGCCACTGCTGGTAGTATCACTGAGTGGTCTTTTGAAGATGCACTGACACTGCTCGACTACTTTGCAATTGCTGTAACCATCATAGTCGTTGCTGTACCCGAAGGTTTACCTTTGGCTGTGACCTTAAGTCTGGCATTTGCTATGAAGCAGTTGATGAGGGATAGGGCACTTGTGAGGCATCTGGCTGCCTGTGAGACGATGGGTTCTTCAACCTGCATTTGCACGGATAAGACAGGGACCTTAACCACTAACCACATGGTAGTCAACAAAGTTTGGATATGTGAAAATATCAAGGAGAGGCAGGAGGAAAACTTTCAGTTGAACCTATCTGAACAAGTTAAGAATATCCTTATACAGGCCATATTTCAGAACACCGGTTCTGAAGTCGTGAAGGATAAGGAAGGAAAAACTCAGATCCTGGGGTCACCTACAGAAAGGGCGATACTGGAATTTGGTTTGCTTTTGGGTGGTGACGTTGAGACGCAACGCCGAGAACATAAGATACTCAAAATCGAGCCTTTCAACTCAGACAAGAAGAAAATGTCTGTTCTTACATCTCATTCTGGTGGCAGTGTACGCGCATTTTGCAAAGGTGCATCTGAAATTGTCTTGAAAATGTGTGAGAAGGTTGTAGATTCAAACGGAGAATCTGTTCCGTTATCTGAAGAAAAAATTGCAAATATCTCAGAAGTCATAGAGGGATTTGCTTCTGAGGCTCTGAGGACTCTCTGCTTGGTTTACACAGATCTTGATGAAGCTCCCAGTGGGGATCTTCCTGATGGTGGCTATACATTGGTTGCAGTTGTTGGAATCAAGGATCCAGTTCGTCCCGGTGTTAGAGAAGCCGTTCAAACTTGCCAATCTGCTGGAATCACTGTTCGTATGGTCACTGGTGATAACATAAGCACGGCCAAAGCTATTGCAAAGGAATGTGGAATTCTTACAGCAGGAGGTGTAGCGATCGAAGGTTCAGAATTTCGTAATTTGCCTCCACATGAAATGAGGGCCCTTTTACCTAAAATTCAGGTACTGAGTTAGTTCAGTAGAATGGATTCTTAATCCTCTAATCTGTCTCTTGAAATGTTTAGAGCATTTTAGAATAATCTTTTTTTCTCTCTCTCTAACTTCAGGTGATGGCTCGGTCTCTGCCATTGGACAAACATACACTAGTCAACAACTTGAGGAAAATTGGAGAGGTAGTTGCAGTGACAGGAGATGGAACAAATGATGCTCCTGCATTGCATGAGTCTGACATTGGACTTGCCATGGGAATAGCTGGAACAGAGGTTAGCCTTTGGTTCTTCTCTGTTACTGATTATTTTATCATTTGATAACTATGAATGTTTCATACATTAGAATGCCATCTTATGATGATTATTCCCGGGGATACACAGGTTGCAAAAGAGAATGCTGATGTAATCATAATGGACGACAACTTTGCAACGATAGTGAATGTGGCGAAATGGGGACGTGCTGTCTACATCAACATCCAGAAATTCGTTCAGTTCCAGCTAACTGTTAATGTTGTTGCTCTGATCATCAACTTTGTATCTGCTTGCATCACAGGTAAGTAGAATCAAACGCACACACACACAATTTCACCTATGATTGTTCCTCTGATCATAAACTTTCTCTCTTGCTTTCAGGATCTGCACCACTCACCGCTGTGCAGTTGCTTTGGGTCAACATGATCATGGACACACTCGGTGCATTGGCTCTAGCAACCGAACCTCCCAACGAAGGTTTAATGAAACGTCAACCAATCGGTAGAACCGCAAGCTTCATTACCAGAGCCATGTGGAGAAACATCATTGGTCAAAGCATTTATCAGCTGATTGTCCTCGGCATCCTCAACTTTTCTGGCAAACAAATACTCAAACTCAACGGCCCAGATTCAACAGCCGTTCTCAACACCATCATCTTCAACTCCTTCGTCTTTTTCCAGGTAAATAAATAACAACATTCACCATAAAATAAAAAAGCAAGAAAAAGGTGTTTCTGAAAATAACGACTAAAATGTTTTGCACAAAACAGGTGTTCAACGAGGTAAACAGCCGAGAGATAGAGAAGATAAACGTGTTTAAAGGAATGTTCAACAGCTGGGTGTTTGTTGCTGTGATGACTGCAACAGTCGGATTCCAAGTGATCATTGTTGAGTTCCTTGGAGCATTTGCAAGCACTGTTCCTTTGAGCTGGCAACATTGGCTTCTCTGCATTCTGATTGGATCCATAAGCATGATTCTAGCCGTTGGTCTTAAATGCATACCGGTTGAGTCGAACAGTCATCACGATGGCTATGAGCTGCTTCCTTCTGGTCCATCTGACTCTGCCTGACCTACTTCCTTAGTACGATTGCTACGTCATTTTTCTATACTTGATTTATTTTGCTACTTTATTCCGTCATAGTTATCTTTATTTCAATATGTATAAAATCTAACACGTTACGCGTTACGGTATTTTTGTTTTGTTTTGATTCTCTTTTTTGTCTTTGTGTGTCCACCAACCCAATCTTTTGATCTCTGAAAAAAGCTTTTCGTTAACGTTCTATGCTTGTGGACCTGTGCTCCCTTCTTTTGGACCAATTTTGAATAATATAAAACAAAGTTTATTTTGGTCGTCGCCTGAAAACAAAAATTGCTCTTGGCGGGAATTTAAAAGTCTCTTCTTCCTTGTTGTTATTCGAATCGTTGATATTCATGATGGGGAAAAAGCATCTCTCTCAGAAGATGTCAGTCTGAGAGAGATGCTTTGGGCCTTTTCTTTTCTTGTTCTAAAAACCCAGTGAGCTCCAAAGTTGTGTTACAATGTCTCTTTTGGAAACCAAGTGAAGAACATTTTGTGTTTTATCTCCGGGAACTTACAACCAAATGTTGACCCAATCAAACAGGCTCATCTCCGGGAACTTCTCAGGGTAACATTCACTAAAGCTCTAGAAACATTAGTCGCGACCACGAGCAAGACAAGAAACCTTTCATCAAACTGTGTCTTGTACTGTTGCGCATCAACACCTTGCTTTAAGCCAGCGAATAAATATTGAAGAATCAATCACACCAAGACAATCATTACTACTTATGAATCCTTTTTACCACGGAGCTGATTACAGACTTCTCGAGCCAAAGGCAACTAAGCAATGCCTTGTTATAAATCTAACAAGTGTGTGCAAAACCCAATGTCATTCCCACTTAAGAAGAGGCAGCAGAAATCTATGCCTGACAATGGTTTCACCAGAAACCGAAAACACAAAGTAGCACCATTCAGGCAAGGTGAAAACGGACACTAATATAAACCAAGATGATGGCCAGACATCAGCAAAATGACTCCAATGATATGATAACTAATAACTTAAGGGTCATAACAAAAGCACTGAAAAGTTCAAAAAGGATGAATCTGCTTAAATAGCTAACCAAACGAGGCTGAAACCTTAGCTAAGCTAATAACAGGTTCTACAGTGGTAGTGTTTCATGTTCCTTAGAGGAAAATATCAAAACCTTACTTCAAATGTGGACTAAACTATGTTCTCTTCCGTTGGATCACAGATCATCAATGGACTTTGCGTAACTGCAAACTGCAGAGTTTTTTATGACACTCACACACACACGCCAAGATATACCCAATGTTCATTTTCCAAGATTAGAGAAAAAACCGATAATTTTTTATACCATTCAATTATGAGTACCTTTGTAAGGATGTTCAGAAACGCATTACAATCAAAGACGAAGAATCAAATCATTTTGAGAATTTCTTTAGCTTCTCATCAGCATCTTTCAGTGCGCGCACAAGGTGCAGTATACGGTACTTTTGCTTCTCGGTTTCAATGGTCAATTCCTCCACCTAGTAGAATCCATGGTCAAAACTCCAAAACAAGCTACAAACCAACGCAAAAACAAACAAAAAAAACAAGGTAATGAAACAATGTGAACTGTAAGAGATTACTTTCTTTTGTTCTTGCTTCACCGTCTCGTTAGCTTCTTCGAGCTTTGTCTGGATTTGGGTGATCTTCTCCACAAGTTCCGCATCTGGAACGTCTGAGAACAAAGAATATATAATAACATCAAGAAGGACACATAAGTGGGTACAGTCTGAAGATCCGAATCAATTACTTTCTCCAGAATTCAGAGATTATTGGGAAGAAAGAACCTGTCTTGGTCGAGGCAAGAGCAGCTTCAAGCCTAGCCAATCGCTCCTGCAAAACAACACATGAATTGAGAGATAACTGGTTTAGGAATGTGGAAGGATTTGTTTGTTCATGTCATCGTCATCTCATAAAAATGATATAAAGAGATCAAATCCAAGAATCAACAGTAACAACTTTAGAAAACCCTAAGAAACTCAACCCAGAACAACGGAGATAAAAAAAGACCCAAACTTTGAATCAATTGATAAGGGTTTTTTGGTTTGTGGAGAAAGTTTACAGAAGTGAAGATAGAACCTGAGCTTCGGTGGCTCTGTGAAAGAAGGGTTTCAATGTCTCCGGCAGATGATCCGCCATAACTTCCTCCTCTCTACGCAGCCGCTTAGTTCCGGATTCAATTTTCTCTTAACACTTTCCCTTATTTTGGCCCTTACAATATCATCACCGTATTCTGTAACCAATTACACTCTATATATGCCAAATTATAGTGTTGAATATTTGCAAATATTTTTCATTTCACATCCTTTTTTTCTTCTAAGTTTCATAAAGCTCCAATTTTTATTTTGTTTTTCTCTCTTCAAAGTGTAGTGTTTACATGAATGTAGAGAGATAACTTAAACCTTTCATATCTTCATATCAAACTTGCAAGTAATATAGTATGGTAAAAATCCATACATATATATTATATACATTCCAGTTGATAATATTTGAAATATGTTCTAATTATTATTTTTCTATTTTTAAATTGGTAACACTATTTAAAACCCCGTCTTATCACCCCTGAAAAGAATAGAATTGTGAGAGGAAATGACGAAATCAGTGCTTATCATAGCATTTGTGATAGTCGTCATGTCATCTATGGCTTCGACCAGAGCAGCTGTGGATGGAGGTTTTGGGAGAGACGAGAAAGCGGTGGCGTGCGTCGTGACAGAGCTCATGTCATGCCTACCAGCGATACTCAAGGGAAGTAATCCACAGGAATATTGTTGCGAGAAACTGAAAGAGCAACAATCTTGTCTATGTGGTTACGCCAAAACCCCAACGTTTGGTCACTATATTACATCCGAAAATGCTCACAAACTTCTAGCGTCTTGTGGTATTCCTTATCCTACATGTTGAAACTCAAGACACTAATAAATGATGACATATATCAAAACTTTTAATGTAATAATGGTTATGATTGTGTTCGGTTTATTATGTCTGGTTCAAACTGATTCTATTATAGTATTCGGTCTTCTTGCAAATTTGTTTTAGCGAATAAAATCATGCATTGGAACTAATGAAAGAAAGGAAAGTTTAGAAATGTTCGTAGAAAATGTGTACATTTTCAAGTGTTTTATGATTTTCCTTATCATTTATGCTTAAATGTTTTTAGTGGACGGAGCTAATGAATATAATCGTGCTTATGAGAAAATATTCGTGTTCTATGAGAACTATGATCAAAGCTTTTGAAAGGAGTAGCAAGAAGTGAGAAGAGGTTTGTTGACTTTAAAGAGGTTTGTACGATTTTGTTCACTAATGCAGATAGATTGCCAAAAGTGCTTCAAGATAATTACAAAATGTAAAATCCACTGAGTAAGATGAGATTAATGCTTAACGTTAATCGTTAAATCAATAATAATATTTATACATATATGTACCATTAGACCGATGTACGTTAAAGAGTAAAAAACTTGAATATTGAAATCTGTACACTTGGCTCAAAAACAAGGAACCTTTTACTAAACCCTGCCTGAAGTTAATATCTATTTAAGCTTTAACCATCTTCGGATTAGTTAGCATCTGCCTTAGAGGTACTTGGATTGAATTCTCCATTTGTTGCAGTAACTGATGCAGAGAAGACAGGTTCAAGACTCTCGTTTATGCTCTTTGTTTGTCTCTTTACCCTTTTTGTTCTCTGAGGCTGAAGAGGAGTATCTCCTTCACCATTCGCTTCTTCCTTTGCTTTCTGAGGAAATCTAGATTTCGGAGTTGAAGCAGGTTTCCTCTGCAAATCACCGCAATAGCACATGCCTTTTAGTAATATACTCAAGCCATAAGTTATCAACTTAGCACCAATACAAGCTCGATATGTAGATCAGCTCATAGATCATGAACCGAACGAAATGGATCGAGACTTGACACACACTTGGTAATGAGAAAGGCGAAAAAAAAGTCCGAAGACTCCGAGTTTGTAGCATATTTACCTTTTTGTTACTGGGTTTCGTCTTTTCCGGTTCTAGGGAAGGTTCCTGTCCGTTATCCTGTCGTTCAGCAGCATCTTCCAACTCTCCCAAAGTTGCATCTCCTTCAGCATCTATTCTGATACATTTTATTGGCTGTTTTTTCTTCTGCCTGTCCTTTACCTGGAAGAAAAAATCAAGTTACGAGTGGCAGAATCTAGAAATTCATTTTTGAGTTACCTTCTCCTTATCTTTAACTATGAATTGCGAAATACTTATAAAGGTGACTAGAATGCTGTCCTATCCTCACCTGTAGTGGTAGTTCTCTGAATTTCTTCTCCAGTTGTGCTGCCTCTGCATCATCCATAAGCAACGATACCACATCCGCAGTTCCAAAAACATCATCACCCTGAACATGACCTCCTGTCATAACAAGCTGTTGAACTGTATTTTTCTGACTTGCCCTGTGCAAAATTTTCTCTTCCACCGTCTCCTTGCAGATGAGCCGATAAACAGTAACCTATAAGAGGTTTTTCGTTTCAGAAGAAGAGATCAGGCGAGAAAGATAATAATCCCATTGCCATTGGCAGATGCTTGTTCACTAGCATGAAGTTTTGGTTTTAATATAAAGCAACAAAGGAATAGGCGATCAAAGCAAAGTGTTCTTTGGATATGAAAGAAATTGGAAAAATAAATTACAGAGAGAATCACTTACATCTTTTGTCTGACCTAGACGATGAGCTCTGTCCATAGCTTGTAAATCCAAGGTGGGATTCCAATCACTTTCATAGAAAATGACTGTGTCAGCAGCCGTCAAGTTGATACCAAGTCCTCCAGCTCTGGTGCTCAGCAAGAATACAAAAATATCGCTCCTGCAACCATATAGGGTTTTACACTTGTGCACAGCAAGCCTCACGGGAACATTAAAAGAAAAAGGCTTGAGAAAGTTAATTCCTACCTATGCTGAAAATCCCTAACCATATCTCGGCGATCCATGATGGTGGAGGATCCATCAAGCCTGAGATACTTGTATTTTCTATAGTTCATGTAATCCTGACATAAAAATTAAGTCGAAATGTAAAGCAAACGTGTAGATATGCATGTTTGTTATACGTAACAGCAAATATTCATTTGTATTACCTCGAGAATATTCAGCATCTTTGTCATTTGTGCAAACAGGAGCACCCTGTGATTTCCAGCTCGAAGCCGCTTCAATAATATATCAAGTGTCTGCAGCTTCCCAGAGTCCTACGATCCAATTTTGTGATAAGAAACAAGAGCTCATAGTAAGGCCGCTAAATGTAATAGGAAGATGCAAAAGAGAACAAACTACCGTGAGCAACTTTGCAGGGTCAAAACTTTGCATTGGAGGGCAAGAACCAAATATTCTGTGCGTCAATTGAAGCGCAGGTTGCACAACTGGAAGTTCGGAATCAATTTCTTGGATTAAAGGATGTGGAAGGCTGTTCGGCTTCCTCGGTCCATTAGCTTCTGACGTTCGTGCAAAACCGATTAGTAGTCTCTTAAGCCATGGTTGATGCAATTCCTCTGTAATTCTGTATGCAGAATTTCGGTCCGAGCAATGAACGCTTACCTGACAAATGCAAATTCAAATAAAGCATGGTTAAGAAGACTTGGTAAGAAACTACCTAGGTTAGTAGTTGGCAACTTTATAATTCAAAGAAATCATACCGGTGGAGCTCTGGCTTTTGGGATAAAAGTATATGCAGAATGTAGGAGTTTGATATTTGAAAGTAGCCTATTCTGATGAGAGACCACTAGAGATTCAAATGAGTGACAGGTAGGCCCTGTGCCTAGTCTCCTTTTAAGCAAACTCGTTTCAACTTTTGATGGCATCAGCAACATTCTTGTGACAGCTCTGGTTTTAACTCTCTTGATGTTATCTCCACTAAGATCATGATCCATGAATTCCATATAAGAGTCTAATATTTCATCCAAGAATTGCCGCTCCCATTTCAGTATAGAGAATAATAGCCTTTCCATGACGGAACACAAAGCCAGATATCCAACTTCTGATGGTGATAAATCCATCAAGCGCGAAAAGCCAAATGCTCCACTTCCACTAACTGCTTGATCTACGCTACTATCAGATGGGAATATTGACCTAAGAATATACTCAGGTGAATATATATTAAAATGCTTCAGGAAGGATTCTCTTGATACGCCCCGCCCGATAGAAGAACAAAATGTTTCAGAGTTTTGGAGCATTTCTTTCTGCAGGAGTTTAGGTATCTGAAAGAGAATTAAAAGATCGAAATCAAAGCCAGATTTCAGTCAGAGACTATAAGATATTGTCGACCTCGGAACTTATTTAAGGTATTGAATTTCACCTTGTACGTTATGGGATTTTGATCACCCGAATAATGTACATCCTCTAGCTCACCAAAGGGAGGGGGCAAAAGAGAATTGGACATCACTCCAAAGTAGAGATACGAGCTCCCTTCATTCCTTTCGAACAACTCTGGATGGTTACAAACCTGACATGAGAGACACAAATATATTACCATAAGCCACAGTCTTGCACAATGTTGTTTGAGAGATAGATACAACTTCGTGTTAAATAATGTATGAGAAAGCAGGACAAGACGTTAAAAGAAAGCAGGAAGTAAAACTGGCTTGACAAGAGAGCTTGCCTTCCTAAGTTGAATGACGATATTCATTAAATTCAATATTTTCTTTTCATTAAAATGCCCACGGTTGCTATCAAACAACTCAGCCAGAGAAATTTTGTTCTTAATAGCCTGATAAAAAGCTTGTTGTCGAGAACTAAGCTTGCAGTGTACTGTAACTTCCGTCTTTGTAGTTAGCTCAGAAACCACATCCTTTTTGACACGTCGAAGCATGAATGGCTTTAATATTGCATGCTGTTTGGGAAAAGAAACAAAATGTGAGTGACTAGGTAGCTTATAAAAGGTAAAAAGATGCATCCGGTGTACAAACTTGAAGAATTAATGGAGAACCAAAAATCACTAACTGAAAGTGACAGAAACAGAAAACAAGAATCCAGAAGCTTTCCGTTCATGGGATATGCATACACATCAATGTCGTGTTTCCAAAACTCTCAAGAAGAATAAATATGCAAAAGGAATAATTTCATGAATCGAAAATGAAAGCGGAACCATAGTGCGCGAACCTATTCAAGGAGCCTAGCAAACTATAAAAAAAAGCAGACAGAAACTAAAAGAGCTTGAGGTATCGCTATGCTAATGCTGCAAACAGAAAGTGCAATCTCACCAGTCTGTTAAGCTGGTGCTCGTTCAAAGTGCCTCCATGTTCAGCATGATTCTCGATTCTGTTAATCAATGTGGATTATGCATCAGAAACAAGATTGTTCACTACAAACTTTTACTTACATGACCATCAAACCCAGACAAATAGTACATACCCTTTTGAGAACCACTCGTTAAATTGTTCATGACTGTCAAACAACATTGGCATGATGAAGTGCAGCAGGGCCCATAATTCTGCCATGTTATTCTGAATTGGAGTACCAGTCAGAAGCAATCGGTTCCGACAGTTGAAACTAAGAAGGGTCTTCCATCTTATACTGTCCAAGAAAAGGGAAAATGAAACTTGTATCAGAATTTAGCATTTCAAGACAGAAGTAACATTTTCATGCACTGGGAATTTAACGTACAAAGGGGTAAAAAAATTTAAAGAATACATATGATCATTGACACAAGCAACACCCTGATTCAACTGACTCGAGGGAAAAGTTAGAACCTGGTGGAACTTTTGATTGCTTGGGCCTCATCTAGCACCATATATTGCCATTTCACCCGGCGAAAATACTTTTCATCGGTTATTAAAAGCTGATAGCTGGTAATTAAAATATGAAAACCAGCATCCCTGAAAAAGAGGGGAGTCAACAGAGAAACTTAAGAAAAGAGCAAAGAAGATATATTGATTGCGAAGCCATTGAGAGAATAAGCAGAGTTGCACACAAATCATCTAGATGAACATCAACCCCAAAAAAATTATGTTTATAACCTAAAAAATATCACACAGCCGTTACCTTCGGTACATACGCTTGGGGTTGATATTCTTTCTTAAAATTGTCCGTTCTTGTAATCCTCCCCAATATGGAAGAGTTTTCAAGTCAGGACAGAAACGACTAATTTCATCAGCCCAATTGTTAAGAACAGACGCAGGGGCAACAACCAGAAATGGACCCCAAATGTTTTTTTCCTGTGTGAGAGGATGAATGAGTTTTAACATAGCCAAACCACAACAGATAAAAGGGACCAACAATTCGATTTACCTCAGCCAAATGTGCCAAGAACGCCATAGCTTGAATAGTCTTACCCAACCCCATTTCATCAGCAAGAATGCCATTCAAACCCTGGAACATATAAAAAAAGTAATCTTAGTATATACCCATTCTGATAGACGATTCCTCAGAGGAAAAATTTCCTCTATAAAGTGTACAAAAAATAAAAATGTACATAAAAGTTGAGCGAACCTGCTCATAACAATTAACTAGCCACTGAAGGCCTTTCATTTGGTATTCTTTTAGAGTTCCTTTAAACAACTCTGGAGTCTGAACTGTTGATGTAACAGGCATTGTAGATCTGCAAGTAGAGAAAAGTTTTTGGCTTGGTATCCTAAAATCATGAAGATAAAATGAGGCAATAACAAGATCACAAACTCACGGGTTATGCAAGTCTATATTGCCCGAGCCACAGACTGAGACATCATTTGGTGGGCCTTCCATGTCAGAAGTCTGCCGTAGCTTCATATATTCAGTGTCAAATGCATCTGTTATTTTTTTCTGCTTAGACACTGCCTCTTGGGCAGCTTTCAGGACATCTGCCTTCATTTTCGCATCTTCAGGATCCTCTACCTCAGAAGGTTCTGCTGCTGAAGTTTCTCGGAGCTCTTCGTCAACCAGATTTTCATCTCCTATCGATAAGGATTCAAAAGGCTTTGAATCGGCTTTGTTTTGCATGAAGTGACTGTAAAGTTCAGTCTGTTTAATAAGAAAATTGAGCCTCTGTTGCTGCCTTTGTGCCTCCCGAAGCTCCTGTTCACGTTTTAATGCCTCTGCAGCTTCCTTTTCCTGTTTTTTCCTCTCTTCTGCCTGTCAACATAGTCAAATTAATCCAAGTGCACCGTTCAAACGAACTCCAGCAGAAGAATGACATAATAACATTCGAAATTTACTACTTCCATTATAACTTTATCCCTTTATATAGCCAATTTTATAGAGTTGTGAGTACTATTTTAAGTCCTTATCTACAAAAAAGGGCAAAGAAACCCATGCAAAAAGCATGTATGATAAAATAAAATTGGCAGCAAAATATGTAATCAGATCTAGTTAGCAGCCTGTAAGCGTACTACAGAGTCTTAAGGAGAATAAAAAATGTACCATCTGCTTGTCAAACCGCTTCCAGAATAGCAGCATGTCTCTGGATATCTTTCTCGTGCGAATTGGTGCACTCCTTGGCAATTTATATGATCTAGCCACCTTAATTCTCACCTGTGAACTCAAAGTAACAGCAAATGAGAGCTTACTCTAAGATGAAATGCAAGAGAATGACAGTTTAGATTAATGAATAAAATAAAAGTTAAATGAGAAGGTAAGGCCATAATATGAGAGCCAATTTCAATTACCTCTCTTTGGCAACCATCTGCAAACTTCTTGGCATCACTTGACTGTTTCCGATGAAAAGTAGTGAAAACTCTATGGTGTTTTGGTATATCTCTTCTGACAATGTTGATCCAGGCTTTTTTAATCTTGTCCCTTTCTGCCTTTTCAATGACTGCAGGATCATTCTTCACCTTCAACTTCTTTGGTAGACTTCGTCTAACAATCTGAAGAAAGGATATATAAAACAATGTTAGGAAAAATAGATATTGTTGCCAGAGGCATGAAGGATACAAAACAATGAAAGTTTTCATAAAATACTGTCACAGGATCCAAACCTCATATGTATCCCCCTTCTCCAGAACCTTCACGTAATGGACCTGCAAAACACCACCCTCTGACAGAATTGTCCGTGCCGTACTTCCGGCAGCTCCTTCGGGAATGACAGAATTCATTGCAGCTTCTGACACCTGAAGGCTGAAGTTTGGGTTGGAGTTTGAAGCTGACAAGGCCTTCACTCTCGCTTGGAGAGATTCATATTGAGGTCGAGGCTCACCCATTCCATTACGGCTTTTAGCTCCAGACCTTTTATCGCTAGCCATCAGTTCTGCTAATGATCTCAGATCCAGAGTTCCTTTCAAGTAAAAATCTTCCACATGAATATCTGAAAAGCTTGGTAAGTTTAATGACGCCACCAGCTTGTCATAACTTGGAGGGATTTTGTAGATAACACCATCACTAATATCCAAATACGAAGGCTCATATGCTATTCTGCAAATGATGAAAATTTTGATATGTCAATCCAAAGACTATTAATAACTAAAAGGATTACACAGAGTTAAACGTTATCCATGGAACATTAACAACATACTTGGGGGTAATATCTGAATCACGATGGCTTCCTCGCCTTTGTGGGATCGCATCCGCTGCAAAATTCGACGACGTGTCCATGTCACACAATCTCCCATGGTGATCGTTCCCTAGTTTCCTACTTCTGTAACTGCCCACATTGCTCTTTCGCACCGCAACACTCATCAGAGGTGTGTGATTCCCTTGAGACTCCTTGGACCTACTTTTGAATTTTTGTATATGCTCCCCAAGCATTGATCTGTAATGCTCCTCAGTAACATGTTGATTGTAGTGGTCATCGCCATCCTCTGCATCATCATCAGATTCTGTCCACCGCTTTCTCTTCTTGGTGCTAGAATTTATTCCCGGTTTAACGCCGTTGCCGTAGTTTGCTACTACCCCACCTTTGATCATCACCAACCATAAAGACACAGATAAATGTCACTCAAAAGTGTCACAGTTGGTAGCAAACTTAATACCATAAAACCAATAAATTTTTTACCTTGATTGCCTCTAGTTTCATCCTGGCTACTACTCCCATAATAATCAAATTCATCTTCAGGTCTCGGAATTCTGAAGTTCATCAACGGCTGCAAGAGTGAAACTTTTTAGCCAGAAACACACAAAAATTCCAGAAAATCCCACTGAATTTTAACAGATAAGAGAAGCCACAATAGGAACATGAATAAGCTATAGAACTGCAATCACCAAAACTACATTCATCAGTGCCATATGATCATCCAACATGTACAAACCATCAGAGAACAAATCATAAAGTTTTAGTTTAATGGAAACCGCAGAAAAAAAGTTGAGACCGTAGAGACCTCGAGATCGAAGAGATTTGCGTAACGCGAGTTTTTGGGTTGCCTTCTTGAAGGATCCATGAGAGACAGAAGAGAGTAAAAGTTTCGGAGAGTGAAACCCTTAAAATCTGCTAATAGTTTGGAAACATCGTCACGGGAAGAAATAAAAAGAGTTCGTCTCGAGGAAGAACCCTAATCCTTGTACGATAGAGAAGAGGGAGAAAGGTAAAAGAAGAGATGCGCAAGATAGTGGACTCAGCCGGTACGGGAAGAAGACGAGACTACTAACATACGCTATTCCATTAAAGCTTCTTACCGTGCGCCCCTCCACAAAAATCATTTAATTTCCTTTTATCGTTTATGCCAAAACCCCTCCGATACCGGCCGTTCCGATAACGACGGCAACCATAAAGAGGTCGTTTTGGAAAAAATTAACTTTTCGGGGTTAAAAAAGATATGTAAGAAATATATGGGAAAATGTAGAAATATCGAAAGTCTTATTAACCCTAATTCCAATATACAAGATTTTTCCTCTTCGTCTCCAAAACACCATCTCTGCCGTCTTCAGAGCTCGGCCGATTTATTTCTCCAGGGGAAAGCGGCTGAGATTGAGAGATTTGCGAAAATGGCGGAAAGCAAAGAGAACTATGACCTGACCCCTAGAGTAGCGCCTAACCTGGACAGACACTTGGTGTTTCCTATACTCGAGTTCCTTCAAGAGCGTCAGCTTTATCCTGATGAGCAGATCCTGAAGTTCAAGATCGAACTTTTGAACAAGACGAACATGGTTGATTACGCCATGGATATCCACAAGAGTCTCTACCACACCGAAAACGCTCCCCAAGGTATCCTCTCTGGAAATGTCTGTGAAATTTTGCGTTTTGGGCTTGGTTGTTCGATGATGAATTTGGTGTTTGAAATTTTGGGAAAATGTGGTGATAGATATGGTGGAAAGGAGAGCAGAGGTAGTGGCGAGGCTGAAATCTCTGGAGGAGGCGGCTGCACCACTCGTTACTTTCCTTTTGAACCCTAACGCCGTTCAGGAGCTAAGGGCTGACAAGCAGTACAATCTCCAGATGCTGAAGGAACGCTACCAGGTTATGATTTGGGCTGATTAAATTGTTTGTTTTTGTGTTGTTTGATTTGCATTATCGAGGAACTCAATTTTTATATGTAATGTTTTATCAGATTGGTCCAGACCAGATCGAGGCATTGTATCAGTACGCCAAGTTTCAGTTTGAATGTGGGAACTATTCTGGTGCTGCTGATTACCTCTACCAGTACAGGACCCTTTGCTCTAACCTCGAGAGAAGTATGAGCGCCTTGTGGGGAAAGCTCGCTTCTGAAATTTTGATGCAAAACTGGGACATTGCACTTGAAGAGCTCAACCGTCTCAAAGAAATTATTGACTCAAAGGTCTGCTTTCCGAGTTTCTTCTAGCTTTTGTTGCCTTTGAGATCCCCGTTGATGTGAATATACTTACTAATTAGCATTTGGTGTTTCAGAGTTTTGCATCGCCGTTAAACCAGGTGCAGAACAGGATTTGGTTGATGCATTGGGGTCTCTATATCTTTTTTAACCATGATAACGGAAGGACACTAATCATTGATCTTTTTAACCAAGACAAGTAAGTTTAAACCTTTCTGTCATCTGCATCCCTCGCTATTCCTTTATAGAGTTTTTTAGTAGCAAGTAACATATTTATTTAGAAATTCATTTCTCCCTTTTTCCCATGTATATCATTTGAGACCTATCTATGCCTTCCCATTTGATTTCTTTTGCATCATAATTAGTTTTAGCTGAATTTGACATGCAAGATTGCTTTTATGTGCATCCCTCATTAGTCCCAACAGAAGCGTGATCTGAATAGAGAGTCTTTTCATTCTTTACGTCCGGGCCTTCTGTTAGGATTGTGCTTTTAGTTTATGCAGTATTGTGTTCTAATATTATATATATGTAGGTATCTGAATGCCATACAAACTAGTGCTCCACACTTGCTGCGTTACTTGGCAACTGCTTTCATTGTCAACAAAAGGAGAAGGCCTCAATTGAAAGAATTTATTAAGGTTATTCAACAAGAACACTTCTCCTACAAAGATCCTATTGTGGAGTTCCTGGCATGTGTGTTTGTCAATTATGACTTTGATGGGGCTCAAAAGAAGATGAAAGAGTGTGAAGAGGTACAGCCATTCACATGTATTTTGTTCTTTTCTGGAAATGGTTTTGGACAATATGATCAACATTCTGACATGTTATTACGGTGTAGGTCATTGTGAATGATCCATTCCTTGGAAAGCGAGTTGAGGATGGAAACTTTTCAACTGTACCGCTGAGAGATGAGTTTCTCGAAAATGCCCGCCTATTTATCTTCGAAACCTATTGCAGAATTCATCAGAGAATTGACATGGGGTAAGTTATCATGTTCGTTTACTTGTATTCGTTTCCACCTCCCAAATGTTGCTCAGTTTTAGTACCTTTTTTTTTCTATTCCTTGTGCATCAAAATTCTACAGTACTGGTTGCTTTTGATGAATTATATTGAGAATCGCATGGCCTTGTCAGGGTGCTTGCTGAGAAATTGAGTCTGAACTATGAGGAGGCAGAGAGATGGATTGTGAACCTTATCCGTACCTCAAAGCTTGATGCCAAGATTGATTCCGAGTCAGGAACCGTAATTATGGAGCCGACTCAGCCCAACGTGTAAGAAGAATACAATCTTTTCGTAATCCTTAATGTTTGAAAATTCTACAATCTAAACTCGTTTCCCACGTAATGCAGCCATGAGCAGTTGATTAACCACACCAAAGCTTTATCAGGACGGACTTACAAGTTAGTGACGCAGCTCTTAGAACACACACAGGGGCAAGCAGCTCGATAATCACAATTTTGCCTGTCGAAGCTTCCTTGACCCTTTTCTTGATAATCCTTGCTTTGTTTTCACTGGAATCAATTGTGTTTTGCTTTGAATTTGCCTCTACTTGGGAAACATGTCTACACACTTTGTTATCTTTGCAAAAGTTATATTTAATGTTAGATTCATACTTTTTAAAATTCAATAACCAAAATTGTTTAAGCTCCTGAAGATTGTTTTAATCAAAGCGTTTGAAGGTTTTTGATTTGTTACTAAGCCAACATAAGTTTCTGAGTGTTTCTAAGTCTTTTAAGATTAAAGACAACTTAGCATATGTCACCAAAAATTATGACGCCGGTAAATACAGGTCACGAGTGTTGCCTCTCAAAATTAAAAAATTACACCACGAATCCAACACAGCAGAGTCTTTAAAAGAGATATCTCCATTTTTTTTGTAATCTAACCTATGGGAAGTTTCTTCAGTATGAAGGACTGGCAGATGGTTTCAATTTCTTTGGAGGTGGGTTTCCTCCAGAGAGCACCACATACGAATAGAAACACAACATGGCAGCACTGCAATGAAACAGACATAAACACAAGGTTACATGAATCCACTAAAGGTATGTACATAAGACTCTCGTAGCTCACAAAAGGGTTTCTCACCTAAGCACAGCAAAAAGCCCGGCAGGAAACAGCTTCTTAGTCTGCAACAATGTTAAGCAGTTAGAGTCAAGCAAGCAAAAAGTTAAACAATCAGTATTATCACAAAGATGATGAATACCATAGAATAAGCTATGAAGTTCTTCCAGAAGACGACAGCTGAAAGCACTGCATTTTCAGGGTTTCAAAGAATGAGTAAGCACAAAAGCTTTCATAGATGAACAGAAACATTTAGATAAACATTCATGTGTACATAATGATTTTGATCAGAGATGACCAATTCTTTGAATCACACAGTGTACTTATATGGATTTTCATATATCCACTTGTCATGTGTAAGATACCACTATTTTCTTAATGAATTACAGATAGAAAGTAGTGACTACTAAACACTTTATTAATTGTTCCTGGAGAAAGTAAACGAAAATTACCTGCTTGACTTAGTATATAAGGGAAACTAGATTTTCCCTGTCGCCAAATCTTTAAGCTCAATGTACTAAGAGCTAGAAGGCCACCACCATAGAGGACCCCTGTACTTAAACTTGCAAGATTTCGTGAAAACGCAAATCCAAGAAGCCCTCCACTTATAACGAGACCACCTGAAAAAGTGTCATTTATGAAGCAGAATCAACAACTACACGTTACCCAGACAATGAACACTCTCTCATATGATATGAAAATGGGAAACGTATAGCTTCAAAAGTTATAATAAAAAAATTAAAAAAAACACTTTAACAGGCAGCTTAGCAATGCTAAGATTTCAAATTGAGTTTTGAGAGTGACAAAGTACCATAAGGTATGCCAAAACAGAAGTCATGGATCTTTGCTGCTCTTTTTGGCTGTGTGGCAACATGTTCCTCTACTGGCTCTGTTATAATCTCTTTACTGGTAGCAGATTTATCCACCGTGGAATACGGTTTTGATGTTTTTTCGACAAAAGATTTTGAAACATCAGCTGTATAGCTCAGAGAAGCTGGTGTTTCTGAGCTATTCCCATCAACGCTTCTAACTACAAAAGACTGCACCATTTTAAGCGAATTAACCACTAGTGACACTATTAGTTCCCAAACGAAGTATTCTAAGCACATAAGCGATACGCAAAGAACTGGATATGATGTTTCAAGCTATCTAATACTTTGTCAGAAAATGTAAGCAAAACAGTAAGGGAATGCATTTGTTGACAGAAGGTTAAACCATACAACATTCCCTACCAACTCAGACATAGAAGAGGGAAGCAATTCAAGTCAACCATTTCTAGAAAACATAAGCTAATGTCTGAGTACGACTAAAATCAATCAAGCTCGTAACTTTTTTGACAATAATCAGGAAATTATAACATATACAATAATGGGCATCATCGAAACCAAATCGAGATGAAGAAATCTACGTCTTTTTCAGGCGATACTCGAGAAGTTTACCTCAGGACGGAACCTAGGGCATGGAAACGATCGGCTGTGGAAGTAAAATTGGCGATTGGTGGAGGAGAAACAAGCAAGCTGGGAGATTTTCGCTGCCATCTTCGAGATCTGAGATTGAAAAACTGAAGTGGAGATTCAAAGGGAATGAAATGGAGAAAAAGAAGAATCGATTTTGGGGGAATGGAGCATGGTTAGCACGAGAGGGAGTGGTTGATTTTGTTTCAGCCGGCGTTGAGGACTCTATTGTTGAAACGAAGAAGATGCTGATCGGACTATCGTGACCGTCCGTTCGGTTTTGAAAAATCGACCGGTCAAAATGTGGCGAGGAATTACGCGCATATGATTATCGTTTGGATTTATTTTGTTAGGACTTCTTTTTTGGTTAAGTTTTTTAGTATTATCTATTATATACGGTTTATGTTTGGGTTGAATCGAATTGCAATTTAAACTATTATCATTAAAAAAAATCAAAATACAAGTAAAATTTCGGGTTTTTTTTTCTTTTTCCAATTGCTGTTTCGCATTCAGTTTCGAATTTTGGGAGATGAAAAGAAAAGAATGCATTTAAATGATCTTAGTTGGTTTAGACTTCGATTTCGGTTTAGTTTTTAAATGGGCTCGAATTAGTATCACGCTCTTTATTGGGCTTATTTTATTTAAAGCCTTGTGGCAATAGTTGTTTACTCAGTTGACAGTCCAAGAATAAGGAGAAGTTTTGCACACAAAAAAAAAGAGAATAAGTAGTAGGTTACAATTGTGTAACTCACTTTTTTTTCATTGAGTATTTTGGATCTATCCAAATTTTCTCATTTACTACTGTATGTTGATTTTAATGATTCAAAATTTGGCTAAAGAAGACACAAAATGTATCAAAATAAAAGCCAATGACTGGGTTACCTGTTAATCTAACAAAAAAAAATTTAAACAGTTTTATCAATTCACCAATATGAAAAAATTTGGCAAATCACCAAGAGAAAAAATTTAGTTCAAAAATTTCAATCAGACTTTAATGTTTTCACAAGAAAAAAAAAGAAAAACGAAAGACTTTTCCTCACATCTTGATGTTCAACAAACAGTACGCTACGGCCCAAGACCAAGACTCACCGACAACAACAAAAGTCTTTTCAACTTTTTTATGTTTTAGATCAGTCTTTTATTTTTCTTGTTTGATACAATTTTTTTTTCTCTCTATAATGATGTCAAAACTGGAAGTAGAGATTTGAAATGTTTTTGATCGATCGATGAGCCATTGTTATCGGATAAACAATTAGAGCAATTTTTTTCATTAATTGTTTGGGACTGTTTCAGCACAATTCATTCGTTTCAGTTTCATTTTCTTGAATTTTTTATTTTTTATTTGTTAACTTCATCCTCTGGAATTAATCGTCTGTATTCCCTACTTGATTTCAACATCCCTAAACCCTAATACATTCCACTCGTTGCTTGACTTGCAAGTTGTAGTAAGTGGACTTATGAAGAGACAAGTGTTTCTCTCGTAATCTCTTATGTGTTAGATACCATATCCAATACCATTAATTGTATTAACTACTATTAGATAATACCAACACGAATTCCGTAATCTCCATAATGCCATTTGGGTATATATACTTCCATGTTCTTTTCCTATAACTAACTATATACAGTTTATGTATGTTAAAGATCATCGTAATAACACTAAACGATTTTCGACTGATATTTTAATTGTCATTAGCCATGGATCTTCGTTTCTTGGCGTCGTTAACCATTCTTCTCGGTCTGTTCTACGTCAATTCCAATACCGCAGGTCATCATCAATCTCTCTTGATTTGTGTATATAGAAACTATAATTTAATATAACTGTGCCATATATAGAGACTATTTTAAAATCAAAATCAATAAAAAAATATATTGAACTTTCGATATACATACCAGGTATATTAATGTTTTACGGTACTTTAAATTATTTAATAAAAAAATTTCAAGTGATAGATATGTTTTAGAGTATTTTCTCTATGTTTTATTATAAATAACTTATTCTGGTCAAAGCTTAAATTTAAATAAACAAAAGAGGGAATTTAGTTTGTATCATGAAATATAAAGATATGGATATCAAAGAGTATTATTCGACATGTGCTATTATTAATATGCGGATTTATATATATATATACAGTTGGACAACACGTCGGCGTTTGCTACGGAAGACACGGTGACAATCTCCCGTCGCCGGCAGAAACCGTTGAACTCATTAAACAGAATAAAATCCGGCGAGTTAGGCTATACAGTCCAGACCACGACGTTCTCGCCTCCTTACGTGGCTCCAACATCGAAGTAATGTTGGGCCTTCCTAACCAGGACTTACAGCGCGTGGCCTCGAGTCAATCAGAAGCGAACACATGGGTCCAATACAACGTGATTAACTACGTTAATGACGTCAAGTTCCGCTATGTATCTGTTGGGAACGAAGTGAAGATCTTTGACTCTTACTCACAGTTCCTAGTCCCGGCCATGGAAAACATTGACCGGGCGGTTTTAGAAGCCGGACTCGGTGGTCGTATCAAGGTATTGTCAAAGCCATACATATACCGTATGTCGATTTTCTGTTTGCGTTTGCGTTTCCTACATAATTTGGAAGTTTTTCTTTTTGAATGAAAAACCTATAATTTTAGCATTTTGACCATAAGTTTTTCTTTCATTTACAGTTTATGTTTTCATAATTATCTTACAAAAAGTTGAAATTTCTATTTTTTTAATGGAACTCTTGTTTTACAAACGTACAATAGTTGTGTCTGAAACAATTGGGCCCTAAATTATGTTTTAATTTATACGGAATTGCGTACCTTTTTCTCGTTAAAAAGATCTGTTTTATTTTTAATGCTGACTCTTAACAGGTATCTACGGCGGTAGACATGGGAATGCTCGAAGAGTCTTACCCGCCTTCGAAAGGTTCGTTCAAAGGAGAAGCAATGGTGCTTATGGGACCAATCATCCGTTTCTTGGTAGACAAGAAATCTCCTTTGCTCTTAAACCTCTACACTTACTTCAGCTACGTGGCTAATCCAAACCAAATCCCACTCGATTACGCTCTCTTCAAGGCTTCTCCAGGAACCTTCTCGGACCCTCCAAGATTTTACCAGAACCTATTCGATGCAATGTTAGATGCGGTACACTCTGCTCTAGAGAGAGCCGGTGGTGAATCTTTGAAAGTTGTTGTGTCGGAGACTGGATGGCCAACGGAAGGAGGAACCGCGACGAGTTTGGAGAATGCGAGGATTTATATCAATAATTTGATTAATCATGTGAAGAATGGGACACCGAAGAGACCAGGGAAAGAGATCGAGACTTATTTATTTGCGATGTATGATGAAAATGGGAAGCCGACTCCTCCTGATGTTGAGAAGTTTTGGGGATTGTTTCATCCTAACAAGCAGCCTAAGTACGAGGTTATCTTTGGTTGAGCCAAAGATAATTATGATACTATATGTTCATAATTATGTTCTGAGTCTCTATGTTCATCACGTATGTCCTATACCCCAACTACCCAAAAATTATGATACTTTGTCAACAAGTAATTAGTTTCAGTAACTTTTTTATAAGATAGAAAACAATTAGATTTCAGAATTTATTGTCTAACTAACGAGAAACGAAAGTCATATTTTTATAATTGTTGATGGCTAGTTTGTCTAATGACGTAAGGATACAATAAAATGGTCCACACTCGACGTGTGATTACCGGCTTGTACCATGATTCCAAAATGCAAGTCATCATCGCATTTGGTTTAGAAGATTACTGATTCACAATCTTCCTACTTCTAAAATAAAAATCCGTTATCTCGATGAGCTATTTTCGTAAACATTAAATTGCAATATCCATTTAGTATTTGAGATTGAACGTGTATCTGACTCGGTGGACGCTTCGTTCCATTTAACAGTAAGATTTTAGTGTCTAGCTAGTTAGGCCCTATTGAAAGCTACATCCCGGGCCGGCTTCGTAGGGGGACATGGACTGCGACCGCCTTAAAGGACCCAAATTTATTTGCCCTAGGGTCCATGTATGGAAAATTCACACTTCAGACTTTTCAAAGCATAGATTATAGTGATATGTATTCATGAACGGTGATTTAATGTATAACATTCCAAAACTAGTGATGATATGTCTCGATGACTTTGTTTCATTTCATTGACTTAAATATCACTGATTCACTTTATAAAGTCCTGCGATTTTATATATCTAAGCATAACCAAAAATCGATATATTAACATCCTCTTTTAATTGTTTTCTTGAAGATGTCTAAAGATCAATCGAGTTGCTTAGCCTCACTACCACTGTTACTTCTTCTTCTCAGCTTCCTAATGGCTTCCTTCTTCGACACGGCAGGTTCAATTATCTTTCTTAACCTATTGATAATATCATACTAATTGATCTGTTTACCGTTAGTTTCAGTGACTAAATTTTATTCTTACTACGTACTGATGGTCTTAATTTGGAAATGAAGCTGGACAAATCGGAGTGTGCTACGGGAGAGTTGGAAACAACCTGCCACGTCCGGCAGATGCGGTGGCGCTTTACCGGCAACGTAACATCCGGCGAATGCGGCTTTATGATCCCAACCAAGAGGTTCTCGCCGCTCTACGGAGCTCCAACATCGAGCTTATGCTCGATGTTCCCAATCCGGATCTCCAGCGGATCGCCTCCAACCAAGCGGAAGCCGACACATGGGTCCGAAACAACGTCCGCAACTACGCAAACGGTGTGAGATTCCGCTACATATCGGTTGGGAATGAGGTGCAACCCTCGGACCCAGCCGCGAGATTTGTCCTCCCTGCGATGCAGAACATCGAGAGAGCGGTTTCAGGCCTCGGGATCAAGGTCTCCACAGCTATAGACACCAGAGGCCTTAGTAGGTTTCCGCCCTCGAACGGGTCGTTCACACCGGAATTTCAGAACTTTATCGCGCCGGTGATAGATTTCTTGGTAAGCAAGCAATCTCCTCTGCTTGTGAATATCTACCCTTACTTCAGCTACATTAACAACATGAGAGACATCCGATTAGAGTACGCTCTGTTCACGTCACCTAACACTGTAGTCACTGACGGATCAAACTCATACCGAAACCTCTTCCACGCACTCCTAGACACTGTTTACGCGGCATTGGAGAAATCAGGAGGCGGATCAGTGGAGATCGTGGTGTCGGAGAGCGGTTGGCCGACAGCGGGAGGAACCGCAACGACTGTGGATAATGCAAGGACTTATGTGAACAATTTGATACAAACTGTGAAGAGTGGATCTCCGAGGAGGCCAGGGAGAGCTATCGAGACTTATATATTCGGTATGTTCGATGAGAATCAGAAGAGTCCTGAGTTTGAGAAGTTCTTTGGACTGTTTCTTCCGGATCAACAGCCTAAGTATGGCGTCAATTTCAACTAACACCCTTCAAGACAATCACACTAGTGATCTGAGTTCAATGGAATTTGAGGGCTTATATTGTAAAGGTTTTCAAAAAGTGGGAACTTGTAATAATACTGAGAAATAAGGAGACAAGAAAAATAATAAAATGAGCATACATACATGCAAGTATGTTTTGCTCCATCAGTTTCGACATATAACTAACTAGAACACCACGTGTGTAGAAAACTCACATTCTTAAAGACTTTTCAATAACTTTGATTCATTCGTGGACTTGAATCTCCGTTTCGCTATAGTATAGTATTACCTCACCATCTCGTCGAAAACATATTAGACTCCATGTCAGGCTTTTTGTTAGTTTATAATTTTCTTTAGTATTTTTTTTTAAAAAAATTGATGTCCTGAGTTTTTTTAGGTACATAAAATTCAAACCAAATCGAAACCCAATCTCACTTAGTGTGGTGTAGTTTTTTGTTTTGTTTTGTTGTCCTCTTAATTGAAGTCTAACAAGTAACAAGTCGTTTTCCTTGTGTCTAGTTGATAATAGTTATACACCTTTCCCCCTTACTAGGATTGGGTAGAGACAATATCAATGGTGTATACAAGTTGGTATGGTTTGTACAATTCGAAAGGTTTTGGTTTGGACAACATAACTACATAAGGTTTTCTCATTTAAAAACAAACACTTGGAGGAACGTGACTGCTTCACCCTATCGAGTAGTGTATGGTGAAACTCCAACATACGTATATGGATCACTTCACTGGTTAAGCCACCCGTACGATTCGAAAAGACATATAGTGTCTTTTGATCTTTACACTGAAACTTTTGAAGTGAATCTGAAGACACCAATTAACACTTGTTGATCATGTTTCTATACGCAACCTAAATGACCATTTGTGTGTATCAGAGGGGGAATGACAAGAAGCAAGAGATATGGTCGTTAAATTCAGAACAAAATTGGGAGAAGACGTATTCGATAGATTTTTGAATATAACTTCCGCTTGGTTCTTTTGCAAACCGATTTTGCCAACACGAGCAATCACAACTTTTAAGAAAAATAAGATTATGCTTCATAGGTGGAAAATATATGGCCGTTTTTTTATTTATTTTACATGAAATTTTTTAAATATCAGTTTCATGCTAAGTACCTAGAGCGATAATGATGACAACAAGAAAATTCATATGCCACTTTACTATGGGGCTGATGATACATTATCATTCTAGCATATTAGTACCTGACTACACATACATACTATATATAAGTTTATGCAATGATAGACATTCCAAGACAGATGGTTTTGATTCACTCATTGGCTTCAACCCCAGGTTCATTTTCTCTATAAATTAGACGCAAAAATGCTACAAAATATGAATATACTGATATTTTTGAGATTCACTCGCCTTGATCTTGTTTAAGGATGGAAACTATCTTTGTAAGTGAACTAAAACGATGATGCTAATGGATATGAAAACAAAACTCAGTTCTGTATGTGTGTGAAGGCAGAGAAATAAAACGAGGAACCGGTTAAAGATTCTTCATGTTGCAGAGGTTTATTTGTACCAACCAGCAAGAAAATGCCGAAGCAGGAAACATAAGGCGCAAGCTAGTGCCTGCAACAGAAACACAAAAACCAAATTTGTAATCTCTCTCTCTCACAAGTAACAAAAGCCAACTTGTATTTAGAGATAGATGGGCATTAACAAGCTTACCTGGAAAACAAGAAGATGGATACAAAGAGACTTTTCTGATTTCCTACCAAATATCCTCAAGTAGACGTTGACGACCGTCCCATCTTTTGTTCCCGTTAATAATCCCGTAGCAGGATCAAACCTGGTTCAAAAGAGAGAGCAAGAGTCATGTGTGTCGGCTCTGCTTTTATGTAACAGGGGGAAAAATTAGCTTACTTCGGGAGACGATGCCGTGGACATTTCACAATGCCAGCAAGCTAAAGAGTTACACAATAGCAAGTTAGATGCTTAATAAGAAACTGAAAGTAAAAGAAAGTGTGAGAGGGAGAAAGGCGATCAAACCTGCGGAAGCGACAATAGAAAGTTCAACACTTGAGGAAGAAAAAAGATTAGGAGGGTTTCACTGCAAAGAAGATTTTCCAGAAGATGGAGTTAGTTAGTTGCAAGCTTCACACTTAAGTTAGATGCAAAACCGCAAATGATGAAACTGAGAAGAGGGAAACAAGGTCTGTATGGCTGGAAATACACCTGAAGTGACCCAGAATGCCAACAACTGCCATAGTCATTCCTGCAAAGACTGTGTAAGTGTCTCCAACAAAAACTGCAGAAGGGTACCTAACAACAAGAAAGAGAGGACATGAATGTGGTAAGAGAAAGCATTAGATTTGTAACCTTGGAGACTTAAAGCATTACTTCAGCTAAAGAAATGTCAAAGTATTCCAGAGAAAAGACTTGAAAGTATTACCAATTGTAAGCAAGCATTGCCAAGGATGTTGCCATCAATGGCTGAGTAAGATATATGGAGAAGGCATGAGCTTGACGAAACTCAGTATCCACAGATGCTCCGATTTGCATAACGTTGTGTATCAAGATCTACAAGTAACTGAGATGCATCATATCTTTACTTAAGAGAAACCAACAAGAAGGAAAATGGGACGAAAGAATGAAGAATTCCAACGCATTTTGACTGCAGAACTTACAGCAGCTGCAATAACTACGGTTTGACCGATTTCAAGGCCATTCAGACCAGCGTGAATGTTTATAGAATTAGTGCAAAAGACAGCCAGTAGCGCCATATATAACTTGTATATCCGTCCTGCCACGATAACAACACAATTAAGGAAATTAATTTGAAAATAGTTGCTGCACGATATAACACATGCAAAAAGAATAGTTGTACCTAGATCAAGTATTTCCAAGCCAACATAAGAAACTAGAGGTTTTGGTATAACGATAGTTGTATGTCCAGCATAAGCCATTAGCAGTGGAAGGGTTGCAAAAGATGGTAGGAGAAGTTTCCTGCATATTTGACAAGAATTAATATGTGATAAAAGTTCACATATGAAGTTAATCAAACAAAACAAGAACTGCACCTACACTCTCCAAGGCACATCAAGGACGTCATCTACAAATCCAAGCAAAATCATGAAGCAAATAGATGCCAGTGCTGCATTGTACTCCACAAGCCACTGCACACCCAGATAGATGAAATGTGTCTTAAAAGCATTAAATTAGCCAAGAGTTGCTAAATTCATAGATCACATCCGTATATCAACAAAATATTAGATTTCACAAAACAACAACAGGGTTTGACACATGCGAAGCAGAAGAAATGAAGTTTGCATAAAAAATGACCCATTCAGGCAAAATAAATGAATGACCAAGCTTGTAGATCAGAACACTTACCAACGAATCTTCAGTGAAATTAAAGAACTGAAAAATTATCGCCACAATCAAGAAGACAATACCGACAACAATTCCCAATGACTCAGGCCTACAAAGAAACAAGATGAACAAAAAGTGAGAAATGGTGAAAATCAGCACACCTAAACTCTTTAATCCGACCACATAAGCAGCAGTCAGATGTCCCAGAGATCAAATCAAGTCTAGCCTTCGATAGAACATCCATTTCTACCAAAAAAAAAATCATATCTAAGAGACATCCATTTCAAGAAAAACGGTGAACACTAATACTAATTTGAAACCAAAACAACTAAAGGAGACAAATTCAAGGGAAAAACTTACACTTTAACTTCTCCTTGAGGCGTGCCTCTTTTATTGATATCAAAACCAAACATGTTACGCCTCAGAACATATTTAGCAGCCACAGGAATCAATTTGAGTGTAACAAAAAACCCCACCAAGCTAAGCCCAGCGTTAATGAGGATCGGACGCTTGAGCTCATTATCAACATTGTAATGGAAACAGAGAAGGTAGAGGTAGAGCGAACACAGAAGCGAAGAGATCACGAAGATCACGCCCAATTTCGGCGGTGCGAGACGGAAATCTTCTGCGGAAGAAATGGTCTTATGCTCCGCCGGCGTCGACGGCGTTTTCTCCGATTTAGTTACTGAAGAAGTTCTCTTACGGGCAGTCATGGCGGATCCGTTGGCTCCTTCGGTTCCCCGCCTCTGGATTTTGCTTTCTCGACTTTTCGCTAAAGCTGAAAGTTTGTAGCTTTCAAAGCACCGCACGCGTCACAAGCCCAAGTTGGACTTGCCAATACGGCAGCGTATCCAGAGTTTAAGAATTTTTTCAATTTCATTCCAGAAGAAATCAAATTTGTTAAAAAGGAAATTTTATCTTTTTTCCAAACCAAAAGTTTAGCTTATGTGGATGTTAAAAAAAAACAATAATAAAAAACTGAGAAAAAAAAGAAGCAATAAAAGTATCACATATTAAAAAAAGAAAGCTTTTGCTTTCCCTCGTACACAATATTAATGAAGAGTATGTAATACACAAGTTTTCTGCCAAAACTTCTAATTAGTTTACTACAATAACTCAGCTATGTCTTTATATGACGAATTCGAATCTGACCACTCAAAGTATACAAAACAAGAGTGTCAAAAAGTATACACAAAAGTTTAATGGTTTTGGTTTATTTCGTAAAACCGATTCGAATTTTATTGAATAAATCCCGGTTCAGAGTTTTCTTCAACAAAAACTACCAATTAATTAAGACTAAATCATATCAATTGATCTTCGCATGCCAATATGAGCTCCAAGGAGTGGTCCAATGTTCCCATCCAAGACCGATTTCAGGTCCAGAATCTCTAAACCGATTTTCAAATCGACCACCATCTTCTGACCCTTACATATCTCCTGGTTTCTTCTACTTTCCATGGTTCCACAATGTTCTTGCTGTTGATTTTATTTACATCCGAAATATTTTGCTCTTTTGCTATCACAAGCAGCTTTTCCTTTAACCGGTTTAGAGCTTTGATTCTATTTGCAAACCGGTTTCTTTCTCCTGCATCAAAAAATTCTTATATTATAATCTGCATAAAATGCAGTAAACCAAAGTATAATACAACACCAAGAGTACCTGATGATTCTACGGTTATGCCACTCGGAAGATGTTGAACACGAACCATATGCTCAGCTAATTTATGATTCTCTTTTGCAGGATAAGATACAATCAAATCCTCCTCCTTTACTTCAAAATCAGGAAATGCTTTCAAGAATAACGGTATGATTTCTACAGAGGCTAAACATTCCTGCAGCAAAACAAAACATATTTTAGTTCTTTACAAGTGGGTAAGAAAATGAACAATGAAGTGATTAACTTTGATAAGAGAAGTTATTAACTTATAATGTATACCTCATCAGAAGTTGAACTTGTGATGAGGCGGTGTATGCCTCGCTCACCTAAGAGATATCCGTAAGCAAACTCGAATTCAAACTCTATTGTGGCTGAATTTACACCATTTTTATTGCTCAAGAAGCTGCATTTCTCAGCCACTCTTGCGTTTTGGCCTAGCTTTTCCGCCTATTTGATGTACATGCTTACAACTTGCTCTGTCCATATCTGCAAATCCTCAAATTCTTATTAGAACATTATAGAAAGTAAGACACATTGTTGAGAATAGAAATCGACCTGAGATTTTGTGTCTTGAGATCCAGATTGGATAACCATACATGCACCTTCAGCGTCATACTGATCCCTAAGGAGCTTAGACATTTCATAGTGATGCAAAGATCTGCTTACATCGAGCGATGAATCGTAAGCTTGCTCAAAGAGACTGTAATCTATAGCATCATATATCTCCCCAATTGTATGATTAACTTAGCTTCTTCAGCCTAATTAACAAACCATTCAAAACTAAATGTAATGCAAGAGAAAAAAAAAATTCAAGAAGATTTATTTTGAGTAAACCAAAAAAACCTTGTATTTGAGGTCTTTGAGGGAATCAACTGCTTTCGCACAATCAGCTAATTTGAGAAAAATCTCATCAGATTTGGTTGGATCATCCCATAAATCATAGTAACGCATTGTTTCTTCTTGCTTTATCCATTGCTCTTCTTCGAGCTCAAGAGCATCCGGTGCAAACATCTCAGCCTTAGAACAACATCTTTGATCTTCTTCTTTAGTGAAAGCAGTCCTGAAGCAAAATTTGAAACACGATTATACACAAATACTAACAAACCAAAGCAAAATTCACAAAAAAAACCCTTTCAAAAAAGCTTAAAGCTCTCAACTTTATCTGAAGAAAGAGTAGAGTCCTAGAACCCAGTTCCAAATCTACTATTTTTCTTTTACCTAAATACTCTAGATGAACACGAGAGAGAAAGAGAGATACCCAATTGCTTATAGACGGTGTCCATGTCATCCATGGAATGAGAGGATCGAACAGAGAAGAGAAGAGATTGAGATGATGTTCTCTTGTCCAAATTTCTTGAAAAGCACCCCCATGAACAGCCACCGCATGTAAACTTTGCCGCCATTTTTGTACCCCAGAGCTCCGACTAAAATATCAAATGGGGTTTAAGCTCAGTTCTTGTCCGCGTGATGGGTCTCCGCAACCTTATCTTCAGGTTCTGTTTTAAATTTCGAATCTTTTATGTCTTCCACATACTAGCAAACTCTCTTCATTTGTCATAAACAAAACCAAATTTGATACAATTATACGAGTATCACTAGTTGTTGGTGATTCATAATCTAAACATGCATATGATAATTTGAAGGGTATTTACGTTATTATGTGTAGGGTTTGGACTTAGACTGAAGAATTTCGAGCCGATACGATGCGTTTTTATTCTCTCTGACTCTGAGTCTCTGACCATTGACTATCCTTTCGACGGAGTTGCTTATCCCGGCAAAAAGTCCGCGCGATTGCATCCCAATTTCGTAGTGATACGCTAAAACGAAATGGTGGTTTTGATTTCAAGTATAGTGAAGATTTGCGGAGTGAAGGCAAAGCTTGAAGACGGGAGTTTTGGCGTCAGCTGCTTGATATCCAGACCCGAAGTTCCATTTTTCTCAGGTACCTTTCTCTCTTTTTGTTGAAATTTGGAAGATTTTTCTCGGTTTCGTGATGGGAGTCTGAGGAAAAAACTCAACTTTTCAGTAGGGTTGAGTGAGACGAAGAAGAAGAAATGTGCAGTTTCGGTTAAGTGTTTAGCTGTGAAGAAAGAACAAGTTGTTCAAAGTGTGGAGAGAGTTAAAGGGACAATTTTTCCCAAGAAAGCAAAAAATCTCATCATTAGCGAAGGAAGAGATGAAGATGAGGAGTATGGGAAACTTATTTGTCCAGGTTGTGGGATTTTTATGCAGGACAATGATTCGGATTTACCCGGATATTATCAAAAGAGAAAGGTCACTGCCAAGAACTTGGAAGAAGAGGAAGATGTGATTGAAGATGAGATTGATGGGTTTGAAATGGTTGATGATGATGAGGAGGAGGAGGAGGAAGATGATGAAATGGATGATGATATCAAGAATGCATTAGAGGGTAGCAGTTCTGAAAGTGAGAACGAGTTTGACTGGAACTCAGATGAGTGGGAAGAGAAGGAGGAAGAAAATGATGTTGAACTGGATGGTTTTGCTCCGGCTGGTGTTGGATATGGTAATGTCACAGAGGAAATGGTGAAGAAGCAACGGGTTTCAAAATCAGAGAGGAAGAGGATAGCTAGAGAGGAGGCAAAGAAAGACAAGGATGATGATGTGACGGTGTGTGCTCGTTGCCATTCTCTGAGAAATTATGGCCAAGTGAAGAATCAGGCTGCTGAAAACCTCTTGCCTGATTTTGATTTTGATAGGATGATCTCAACTAGACTAATAAAACCGATGAGTAATAAATATAGTACTACGGTTGTAGTCATGGTTGTTGACTGTGTCGACTTTGATGGTTCGTTTCCCAAACGAGCAACCAAGTCTTTGTTCAAGGCGCTTCAGAAAGCCGAAAATGATCCCAAGGTTAGCAAAAACCTCCCAAAACTGGTGCTTGTTGCAACAAAAGTAGACTTACTCCCGACACAGATTTCACCAGCTCGGTTAGACCGATGGGTGCGCCACCGTGCCAAGGCTGGAGGTGCGCCTAAGCTGAGTGGTGTGTATATGGTTAGTGCTCGGAAAGATCTTGGTATTAAGAATCTATTAGCCTACATCAAAGAATTGGCTGGTCCACGAGGAAATGTATGGGTTATTGGAGCCCAAAATGCCGGGAAATCTACTTTGATTAATGCATTCTCCAAGAAAGACGGTGCAAAGGTCACAAGGCTCACTGAAGCTCCGGTTCCTGGAACAACTCTTGGAATACTGAGAATTGGTGGAGTATTGTCTGCAAAGGCGAAGATGTATGACACTCCCGGCCTTTTGCATCCTTACATTATGTCCCTGAGATTGAATTCAGAGGAGCGGAAAATGGTAGAGATAAGGAAAGAGCTTCAACCTCGGTCTTACAGAGTCAAGGCAAGCCCCCCTCACTTATATATAAACATTTTTTTTAAAGCTATTGTGTTTGGAAATGATGACCTTATCTCTAAAGTTCTAAACTCTAGAGAGAGCTTCTTCTAAGCAGTAAACTGTTCCAAGAAGAATTGACTTGAAATGTTTTAACAGCTTCAAGTAGAATATCTTGGTCCAAGAATTAAGCTGATTCTGCTGAATCTTTTATTTGTAGGCAGGACAGTCTGTTCACATTGGTGGCCTGGTAAGGCTAGACCTCGTTCGTGCTTCAGTTGAAACAATATACATAACAATATGGGCATCGCATAGTGTTTCATTGCATCTAGGAAAAACAGAGAACGGCGAAGAAATATTCAAGGGCCATTCCGGTTTACGCCTGCAGGTAAGCCGAGCTTGTTTCTTGCGCATTTTCTCAAGTCCACAGCATCAGAATATAATGAAAACCCGTTTTCTATTAAATAGCCACCAATCGGAGAGAACAGAGTGTCTGAATTGGGAAACTGGGAAGAGAAGGAGATTCAGGTGACGGGAAGTAGCTGGGAGGTGAAAAGCATCGATGTTGCAGTGGCTGGTCTTGGCTGGTTTTCGCTTGGTCTCAAAGGTGAAGCAACATTAGCATTGTGGACTTATCAGGGCATTGATGTAACCTTGAGAGAACCATTGGTTATTGACCGAGCACCGTTTCTTGAGCGGCCTGGCTTCTGGTTGCCAAAAGCCATCACAGAAGCGTTTGGAACCTATTCTAGCAAGCTTGATGACGTCCGTAGGAAGAAGAAGCAACAAGACAGCTCAGATTTTCTCTCTGATGTCTAAGTAAATGAGGTTAAGATCTAGTGCTGACAGAAGTTAAAGATTAGCTTACATCAGTGTAGTCATCATGGAAATAAAATTTTCATTTTTTGAAATCAAGTTAACATTTTGGATTTGTGTATCTTAAAACAATTTTCAGATCCACCTACAAGTAGAATGAAATCTGAGTTTGTTTATAGAAATAAATTACGCATTAAAATCACGAATTATGAAAGGAAAGAGATAGTAAAAGATTTAGGATGAATTTGCTACATAACCAACATTTTACAGCGATTATGCGGTAACACAATCGTAGATGTAATGAAAATTGGCATATGATCATCAATCATTACATTGTCCATATATTCAGTTATTTATTTTAAGGAAAAAGAAAAAAGAGAAGAGAGATTTGAGAGCGAGAGAGAGGCGTTGTAGCTTTAGTCAAAGATCTCTCATTTACACTTGCTTCTTCATCTTCTTCTCCAGTAGCAGTATCTCTCTTTCCGTGACCTGATCTCGATTCGATCAATGGAATGAATCACTTCATTCTGTGTCCGGAGATCTCCCTCCGTTCGGCGTGATCCGAAATTCGCAGAATTTTGTAGGGTTTTGGATTGTTCTCCATAGTATCGATCAAAGGTTAGGATTTTGGGAATTGTGGGCAGCATAGAGCTGAAATGGAGAGAAAATGTAGGATTTGGCTGCCTAAGCTGCTTGCATCAACTGATGATTTGACTCAGAAGCTGTTGTTTGGATGGTTCGTATCCCATTCCACTTGTTGTCTTGACGTTGTTGTGGCCTTCATCACTGATGAAAGCTCCTTGTCCAATGGCGGATCTAGACTCCAAGTAAAAAACTCCACTTCAAAATTTTCTTTTTTATTTTTTTCATCTTGTTTTCACGAATTTGTCTATCTCTAGCATCTATCCCTTTGTGATCTCTAACAGGACGTACTGCGTGAAACAAATGAGAAGATGCCCTCGACTTTACGGGATAAAGCAGCATTTACGCTTCTTGGTCGTTATGATACATCTAATAGAAACTCACCCAAGCTTACAACAGACAAAGATTTGTGCAGCAAGGCCGGATCTTCTGGTAGTCTTTGTAGATATAGTAGCCTAAGCTGTGGTTGTCATAAGGTTGATGGTTTATTAGAGGATTTCAGGCAAGATTCTGTGAGTAGTGACTACTGGATTCATATGGTGCACGATTCTTCGGAGCGTAGAATTACAGAATTCGATTCAAGTTCTAGATTGCATCATATACACTGGAATGGGGCTATTGTATCTCAATGTGATGTACACGTATGTAAGTCATGATGTCTTTCTCCTGTATTGTTCTTTTTCTTTAACTATGCACCGCCGTACTTGACTCTATAAGCATGGACATGTCAGGTTATAGTCTATGACACTCCGGTGTTTGGTTCTCACCATTTCTCGTTAAGCTTTTGGAATTCTTCTCCTCAGACAAAAACTCATCTTAAGAAGTCCAATTGGGTTCATGATCTTCATAAGAGGCAACCTCTGATTGAAATGGTTGAGTAGCTCCAAAAGGCTTTTTTTTGTTTTGCTATTACTTTCTTGACTTGTTGCTAATATTTTCTTATTCTTATGTAAGCAGGAAACTGTAATTCTTTCCATAAATTGCGCCTCATCTTCCAAGATTGCCTATAAGAAGCTATCCACGCAGCTCGAGACTTCTTCCCGGAACTTTGCTATTAGTTACTTGTAAGCTCTCGTGACATTTACTTGTTCAGTTCTTCCTTTGTCTTTGTTGTTAGTTGTTCAAACTGCTTGCATCTTACTTTTCAGGATATCTTCTTTGACATGGTGGTTACTCGCGGCACTTTTAAGCTCTTTATCAAGTCTATATTATAGCCTTATCCAGTTCTTCTATGTACTTTCAAGTTTACCGATTTTCTCATGGGTGCATATAGCATCAAGGAGGGTACTCAAAAATACATGGATCAACTTCAGAGTACGTAGTTGTCAGATCTTATATTGGCCAATCTTCCTTCAAGAGAATGATATGACGTAAGTTCAACCAGAAACCCAAATTTGCTTCTTTGGTTTTGTAAACTTTTCTCTGTTTGCCCTTGGCTCAAAATTCGATAACCTTTTCCACTGCATACCTACTTATCTCTGGAAATAAAAGGCTTAATTCCCAGATACCATCACGGAATGCATTTCTCATTTTCCTGACTAGTTCACACAATTGTATAGCTAAAAATTATGCACGTCTTAACATAGATCATTGCATTTTATGTGTCTCTGATTTGCCATGATTTTTGTGTATGTGTTTATCGATTTATGACGATTCTTCTGGGTTTCACAAGGTCCATATCCTGTGTGGAACTTGCAGAGAAAGCAGCACTGCAAAGACATTCTACGTGGTCGGCCATGGCTGTTGATCTTGTTTTGGGGAACTTGATTGGTCTAGGTCTATTGTTTAACACTGGATCTGTCTGCTCGTGGATATTCCACTTTGCAAAGGATTTTACGAACGATATATTGCGATCCGGTTGTGTGTGGTTGATGGGAGTCCCAGCCGGGTTTAAGCTAAACACAGAATTGGCTGGAGTCTTAGGCATGGTATCTCTTAATGTAATCCAGATATGGTCTACTCTCTGGATCTTCATGGCTTCTTTCATCTTTTATTTGATCAGAGCAATTGCCGTCATGGGAATTACCTTTGGTGCAACAGTGTCTGCTGCATTTGTCATAGATGCCATTACTTTTGCAACACTTCATATAACTGCTCTGCATTGGGCAATCACACTTGTGTACTCTCACCAAATTCAAGCTTTAGCAGCTTTGTGGAGGCTTTTCAGGTAAATTTGATGATTAAATTAGGTGAGATCATTGATTAAGCTGATAATTACTATTCTGGCGAATTGGTATCTTTGGTTCTTAAATGTACAAGCAGGCGACATGCAATTATTTTCTATTTTCCATTAAAGTTCTTGAATCAGGGGAAAAAAATACTAAGCATCTCTCATCTCAATTCCTTGAACCTATCTTGAATTATTCTGTGTTCTTCCAGAGGACGAAAATTGAATCCTCTACGTCAAAGGATGGACAGCTATGATTACACTGTGAAGCAACATGTAGTGGGATCTCTTCTGTTCACTCCTCTTCTGCTTCTCTTGCCAACAACTTCAGTTTTCTACATCTTTTTCACCATTACGAGCACTACAATCAACTCCCTCTGTATGTTGATCGAGTTCGCCATATCAGTCATCCATGCAACACCGTATGCCAAGATTATGATTTGGCTTGTCAGGCGTCAAAGATTCCCTTCTGGTGTTTGGTTTGAAATTGAACATTATGGAGAGAATATCCTCAATTCCTCGAATGATGCTTTTCGAGACAGAATCAATACGGTATCCAATAGTCGACTAGAAGAACATAATATTCCTGAAAAGAAACCATTTCAAATGGTTTCCAATCTGCGCAGCAATTTTTTAAGCATAGGTAAAAGTTTATCGCGCTGTTATGCTTCTGTTTATGTTTAATTTTGCTGACATTATATGAAACATTTTTGCAGGACAGATATTTTTGCCTCACTATACAACAATGTTTACAGGAATATCAGTTTCTTCTCTGACTACTTCAGCCCGCGGAGTCCTCAGTGGGAAGAGGTGAATTTAAATGATCACAAACTTTAGCCTCGTTCCCTCTCTTTGTAATTTATTTACATTCTGGCGCCTTTCAGAATGCCATCAAAACTGGGGCTTGATCTCTCTCCTCCAAGGCCATGGGTGCACCTGCCATTGAGACAGTACTGGATCCTATGCCACGGTTCAGTCATCTCATCCGCGGAAAAAGGTAAATTCTCCTACTAATCTTCTAGCGTTTTAAGTGCGTAGTGTGTTACTTTATTGAAACAGTTAATTCTACTCCTCAATCACGGTTTTTTCACATATTTAGAGTGTAGGTCTATCTGTTCCCAATTGATTATTATAGATCACCTAACCGGGAGAAACTTTAGCCTTTTAGTCCTTATATTTGTATATCAGCATTTGAAGTTTGAACTCATTAGATTCTGTAGGACCAAGAAGGGATTTAAGCAACTGCTTGCTAGTTGCATCTACACAAGTAGAATAATAGGTTTGCACAACTTCTTAGGCATAAAGTATATAGTTTCTTATAAATTGTTCAACATATTATTTAGCTGGACTTTTTAGATAGTAAAATGATTCATTTTAGAATAATCTTCTGTGTCTTCTTTATACGAACCAGTTTGAAAAGTGATGTTCCTTCAGGTTCTAACCAAGATTGGTCTTTGGAGAATGGACTCCCAAAAGAATCCCAATCATCATCGTCATAGGATTGGTCAGACTTCTTAGCTAAACCGTTTCAGGTACCATATCTTGTTAATCTAGTACCAAAGCTGCTTTCATATGTATATCATCAAGTGTAAATAAATGATGGAAGAAGGACGCATAGAACCAAAAACCGAACTCATCACATTATGTTACTCCTTGTTGCTGGGTTGAAACAAACTGATCTTCTCTTACCTATGATCACAGACAAAAGCATGATCTTCGTTTATGGATCCTCACTTGTGGGTATGCTGCTAATGAAACGATCAGAGTCTGATTAGCAGTAGCAAGGCTTGTAAACAGAGCAGCTCGAGGATAGGACCTATACTGATGTCTGACTCGTTGATAGTTTTAACAGTGGCTCAGATTTGTTTTTTTTTTCTTGGCTCATTAGTAATTATTATTGTTTTTGGATTTGAATCAGTATTTATTGGCTTACTCGGTAAGGAGAGATGGAGATTTTAAACAAATCAAGAAAACTAGGGGGGTGGTGAATCGTGAACATTGTAAAACATGGAGTCCTTTATAAATGTTGGCCCTTTTACGTTGATTTTGTTAATCAGTCTGGTAAACTAGGGGTTATTACTTGTTAGATCTATGAACTTGATTTATAAGTTTTATTTCTGGCTTAACCATGTATATTGTTTTTGTTTAAAATACTGGTATGAAGGCCACCTTTCTTCTTACGAAACTGTGAACCAAGGCCACTTTCCTATCCAGCGTCAAGAGTTTTTGACCAGTGAGCGGTGAAAGATTACAGAAATATATTATAAAACTATATTTCAAAAAAATTTGGTTGCATGTCAAAGATATGAATTGAAACAATTAAGATATGAACTGAAACAATTAAGATATGAAGCAAAATTGGAAATTGTAAAGAGATTATCTTTTTGGTCAAACCGAGAATTAAATATTGTATTAAGATTCGAAAATGTAAAGAGATTATCTTTTTGGTCAAACCGAGAATTAATTATTGTATTAGGAAAGAGTTATTTTATATATTAAAACCAAGAAGATTTTGTTACATTATCTTTAACTATTAAAGGTTTAGTTCATCAACTTATAATATTTTCTTCTAATATAAGGGAAAACTGGAATTTAGATATTTATTACTCTAAATATTTGATCTTTTCCCTTTTTCCAGATTTTTCACACGAACTTTCTTATTCTTTTTCAGTTTCCTAATTAATGCTCATCACTAATTTAATATTAGAATTTAAGTTGTGAATGAAATTAGATTATTATTTTTTTCTGTTCAAATCCATAACATACTTGTCAAAATTGTAAGAATGTTGGGAGAATTACATTATTTGGTGGCAAAAAAAAAGAGAGTAGTATATTTGAACGTGGCTATATTTGATAGGATAACCGTTAGAAAATTGGTATATAAGATTAACCTAGAACGTGAACAAAACTGAGCGTACAAATAAGACACGCTTTTATCCTCTCTGGCCACAACTTCTCTGTTGCGTTTGATCGAGAAGAAAGAGTAGTGAACGAAGAAGAAGAAGAAGAAGAGAAATTAACTAGGATGAGTCAACCTCCAGTTGGTGTTCCTCCTCCTCCTCCTCAAGGTACCTCCTGATGTTTTGATATTGATTTGACTTCTCTTCGTTTTTGTTTAGAATTTGATATTCAAACCGATGTTTGTCTTCTCATCTATTGATCTGAATAGGTTATCCTTCGGATGGACACTCTAACCCTAACCCTAACCCTAAGGACGCTTATCCTCCGCCTGCGGGATATGCTCCGGCACAACAACCCTATCCTCAGCAAGGATATCCTCTGGAAGGACAAGGCTATCCTCCGCCGCAGGTATATCCTCAGCAAGGTTATCCTCCTCCGTATGCACCGCAATACCCACCGCCTGGACAACAACAACAGCAGCAGCACAATAGTCATCCTGGTTGTCTTGAAGGATGGTAAGTCATGTGCTATTGTTACTTTGATTTTGATCTTACTGAATGGTATTACCATGATCAAATGATATTTACTTATATTGGTACTCTCATTGGGAAATGCTTAATATTGATAGTTTTATTTGATTTTTGCAACTCTATAGGGGTTTTGTAATTGCATCTTTCTACTTGTAATTACTTGTAGTATACGATATGATTATGAGCTTTTTGTGATCCTATTGCAGTCTCGCTGCTCTGTGCTGTTGCTGTGTCTTGGATGCTTGCTTCTGAGTGGAAGTCTTTGCTTGAAGCTGATGGGATTTGTTTGTTGGTTTATTTTTATTAATCTCATATTGTTCTCTTTTGTATTTCATCTTAATCATAAATTATGTCAACTTTCTTCTGCTTTTACTTTCTCTTATTTTCCAATGGGAATGTTAATTTGTTGGGAATGTAAGTTTATTGGGAGACCCAATTTGATGTTTCACATATTGACAACCCTTTCTGCTTCTTCATAGTTTTCATCTCTTCTTGTTTCATATATTTGACTTCTTGTTTTGACTTTAGTTGATGAATAATGAATTACGTATTCTCTCTTTTTCCGTAATTTAATTAAAACATTCAGCATATACAGTAACTTTTCCCGAAAATCTCTCAAATAAAGTAATTTAAAATATTCACACTGTTTCTAAAACGAGATTTCCTATGTAACATACATAAGCTTTTGTTATAGTATACAAATGTACAAGATAATTTGAAATCCGAAAACAAATATGGAGAGTCTATAAATTATTCACAATTTATGTAATAATGAAAATTGTTAAGCATGTTAGTGTAATGAAAATGTCTTTAAAATTGGTGACACTGAACTTCTTTTATAGACTATCGTAAGCTGTCGTCCGTCTGTTATTAAAGAAATCAAGGTGGTGTAAGAAAGACAGTCCACAGTCCATAGATTATGACCTTAATTATTGATGTGTATAATCACAATAAACGAAAAGGAGGATTGTATCTTGATTATAAAGCCATAACAAAAAAAACTAGATTTATCAAAAAGATCACTTGTCATATTCGATCCAAAGTGGCTTCTTCTCCTTCTTCCATGTTTGCGTATCGAAACGTGACTGAGTACTACTCGTCTTTTCACTTAAAAGAAGAGGCAAACTAGAGGCACGAGTTTCATCAATCACTACTAAATCATCTCTCTTTCGGGTTATCTCCAATTTTGGATTAGCAGCGACAAGGCTTGTAGGCGGAGGAGAAGCTCGTGGGTAGAAGAAGTCGGTCGGAAAGAAACTGTATTGAAGTCCGGCCATTTTCTTGCTTTTAGTGTTTTCTCTTCTTTTCTTTTCTTTTTTGTTTGTTTGTTTGTTGAGTGTTAGTTTTAAAGAGAACCGTTTCTTTAGTCTGTATATATTGGCAAAAAATTAGAGAGCTGACTTTTTACTCAATACGAAACTTTAGGGGTCCAAAATATAAAAGTTTAAAACAAAGTGGGCATAATCAAGGATATTCGAATATATTGCAAGATCTTGGCCGGATGGTTTTGTTGTTAAAGAACTCAAAAATATAAACAATTATAATTAATTTTGGACCACGTTTTTTTATTTTTATTGGAAAAGTGACTAAAAAATGTTAATTGGTCATGTGTTTTCACGGGCAGATGATTCGTTTGTATAATCAATGTTACAAAATAACAATATTTTTAATGATATTCTATTCTAATTTTTATACTAGAGGTTGTACCCGGCTAAAATCTCACTTTTTCCTCTATGATAAAGATATACAATATATTCCTTCATATTTAATTTTTGCGGTCAAAATTCACCCACGGTGTGGACCTGGTGGTTTATATAATATATGGATTTGTCTTCTTAATTAGCTAAAAAAAAAGACAGACTTGTATATATATGACTCTTTAAGTAAGCATGAGGCATTGTTCATGCCTCTTTAGGTTTGTGACCAATTATTTTTCTTATTTATAACTGGTTTTGGTTAGTATGAGACCGCAATAATTTATAGATTTGTTTGAAGACCAGTGATCACGTTTTTTTATATATTTTTGAGTGCTGGTTCAAATCCTATAAATTTAATTATTATTATTATTATGCCACCAATGATCATGTTATATATAAAATTTTCCTCCTCAAGTCATGATTCATGCTATTGTGAAAATTCTAACATGCCTTTGAATAGTTTCGTAAGAAGAGATCATAATGATTCTATCTTTTTATGCTATTCTAAGAGCATAAGTATCGGAGGCCCATTATCTCCACCCGATGGCCCGTTTGTTATATGTATATACTATATACTAGTTATGTTAAGCTGTATAAGACAGCCCAAATCCAAGTCCAAAACAAATTAGGTGGACTAGTAGTCAGACGCTTCTCATTAGAGCTAATAAGACAGATTTACAACTACAGTTTTCGAATATTTTCCCTTATATTCGATGAAGAAGAAGCTTAGAAAAGCACGGGATGCCTAATGAGAAAACTCCTGTAGAGTGGAGCTGAAAGGTGGTATTGTCTACCGGTGGAGATGCAATGATTGTTGCGCTGCTGCTCCTGAGAAGGATAATGCAGCTGTGGAGAAAAAGGTTGAGGATGAGAAAGGAAAAGGAGGGGAAGCACGTAAGCTTTAGCATGATGATAGCAGTGAAAGCCCTGCTCCTGTTTCAACCAAGAAAGCTAAACCTAAACATGTTGAAGGAGGTAAGGTTGAAGAGAAGGTGAACTCGAAGAAGAAGAAGAAGAAGGATAAGGCAGTGGGAAAAGAAGAAGAAGCTGGAGGATAAAGAAGAGTTGGCGTCACCAAGTCGGAAAAGTTAAAGAAGAAAAAGAAGAGCAAAGAGACAGAGGAAGCTGTTGCTATTGATGTCAAGATGAATCAGCAGCAGAGAAGATTCAGAAGAAAGAGTAGGAGAAACAAAATTAGAAAGTCCAAAAGATTAGCGTGGGTAGGTCTTAGACCGCCATTTGTCTCTTAGCAAATGAATATGACATTTCATAAAAATTAATTTCCTCTGTTCTTACCCTGTAATGGAATCTCATTTTTTCTTTTCCATCTTTTACCGTAGATCCAAATGCCTCCCAACACTTCCTGTCTTGTCTTTTTCACTTTCATTCCAGTTTCTTGTTGTTGCGTTGGAACCTCCATGGATTTACGAATCTCTCTTTATGTTCTTGTTCAGTTTGATCTGTGGGAAAAACCGGATCTTCTGATTTATCTTCTTTTCATTTCAAAAATCAATCTCTTTGATTCTGGTCTTACAGACGTTTCATTTCTTTGTATCAATCGTAACCACCGAAGAATAGGTCCTCGTCTTTGAGTCAGACAAAATGGAGATAAGCAACGAAGCAAACGTGGATTCCTTCTTAATAGGACCCACGACTATCATCGGTTGAAGGTCATGGCCGGAGTTACTATGATCAGATGGGAGCTTCTTTGAACGCTCTTGGCACGCTTTGAAACGGGTTATGACTCAAGGCGCGGTCCATGAGATCCAACATTTGCAATGGAAGTTGAGGAATCTCACCAACAATCTCACATTTTAAGAAGCTTACGACATGACAGGACGGATTCTCAGGATAACAGTTTGTTCCTCAAGGAAGCACGAGCCACCTAGATGTCTAAATTTATCTGACTTCGCCTCATGTCGTGATATGGAGTGCAGTGACTGCATCTTGTGCTTTCCCAGGTATTTTTGAGGCTCAAGAACTCATGGCCAAAGATAGAACTGGAGAGATTGTTCCTTATCACCCACCTTTTAATTTGGATCCTAAAGAGCGCTCAGGAGCATCGGTACGGCGCTAGAGAGACGGCAGTTTGGAGATATACTTACCGATGATACAACTCAAAGAGCTTTTCAATGTTAACCATTTCATTGTGAGTCAAGCCAACGATCACATTGCACCCTTCTTGAGGATGGAGGAGTTTGTGAGGGCTTGTGGAGGCCGATTTACAGCAAAGGTATGGTTCACATTCACTTGATCCACAAGCAATAGAGAAACTTATGATTCATCGCCTAATTCAATCTCTTGATCTATCATAGCTTGCTCAACTTTTGGAGATGGAAGTGAAGCATAGATGTAAACAAGTACTAGAACTCGGGTTTCCTCTGAGAGAAGTAGCGACGCTATTTGCTCAAGAATGGGAAGGCGATGTCACAAGAGATGCACCTGGGAGAAGCTCGCAGTTATCAAAGCAAACTTCGGGATCGAACTCGAACTTAACGAGTGCGTCGCCGTCCTCAACTACATCCGCCGCCTTAAACGCACTGCTCGAAGAGCTGCTGCTGCTGCCTCCGCCTCATCTCAACATTCTTTGCCCGGGCAGATTCAACGCCTCCAGAAGAATTCCTTCATGGAACTGCATCGCGCTGATGAGAACTCGTCCGGATCCGTTGATGATGATGTGCTCGCAGAAGCTTCATCGATGTACAACCAAACCGTGGTTGGACCCGTGAGGAATTACCGAGCTAGTAACGGTAACAATGCGCACGACGGAAGAAGCGACGGAGATTCCCCAGAAGCTGGAGACTGGACGAGATCAGGTGGACCATTGATGAGGACGACGTCTGCTAAAATGTTCACAGACTACGTCCAGAACTGAACGCAGCTGCTTCCTCTTCCGGCAGCATCACGGTGGCGGAAGGTGATTATCTTCAGACGGGAAGGACGCACAACGGTTTCGTGTTGAATCTAGTAAGAGGAGAGAATTTGAGGAGTAATCAAGAATAGGCAAAACATCGATGAAGCTCCTGAAAAGGGTATCGACGGAGGTAGCTCGGCTTCGGAAGATGGAGACGGTCGGGTAGAGACGAATCTAATATACGAGTAACTCTGTTGATGTTTGAGTTTGAGTGATCAAGTCAATGATAGTTTACTTTGTTCGAAAGGACAAGATTGTAAATATTGCTATTACTTCAAATTTTGTAGTAAAGTTCTGTAAGTTTGAGAAAATCTCATTTTAGCCATGAACCTTCTTCCTGAATTAAACTTCCACCAAATGGATTTTCTTTTTCCTGTTAACTTTTAACTTTTGATCTTCTAAACAATATTATACATAAGTTAATTGCTCGAGCAAACTGATCTACTATATTTTATTAATTTTTAGGATAAACATCTCTATAACTCTTAACTCTAATTGTAAATCTTTGTAAAAATTCATAATTTGATTTTCGTTGAACCATATTACCCAATATTCAAAATTTCGTTAAGAGTCAAATAGTTAGTTTGGGTTTAACCTATTTGCAGACATTTAAAAAAGAGAGTTTTCATTTGTGAATATAAGAAATTATATAGTGAAGTTGACATAATATAATTCACTGAAACTTCATATTTCTTACAATTATATGTCTTTGACTTAATTTGAAAACATATTGATAATTGAAATAGTTAAATAATATTGTGTATATATTTGTTATATGCATGTTCTAACATACAAATATTCACTGAAACTGCATATTTCTTACAATCAATAGCGTGTGTGTGTATATATATGGCCAAAATAGTTTTATTGTTTTTAATTTTTTTGGTTAAATTGTTTTTTATTTTTTTTAAAAGGATTTCTATTGATTGTAAAAATTATTGTTGTTTTTATCTATACACGACAATATCTGTTTTTCTAATTCCTTCACAGGCACGAGGCACCTAAGAGAAGGAAATGGTAAAATAAAAAGATCAAAGAAATGAATGATTTGATCTAATACTTTTTATTTTTATTATTGTTATGCTCACAAAAACGTAGTATATATTGATTAACTTTATATATATATCAATCAATATATAACTCAATATCTTTCTCCATCTACATATACGACCAATTTTTGTGTGGTCTCCTTCTCTTCTCATTCCACTCTTCGTGGAATAAACATTTACGTTTGTTCGCATATCCACATAAAAAGAGAATAAAAGTCCATAACAACAAATTAATTAGCTCTTGAATATGTCTTATCATAATTAGAAGATGATCGGCTAGAAAAACCTAGAAGTGGTGGTGATGATGATGATACATCGTTGATGGGTCATGATGATGATGCAGGCTCATTCCTTCCGTTTGATTTCCATGTTCATCTCCAATATCCCGATTTGTAGCTCCAAGATTAAGATAAACCAATCTTGAGTCCAAACTACTTCCGCTCGAGTGTTCGTCTTTCATCCTAGGGTAGATCATGGTGTTGTTATCGTTATTGTTATTGTTCCCTTCTTCTCGGGAAATCACCAATGCTGCAGACTGGACCAGCTCGAGACAAAGCCTGAGCTTATTAGGCTCAATGTGAGTCAATCCAGGAATTGTCCCCTTAAACAAGAAATCCGATGTTAGGGTTCTAAGGATGTCAAGAGGAGTGATACCATCAACTGTCTGGACGTTTGGATCGGCATGGTGGTCGAGTAAGACAGCCACCATGTCTGGAGAGACCATCTCGGCCGCTATGTGGAGTGCGGTTTTCCTGGTGGGACCCGCCGGATAGTTCACATCAGTTGCTCCAAGCTCAAGAAGTGCCTTCACAACCTCTCTACTACAATTCTCTACGGCGTAAATCAAAGCTAAGGACTCGTCAAGATTGAGTCCTTCTCCCATAACCATTAGCTTCACTAGCTCGACATCTGAAGAGTCCAATGCTCGTCTCATCCTCCGGATCTTCTGGTCCTCTAGGTCTAGAGCCGAGGTTAGGTCATGTTGGTGAGGCATTAGGGAACGAAGAGGCATTGAAGATTTGAGACGAAGCTCCTCAACCTTGACTATGAGTTCTATTGGGAGATGTTTAGCTAGAATCTCTGTTGGAAGACCGGATTTGGCGACTAGGTAAGAGCAAGTGGACCATAATTGATGCATGTCGTGCTTTCTTGAAGCTATTAGCACTTTCATCACGTCTTCAATGGACGCTTTCTCCACCATGCTTGTCAAATGTTTCTGTGATTAAAAAAAAAAAGAAGAAAATTAAGAAAAAAAATACTGAATTTAAAGACACTATCCACCACTTATTTTTCATATGCATCAATATGCGTGTTCATTGTACTCAAAAGGAACTATTTTCCACCAAGGGCTTCTTTATATCCAAATTAACCCAAATGAGGAAAGTGGGATAAGACCATTATAGAAAAAATACCTATTGATAACACTGTGAAATCCCAAGATTAGGGAAAATAAAAAGAATAACGAAATAAGATGATAAAATTTAACAAGCGAAAACTAAATCTAAAGACTATGGAATGATAAAATCTTTTGATATTGATCATTGCATTTGCGGAATTATATTGCGAAATTGTTGAACGTAATTGGCGACTCTACAGATATATGTGATTAGTAGAATCATGCAAAATCGCAAAACGATTATGTCATTTCTCAATTTTTGGGGTTACAAATAAAATCCCTGTTATTAGTCAAAGTTACTATTTTCAAATATAAATTTATATAAATAAAAAGTTTGGAAACTGAAGAAAGAAAACAAAAAAAAGAAGTATATCTTAAGTAAATTTTGTCGGTGTGCAACACAACACATCAGCCTATTGCAGTCGAAATCCGGAAAGGAAGTTGCAGTACGTACGAGCAATGCAAGATTTTGTTTAAGCTTCGTTACACATGCATGAAATTAAGACAATAACGACTCTTACTATATTCATATACGTATATTATCAATAGGGTATCAAAATCCAACTTTAACCGAACCGAATTAAATCGGAACAGTACATTACCAAGATTAAAGAACAAGAATCATTAACCTAAAGAGACTTTCTTAATTAATTAGAACCTGAGTAAGCAACGCGAGCTGCTCGACGCCAAAATAACGAGCGGCGGCTAAGATATCTAAAGAGAGATCTACGGCTGCAGTGCAATGCGTATGCCAACATCCTCTATCTCCACAATTCGATCTTGGCTCGTGCTTATGCGGTACGATTGATACTTGACCACTGTATAAGAACTGAAGTACAAGCAAGAAAACTTCGTAACCGACTGAGTTAACCGGTACGACTCCTCCCACTGCGGCTGGTCTGGCTCCTGAACCGGTTTGGTTTGCCGAATCGGCTCCAGTTTGTGAAGGATCAGATCCGCAAAAGAATTTGCGGAAGAAGAGGCTACGTGCAGCGAGGATGCAACGGTGAGCATGGACTAGACGGCCTTCGACGCTGAAAGTGACGTCGGAGAAGGCTTGACCATTGATTAATAGGTTTAGGTAATCCAACGACAGAGATTTCAGAGATTCTTCGATACTACTGCTCATCGCTTCGTGCTGATTCTTTTCGTTAGGGTTTTTAGTGGAACTATATATTTATATAAGTGAAAAAGGGTCAAACTTCATTTTTTAAAAAAAAGGTTAAACTTTTATCTTTAGAAGCTCATGGAGAAGATGAAGATGAGAGAGAGAGAGAATCTATAGTGTTTGAAAGATTGATTTTTGTGTATAGATTAGATATAGAGCGAGAGAGAGAGAGAAAGAGACAGAGATCTGAATGGGCGGACCGGGGGGGTCTCGAATTAATTTTTAATAAATAAAAGACGATAGAAATGATTAATGTCGACGTGTGTTACTCTTTTTTATTGGCTGGGAGTAATTGGACTTTTGTGTATATTATTTTTTATTGTCATCAGAAACATATCAGCAATTAGTGTTAGAAATTCTAGTGATATCCTTTGTTACTAAAATAGGAAGATAAAAAAAGTAAGAAAAGGGTTTGCTTAACCTACAAGTACGGGCCGAATCCATTGGAGGGCAATTGAATATGGAAAGGACATAAATAATTAGTTTTGTGAATATAAATAAGTTAAAAAGAGAGATTTAAACTAGTAATAAAATATTATTAGAAAAATTAATACAAAATATCATTTGTAACCGACTAACTAAGATTCCGTCCTTAAGGTGAAAAGAAGATCAATGATCTTCAAAGAACTTTAGAGAATATTCAAAATAGTAATAACCTAATAGAAATGGAGGTTATATAGGTTTTTCGTAAATTTAAGGATGTTTATAGAGATAGTAGCAGTAAATTATTTTGATGAATTGTTTACATTTTTATCTTCAACAACATTTGATGAGTTTATAAGCAAAGTTTTGGTACCAAACACTGAAACGATGAATTGGCTAAGGAGGAGGAAGTCCATAAAGCACTATTTATAATGAATCTGAAAAAGTTTTGGGACGGGATGGAACAATTGGTTTATTTTATCAATAAGCATAGTAAATATATTGAAGATGTTTAATTGATTTATAAGGATTTCTGATTTTGATCAACAATTAAATTTGATGAATATTTGTGTCATATCAAAAATGGTTCGTCCCAGTCGTATGATGGAATTGAGAACGATCAATCTTTTCTACTGGATTTGATATCAGATACTCAATCTGTTTTTCTCCCTGAAAGGTTAATTTCAGACAATATATTAATAGTTCCTTAGATGTCCATGGACTACAAACAAACAATTCACGTCAGAGCAAAAACATGAATATAAACAGATATGAATAAAGTCTATGACTAGGTTGAGTGGCCATTTATAATTTCTTTAATAATAGGTTTTTCAACAATATACATTTTTTGGATGATGAAATATATACCTTTAGTTAAATACTAAGTATTAATCATGAGCAATATCGAGGAAATATTACCTCAAAAAAAAATTAGGCAAAGGGATCTGTCATCTCCATATATTATCACACGTAAGCATTGGTCACAAAATATGGTCACAGCAATACATATTCTGTTTTGTTACAAAAGAAACTCATCATTTTTTCCTTCAAAAAGTATATTCAAACCCTATATATTAATATATATATATATATATATATATATGTTGTGGTGGAAATTGTGAAAGAGAGACTGCAACACATTCGATATATAGTTTTCCTTTCAAATCGTTGATCGATTGATAACAAAAGTAGGAATAATTTTGGTAGATTCCGAATGTTGGTGTTGGTAGTTATACACAAACTTGCAAAAAAAATAAAAAAATTGGTTGATATACGGTGATATGTAGTCAAAATAATTAAACGGTGAACTAAAATGGTAGACGAACATAGCAGATTGATTTCATATAACTTTCTTTGACATTAAAAGTGATATAATTATACTGTATTTGTGCCGCGTCACTTTATACAACACGTCTATGAAACTTGATTTTTAAAAAGCATTCACCATATTTGTCGCAGAAAAAAACTGACTAACCACGATCACTATGGGAAGCCATATGCATGCCTGTTAATATGGAAAAAAAAATGGTAAATTGGACAGGACGGTGATGGATAAGTACATTGGCCTAATTCGTTAAGGCAAAACCACCAAAAGTCTCGAACTGTTCTTAGTAAAAATGTGATTTGATGGTTTCGCGTTTGACTGTTGGTCCATTTCTGACCATCTCTTCCATTGTTTCCTACTTTTTGTCCTACATTTTTTTTTAAAAAAAGTCTCTTATTTTCTTCATAATCCATTATTATACATTAGGATGGAGGAATACGTAAATGATGAGTTTAAATGATTCATTAGATAAGAGAAACAAGCAAAAAAAAATCAACGTCCATATTAACGCGGAAAAAATTACACTAAATATCATTAATTAAGACTTGTAGTCTTAAAATAAAATAAAATTTCATACTTGGGTGTTTCACAATGATTTTCTGAATCTACACGATTAATGGTAGATACCAAAATGTATTAGTATGTAGATTTTTAGTTAAATTGAAGTTTCTCTCATATTACTAGTCACTTTGTTATTCCAATTACTTAATTCTTTTTTCATAATCCGAAGAGCTATTTTTTGGCGCCAGTATTAAAAAAAACAACTAAATATATATTAAAAAAAAAAGATCCGTCTAGTTAGAGCACTTTCGTTAGAAGCGGTATGTGTTGGATTCAGCTAAATAAGCGTGGTAGAATTTGAACTAATCAATGTATTTTGTAAAAATAATGCAGATAAAGAGATAATAATAACAATAAATAATGTAATAAATTGATGGTGGAGAATTGAAGGGCATGCGGATGCGTGTCATCCGGGTCGATCGGGTCCTTCTGTCGGAACCACTATTATATTTCTTAGATATTTTTCTATTTTATTTAATTTCTTAAAGTCATTACCCAAAGAATTACGAAACATCAAATCTAACTCCAAATTTTATAAAACACTTCAATTAAAATACTACTAGTTCTAAGAAAGTTAAAGATGATTAAAACTCATAAGCCTGTTCCCATCATTGTATAGGCGGATTTATTTTTTATTGTGATTTTTAATATTTTTTTATCATAGTAAATTTACTGTTGAAAAAAATTGGAATTTATAGATTAAAAATATCGATTAAATTATAGCATTTTTTTCTTTGCATCAATAGTCTTATCTTGTTAGTTAATTACATGTGAAAGAGTTTTTTTATGACATGTGCATTATGTATATATATATATATATATAAGCATCTATTCGTTTCTTTCTTATATAAATTAATAATCTACTATTCCTATTTTAAAAATTACATCTTATTGAATTTGATAGATATAGGTAACTCAGTGAAAAAACATTAAATTACATAGAAAAACATTTAACAATTTTGTCTATGAAAAAACATATATTAACGTCTAAGTTCTAACTTCAAGAAAATGCGAAAAAAAAAATATTTAAGTATATGTTGAAAATGATATTTGTTAATAATTTTTGTATGATCATATGCCGATGTCTCATCACTGAATTTTCTTGTTTTTTGTTCTCTTTTTGAAACATAATTATATTTGTTACGATGATTTTCCCATCCGATGGACTGTTAATCTAGTCCTTCTCGAATGAAATATTCTTCAAATGGTATATAAACTATGAGGTCAGTCAGGAACACACACACGTGCGGTCCTTTTGGTTTCTATATTTTGTTTTGACAGAAAGAAAGAAACTGTTATTTTTTCCAAATTTATCAATCTTTTTATATTTGTAATATACATATCGGTTTTTGTTTCTGTTATGGTTGAGAAAAAGTAGAAAATATTAGTGAACAAAGTATGACAACACAAGAAGGCACTGGCAGTCGTATGATAAGATAGAGATTCGATTTGACGTTTGTCTTGTCTTTTCAGTCTCTCTCTCTCTCTCTGAAAAAAATACTAATTGAAAACTGTTGATTTTCTTCGACCCATCGATGGCATAAAAATGTTTTTTTTTCATGTGCCGGCAAAAAAAACAAGAAGTTGATTTTACATGCATTAATAATTAAATACAAAGAATATATCAGTAGGTCCTCGCTTATATAATATAGTGTAATTTCTTTTATTATGATAAGGATTTTACTTTCGGTAGGTCCTCGCTTAACCGGATCCTAGGGTTTTGCTTTCTGATATCTTTACGGTTTTTGTATTTTTCTTTTCCCCTTTTGTTACCTTTATGATGCATTACTTTGCGAATTTTGTGTCAATCCAACATCACCTCGAAGTAAAAATTGGGTGTATGGTCTTCAGATATAAGTGAGGTGACCTTTTAGATTTATTTATTTTTTCAACTTAGATCAATTTGTACGGAAAAATAACATAAAATACAGATATTATTGATAGATCTTAATAAATAAAATCAAAGAATCAATAGAACATTCTCATTTCCAGATATCAAATTACGTATTACCGACATGCTATTTTATTTATATTCAAAAATGTTAACGGAAATTCTCCTTAGAGAACTTTAACTAATGTCATCATCTACAACAATTATGTGAAGCCATAGTAACAAGTGACTAAAAAGAAATTATGTCTAACAGACCCACCACAAAATAGTAAAAAATAAGGTTCTTATTCAATATTTGAAAAAAAAAATTATAACTATTTTGGATTTTTAAAATATACTAATTTGCTGGTTTATAAAATTTCCGGTGTAAATGCATTATTCGCATACACCAAGATAGGCCATGATTAATCCTACTAGAAACTTGAACGGCAAAACGATGATCTTAAAGCATGTCTGAGATTTTTAATTTTCTTCAGTATATTATAACTCAATATAATGCGATGTAGGAAAATATAAATTATTTAGAAATTTGTAAGTTTTGCTATTTTTTAAAAAATCGCAAAAAATACTAGTTTATTCTAGAAATCGTCACACACATTTTTCATATTTTCTTATGAAAACGATATTGTGATAATTTAAAAAATGGATAAATAAATTTCTTGATTCTGTCTATTTTAATTTTAGTTTTCATGCACCACCATAAATTAACTGTCCAATTCGTGAACTTTAACTTTTATAGCACCTTACAAGATCAAGGGAAAAGTTGAAAGTAAATATAACACCTAATCCGTAAAATAAAATAATCGAAATTGAATGTGTGGCAATATCTTATTTATCAAATTTTAAGACCATTCAGTTGATATCCAATCCCTTTTCGTGATCAATATTTGCATATATATGTTGTAAATGAACAAGTGACACTATTCACCTAGTCAATTTAATCAACACAGTACGTGTTTTGTAAACTATACTGTTCTTAAACAGTTAATAACTAACGAGTGGGTATGAACAAATAAAGTATATGGATATGCCCTTCTTTGAATGTATTACTTATTTCACACAGGCCAAACATGGTTAAATTAATCCACAATTACAATAATATAGTTAATTATGTGATGAATATAAATTTTTTAAAAAAATTGTAATATAAAATTTTCCCTTGTGGGCCAATAATTATCTCATAAACAATGTAAATTGTTGCCCTACCATTTTTAGGATTACGAAGGTTAAAGAAGTCTAATGGTTTGAACAATCATATGGGCCACAAATAAGCGTCGTTGTGTATGTATGTGTATGTAGTGTTAATTAATATATATTTTCTTCTACTTGGATGACAGCTTTGATAGAAAAAAAAAAAATGAATTTAAACCAAATATAAGTTCCATTATTCAAACTCAAAAGTCATGTTCAAGTGAAACTCCTGAACGTTAAATAATATAGCAATAATATACATATATATATTAAATCGCAAATTAGTCGTATTAAGGTTTGTGTTTGATCTTCAGCGCATTGGTAAAGGTTGTCTAACATTTTCTCCTTTGTATATGATGCATAAATCATAAATATAAGTATAGAGAGATCAATTAGGTGGAATTCAATTGATTGCTGGAGTTTAAATTGTGTTCACCCATTCTTTTTTTTTTTTTAACTTCACCACTTTTATTTAGAAATAATAAGAGAAGTGGGATTTGACCACATTTTAAATTATTTTTTTTTATTTTTTCTAAAAAAATATGAATGTGGATTTTTCTCTCTTTCTTTTTTTTCTGCCCTTCATCACGAGCTTTATTTGACATTTACAAGTAGTTGCCACTCTTCAATCACACCATTTATCCATTTGTCCTTATAATTTAGCTAATCTGTACATTTAATGTTCGTTTATATACCTATCATAATACTTTCAATTAAGTTTCATCTAAATTAACACAAATTTCATATATTTGTTTTCTCAGTTCTTCTTTCTACGATATTATCTTACAAACTTTTAACAAATAAGAGGCAATTTGAAATGAATCAAACGAGATGAACAATCTCCAAAATTTGATGAATAAACTTATTATTTGAATTGGCTATAAAAGTGCGTAATCTAGACATTTGAGAAGAAATAAATTATAGAACATTTATTTAGAGTTTGATAGACTCCATAAAAGCACTTCGTCTTCATCAAAATTTTTATATCTTTGTGAATATAAATTAAGCTGGACCAAGAGACCGAACATTGTATTTAATAAATAATTTATCTTGCAGATGTATCAAATTTACAATGCATTAGAAAATTGTTTGGGTATAGAACTACAAAAATATTTGAATTATCTCACGCTACTAGTCATCTAATATTCCGAATACTGCAAGGGAAATCAGCTTAATAAACAAAAAGAAGTTACAAACTTTTAGTTTTCAAAGAATATGTCATCTGCGATGATGCTATTAGGGGTCAAAATGGAGACTAATTGTTTTTTTTTTTTTTTTCATTTGGCCAGCGATTGGGGCCATATAATTAAATAACTGAAAATATATATATATGTATTAAATTATCAGTAATGATATCCAATATACATGTATACTATACTCATATTTACATAAGATACGGGTGAAAAGAAAGAGACAAGAAAAGCTGGAGTTTCCAGTTTCTGCTGCTAAGTATTGTGGCAAAAGACAAGAAGTGTTTGTTAAGGATTGCAAATGGATCAATAAGATAAATGTAATTGCACGAAAGGAAGAATAAAAAGAAGAAGACAGGTGGTGAAACAGTTAATCTCAGCTGCTTTTTGTTTGGAGAAACAAGATTTACTTCAACAGTTAAAAGTTATCACATAGAACACGATCTTATAGTGTGGTCATATATAATAATGATCTTGTTTCTAAAGGCTGTTATTACCCTGCAACCCACCTACTTCTCGACCAAATCTTCTCAGCTTTCTAATCAATTGCATGCAAAAACAAAATTGTGAACCATGTATTTTTTTTTATATATACAATATATATCTATATTATATGCTAGTCTCAATATACTAGTCTGTTCTCTATAAATAGTTGGATTTTTTTTTAAATTCCATGGATCGCTGTTCTAAGTCTTGGCCTCATTTATGAAGAGAAGATCTCTCATTTAATTCTGTCATGAAACTGTTGTTTTAGAAATTTATAGAACTTACGTAGAGCCGTATTGTTTTATCACCAATTGACCGAGCAAAACTTAATTTTTTTTTTTGACAATAATTGATAATATTTTAAATCTTTTTATTTAACTATTTTGGAGGCACTGAATTAATGTAGATGATTTCGGACTGGATACTCCGTACACTTCTTGCGAGATTGTTTGCTCTTGAGTTTGACGCACTTGGACTAAAAAATATTCTTATATCTTGGAATTTGCTTTTTGAACTGGTGAATTCGTCTAGATGAACTGCAAAAGCTGGCCACTCCTCTAGTGAATACACCATTTTCACGACATCGTAACAGTCAATTGCAAACACGACTTCTAGTCTTTGAATTGCACACATGCATTCCATTGCCCAAAAAAAGGTTTCTAACTCCACATGTAGTGGTGATAGACTACATCAAAAGTTCAACAAAACTTAATTTATCCAGAGAATTATATATATTAGATATCCAAGCCAAACTTAATAGTTAAAATGTAGCATATTAGATACAACGTATGCAATTAACATATATAATAGTTGGATATCTAAAAGAGTGTCAAAAAGTTGGATATCTAAAACTAATTATATATGTTAATTGCATACATTGTATCTAATATGCTAAAACTTAATTTTAGATATTTTTTACACCCTTTTCAAAAACGCAGTACCAACAGGGCTAACACGACCGAGCAATTTTGTTTTCCCGTCCGACCATGAAGGTTATATATTGGTGTTTACATATGACTTGAAAGAGCTATTAATACTATTTTTGTATCAAGAAGATTATTTGTTTAATTTGCACCCAAAAATGTCATCTACCAAGCTCTAAAATTTAACAGTAGTAAAGGAGCACGTACGTGCATGTCTATGTTTGTGTATCAGTGTTATGTATTGGGAGTAAGATTTTGTCTAGATACAAAATGATTTGACAAGACAAGACATTTGTATGCTTTTGCGTGTGTGAAGTGATGTGATGTGGACTTCTTTTGACTTGACCCCTCATTCTCTGCTTTTATATTCAATAATTTGTTTTTTCTATCCAATAAGTTTATATATAATCTGCTTAATTGCTATTTACTATTAGACCGTTAATCTAAAAATTCCATCCTTTGAGACTCTGTTACATGCTGTTTAAATGTTGAATCAATGCTTTACTTATATATATATTTTCATTTGAACTAAGCAGCTATATATTTGGGTAAATCAACATAACACATGAGAACCAACAAAAATATAATCATACTTTATGGAATGTAAGTTTAAAAATGGACTATTTATTATTAAACCCTGGATATATGAAAGAAAGAAGAAAACTTATAAACCCTCTAAATCTTCAATTCTAATTATAATCAAAATAGACAATCTAACATAATCAGAAATATAAATAATTAAAGATCTTGATTACATGCTGCAGCAGTTCACCTAAAAAATGTAAGTTGAAATAAAACAAACTTTTTGTATACTCATTTATTTTGTTCGTCATTTTTGAAGACTTTGTTACATATCATCATAATAACGAAAACATATATAGTACCAACAACCAAGTACCCAAGTATGTTTCATAAAAGTGGAGTAGCTAAACATAAAAAAGCTATTGGGCTATGAAGTAAAAGAAACCCAATATTAAGATCTATGCAAAAGCCCATATGTCGTGAAAGCAACCTCAATTGTTTCTGAAGTAAATACTTCACCACAGAAAACCACATTTGCATTTATATTAGCCAAAATGTTGTTAAATTAACCTCACGTGTTTGTTTACAAATGTGAGATTGGCCCCTCATATCTCATTGACTTAAAATCTCTCCATTACTAGCTTTTGCTTTACTTATCTCTTCTTCTTCATCGTTTTGATATTATTGTCAATCCTTTAAAACTCTAACTGAACCATCATACTTGTCTCCAAACAACGTTTGTGGCAACGGATATTAAATTATTTTCATGCCCCACGAACAATAAAATACTGAACTACTTGTCATTCAACAATCTTCAAAGCGTAATTACAAACCAAATCATCAATAATTTGCAAAATAAAATAAAAAACCCTAAAACCATATGGATTCACGAATCTACAAATTATGAAAGAAAGACCGAAAATAAAAATAATAAAATAAAAATGAATTAGAATTGAGTTTTGCTCTCATCTGGGAGCGTAGGAGAAGGTGATATTAGTTGGCCGTTTCATATTCGCCGACCATTTCTCCGATTCCAAATACAGTTGCGATATTTTCCCGGCGACTCTTCCCATCTCCGGCCGATTCACCGGTTCCTCCTGCACGCATTCCAACGCCAGCCGCGTTAATTTCTCCACCACCGTGACTGGAAACGAATCCTCCAATCTCCGATCCATCCACCTCCTCAACCGCCCCTCTACATCGTTCTCTCCGCCGTCGATCGCCGCTTTTGCGGTTTCTATCACCGACGTCCGCTCGAAATCTCCGGTTGATTTTTCGTACCTGTATTTCAGCGGCTCCTCTCCGGAGAGAAGCTCCAGCATCATGACTCCGAAGGCGAATACGTCTGATTTCTGAGTGGCGACTCCCGAAGCCTGAAATTCCGGCGACATGTAGCCTCTCACTCCTTCGAACCTCAGGGCTCTGTTGTCGGATCGCTTGGAATCTCTTGATCCGTCTCTCTCCGGTGACATTTCGTCTGTTTCCCCGCAGAGTTGCGCGGTGCCGAAGTGGCAGATTTTGGCGTTGAAATCCGGCTCCGTCACGATCACCGCCGAGCTCTTAATGTGATTGTGGACGAGATTTTCGATCTTCAGCCCCGTCTTGTTGTGGATGTAATCGAGTCCGTGAGCTAGATCCGTCGCAATTTGGATCCGAGAGGTCCAATTCGATAAAACGGTGAAATTAGGGCTCTTAGGGTTTCTCAGGCAATCGGCGAGGGAAGCTCCATTAACATATTGGTAGACTAGGTAGATGTGATCGCCTCCTCCGCTGCCTGATACAGAAGCGCCGAGTAGATTGATGATACTCCCGTGGTGGCTCCGACATATATCAGAAAGCCGATCCCTGAGCTCATCCTTGGCGATTCTCCGCCTGAATTTTCTCTGGAACACAACAACCTCTTTCCCTCGCAAATTGCAGCGCCACGAGGCCTTAGAAGAGGAGGAAGATAGACGAGGAGCAAGGAAATTGTTGGTGGCAGAACGAATCTCGGAGACGTCGTATATGTGAGGATTCTCCGGTAAGGATTCTCGGAGACTAGCGAGGGATGTTCGACTGGCAGCTGAAGAAGAAGGACCGGAGGAGGAGGAGGAAGCAGCAGTTTTGTTAGAGTTGGAGATCGTTGTTGTTGGTGTTGTACCGGTGGTGCTCGTTGACAAAGAACGTTTCGTAGAGTGATGCCTTCCCTGCGATTGAGTCGGCCGAGATCGCGTTCGGGTTGGCTCAGAAGCATTGACGCCCATTTTGGATTTGCACATACAGACAAATGCCTGTTTGATCGTGTGAAGGAGACCTAGAAAATCAGCAGACATCAGATTGCCAAGAGAGGCGAAGACGGTGACCGGCGCAGTATAGTGGACACGTAGACAAGCGCATTATAGCGGGTAATAAGGAAGGAAAGTCTTCTTTCTCTTTTCTCTTTTTTTTTTTTTCACCTCTCTGGGTTTTGCGTCTTGTTAGCAATTTATAGAGATCCTTTGCTTCCTCAACGACTCTTTTGAGATGAAGAATATACACAGAATGTTAATAATCTAATTTATCGGCATGGATTAAGAGCTGTAAGCATTTTTACTTTTTGTATTTTTAAGTTAATAATTAACCTTAAAATAAATTAAAATGTATATTTTCTAGGATGGGTGAGGTAAATAATATGATTGGTTTGTAACAAATGAAAAAAGAAAGCAAAACCATCATTATATGTTTTTGAATTTTCAGTGTAGACTATGGCCTACTCACATTTATTAAAGTACTTTAACTGGTTAAAGATGATGTAGATATATTATTCTCTAATCTATACAAAATTTATCAATTACACCTAACCCAAAAAAGTATGTGGATTTTGGTTCACATCAACAATTAAAAGTAAAACGAAGGCCATTATTTTTATGTAACGTGTTAGGAACATTTACATTGACAACAAACTCAAGACATGTTTTACAGTTATTCCTTTTTTTTTTTTTTGTTATGAAAATCAGCAAGTGGGATAATTTCTTTTTTAATTACTAACTAGCTAGTTAATTATAAGAGACCATTGTCAACTGTTTAACCAAAATATGCTTTTAAATGATTCTGTAAATAAACAGCGACAAACAATAAGACCAAGTGATCAAATATATTTAGCTCACAGAGACAAAATAAAAGAAGAATCCATTAGCATACAGAGATAAAAAAAAAACTAATAATTCGTGTCGATTATTCCACTGAGACGAGACAACAAAGAGAATTAGGAGACAATTCCAATCAAACCGATCGGATCAACGGAGAGAAAGCAGCCACTTGTTGACCACAGTTTGTGACGTGAAGGATGACATGGCTTTGTGACGATTTTACCTTTTATGCAAAAAAGATAATGATTTATCCACTCATTCACGTGATCACTGTGATTGTGATGTCAATTGGTTGTTTGACTTTTCTTATTTTCTCGTTAAAATTTGACAAATACAATTACTATAGTATCTCTCCATATTAAACTTACTCTTACACAATTTAAGAAACACACAAATATACACTTGTGATTCGAATTATATAAAGATAGTTAAAACAATGGCTGTATTATTAATATGGAGACCGGATGTGTCTATATGTAATTATGTTGTACATATATATATATATATACGAGGACAAAGTCTTAGGATCCATAATATAAATATTGGAAGTGCGTTTTATCACTTTTTAGTTAGTCGTTCCTTTAGTTATCTATTTCAAGTTGCTGATGCGTATCTGGACCGAAGAATAAAAGAACTACTACGTTACATCTTTGAACGTTATAAGAGAGCAACTTCTTCGCTCCAGCTTCACTATCAATGGCGTGCCTCTAGTCTTCGGAGTAATAAGCTTTCATGAATCACATGCCTTTATCAGTAATATTGTAATCAGTTAGTCCGATCTAGTATGATTGTACTCATCTGGACGCCAAACGCAATAGAGACGGACATAAACTTGATAATATTGAAAGTACAAACGAATGTTTTATAATCTACAAAACTCGTCTCCTTGGTTTGATCATCCAACAAACACTGTCATGTGAAACCTACCCCACGGAGTGCAATAAATAAAATAATATAATGTCTCTTATATAGAATAATTCATGTCTGATATATTAAGAAACTAATCAGCAACATATAGAATTATTTCTGTCTCTTAGTTATAGTTTCATCGTACTTGAGATGATGTGAAATTACTAATGTAAACATGTATATTGTGGTTATTTTGTCTGTTACCACAAGTACAACTGGTGGAATGTTTTCTAATATTCAGTAATATGACAGATAAAAGAACATTCCATTCTAGTAAAGATGAAAAATCCAACTCAAGCTTATGTATTATAAAACTCAGTTATTCAAAATGTCAAGCAGGCAGAGTGAAAAACAGTTTTGTCAAAGAGGACAAAAAAAATAAAAAAAAACTTAAAAGCATATTGCTATTGTATGCACAAGCTTAAGAAGTTAGGATCGTGGTCATTTCTTGCGAACCAGCGCCGCTACAATACCACCGGCTATGAGACCTACGGCTCCTACGGCTGAAGCAGTGATGCCTATCCCTATAACACCATCTGCGAATACAAAAATATATTTAGTATCTCTGTGACGCAATTAGAAAAATATTTTTAATTAACATTTTTTGCAGCCCCTACAACTTTCATTTCTTGTGTTTTTTGTTTGACAAGTGGCTTACCCTTAGTGATTTTGTCTTCGATGCTCTTCTTTAGTACCAAGGCTTGTCTCCAATCGGGTTGCATCTATGAAACCAAATCATCCATCAGAGAGCGAAAGAAGATGGACATACATATAATTACACAGTAATATTATAACGGATGATGCGGTGTATAAAGAAAAAAGTTGGGAAGTGGATGAAACCTCGATACAGCGGTCAACGAGCTGCCTGCTCTTTGAACAATCCCCACTTCTGTAATATCCAACAGCAAGAAGGTAGAGCTTCTCTCGGTCTTCCAAAGGAGGAGCACTGTTTGCAAGAGATGCTGCAACAGCAAGAACAACAACCAAAGAGATTTTATCAATCTCACGATGCAGAAGAAAAGAAACTTCAATCTCATTGTTTAAGTTTGAACCAAAAGCAAGTTTACAGGCCATGGTTTGCAAAATAAAAAGATACGAATGTTAGCACCTACCTTCAAGCATGTCTATTCCGCGTTGCACATCATCGGTTTGATGGGAATGAACGAGAGCCCAGGACAATCGCATTAGACATTCTTTCTTAAGTTCTTCAGAGCCAGAATTTGTGGCATCTTGAACCTCTCTTTCACATCCCTGCCATCAAAACAACAGAGTTTAGCTGGTGAGCTTGCAAGATTGAACAAGTACAGAAGAAAATAAAAACTATGATGCTGTGACATTCAGTAAAGTTCTAGTTGCCAAAAATTGGATTTTGTAATGCAAAGGATCCAAGTCAAGCTCACTTATAGACGATTTCGCAATTCATGAAATTCTGAAGTTCGATTCAGAACGTCCAATTCCAAAAAAAATGTAATTTGATCAAGGACCGACTAATCCTCGGGAAAGCAAACCCGATTTCATAAATCACAGTAGAAATTGCCGAACGAGAACACATAACAAAACGATTACAGTTCTATTTTCCGTAAAACAGATGGTGATTCCATTCTACCTAAAGATTATTTGTCCGTTTCTGAAACCATAGGCGGACAAAAACCCGAACACGAGGAAGGAGAGAGGAAACTTACAGCGATGACATCTCCGTCAGACCATGGGATCTTATCCCCGCAGCTGAAGAAAGAACCGACGGAGTCAAAGAAGTTTCCGATTTTAACATCCATTAAAGCGATTCACGGTGTCTTCGTTTCTGCGCTCGTTCTTCTTAAAGGAGAGTGGACTTGACGTGAGTCCGTGACGGCTTGACGCGATCAACAAGACCCTGTATTTTCTAGATCTACCCACATTTATCCCATATCTTCTATTTAGTAATTAAAACCCCAATTGGTATACTATAATAACTATTACAGTACAACAAATTACCTTGATTTATCTAATTTTTGGTTGATTCCTATTCTTAACTTGGAGTTTTACTGAATCAAGCAATTCTGATAGTTTATGTTCAATTGATAGATTTCATGTTAATTCAATGTAAATAGGTATTATTAGTCTTCTCTGGTGGTGTTTCTGCTCCTCCGAGAAACAAAGTTGATGGTCCCAACAAATTCAGCATTGTAAATAATCACACGTCTCACTCATACAACTTTTACATACACAACACAGACGAGTGTTCAACTTCACATTATCCCTTACAAGGCAGGTGGGTATGCAATATTATTAAAGTTTGATTCAGCCCTCCTCTGCACCGACCTCTGAACCGCTCTTCTTAAGCTCCACTCGTAGCAGAACTCCAAAGTCAGCCTTAGCGCTGTTCCTAGCCCTAGCACCACTATCACTCCTGCAATCCACCCACCCCGATGTATAAGTGTTACATAAAACTCACTTAATCACTAGCATTAAACTGACAAAACAAACATACCAATAATTATGTTAACCGGGAGCGCAGACACACCAAGTGTGATGGATATTAACACATCCAGCATTAGACCGCCTATCAGTATTGAGAATGCTACCCACAGCGGACTGAAACATCCCTGTGATGACACGAGAATACGTAACTCAATTGATTGCCATTGTACGCATGAGAAACCACAACTTTCATCCAAATGGCTACTTTACATTTAACCCACTTACTCTCTCACGCTGTTCTTGTCTATAGCTAGGATCAATCCTCCAAACCCAATAGTTTGTCTGTTCAAAAGGGAAAAATAGCACCGTCATGTATTAATGTATCCCTTCTTTGTTCGAAGAAAAGTGTACTTACAGTTGGTAGGGTCTCTGGAGGTGGCACGTTGACAGCCACAGCCCTGCAGAAACAGAAAAAATTGAGAACAGATAAGCATAGTATCCTATCATTGAATCAAGCAAACGCAGAATGTCTACTCACTGGCAGATCTCGCACTGATTAGAGCCTTTTGTGCGAAACCACGCATCTATGCATGACCTATGGGCCATGGCAAGGCCACCTCGACATTGGCACCCCAGTTCAATCAAAGCCTCTTCTTTCTCTTGCTGGCAAACCCTACTTATCAAAAAAAATAAAGAGAGCAATGACCTATGAGCCTGATTCAGTAGTTGCTAGTTAAACCATGTCCATATCTAGATTGTAACAGACAAAATATATCACAGAACATGAGCAACAGAGCAAGACAAATTCATTAACATATATCCCCAAACAAACATCCTAAGAACAATAGTGATTCCAAACAGGGCGTTAAAGAGAAAATTCACATTCTTTGGAAGCGTCAAAGTTAGTTTCCTCCTAAGAAAAGGGAAGGAGCGGACCTACACTGCTCGTGAGAGCTGGCGTTCCTGGACAAGCAAACCTTTCTCGGGGACTCCTCCCTCTCCGCTGGCCCATAGATCGGAGCCAGTACTACGGTTTCATGTCCCCCACTGGAATCTCCATTGCAGACAACAATGGTGAGGTTCACTTCCTTGGCAGACTCGCTCTGCTTCTCGAGAGCCTTGTCCTGCTGTTTTTCAGGGTCACCAGCAGGGGTGGAGTTACTATGCATCTGATCCTCGACTGCCACAAGTTCCTTCTTCGACTAGGTACCCATAAGACTACGACTCTCGGTTGAGGATTAGCAATACACTTTTGGGACCAAGATGAAAAAAAATGAAGAAAAGTAGCGTTAGTTAGTTAGTTACACCAATAAAACAGGAACCCGAAAGGGCATCAATCACAAAGTGAAACATAACTATAGATCATGTGGGATGACCTCAATTCAATGATCTAATCATTTGTTGCAAATGGCCAAAAGCATTGCTTTCTCAGAAAGATTAGAGTGACATATGTAAAAATTCAAATTGATTAAGGTGACTTACCGAAGAAAGAAGAAGATGATCAAACTATGCTGTATATGAAATGAAAGTACTTTCGAGAGCATATAGATTTGTCTTGTTCCTCGCTTCTTCTGCTATCTCCCACCCGCTGTCTGCACTCTGTCCCACACTTGAAATACGCACACCAGAAAACCAAAGGGAAAATAATAAGATAATGAGGAACATAATGGTGGCAAATGGAGATAAGACACTGGGCCATAAATAAGCAAGTGAATGAATCCAGAACGATGCACTAGCTGAAACTAACAATCAAAAGTTCATAATTGCGTACTTGACGAGTTGAAGAAACTAAAGAAAGTAAAAACATATCCAATTTGACTCTCAGTTTAAGTAGCCAAAGAGCAGTAAATAAGAAACCAAAGACAAAGTCTGGATTTGTGGATCAGCAACAACAGCCACACGAGAAAGTTCCAAAAGTCTTCCACCAAGTTCATACTCAATCGAATAAACGCAACATCAGCGATTAAGACTATGTGTTAAGACAAAAATATAATGTGTATCAACGCATAAGCTGCATACTCTTATGAGATAGTTTAAACATTTAATCCGTTAGAAGACATCTTTGCTTAATCAGGTGGCATAAAGAGGTTGATTGTTACTGCAAACTATTCTAATTGTTCACCTATTTACCTTCAACAAAGCGTCTACTTAGCTCTCTCTTCCACTTAACTCAGCAGCAACTTCATATAGAAAGAAAAAAAAGTTTTACCTTCCACTTGAGATTCTAATTGTGCTCTCTCTGGAAACAGATTTCGATGCGAGGATTACCAAATTCTGGGGAGAAAAGAGATGTAATCAGTCCTGATTTGAAAACAAATTTGGGATTTTAACTTTATTCTACAAGATTTGGATGCGAGACTTACCGATACGTATGAAACGGAGGAGTGGAACACAAAAATTTTGTGAATCGAAACAAGACTTCAATTATAGTTGAGTTCTCGCAAATTGCATACAAAGGGGTTTTGTTGAGTCTTGTCTGTCGCTCAGGATGTAGGCAAAGGTATCTTTTTGCTTTACTGAATTTAAAGGCAAGAAACCACAACCCTTGGATTAACATAAAAACTAATCTCAACCGTTGGATTACATTTCTTTTTTCTTACCAAAGAAAAACAAATGCTAACTTGAGCATCCCCTAAAACAGGTATGTTATGTAGTTATACTGTCATTAGAAAGATAACTAACTAAATACTCAAAATAATCGGACAGATTTGCTGAAAGTTTGCCTCTTGCCATCTAAATCGTAAGCCTCTTGTTTTCTTCCTCTACCGATTCTTCTGCTACATTATCTAATTGGTTTCATTAGATTTTTCAGTATCTTATTCACTCCTAATCCTCTTCGGACTTGGTGCCACGCCTGATTATCCACTCCGACCAAGCAAGGCCTTGTTGAGGTGAGCCTCGAAAGATAACCGCTCGGCATGCTTTTATTGCGCATAAACATTTAACTGATAAAAGCCTGCAACAAAAACGACTGCATGCTTTTTGCCATCGTGCGAATTACCAGTCATCATCTAACATTTTGATGTACTTACAATAATATAGTAGTAATCATTTAGTTTAAAATGTTAAAAATGTCTAAGAGCAAGAACAAATATGGAACAAAAGAACACATCACCCAGGCACCCACACAAGAGAGTAATAATAATTAGCCTGCATTGAGCCATTTCTTATTCCAATATACAAAATACTAACCCAATACCCTCTTAGTAAGAATCATCACCTCTCTTTATCTTCTTCTTCTCCTCACAATTCACACAATCAATCTACGGCCCTTTTACCCACACATCCTTCTGATCCAACAGACCAATTAGAGACAACACTCGCGACAACGCACCAATCCATTCTCATTGCATTTCGGACATCGCTTGAACCGTTCGTCTTGCTCCTCAAACACTTTGGTGCTACCATCACAGTTAGTACAAGGCACAAACCTTGCATCACCACAGATCTGGCATGTCCCCACGCATTCACAAGCAGGGAAATCTTTCAACATCTCAGCTAATTCACCGCTATCATTTAGCTTCATAATCTCCTCGACGCCACCAATGTGGGTTCCTCTGATAAACACCTGAGGCAAACAAACCGGTTTCTCTGCAGCGCCGAGCGTTCTTTGAAGCTCTTTCCTGTATTTGGAATCCATTGAAATGTCACGCTCGTCTACCGTGACTTGAAGCCCTCTCAGTATCGTTCTAACGCAACAGCAATCCTCGTACGTCTTTCTAATTCCTCGGAGGGTTGTGAAGTAGAGTACAATCTTGTCTTCTGCTTCTAATAATCTCGGTTTGACTTGAGAAGTCAGTGGAGTAGAGCAAACAGATTTTGGCTCGATGATTAAGATGGACGGATTTGATGTTGGACTACAAGAGAAGGATTTTGTGGTTCTTATAGGGCTTCTAGTCTCGACATTGATACTATGATTGCTAAATTGCTTTGAAGACAAAGCTTTCTTGTAAGATGAGACAATGCTAGTATCTAAACCAGATAAGAAAGATTCTTCAGACAAATGCTTCCACAGAGGTTGCTTAGGTTTATAAGACAACGGGACCCAATCTTCTTCGTCTTGATCCATTTTTACGAATTCGTATGATTCGTCCAATTTCAACGCAGACCCACTTAGACCCACATTCCGATCCGCATCGGGTTTAGGGCAAAAATCCGAATTTAGACTGGAGATACGCTTACCAGAGTTGGAAATTTCGAATTCGAATTCGTCGTCCAAGCCGTCCATAAGCTCCCATGTGTTTATGACTGAGTCAGGAGAGAATGAGTCGCGTGAGACCGGATCTGGAGTGTTCTTCCCGGCGACTGAGATACGAGGCAGCGTCTGTTGATCGGAGGAGTTTTTGGATCCGTCGAGATCGATGAGAAGGAGAGAACCGTATGAGGTAGATGTGAGGGAAACGAGGTGATGAGTGTCGCCTTTTCTAGCCGGAGGATGGTGAACCAAGGGCGTCGGAAAAGAGAAAGCTCTGTGGACCACCGGAGAAGGGGAATCGGAGGCGAATTTCGTCGTCGGTGAAGAAGAAACCGTAGCAGAGGAAGAAGTAGAAGAAGCGGAAGATGCAGTTTTCGAAGCAGAAGAACCCATTTGAGTCGAATTTAACAACACTCAATTTGCAAAATGAGTTTTTAGTTTCTTTTCTCTTTCCGGGTTCTTCTGAGATTTTTTTTTTTTTTTGTTCTCTGGGATTGATAGAGAACAGAAGAAGAAAGCTAGAGAGATAGGGAGAGAGGTGGAGAATAGCTGTCTAGGGTAGCTGGAGTTGGAAGATGGTGAAATTTAATGGCAGAAGAACGATGGTGATGTTGATTTTCCGACACCCAATTTTCGATTTGATTTTGATTGTGTAACGAAAGCAAAAGTTTCATTACAGATGAATCAAGAATCAGTTATATGACGAAGTTGTCTACAAGTCGGGCAAAATATTTAAAATCTAATTAGATTAGAGGCGACGACAAAAAAGAAATATTAAAAAATGTCATTATCTACACAACTGTAATCTTTATCATTTTTTATTATAACTAAACCAAAAGGAGGAAAAAAAAAAGAAAAGTTTTTCAAATTGGTCAAATAAATATTGACATGTCATTTTCAAAAGATTTTACAATATAAAACGTTTTTCTAAAATATATGTAATATAATATTTTAATTAAATTAGCATTAATTCTTGCGTTTTTAATACTTACCCTTATATTAAATCATAGAAGAATATATAAAAGCTTTTTCTTTTGATAAAATATGAAACAAAATGATTAAATATTAAATTGATGTAAAGAGATAGATATTAAATCTTCTTAGAAAAATATATTATTTTTTAATATAGTTATAAAATTAATGGCTCAAATAATAAATTTCGAGATACGATTTGGACAGATTATTCATGTGAATAAGTTAATCAATGACTAGGGAAAGTTTCTATATCTGACCTGTTATGGAAATCTTGCTTAATTGCTTACCTTGCTTAATTAATTTGTCATTTTTTTATCAGCACATAACTTTTCAGTTCCTCGAGATGGTGTTTTGCTGTCTGGTACAATTAATTGACCTATCTGTAGATTCAAATCTCCACGAGAAAGTTGTATGGTCCTTTGCTGTTTTCTTGTTTTTTGTTTTTAGGGTCAAATGCTTTGCTGTTACATGTAATATTATGATTAATAATATATTTGGAATATGCTGTTCAATACGGTTTAGTTGAACCAACTCAAAACCGCTTTGGAAGAAATGATAAATTAATTGGGAAAATTTTCACTTACAAAATATTCGATTTTACTTATAAATAATAAAAAATGCATGCACCAAAATAATAGTACACTATGTTAGCTAACCAAAACCAAACCTAAAAGAAACTTATGCAAGGTTCTAAATGCATATTGCTGGTGCAGAAGCTTGTCTCCGTAAAATTCTGCGTCTGGAATGGTGTCTTTTCATGTATCGTAACTCACAAAACCCATTCTTCTGACAATTTTGTGAGTTAACATCCCCTTCATGCATGGTGCTTAAATACCTTGTTTTGTGTAGCCTTTTTCTCAGGATAAGTCCATCTATGAGGCAGTGGAAAATGTCTTCATTTCAATCTACATAAGGAAACATCCAGTTGAAACAGCGAAACAGCTGTTATACCTTGCCATAGATTCGAATATAGGAGATCAAACAGCACTAGAGTTTATTGTTAATGCATTAGTGTCCAAAGGTGAAATATATCTAGCAGCACGGTAGATTCCTTCTTTGACTCCAATGTATGTGTATGCTTTGAAATTATGCTCAATCAATACATGTAATCATGTACGGTCAAGAGGCCTTACGATATTAACCGGATACCGGTCGATCAACTAATTTAGTATATAGTAAAACTATGGGGTTAAATCATAATAGACCATTTAGAAAGTAATTTTTAATCAAAAGAGCTTATCTAATAATTGTTTTCAAACCATACTGAAAAGCATGCACCAACCAATAATGGCAGCTCAGCTGTTCGTGGGTTCCATGTTTTAGCAAAGACGATGCAATGACTGTAGTTTAATCAAAATGTGGATTAAAAGGTGCAATAACAAGTAAAATCAAGTTTTTGAGTGCAAAATATAGAACAATCAAATCAGCGTTTGAAACATTCTAGACTTAGTTTGCGTCTAAACAACCAATATATGGCCTCAAGACTTAACTGTAAATGACATTTTTAGAAAACCTTATGCTATCAAATCAATCATAGACATAGAAGACTCCTAAGTGGGTACAAATTAAGATTAAACATACAAAAGAATAACATTTACAAAAAAAAAGTTCAATCAATTTACCACACCAACTTTTCCAAAAATTAAGATGGAAAAGCCAAGATAATTATCATCCGACTACACCGAAGAAAGTAAAATCATAATCCGTCTTAACAAAAAATAATTAATTGATGATCGGACAAACAATGATCTTTTAGGCTCTTCTACATTTGTCCAAACATTAGGATAAACAAAAACACCCAGAAAAAGATGATTTTACTTTCAATTATCAACCTTTCTTACGACTAGTCTCTTTCAAGGTATCTTCATGATCAAGAACTTGAAGCAATTGAAGAAAGAGACTACTTTTGATACAAAAAGAAAAAAAAAAAGAAATAATCGATCATGGAAACGGTAAGAGAAGAAGAGAAACGGAAAGCCTGGATTTTGATCAACCAGTATTGGGTCAAACTCTGATAAAAAGAGTTAAAGACTTCACCACAAATTTGTTTGACTATTCCAAGATGATGATGATAATGATTACTAGTACGGAGAAAACGAAGAAGAAAAAGAGAGAAACGAAGAAGCAAAGAGCTATATCGACTGATTTCGAAAGCAGAGGTGGGAGAGAGATAACATCGGAATGGTAATTACCTCCAAGAAAATGCGACTTCCAAATCTCTTAAAGCCAAAAAAAAAAGACAGAGACTTTAACTCGACGATGGTTTAACGCGAAAAAACCCTAAACAAGATCACTGCAAAAATTTGGATGTGTCGATTAACAGAATTCTTCAACAAAAAAAGGGAGAAAATACAAAGGAATGAATCTTCGTGAAGATCTAAATGATTTGGGAGAAAATGTTTTCTTTTAAAGTATCATTGCTGCGGTTGATAACACGTGTCTCCTTAACAGGTTATATTTGCGTTTCCTAACGGCTATATTGTCAGAACTGAGTCGATTTATTTTGTTGCCAACCTGTTTGATTCTCAGAAAACCACCTAAACCGATCGGGTCTGTATTTTCCCTGATGTATCCGTCGTCGTTTTATTGTTTATTTTTTAGAGTCCAAAGGACATATATAATGGTACATGGATCAGACCCAGAACTCTATAAGCCGAAATGTTTACACATAGACACGTGTGACCCAATTCTGTCAATCCTCATCCACGTGGCTTCGATGGAGATTTCGCCATTTCGGTTTCTTATCCAAAATGCAACTTCTAAAAATGACTTTAATAATAACTTAGTAATAACAAAATTCTAAAAATGATTTGGTAAGCGTTGACATGATGTTCTGGTCTTATAATTCTAACAAAGCTACATGAACCTTATCTGAAATCTCATATTGACAATATAACTTTATACGAACCGGCATGCATGATTTACGTACAATAAGTTTAATGCAACAATTTGAAAGCATTTTCTTACGTGAAAGTAGCTGTCCTTTGGTCTTACCAAACTCTCATTACATTATCACACGAGAAGCAAAGTCCAAGGGATGAGATCGTAGATCTGCGGTTGAGGTTGAGAGAAGAGTATAAGAAGAAGACTTTGGGATTATAATTTGATTGTTGTATATTTGTACACTCTGCTGTTGGCGTGTCATTGAGCTGGAGAGTGTCCGTCGTCTTCGTACATGGTTGTTGATAATTGCATACTCCAACATATATTATATTGAACGATATGATGAAGGTATGGCTCCATACCTGCACTCTCCTTGCTCTCTTTAAATATCTGCATTAATAGTTTGAGGTCTCATTTTGTGAATCCTGAATTTAGGTGAAAGGGCATATAAAATGAATTGGCTATATGTATAGAAGATGATGTGGAGAGGATCTCTAGTCTCGCAAAACTATTTTGCCATGAACTGTCTAAGAAAGGTCAGTTGTGGAATATCTACTTTACATGACATAGCCATTTCAACTTTTGAATCAAATTTAACGCCTGAGCCTCTTTTGTAAAATCCAGGATCGAATCATATATACAATCTACTTCCTGACATACTTGGGCAGTTATCCAACCGGAATTTGAAGAGAGAGCCATTCTGTAATGTCATGCAATTCTTGATCGGCTCCATCAAAAGGGTATATAGCTTTGAATATTGAAGTTAGAATGACTTGTATTTGGTCTTATCTAATCACTCCAGGACAAACAGATGGAGGCTCTGATTGAGAAGCTTTGCAATAGGTTTAGGGGAGTCACAGGTATGCTTGTATTGATGACATATTCTTACACCTGTTATGGGTTTAATACAAAGTATATCCATTATAACTCTACACCCACACTTGCAGATACAAAACAGTGTAAATACATTTCGTATTCTCTTTCGTTGCTGACGTTCACAGAAAAGGGAATCAAAAAAAGCTTATTGAGTCATTCTAGTCCTACGAGCACGCTTTAGCAGAGGACTTAGTGACGGAAAACTTCAGAAGCATAATCAATAAGGTACGTTTCTCTGGTTTTCTTTCCGATGCCATTCTCTTTATTCTTCTCGTCCTATATGTGAGTTTGGCATCTGGTTGTAAATTTGAACAGGGAAAGAAGTTTGCAAAACCAGAACTCAACTTCAGAAGAAGAAGCTATTCGGTTTTCAGGGGAAGAAGAAGTGAATCAGAAAGCACTAACCTCAAGAGAGGAAACCGTACAGAGTCATCTAGCAGCATCAGGACCTGAGGTCAGCAAGTAGAACGTAGAGGAAGAGAGAGTGTGGTCTAGTTGCTCAACATCTCGAGTGCTATCTTACAACTTTGTCTGTTTTGGTCACTGTGTTTTTCTTTATGATGCTTGTATATTGGAGAATCAACCAGATATGATAAAAAAAAAAAAGACCAATTGTTAAAGCTGGGTTTAGTTGTTGTGACAACTTCTAGCCAATTCGTCCAAGGTCAAACAACAAGAAAAACTCCTCTCCTCGGCTTAGTCAAACTTTAGAAGACCTGAATTCACTTTATTATCAAATTCCTTTTTGTTGTACCTTTCTTGGCACTGACAAATACATTAGTGTTATGGCCTTATGGGAGCTTTAGAGTAGGTGTTTACCTACTTTCTCCACGTTTTTTTATTTTCTCGTATTTCAATTTATCCAAAAGTATACTTTCTAAATTATATTATAAAATTGATATGTTCGTTCCATAATGTAGTATTGCAATGGTTAGTGGTATATTGCAATATTGCACTAACCATTAATTGAATTGATTTAGAACAGAACCATATTCAATTCAGTATTTTTGACTTTTCGTATGTAAATAAACCGAAACAAAATCGAAATAAACCAAACCGGATACTTAAAGCGGTACCTTTCAGTTTCTTTCTTCTTTTGTCTCTACTCTTCACTTCAGCACCAGAACTACCTCCGTCGCCGCTAAAGTCTCGTCGGCTTTAACAGTATCTCAGGCGAGAAATTGACGTCGGGGAAGAAGCAATTAATCTCTCTCTCATCTACCAAAATGGCATCTTCTCTATCTCTTCACTCCTCCTTCATACCATCCTTCGCTGATCTCCCCGACCGAGTAAGCCCTTTATTTTATTTAATTTTTAAAAAACTTTAAGCTATTTTTAACCTCAAATATATTAATCTTCATTATCCCCAATTTCTATTGCTTTAGTGATGATTGATCCTCTCTGACTCTGTGTTGTTTCTCTGAAGGGTTTGGTCGGTAAAAACTCTCCGACCAGTGTATCCATTTCCAAGGTGCCAACTTGGGAGAAGAAGCAGATCTCGAATCGAAACCTGTTCAAGCTAAGCTGCGTGATGGAGAAAAATATCGATGCAAATACCCATTCTGTAGTTAACTCAACCCCGGATTGCTTAAATGGTTCATAAAGCTTCTCTCTTTTTTTTTTTATTGAATACCCTTTGGAATCGTATTGAAGATGATCATATAAGTTTGCAGTTTTTTGTTGATGGTGCTCCCATGTTTTTTTGCAGCTATTGATATCAAAGAAGAGGCTAGCGTCTCTACGTTACTGGTGAACTTGGATAATAAATTTGATCCCTTTGATGCAATGAGCACTCCGCTTTACCAGACGGCTACATTTAAGCAGGTACTGAAACGAGTTGTTGAATCGAATTAAAGTTTCGTCATTTCATGCTTAGGTTTGAGTTTGTTATTTGATTCTTTGCAGCCTTCTGCTATTGAAAATGGTCCTTATGATTATACAAGAAGTGGAAATCCTACACGGGATGCATTGGAAAGGTTGCTGTTTTTTAGCTTCTTCTAGATTCATAGTTCATTTAGCTATATTTGTATGTGATTATTTGGTAGAACATGTCTCATAAAAATTTATTCTCTTCTTTGTTGTTTTTTTTTGTTTAGTCTCCTTGCGAAGCTTGACAAGGCAGATAGGGCATTTTGCTTTACTAGTGGAATGGCTGCTCTTACTGCTGTTACGCACCTTCTCAAAAATGGTAATTTCCGATATTGACCTCTCTCCTGAAATGTTTCTTTCCATTAGATTGGTCGCATAGACTTGGTCTCATTGTAGTATATTTCATTTTGTTTTCATAGGCGAAGAAATTGTTGCTGGAGATGATGTATATGGTGGCTCAGACAGATTACTATCCCAAGTAGTTCCAAGATCTGGCGTTGTGGTAAAGTTAGTATTACTACCTATGATTCGGAATTTTAATAGTACTTAATTCATAAAACCATGATAAACTAATGATTCCATTTGGTTGACAAAAAAAAAAATTAAGGATTCCATTTGATAATATTGTAGACGAGTAAACACAACTAGTCTAGACGAGGTTGCTGCTGCTATTGGTCCCCGGACAAAACTTGTGTGGCTCGAGTCTCCAACTAACCCCAGACAACAAATTTCTGATATACGAGTAAAATCTCTGTGAATCCTGAAACCACATGGCGCAAATGGACTTATTTTTCTGCAGTGTTTAATTGATTTCATTGCTTTGTTTGTAGAAAATAGCTGAGATGGCTCATGCTCGAGGTGCACTTGTGTTAGTGGACAACAGTATTATGTCACCGGTGCTCTCTCGGCCACTAGAACTTGGAGCTGGTGTGTTAAAATATTTATACTTGCCTACTATTGGTTAAAAATTTCGTTATAATTCTAAGAACTACTTCTTAGTACTCGTATTTGAACTTGTCTGGCTTTCTAGATATCGTGATGCACTCGGCTACTAAGTTTATAGCCGGACACAGTGATGTGATGGCGGGTGTGCTTGCTGTAAAAGGCGAAAAGTGTGTTTCTTCTACTTCTCTTTGCTGCTTTCAAGTGTTTGAGATATTTCCTATTACATTCTCATAATCATTTGTTAAAATTTCCAGATTGGCAAAGGAGTTGTATTTCCTCCAAAACTCAGAAGGTTCTGGATTAGCTCCTTTCGACTGTTGGCTTTGCCTACGAGGAATCAAGACAATGGCTTTACGTATAGAAAAGCAACAGGTCTGGAGTTTTTACCCCTGTAATTACGTATAGACGTTGGAGTTTTATTTCTCTCTTTTTTGCTGGTTTCATTACTTACATTAGGTGGGAAAAATATTCAGGAAAACGCACGGAAAATCGCAATGTACTTGTCTACTCATCCAAGAGTAAAGAAAGTGTTCTATGCTGGTCTACCAGATCATCCTGGTCACCATCTCCACTTCTCTCAGGTACTAAAATGCATTAACTAACTAATGTACGAAAAGAAAAGTGATAATTTAAGTTCTCAACATAAGATTTACCTATTCTCAAAACTGCAGGCAAAAGGTGCAGGATCAGTTTTTAGCTTCATAACAGGATCGGTCGCGCTATCCAAGCATCTTGTTGAAACCACCAAGTACTTCAGCATTGCTGTCAGTTTTGGTGAGAGCCAAATACACGAATTTTTAATATTGTTTCAGAAGAAGCTGTAGTAATATTTGGGATAGTTTTGGATTCTGATTTCATCCACTTCCTTCTCGTTAGGGAGTGTTAAGTCACTTATAAGCATGCCATGCTTCATGTCACATGCAAGCATACCTGCAGAAGTTCGCGAGGCCAGAGGCTTGACGGAAGATCTTGTCCGTATATCTGCCGGCATTGAGGATGCTGATGATTTGATCTCTGATCTTGATATCGCCTTCAAAACCGGTCCCATCTAGCTCCGCTTTAAGAAAAAGACTGTTTTTTTTCTAGTCCCAGTTTTTGTATTTTCATAGGTTCTTGAAGGAAGAATCTGTGTAAGTAACCATAAAACATAACTTGGTGTTTGTAAACACATCAAACAAATAAACTCGTAATTGCTATATTTTTATGTTGCTGATTTGGGTTTAAATCTGTATTCGAGTTTGTAACAGACTTCAAATCCAACATCTGCACCAGAATATACCAGATTTGTACCTAGTTGTTCACTAGGACAGGTACTTGTCTATACATGACAAAGTACACTGTGAATTGAATTGAAAACTACAGTTTGCAAATAAAGTGACAGATCTACAGATCATTTACCATTTTCAGATAGATAAATTGAGTTTCTTGAAGGCAAACCTAAAAAAAAAAGTGAAACAAAATTGGGAATTGGGTTATTCACCATGTAAGATTTACTGATGTACATATAAACATTATCCCCATACATCATCATTCATTCATTATATCCATCTATATTCCCTACCTGCATTCCCTACTGAAACCATGTATTGTACCAGCAGAAGCATTCCTACAAAACTCTAAAATCAGAAACTGGAAAAAAAAATCAACACGATAGAATCAGACAGCGGTTGTGATACCCTCGAATCTAGGACGTGATCTATCTGTTGAGAGCCCTTCTTCCATTGACTTCCTCTTGTTGTTACTCAATGTCTGCTCCTCTTGTTGTACTACTTGCAGATGTATTTGTTTCGGTTCTAATTCAGATTGAAGAGTCAAGATTTTGATTCCGACTTCTGTTGAATCTTTAATCTCTGGTTCAACTGCTGCGGCTGCTGCTACGGTTCCATTTTCTTCTTTTGAAGGTTTTTCAATCTCTTCCAGCTTCTGGTTCTTCAACTTTGTTTTCATCATATGAGGTTTCAACTTGTTGAGATCAGCCAATCTTACTGGTTTCACGAAAAACTCTTCAGCTCCCTCTTCTAAACATCTGTTAATGATTAAGAAACATAAGAGTCTTTCATTACTGTCCCGGCAAAATTACGATCAAATACAACCGAAACGGGCACAAGCTCATCAAACTTTAAACATTCAATCTTTCATTGTTCTTTACCTACTGATCCTTGCAGGAACGTTCTCTGAGGACATTATTACTACTGGTATGTTCTTAAAAGCTGATGATTCCTGAAAAATTGAAAAACAGGTTTACATTAAATAAATCAAAAGATGTTATCAATAAACTGTACACATAAAATAGCATAAAGGAGAGAAAATAAACAAATCACGAGAGAAAAGTATTCGAAAGAGATCTCCTATTGACATTCTCACTTTCTTGATATATTAGGAAGAATTTTCCAGAGATCAAATCGAATAAATTAGGAAGAAAAACAAAAAAAAACAAGTACCTTGACTTTCTTGAGCAAATCATAACCAGTCATGCCTGGCATACAATAATCTGTAATTATAAGATTCACTTCAACCTCCTGTCAAAAGCCACAATCAAGCAGAATAAACAAAGTTCTATTAGACAAAGACTTGTAAAACTACATTCGAAACAAACCCAGTCGAAACTTTAAGAAAAACTGAACACTGAAGTGATTTTAAGGAAAACAAGGAACCAAATATTCGAACCTGGTGAATTTCAGGAGATGTAGAAAGCGCATTTGGGTCGTTACCCTCAATACCTTCTCTTAAACCCAGAAATTCTAAAGCCTTAGAGCCTGAATCGACAGTTGTTACTGCAAATACCAAAAACATAAAGCTGAGATCTTTCTTCGATTCTTACAAGCTACAAAGACTTTTACTTTCTTTGACACTCGTTTTTACCTTGACACGAAGACTTTTGAAGCAATCTCTGTATAAGTTTCCGATCCAATAAGCTATCATCAACAGCTAAAACATGAAACTGCGATTCCGCTGCCATACCCATTGCAGAAACTGAAGATCTAATCTTGACGAACCCAGATGGAAAGTCTCCGACTTTTTCTTTTTCTTCACTAAAAAGTTTTAATTTTTGTTTTCTTTCGCCGGGATTCTTGCAAATTTTTAATCTCAGTTCACGATGCGAGGAAGAGAAATAAAAGGGGTTGTGCTAAAAACAAGATCTAGTTATATGTTTTTCTTCTTCCACCAAATCTTTGCAAAAAGAGAGAGGGAAAAATGAATAAAACTAATTAGCTTTGAATTGTGGAGAAAGCAAGCTCTGATAGAAAACTATTTTGTTTTAAGAAGACAACGCAGAGGGAGAAAGAAACAGAGTTTACAAATAAATAAAATAATCAAAACAAATCTTTATGGGGATTTTTAAGGATTAGATAAGAGGGAGGAGCTCTGCTTTATATACTACTACCACAACCACATTGCTTTTACACCAAATTTAAAAGATGTACAGACAAAAGATTCGTGAATGAAAACCATAAATTGAATAACTTTTAACGATTTGGGATTTCAATGGTAATCTTTTTTTTAATAAAACGGTATAACAAAACTTAATTGGTAGGTTTTATAAGAGGAACAAGTTATGCTTTTATAAATTTTATAAAATAATATTTTGTGACGCTTACATATCACAATGGTTTATAAATTTTATAAAATAATATTTTGTGACGCTTACATATCACAATGGATAAATCTAATTTATCTGCAAATGCACCGTCTAATCTATAATATACGAATCAAGACGAAACGTCCAAGTGCACAACCAAAGATGTATGAGACCAAGATAGGTGGCTCAACCTACAATATACTAAAATGTCATGAAAAAATACATCCATAGCCTTAACAAAAAAAAATTTTGCTGGCTGGTTAAAAAAAAAATACATCCATATGATACTCTTATGATTCCGATTTCTTGAGGGTTATCTTATTATGAAAATTCATGCCAATAATATTTCCTAGTTTTCCTCAATATATGTAACCTTCTCTAACCTTCAAGTCTTCCTATATAAAATTAATTAGAAGAAATAAATACAAAAAAGGGACCCGCCAAAATCTTCAGAGATATAGGTGACGTCTGCAAAAATGTCCATTTTTATTTATCATCATTAAATTATTACATGTGTTTTTAAAATATTATAAGAAGAAAAAAAAATTTGTGAGAGAAAAAAAAAATATATATATATGAGTTGATATATTATGCAAAACGAGATAGGAATGATTTTCCTTGTGGATTCTCTTCCAAATTTTGTTTTCCATGGTCATGTCATGGCCCGTTATCATCATCATCATTGCCCATTATCAACATATTCTCTCGGACACGTTGAAGTCCTAGGGCCACACGTTAAAGGCCCTCCATTGAAACGTAACCTCTCTTTCCGCCAGTGGGTTCCAGTTTGTCACTCTCTATCTTGACAGTTCTTTCATCTTTTTTTTTTTGTTTGTTAAATGTTCCCGATCGGAGAAATAATAAAAATTTAATTAATGGTTTTTGAGTGACGCTTTTCGATTTGAAAATAACAAAAATTAGAGAAATAAAATACAAAATTGTATAATATATCCTTGAAAGGTTATTTAATCTTTAAATTTTGATGGTAAATAAAAATAAAAATTTATTTTCAAAAATCCGATTACGTTCTATAAAACAAACATTTTAATATTTTGTGCATTCTAAAAATAGTTTATGTAAAATATCATCAGTTTTAAAGCATAGTTTTATGAGTTTTCCCGTGACTCCGATTCTAATTTACAAGCTTAAGAGACTCTTGCGTCGCTGGTAATGATACATGACCATCATTGTCTGTTTTTGATTTGGCATATGCTTTGTTTCATTTGCTCTGCCTTTTTTTTTTTTTATTATGACTCTGATCTTTTTGTCTTTCAATTTTAATCAATTAAATTTAAAAGTTGAACGGAAAAAGAAAAACGATCATACTCCCAAGGTCAAACTAATGAGTTTCATGCAAGCTGCGACAATCACATTGAAACAGTGATAAAACAATAAAATAATCTAGGTAGCCAAATGAAAACATCTGTTAATCCAGAAAATATAGTATTCAAAAATCAATCGTAAATTCAATTTTTCAATATGATGATTTTACACAAATGGACCAAATAATAGACATGAAAGAGTAATGCACTCAAGTAATTCAAAGAAGGTGTAGAAGTAAAGAATTGAGAAGAATAAAAAGAATCAAAAGGATGGAGGAATTGACCAAAAAGATATGGCCCGATCGAGTGGTCGTAATCCACAATGTCGGGAAGACATCCTTTTACTCCACAACAGTTTAATGGATCTTCTTTTAATCACATATCTTCTATGTCTCTCTCTCTCTCTGATCCTCATGTTCTTTTATCTAATCCACAGCTTTTGACACTAAATCATTATTTATATCTGATCAACAATCATATTAAGTTGAATTAAGGATGTAATAGCATTTACTGACCAAAATTATTACCATTTCCATCTTTAAAACCATGTTACAGTACATTTACAATTCTATTGTTTAGGTAAACAAATTATATTTGTTCTCTTTAATTTTCGTTATCATGATCACTTTAAAATATATCTGGCAAAGTAATTAGAACATATTTTGACATAAACATAATATTAAAATATATTAACTTACGAATGATTAAACACAAAAGATGATACCCTTAAGTATTACATAATTGGTTTTTTATGTACAGAAACGTGAATTGAGAATGTAATCATATTTAGTGGATGCGTATCCTAGTGACATGTGAAATGGACCACATGCAATGAACCTAATCCCAGAAGTTTTCGATCGAAGTGAGGTAATTGAGTGGCTTATATCACTCGTTAACAAATATATATATATATAAATAGACTAATTAAAAAAAAAGAAAATAGTGCAATAGCAGGCAAAAATATATAAATAAATAGTGAAAATAGAAGTGATGTGAAGGGACACTCTTTGCGTTCTAAACTTGCACAAATGGCCCCTCCCTCTCTTTTTTCCTCGTCTTGAGGCTTTTCTCCATAATGCTCGCTTCTTTTGTTCTCTACCTTTCTTCAGGCAAATAGTAAAAACCAAAACATTACTTATTA